>CM035423.1:22478601-23078601 GCA_020310875.1 Ceratopteris richardii | reverse complement strand
GTACATGTATATACAAGTCTTTATCTTCTGACCATGCACTAATCTTCAAGCCTCATATGTTGAACTTTGCTGCATTCTTTGACTTCAAACCTTGTCCAAATCATCAATTGTTGAGTGTCCTACACCAACAATTGTATCCTTCCATTCGTTGTAATTTGTTTCATTTATCCTTTCATCTTTTGTCATTAATATTAGTGTAAAGGAGGGTAAATATAAGTGAATTGAGGAAGTTGCATTTGAAATCATTGACATGACTGCTATCGAACCAAACTTACCACACTTGCAAAAAAAGTGAGATGGGGTAGTGGTGGGGGGCTTAGATTAGCCCTACACTTGCACCAAAAATGAACTAGAAACCTTGGCGGGGGGCTTAGAGTAGCCCTACACTGGATAATGTTGGAGAGGAACCTTGGAGGCGGGGGCTTAGAATAGCCCTATGCTTGAAAAAATTGAGATGAGTCGACACGAGAGGAGGGCTTAGAATAGCCCATTGCACACAAAGAAAGTCACACTTGGGGGGTGAGAGTAGCCCGTTGCATGTCAAGTTAGCTTTAGTAGGCATGGGAACCGAAGTACTTTGTGGGTGGGCTTAGGCTAGCCTCCAACCCACAAGTACACACAGAGGATACTTCTTATATTTTTGTCATTAAAAGAGGAGGGCGGACTTACTGCCAAATGATATCCTTGCAAGGGAGGGTTAAAACTCTTTGGAAGGCAATAAAACCCCTTGATGGGGGAGAGTACAAAGGAAGGAATGACAACATAGATAGGACAAGGAGGAGCACTTAGTGCCTATATATCCTTGGAAATTACAACATAGATAGGACAAGGAGGAGCACTTAGTGCTAAAAGTGATGCCAAAATGTGTTCCAAAGATAAAAGAAGGGTTGGAACCTTTGGGTGTTACACTGGAACCCCTTGGGATTACAAAAGTGAGATTGGCTTAGTGTCATATAGTGGCTTAGAATTGCAAAGATATTTCCTATAGTAAATGAACCATACCTAAGGTCATGTGGTAAACAATGAACATCCACATGATTTTGAAGCCAACATCAAAAGTGAGGAATACAAAGTAAGCGATTATTGATTTTTCTCCTTTATCGCAAACTATCCTCCATCGAATGGACTAAGTCCAATGAACTCATGAAATCATCTATGATGTCATTTGAAAAACATAATCTAAAGAATATAGCACCAAAGAAGCCGACTTGGACTTTACTATTGTGAGACGTTATTGTTTTTTGAAACATGGCTCAATAGACTTATAGGCACTTTGGTTCCGCTCTCTAAGGCTCTCTCTCTCTACAGCTAAATGGGAGTGATGATATCAGATGCAGCACTCTTTGTCTGACAAATTGGTGCATGCATAGAGATTTTCACCAAATATAGCATGGAAAATAGCCGATCACTATTTCTTTCTAGCTAAATCTGATGAGTTAACACCAGATGGACCTTCTCTCCCACTCCCTTGCATAGAATTCAAGTATTTTGTCTGTCTCTTAATCTCTCTCTGAGTTGGCACTACCATTCTCTATCTTCCTCTTAGGGGGGATAGGGCACTGCTTCGAGATTAAGTGTAAGATGATGGATCCAGCATGCTCAAAAGCATTTTGTAGTTTGCAAAAACATCATCATCATGACCACAAACGTTAGCCCACCTAGTGTGAATCACCCAACATCACAATCTTCCCAGCAAGCACTAGTGCAGTATTTTCCATAGAAACAAACCAAGGACTGGAATTGTAGACAATGGGCTATGTGATGTAGTAGAGAGGTTTCCTTCTTCTATGTTATCGGGCAAAGATGTAAGCAAAGATCAATTCAGTTCAACAGATTGAATGGCTCTACTAGCGCTTGATTAGATGCAGCATTGTTTAATCATTAGAGGATGAAATGGGAGGAGCATTAGATGATGGAGTAGGTGCAAAATTAAGAGAGGAGTTTCATTTTCACTTCTCTCTCTCTCTCAGCAGATTGAAAGGAAGAAACCAACTTCGATGAAGCCAACGAAAAAGGATTCGATGTGGAACAGGGAAAGATTCCTCTCAATCTGTGATGGCAGCCTACTCACACTTCTCGCTTTTGTCAATTGAACGTCTCTATCTCTAGGGGAATGGGGATACAGATGACTTGATTTTTCCTCGGTTCTTCCTTTCTCATGTAGTCATTCCCATTCCACATTTGCCTTCTGTAAACTTGACTCGCTCGTTCATTGAAGCAAGTCATGTGAGGTATAATCACCCCCATTATCTGAACATAAATCCTTCAGCTTAGTTCCATTTTCAATCTCAACTAAAGCAAGCCATTTTTTGAAGGTATGGAACACCTCCTCTGATTTGATAGGATATAGCCAGAATTTTCTAGTAGCATCATCTATGAAAGTGACACCATAAAGAGAACCACCTAATGACCTTATGGACATAAAACCACACACATTTGTATGAATGAGATCTAAAGGCTGAATTGAAGAGTCAATGTGTGTCTTGTGCACATTCTTAGTTTGCTTTCCATATTGACAATGCTCACAAAATAAAAAAACAAAGATAGATAACATAGGTAAGTAAGGAGAACAAGAAAGATTTTCTATTCCACTACAAGATATGTGGCCCAAACGTCCATATCAAATAAAAGCCATAGGATGTTAAGTAACAGTTAACAAGTGGTTTTTCTATGATAGGAACAAAGGATAAAGTGAGACAATTTTGCTTCCTTTTGCATTAACCATATTTCCCTTTGATATGGAAAAGGATTGAGCATAGAAAACCACTTTGTAACCAAGGTCATCAAGTTGACCAATTGACATCAAAGTACATGATTATTGAGGTCCATGGCATACATTATGCATAGTAAATTTTGAACCATCAATGAACTTCACAACCACATCTCAAATCCCCACAATGTCACATAGGTAAGAGTCACCAAGTCTCACGGTACCAACAGACTTTGCTACATAATTATAGAACCATTCTCTACATGGTGTCACATCGAAAGAAGCACCAAAATCTACCAGCCATGTGTGGCAAGGAGAATTAACCATAAGAGCCTTAGTGGGCATACTACTATCAAGTTTTAACACAATAGCATCATCCAAAATAGCATTAATTTCTTCATCAATATTTATTTTTAAAGAAGATGGTATAGGTAGCTACTACTATAAGAGCCTTAGTGGGCATACTACTATCAAGTTTTAACACAGTAGCATCATCCAAAATAGCATTAATTTCTTCAATATTTATTTTTAAAGAAGAAGGTTAGGACTGGTACCAACTTATTTGCCCATTTAGGAACAACTTCTAAATTGAACAGATAAGCATCGGGTAGTTTGTCAGACACTCCTTGTGGTGACTCTCCTGAAGTGATGCGAGAAAGGTGATCTGCCCGAAGGTGGGTTCTACCTTTCCTGACAACAACTTCAAAGTCATACTCCATTAGTAAGAGGAACCATCTTACTAAGCGTCCAGTATTGCAAGGTTTATTGACCAAATATAACAAAGCTTGATGATCAGTAAAAAAAACTTGAACTTGTTGGCCAATAAATAGTGTCTAAACTTCTTCATAGCATATACCATGCCTAACCCCTCTCGCTCAGTTGTGGTATAGTTTCGTTCCGCTGCGGTTAGCTGTCTGCTAGCATATGCTATGGGTAAATCTAAATTTCCTTCACCGGTGGGTTGTGCTAGCACACATCCTATGGCATGATTGGATGCATCCACATGGGCATGGAATGGTTTATTCCAATCAGGAGTGGTCAGTATTGGTGCTGTGCACAAACGTTTCTTCAGTGCATTGAAAGAATTCTCGCATTCGTCGTTCCACTCAAAATTAGACAACAAGGCATAAAGGGGTCTAGCTATGATCGCGTACATGTGGATAAACCTACGGTAATATCCACAATGGCCCATAAAGGCTTGTACCTCTTTAACATTCCTTGGCCGTGGCAGCTCTGCTATGGCTCGTACCTTATCTTCATCTGTTGAGATTCCATTCTTAGAAACAATATGACCTAAGATTTTACCTTGACGCACCATGAACACACACTTTTCTGGGTTCACACACACTCGATATTCTCTACACTTGTTAAAGATTTGTCTGAGTTCAGGGATGTGAAATCTTCTTTCTTGGGAATGAGCACATAAATCATCCACATATACTTCTAAGCTCTTTCGCAAGAACTCTTTGAAGACATGACACATGAGCCGTTGGAATGTTGCAGGTGCATTTGTGAGCCCGAATGGCATAACACGAAATGCAAAGATTCCCCACTCTATGGCAAAAGCTGTTTTGTGTTGATCTTCTGGGGCAATGGCTACTTGATTGTAACCTAAAAATCCATCAAGGAAGCTATAAACTTCCTTGCCTGCAACACGCTCCAATAGGTGTTCTGTGATTGGAAGTGGATAACTATCTCTGATCGTAGCGGCATTAACTTTTTTAAGGTTAATACACACTCGCAACTTCCCGTTCTTCTTGGGTACCACTACAATGGGGGACACCCATTCAGTATGCTCAATCTCATAGATGAATCCAGCCTCAATCAGCCTATCAATTTCTTCTTTTATTTTGGCTGCATAGGTATCATTATATGTGTAGGGCTTTTGTTTGGTGGGCTTGGCATCAGTAGTCATGGGGATAGTATGAGAGCAAATTCTTGGATCTACCCCTTTCAAGTCTCTATAGTGCCACGCAAACACATCCCTATATTCCCTTAATAGAGCTACAAGCTCCATTTCTTCTCTTGCACTTAGGTCATCTCCTATATATGTGCATCTCTCTTCGTTCTCTTCAATGGTCACTACAATCTTCTTGGTCTTTTCTTTATTATCATATGATTCTCCTATGATGGCCTCTCTCTTAGGCATTCGTACCAAAATTTTGCGGTCGTCAACTTCATATTTCTTGAAGTTTTCTGGTACTTCAAACAATGATTCATCCTCTTCTTGTTTCACTACTTTTCTTTTCTTTTTCTTTTGACTACTCTCACTTCCATCCTTTGAATTTACTGTTTTAATACTTGTGAGAGGTTCTTCTTCTTTCTGGGTGAACACTCCTATATCTTCTAGATAGTGCTGCTCTGAGTTAAAGCAACTATCCATCACAATAGACTCCAGATCATCGTCATTCTCTTCTTCTTCTATGGCATCACTAGGGTCACATTCTTCTAGCAAGGGCTGACACATGAACACTAAGATATCATAACCCTCCTCATCACAATGAGGTGTCCACTGTTCGTCATTGACAACAATGTCCATGGTGGCTAAGATTTCTGGCCAGCCATGAGGCTCAAACTCCTCATCTGGAAAGATCATCGGTGTGTAGGCTGGGTCTCTAACTGGTCTATCTCCTAGCGAAGTTCCTTTTTCTCTTGCCTTCAAGCATTTTTCCTCTTCCTCTGCGACCTTGCACATCCACAAATGAGTATCTTCATGCAACCATGATGGATCTGGTGAACTTTCAGAATGCACAGAGATGGAATCTTCTTTCGCTTTGTGGATAGGATTCCACTGTAGGGGTGGTACATCTCTGAAGGAGTAATCCTTCAAATTGACCTTGGTGGTGACCCCTAAGTGTTGTAAGTACAAGGAGTTGGTTCCCCAATCCTGTACTATTTGCAATTGTCGTAGGAAGGGTCTTCCTAGGATCATCTCATAAACATTATTTTTCTCAAAGTCACATATAGCAAATGTGTGTTAAAACTCCACACCACAAGTGGTTAGAGTTATCCCTTCGAGCAATCCGAGAGGTCTTTCAAAATGACCATCAGCCATTTGAAGCTTCATTCTAGTTGGTCTTAATGTGGGCTTGCCCGATTGCTTCCACAAAGAGGTGGTCGCAATAGCAACACCCGCACCTGAATCTATGATTGCTTTGGTTGTGTAACCTTGGTAGGTGATTGGAAGATAAGTATTACCTTCTTCACCCTCACACATGTCTCCTATTTTGTCTAGAGGTATCTCTGGCACTTTTTGCTTAGAGCCTGCTTTTGGCATATTGAAATCAAGTTCTGGAACCTGATCCTTCACATGATTCCATAGCTCGGGTTTTGCTTTGAGCAGCTCTTCTACAGTGAGATGACATTGAACCTTAGTGTTCTTCACGACATCAGTGTTCCTTGGGACCACTGAGTCTTCATGTCTGACCAGTATTGTGGGAGCTCTGATCTGAAGAGATTCAGATTCCCATGGGCCTGGAAATTGAGGCAGTTCCTCTAAGGTATTAGATTCAAAATCTAACCTTTCATCTTCTTGTTGTTCTGCTTCATCTCCGTAAATAGATGGAATGTCTTGGGGAAATTGATCATGAAGATCATCAATCTCAGGAATAGGAGGGGAATTACCCTTCTCCTTGGCCCATTTCTCTTCTTGTATTTCCCGCAAGAACTCTTGAGAGTACTGTTGAATTGAAGGAGGTATTCCAGCATCTGTGGAATTAGGAACATAAGCTCCCATTGGTGGTGAGCTTGCTCTCTCAATAACTAGTTGAGCCTGTGGAGGTAAAGAAACTTGTGGTTTGTTTACCAACTGCTCTAATCTTTCTAGTAACCCTTGGAAATGCAAATCTCGTTTGACAGAGTTTGTCTGATTGAACTTTTGACTAGTCTCAAGTATAGCTTGAGCTTGTTCTACCATTTTCATGCACATTTTCATCCGTTCAATCTCTAAATCTGCTCTAGGGTAACTCTTGTCTAGGTTTGCAGCTGTAGGCCCTTCTTGAAGTCAAGCCTGGTAGGCCTTGAACATCATGTCCAAGCCTTCTGGGGTTGGATCTGCAAGAACAGACCCTGGTTGCGGTCTATTTACAATGGGTGGTGGGGTTGGATGAGGTGGAGTGGATGGAGTTTCGGCATGCAAGGGGCTTTGAGATGCGATGTCTTCTATTTTTGTTTTCGCTTCTTTTAAGCTTTCTTCTAGTTCCGATAACTTTTTATTCCACTTGCGATTGGCCTTCTCTCTGGTATCCTTCCATGTTCTTGTTTTCCTCTTACTAGGCTCTCCTGATTCACTCGACTCTGATTGTTCTGCTGGTTTATCCCATTTTAAGGCTTGTGCTCTGGTGAGAGCTTGTATAGGAGCCACATTGCTACTACTTGAACTTGAATCTGCCACTAAGCCTACCACATTAATGGGTGTAATCTTGGGTGCACTGGAGGGGTTTCTCGGACAATCTCTGGGGAGATGGTCTTTGCCACAATCAGGACAAAAAGCCTGTATTGTGATAGCCTATCCTTGACTTGGAGCTCGTGGGTGGGGACAGTCATGAATGAAATGGTCACCTTGACATCTGAAACAAGATCCTCTAGGGGCTTGTGGTCTCATTTGTCTCACTTGGGGCCTAGGGTTAGGATTTGTGTACATGACATTGGAGTATTCTGGCTCCCAATTTTGCTCCATAGGTGGTGCCTCATACTGATACAAGTAAATCTCACTATGTTCAGGTGACTCTGTGTAATAAGCATGTGGACTACCTTCATGGGAGTAGTCTGAACTATGAGCATGAGAGTCATTATCTGGTATCAATGGGGTTAGTGGCACCAATGCTCTATTTGGATTTTCCTCTCCCACAGCATATTTGACTAGAATCACGTTGGCAGGAGCTGGTGGTTGGTTTCCCAAGACTGGTTGTGGCCTATATTGTGCCTGATATTGCTGTTGTGGTCTATAATATGGCTGTTGGTATTCGTTTTCATACCTACTTGGTTGGTAAGGTTGTTGATAATTCTGTCTAACAACCTGCCTATTATAGGGACAATCTTGAGCCGTGTGGTTTGTATATTTTCTCTCAATAGTGCAATATGGAGCATTCCTTTCTATCATGTTCTGGTTGTGCAATGGGCATACATTAGCCATGTGGTCACCTCCGCAAGTATAACACCGATTCAATGGAGTGACTCTTTGTGTTTGTTTATTTTGGACTCTCAGCTTCTTAGCAACTTGCTCAGCTATCTCCTCTATTTCCGTGGATATTTTTGAAGTATGACTAGTAGAACTATCAGAATCCTTATAGAGTTTGGACAATCCTAACTCCTCACCCAAGTTATCTTCTATGTCAATGCACGTCGGCACGCACTCTTCTATGGATCTAGGCTTTCAAGTACACATATGATCTTAACTTTGTGCTCAGTAAGCCATCTAAGAACAAAGCCACTTGTTTGGCTAGTGTGGGTAACTCGGGAGCAGGGCATCTTTCTAGGTATTGTCTGAACCTTCTACCTGCTAGTCGCACTGTTTCTTGGGGTGTCTGCTTGAAACTGTGGATCAAGGATGATGTGTTATGCCTGATACCACTCTTGGAAAATTCTACAATGAATTCGTCTAGCAGCTGACCTATATCGCGATAGTTGCGACTACTCAATGGTTGAAACCAAGCTAAGGCAGTGCCCTTAAGAGTCAGACCAAATGCCTCGTACTGGGTGAACAAATCCTCAACCTGTTCAGCTCTTAACACTTGTTTGAACTTGGCCACATGATCATAAGGATCTCCTGACCCGTCAAAATAATTATTCATTGCCTTGATCACTTGAGTGGGTCTAAGGGTTCTTGGGTGCTCTCGGGGTCTAGGCAATGGAAAATCATGTTCATCTCTTTGTTGCCTATGTGCTTGATGTCTCTCTCTTTCAGGTCTTTCATTTTCAAATCTTGCTCTATTTCTGCCCACCGTGTGTGCAAAACTTACCTCAGGTCTCTCTCTAGTTCTTTCTCTCTGGGCTTCATGAGCTTGGGATGATCCTACTCCTTGGAGGCCATGGGAAACATTGGATCTTGGTGGAGGGAAAATCAATTCATTCTTCCAAGTATATGCATGTCTATCATGTTCTGTTACCAAGAATATCTTCTCTAATGTGTTATCCAGGTAGACAACTTTGCCTGGTATCTCAAGATCTTTGAATTCATAGATGATAACTATGCCCAATTGGCTAGGTTGATCTGGCTTGAATCTCCAAAAGGCTTCCTCTGTTTCTCTATTAAAAAATAGTTCTATGCTTTTGTTGTCTTGAGGGATCCAGTCTAGAGTGATCACTCTGGTCAAAACTGAGTTTCCTCTAGGAGTCTGGGGTCCTTGTCCTACATTTCCTTGTTCTATTTCTCCTATCTCATTCTCATGAATGATATTTCCAAACTCATCGGTCCTATCTGGTTGGTTGGTAACCACATACATGGTTCCTTCCTTATCAATGTATGAACCCTCTTCGAACTTGACCACCGGGTGTTCAAGTCCAAAGGATTGATCTGGATTTTTGAGTTGGACCACTGATCGCCTCAGGCCATCCTCATAGATGCTAGCACCTAATCGGCTGGTCTGAATATATTCCAACTGTGTCTTATAGGGACCTTCTGGTGTTTGTAGATGGGCAGTCCTTGAGCCACCTGTAGGTTTCCCCATGCTAAAAGACATTTCTGAGTCACTTGTGTCTGAACTTAGTCCGTAAGGATGACCACTTAGTTGTTGTGCCCAAGACTTGGATGTATGGTTGACACTAGCCTCAGAAGATCTAATGCTTTGTTTATCCTTGCCTAAGTGTCTTCCAGATCTCAGGTTCATAAGCTTTAGTCAAGAGTCCAAAATTTCCCTTTGGTATGGTTCAAAATTCTTTGGAGCCCCCTTGGTTCCCTAGTCCCACCTGAGCTTTCCAACGAGCTATAGAGCTCAAAAACTGGACTTTGGATGAAAAAGTTATGTCAATTCAGGCTCCTGGGGGTCAAAACAGGCAAACAGGACCTTTTGGAAAAATTCGCGATTTTGTGAATCTCAAGAGAATCGCGATGCTGTGAAGTCAAAGAATCGTGATGTTGAGCATAAAATCGTGTTTCTGAAAATCGCGATGTTGAGCACAAAATCGTGTTTCTGAAAATCGCGATGTTGAGCACAAAATCGTGTTTTTGAAAATCGCGATGTTGAGCACAAAATCGTGTTTCTGAAAATCGAGATGTTGAGCACAAAATCGTGTTTCTGAAAATCGCGATTTTGTCTCAGAGAATCGTGTTTTCACAAAATCGTGTTTCTGAAAATCGAGATGTTGAGCACAAAATCGTGTTTCTGAAAATCGCGATTTTGTCTCAGAGAATCGTGTTTTCACAAAATCGTGTTTTTTTACTGAAAATCGTGATTTGTGAAAATCGCGATTTTGAGCACAACCACAGAATCGCGTTTTCACAAAATCGCGATGTTGAGCACAGAATCGTGTTTTTTGACATGAAAATCGCGATTTTGAGCACAAAATCGTGTTTTTAGAAAATCGTGTTTTTTGACATGAAAATCGCGATTTTGAGCACAGAATCGTGTTTTAGAGAATCGTGTTTTTTGACATGAAAATCGCGATTTTGAGCACAGAATCGTGTTTTTAGAAAATCGCGATTTTGTCTCAGAGAATCGTGATTCACAAAATCGTTTTTTTTTTTTGGCTGAAAATCGTGATTTGTGAGAATCGCGATTTTGAGCACAATCACAGAATCGTGATTCTGAGAATGACCACAGAATCGTGATTCTTTCAGCCAACTTTTAGGCGGGAAAATTGAAAATCGTGATTTTTCAAAAAATTTTGAATTTGCACAGAATCGCGATTTTCATCACAGAATCGCGTTTTTTGGCGGGTAATTCAAATTTCTGAGCGCCGGCAATAGCGAGCTCCGTATGAGCAGAAAATCATGAAAAAACACAGCGCTTGCTCTCCCTTGTACCTCCTAACTCCTTCCCACACAAATGAAAAATGGTATGGAAATGGTGAAAATGCATTAACAAACAAGAAATTTCTATGAAGAAGAAGATGGGAGAAGGTGGAGATGATGATGATGATGAAGATGAAGAGAAAAAAACAGAAAATGAACTGAAATGACAGTTTTTTTACCTTCCAACGGCGCAAATCTACGATCTTCCCATCACAACGCTCGTCCTCGAAGCTCTCTCCCTGGCAACGGCGCCAAAATTTGGTGTAGCTCAAGCGTAAGCACCACCTCCTTTACTTGACAATCCGCGGAGACGTGAGGACCGGTATGAAGACCACGAGCAAGTGAAGGCACAAGTGCGTGAGTGAAAGCACACAAACATGCACACACATACACACACACGTGCACAAAGTAAGATCAAAGAGAGGAACAATGGAAAGCTTCAATTGCAAAAGAGTTCTCTTACAAAAGCTCTATTCTCTCACCAGCTAACCTAAAAAATGAGCTCTCTAGCTCTTTTTATAGTTTTTTGACTAGTTTTGGCCCTGTCCAGACCTAGTGTCCAGCCTAGTTAAAAATTAAGTTCTAGGGCTTATTTGAGGGCTCAAACGAAGTCTAAAAATTATGAAAATTGGTACGATGGTACTTCTAATACCCCTCAAGCTCGAGGACTTCTCGGCTTGAACAAAATGGAGTCATAAAAATAGCTAATGGTATTTACAATGGTTTTTAGTGATGAAAATCACTATTTTTGTAGGGGATTCTTCTGAAAATTTGACATACACTTATTGGAGCTCCCTACTTGCTCCCTCTTCTTCTATATCCACTTCTTTGATGTGCTTCCATGTTTTATGCTTGACCTTGAGTTCCAACACCCTCACAGGCCAAGCAAGTGTCATTGTTTTTAGATGGCCTCTTGAGCTCTAAACTATGCTCCTATGTATACTTGAAGGAACCTAGATTGCAAGAGCAATGTGTAAGAATTTGTATAGACATTGAGGAAAACCTAGGAGATGAGTTGGAACTCTCAAAGGTCTATAAGGACTTAGATTCCTCATCTCTAGCATCCTCAAAACTCTCTAGCTGGATAGAGGACCTAGCAAAAAAGTGGCCCAAAAACTAGGAATTTCTAGCAAATAGATGCCTAGGTTAACGATAAACAACCATTGTTACACCTGTGGTGGTGATCATATGGCAAATGTGTGTCCCAATGTAACACAACTGCAAGCCAACCCTAGTGGCCAATACTGTACGATTGAGAGATGATACACGAATCACACGGCCCAGGACTGCCCATACAACAAACAAGTAGTAGGACAGAACTACCTGCAAGCATACCCCCAACCAGGGAGATATCAAGGTCAATACAATGCTCAGCCTCATTACTATAGGCCTCCTCAGAACTATCCTTATCAGTCTCAATAGAGACCTCAACCTGTTTTAGCTCAGCAGCCACCCCTATGTGCGAATGTCATCTCAGTCAAATACGTTGCTGTAGAAGAGAACCTCAATAGGTCTTTAGTGCCTTCTTCACCTCGATCACTAAAAGTGAGCCTAATTCTAATAGTTACATGTAGATAGTCCACCCGCATATTATACAGAGTCGCCAAAACATACGAAAACATATCAATATGATAGTCTACCATTGGAACCCAGTTGGGAGCCCGACTATGCCAATGTCATGTATACAAACCTTAATCCGTGGCCCTAATTAAGACAGCAAAGACCACAGGGCCGGACCATGCTTTAGGTGCCAAGGATATTGTTTCATTAAGGATTTTCCACATCCTCCGATTGCGGGACAATCACAACACTATAACATTCAAGATGTTTGTGCCGAGTGTGGTAAAGAGCATGTCATCAAAGATTGTCTCAAGAATCCTATTAATGCTTCAAAATTAACACCCATTAACATGATAGGTATTGTACATAACTCAAATGGATCAGACCCTACATACATGCCTATCCAAGCCATAACAAGAGCACATGCGCTCTTACGGAATCAGCAGATTAATCCTAAAAAAGTAGCTGGAACTAGTGAAGTTGGAGAGCCTAGTAACAAAAAGATGAAATCTTGGAAAGATTGTAGAGAAAGAATTAAGAGAAAGTGGAGTAAAAAGATAACAGAGTTGGAAGGAAGTTTAAAGGAATGGAGAGCCAAAATCCTAGAATTGATTTCTCAAGAATCTAATCAGGAGAACCTAGCTCAGAGATCAGGATCAGTTCTAGCAAAACCCATACCAAAAAACCTAGACAGGATGTTTTGTGCATATTAGGCGAGATTAAAAGAAGGACCCCAGATAGCTGAAATGAGTAGGAACCATCCACTTGCAGATTTAGAAATTGAGAGGACTAAACTTTGCATGAAGATGGTAGAATTAGCACAAGCTATGTTCGAAGCCTCTTGACATATTAATTGGAACAACATTGCAAAACCCGAATTACACTTTCAAGGACTACTGGAGAGGTTTGAATACTTGATCAACAACAACGAGCAGAAGAAATTGCAAGGGAACCTTAATGATCCTGAGACACATGAAAGGAATGCACCATCCCTATCTCAAGTACCAAATATAGAGGTTGAAGACAACCTATCTTCCATACACAAATATTCACACAAATTTTTAAGAGAAATCCAAGAAGAGAAATGGAGAAGAGAGAAAGAAACACATCTTCCTATTCAAGAAATAGATGACTTGCAAGAACAATTTTCCCAAGACATCCCCACTATCTACGATGATGTAGAGGAAGAACAACTGAGCGAACACACAGATTTTGAATCCAATTCTTTGCAAGAGTTAGCTCAGTTCATAGGACCTTGGGAAGCAAAGTCTATTAGCATGAGAGCACCCACTATAATAGTGAGGAATGAAGAATCCATACTCCCTAGAAACATGAAAGTGATTGAGAATACCAACGTACAATGCCATCTCACTCTAGAGGAATTGTTAAAGGTTAAACCAAAATTGTGCAAACACATAGAAAACCAATTCCCGGAGCTTGCTATTACTCCCTCCCAGATAGGAGCACACAAGAAGGTACTAGAGATGCCCATAGAACGAATTGGAGATGTGAGTGAAGGAGAGGAAGGTAACACTTATCTTCCAATAACCCACCAGGGCTAAACCACCAAATCCATCTTAGATTCAGGAGCCGGAGTAGCCATTGCTACCACTGCTTTATGGAAACGTTGGTGTTACAGAGCAAAGAGGCACAATAGCGGAGCCCAAAATTTTCAAAGTAATGGGCATATTTTTCTAGTAGGAAATTAGAGCTTAGTCAATAAAGTGCCGGTCACTTGTGTGAAAGGACCATTTTTAGGGCACATGTATATAAGTCACTTTGTGACTCTTTGTAAACACTTTTTGCCATTGTGAAGAAGGAGAGCTCCAAAATTTCAAATTTGCTTCTTTCCTGCAGATTTTCATCTTCTCTATGATCTTTTGTGTGTGTGTGTGAAGCTTGGAATGTGTGTGTAGGATTGTTCTCTACCCCTCCCCATCACTTTTGAGCTTTTGTAGTGTGTGTGTGTGTGTGTGAGCAAGTACGAGTTGTGAAGTGAGTGTGTGTGTTTCCCGCCATTCACTGTTTTGGTCATAACTTGAAGAGCGGTTGTCAGATTCGAGTGAAAATATCATGTAGATGCGTCTCGTCGAGAGCTTTGAAATGAACCCACTATTGACCATATTTGGAGTTCTGAGCTGGGAGAAACATTCGAATTTGTATTTACTGTTGTAAGTGGTATCACAACAGACACTTTCGGACATTAAGTGAGCTGGAGAGGTAGTTTGGTCTTTTCTCATGCATATTAGCTTAACCACTCCATTATCCATCATGTGTGCACACGTCCTCATACACTTGCTTAGGTCTCTTTTTCGGATTGATAATTAAGTGTGTGTCAATCCACCACTATACACACTTGTGTGGTGTCACTCTAGCACAATGGTGAGTACCAACGTGAGAAGATTCACCTCATAATTGTCAATCCGTGGAGACGTGAAGACTAGTATGAAGACTATGAGCAAGTGAAGGCACAAGTGTGTGAGTGAGAAGCATACAAGCATGCACACACATACACACACACGCGCACACAAGGCAAGAACAAGGAGAGGAACAATGGAGTTCTTCGCATTAGTCAAAAAGTCTCTTACATAAGCTCAATTCACAAACAATCCAACCTCAAAAATGAGCTCTCTAGCTCTTTTTATAGTTTTCTAACTAGCTTTGGTCTTGTCCAGACCTAGTGTCCGGCCTAGTTAAAAATTAGGTTCTAGAGCCTATTTGAGGGCTCAAACGGAGTCTAAAAATTATGAAAATTGATATGTAGCTAATTCTAATACTCCTCAAGCTCGAGGACTGCTCGGCTTGAACAAAATGGAGTCTATTCTACCAAAAATGGAATTTACAATGTTTGTGTAGTGATTAAAATCACTTGAGTTGTGAATGATCCATGGAAAAAATGATTAGGCCTTGTTGCCGTATTGTGCATGACTGCTCTATTGTACCTGTATGCTCTTCATATGACCTGTGTGCCAACATTCTCCCCCCTTCCTAGCGTCTGTCGCCCCTGACAGACCTCTGTTCTATCGGGTGGTCGATATAGTATTGGATGACATTGGTGGCAAGTTCATGTTCTCCTATCCATAAGCCTCTTGCTAAATCAGCTTCCAATGCATCCCAATTTATTGCACCGGGGACCTCTGGTTGCGGTGTGGTGTAGTACTCAAAGTACATGGCTTGTTCACAAGCAAAGAGATGGAGCAGGTGTGTTGGCTTCGGTGCGAAGACCTCCGAGTGATACTCCCAGAAACCTGATCTGAACATTTCTTCGAATGTCTATTTGTAACATGCAAGGAGGTATTTGATGCGTGCATGCCAGGCGTAAGCCACACGAATATTGGGGGTGGTGCTCATGTCATACACCAAATCGTAATTTCCATTTGTAAACCCGGGTAGACGTATCTGTGGGGCTGCCGCATTTCGAAAGGTTTTGAGGACTACTTGCATCATATCCAAAATCTTGAGCATCATTTGGGCCGCCACATCTGGCATGGGCTTCAATCGTGGCATCCAATGTCGAATTGTTCCCATCATGTACGCTACTGACGGTGGTCCCTGTGGTGTCACAATGTATGGATAATTTAGCCATTCCTTGCATTGTGCATTATTCTGGACCTTTATGTTGAATGCTTTCCATGAGCGGCATCGTGGAACAGGGCCATAGCATGGATTATAGAGGAGATGTAATGGCGCATTGTTCCAGGTGCGGAGCATTTCAGGATAGGTTTCAAGAAGTGTCTGCCGCCATGTTGGTTGATGGATCTTGCCTTTTTGCACCTCTAGGGGAAGGTCTTCGGGTTGAAATTGGGTTGCGAAGGACGGTATCTTCCCTGTGACTCTCTGTATTTCTGCGTTATAATCTGCCAAAATGATATAGTAAGGCCTATATTGGAGTTCGGATGAGAGGATAAGGCGTCTCGATGACAGGTTTTTGAAGTAATTGGATTGTAATACAGTCTCTTCTATGACTCTCATAGCCTGATTTTGCACGACGATTCGCTCTTCATGTGAACTCCCGATTTCCTCCACTTGTCGTAGCCATGGGGGTCGTGGTGCTTCAAATGTGTCCTAAGCTTCTTCCGTTTGTTGACCTCCTAGGAAGGGTTGTGGGTCGTATTCTTCTTCAAATGTTTGTTCCACAGGAATTTGTACTATGTCTTCGTCGGTGGGAGCTTCTGGAGGGGAAGGTGGCCTTTCATATTGTAGCAGGCGTGCTTTCAACTCTGTGACCTGTGTCTGGAGATCTTGTAGGGCCTCTGAGTCTGTGAGAAGTGAAGCCGCTGACGAGGTGGTTTGAGGGGCAGTCGTTGTGTCTTTTTGTTGTTTCTGCTTCAGTTGACTCAGTTCCTGTGAGAGCTGGTCATGTGCTTCAAGCAGCATGGCATAGTCTTCCAATATGATCTTGATATTGTCGGGGGTCACTGCTTGAAACTTTGATGGGCTGATGGGTGCCCCTGGTGTGCTTTCGATGGCTGCTTCTAAGTTCTCTTGGTTCTGTTGTTGTAGGCATCAATTCTCCTCGTGAGCAGCTGCAAGGTGCCTTCTAAGAAGTGCCATATTTCGTTGGAGTCTTGAATTGCGTTCTAGTTGTGTTTTTAGATGACCTTCTACCACTTGTATTGCTTCTTGGTCTGTGTTCTGCAACTGTACTTCCAATACACTATGAGCCTCTTGTAAATTTTGGAATTGTGTATGGAGGCGAGCATTCTCCTCTTCTACTGCAGCAAGACGATTTTGTAGTATCTCCGAGTGCTCTTGCAGTCGTGCGTTATGTTTCTGGAGCTAATTGTACTCTGTCCTTAACTGTGAAATACATGCTAGCATGGTGTCCAATGCATTGCCTATAGATGATGGTGTTGTTTGTACAATGGAGAATGCATGGGGAGGGGATTGGGAATTGGGAAGCGTGAATGATGTGTCTAATGGAGATGTGTGTGTGGGTGAAATTGGTGGAGGGGGAATGGGAGAAGGTGAAAGTGTGGGAGGAGGGGGAGGTGCCGTGGGTGGTGAAATGTCCATACTTTCAGGAGTGGGTGCGAGTGTGGGGTCTACCATGTACATTGGAATGGTAGGTGGTGTGTGTGTGACAGTGGTGAATAGATGAGAAGTGGGGTGGGGAGCTGAAAATAAAGGGAATGGTTGAGACCTGGTTTGAAAAGTTCTAACAAGGAAGTTATGGAGGGATTGGAGAAGTGGAGAGATGGGGGTTGGGGGTTGAGGTCGTAGAGGCGAGGAGGGCATGAAAGGTGATGTGGTAGTAGGGAAACCCATGAATATGGATCTAGAGTCAGGATGACCTATGGCTGAGGGCATGGGGGATGGTTGTCCTAGGGCAGGCTCTATGAGCGATTCGGTGGATTGTGTAGTGATGGTGGTTGCTTCATAGATTGGGTTTTCGAAGGTGGAGAAAAGGGTTGAACTAGAGGTGGGAGTACGGAAGATGAAGGTTTGTTCGATGGGTTGAGTGGTCGAGGTGAGCTCCACTGCTTCTGTTCTAGGAGGCGACGGTGGGGATGTGGGTGGTAGTGGCTCGGTTGATTCAGCATGGGTGACTGGGTGCTCTCGGCTAGTGGTTTTTGCTGCTTGGGAGGTTGTGTCCATGGGTTCGGATGTAATAATCGGCCCTTCTGCCGTTGTAATGGGGATCTGGATGTTTTTACCTGACCGTGGTCGTGTTTGGAATCTTCGTGGATCATATTGAACTGGAGACCTCCTAATGGCGGTCCGAACAGCTTCTACTACCCCATATGTTTCTGCCATTAATAAGAGACCTTCACTATATTCTGAGTCAACTCTTGCTTCTTCCAAAAGCTGAGTCATGAGTACTCTACTACTCTGTTCGATGAGCGGTTGTTGCGAGCGCACGCGTTCCATGATCTGATACAGCCTTCGGAGTTCTGCTGTATAAGCTGGGGCTTCAGTGGTCTCCTCTTTGTATGCTCCTTCTTCTTCTAGGTGTCCTTGTTGTTGACCTTGCTGATCGTCACTCCAATGTACATGGCGACCGTCTGTGGATTTTCTTCTTCTTTGTGAAGATGTGCCTTGTTCTTCGGTATCTAAATAAAACTCTACATCAGAGAGTTGTGTACTTTGTAAGAATGCTTCGAAGTCCTGGGGATCCATTCCTTCAGCATCTCCAGTTGCAGCAAATTCAAATTCAGGTGGAGCCGGAGGAGCCGAAGGGGCAGCTTGTGTTGTGGTTTCAGATCCAGACCTGGGTATTCTAATGGTAAAAGGAGGTACAGTGGCCTCCCCTCGTGGCGATACTTCAGGAGTAGTCAGAACTTCACGTGTCTGGACACAAGGGATCGAACCCCTCATGCGCTTGGATTGATGTGTGGACGTCTTGAGCTTCTTAAACATTTGTAATTGTGCCCAAGTTAACTCACGTTCAACGGGTATATCGTATGCTAAGCACCGGTAGATAATGCGTGTGATAGCACAGCAACCATTCACCACTAATTTCCTAGAAGACCTTTTATTTGCTTCATACAACTGATCTATAATCCATACAGGAAGCTTAATTTGTAACACACCTGTTTCCGCTAAGTAGAGAGCAAACCAAATTCTTTTGTGCGGTTGTGTGAAGCGGCCTTGATCGGGGAAAGCAAAATGTTGCATGCACATACGGAGAGGGATGGACACGTTTGGTGTGAGTGCTGCCATGTCTTTAAGCTTCAGTAGCTTCATGTTAGTAGGAACGAGAGCATCCTTCTCAGAAGGTACATGTGTGCCATGCATATTCAAAGCAGAGCTCACCAACTCCAAGGTAAGTTCAAACCTCTTTAACTCGTTGTTGCCCAGCAAGGAAGGAAGAACAAATGATCCTGGTTTGTCCTTTTCTGCATTAGCCTGTAGTGTTGAGACCAGGTAGTAGCATCGGAGGAGATCTGGTTTGGGTAATGATGCCTCGAAGTACTCAGCTAGCCTTGCACGTTGCCATATGGTCTGAAGATCCTGTGTGTTCTGTAGAGTCTCAAACTCCTTAGAGAAGAATTGGAATCTGACCCAAGATCTATCATACTCGCACTTAGACTCCCATATATACTTGGCCTCTCCTAATGGGCCTGGCATGCCATTGAACCAATGAGAATTGGCATGGACTCTTTCTGTGATCCCTGTGGGTGGATCCGGTACCGGGATCTGCTGAAGGTGTTGCAGCTCCACAGGTCGTTCAGTTGGAGGCACCTCAACAGGTAGACTATCCACATCAATTCCTGCAGTAATTATTCTTGCTTGTGAGCTTGGACCTGTTGCTTCTGCCATGAGAGTGCTTGTAGTTGCTGATGTTTATCTGCTAGAAGAAGAGAGAGGCACATTAGCATTGCATTGGAAACAGGATGTTATGGTGTTCCCTCCACAATACCAACATGACATTCCGAGTGGTTAGAGGTTAGTGGGTGAAGTGTTCATGATGTGTGTACAAGTGGGTTAGTAGGTTAGGGTTCACCCTAGATGCATACTTTGGTTGTGCAATGTTCTCAGAATGCACCTACACCAGAGGGAAAGGATTTACAGAGGTGGGTCAGGGGGTTTGATATGGGGTTTAGGTCTCCAAACTTTGATGCTGGAATCGTTGCCTTTATTGGCGATGATGTGTGAAGGTTTGCGGACTGGAGTGTGTTGGGTTTGGGGCCTTTTGGGTACCCATTTCCAAACATTCCGAGGCGTGACCGAGAATGTGGTGGTGTGGAGTGTAGATGTTTGCCTTTGGATGGGAGCCAACAGGACTCGTGAGTGTTGGTTTGATCTAGTGATTGGAGGTGAAGTTATTTGAGCTGGTAAGCAGGTCTTGGGCACCCATATTTGTGTAGCCTTTGGGATAGCCTTCATTGACTGCTTTGGAACCCAAATAGAAATGGTTTGTCTCACTTGATGCCTAGGGTACTCCTTCGCTGTAGTCCTCGACACTGTAGCTTGCTTGATGCCTCTTTGGAATCCTGTCTCCAAAGCCGAGGGTTGTTCACCTTTGCGTATCCAGATCTGCTTCATGCCATGGGGTATTATGTATTGTATTGGTTGGTGTTCATTCTTCTTGGTCCTCGGGCTCCTCTGTATCTTGTATTTTCCGGATTGCTTTCCTCGAATTCTCTTTGGAAAAGAAGGGAGCTCCTTGTTGACTTCTGTACCTTCGTCATGAGTGGCAATCCTTTGCACCATAGAACTTTGGTCAAGAGTAGCATGGTTCATTTCAGGTGGACTCCTGGAAGGACCAGGATTCGGTGCCTCTTCTAGCGGCCTATGTGCTTGATTTTCTAATTCAATCGTGATGTGGTTTTGGCCTACCCATGCCTGAAGAAGTCCACTTCTTAGGTTGAGGCTGACTGCATGATCATAGATCCAGTCTTGGCCCAGGACAAGAGGTTGGATAAGATCCTCGTCTTCACACACTAGCACTTTGACTGCCATTAGCACCTCTTGAATGTAGAGGGGAAGTTCCACCTCACCAATGCAAGGGGTTTCCACACCTCCCAATCCTATGAGATATGCCTCTATAGGATTGATTTGTAATTGAAGCTCTTGGCAATAAGACAGTCGAACTGCACTAGTGGCTGCCCCTGAGTCAATTAAACCTCTCACTGTCCTTACACTCTCTCCTTGTCCTACTTCTAGGGTTACAAAAGGCCGTCGGTCGATTATTCTATGGGAATGTCCACCTGAAGCCTCGCACATGGCCATGGGATAGCCTAGAGATTCTTGAGTGTCAGGCATAGACGGGTCTCTGCCTTGTCTCCTCAATTTCATTCGTCGGATGCGTTCTAAAGCTTCTGCCTGTGCTTCTTCTCTAATTCTTTTCTCTTCTTCTTTACGTTTCTTGGCAGTGTTGAGTCGATTTAGCATCTCTTCAGTCAGGGGTTCTTGATATAACTTGACTCTGCATCCACTTATGTAACTCGGTAGACACCCTCTAGAGTGGCTAGTTGAACTGCTCCACTTGTGGAGATTCTATTGATAATCATTGGTCTGTAACCTCTCTTCTCTAATTTCCGTGCATGTTGCTTCAAGGTGTAGACTAGGACTAGGTCTCCTGCTTTCAAGCCCTTATCCTTGACGTGTGCATCGAAATATGCCTTTTGCCTCTTCTTGGCTGCATAGATTCCTGTTGCAGCCCTCAATCGTGTTTCACCTAATCGTTCAAGATCAAAGATTCTAGAGGACAACTCATGGCCTGTCCAATCATGCTCTTGTGCTACTTTCAAGGTTGGTGTAGCTCAAGCGTAAGCACCACCTCCTTTACTTGTCAATCCGTGGAGACGTGAGGACCGGTATGAAGACCATGAGCAAGGGAAGGCACAAGTGTGTGAGTGAAAGCACACAAGCATGCACACACATACACACACACGCGCGCAAAGCAAGATCAAAGCAAGGAACAATGGAAAGCTTCTATTGCAAACGAGTTCTCTTACAAAAGCTCTATTCTCTAACAAGCCAACCCCAAAAATGAACTCTCTAGCTCTTTTTATAGTTTTTTGACTAGTTTTGGCCCTGTCCAGACCTAGTGTCTGGCCTAGTTAAAAATTAGGTTCCAGGGCTTATTTGAGGACTCAAACGAAGTCTAAAAATTATGAAAATTGGTACGATGGTACTTCTAATACTCCTCAAGCTTGAGGACTCCTCGGCTTGAACAAAATGGAGTTACTAAAAATAGATAATGGTATTTACAATGGTTTTTGGTGATGAAAATCACTATTTTTGTAGGGGATTCTTCTGAAAAATTGACATACACTCCTTGGAGCTCCCTACTTGCTCTCTCTTCTTCTATGTCCACTTCTTTGATGTGCTTCCATGCTTTGTCCTTGACCTTGAGCTTCAACACTCCCCCCCCTCTCGAGTCTGTCGTCCCTGACAGACCCTTGTTGTAGTGGTTGTTCCAAGTAGTGCCTTGAGAGGGAGTGTCCCTTCTGTATGAACACAAGTCGTCCGACGTTCTTCATCTATCACTGTGAGTCTTTGCAGGTTGTAGTCTCTTGGTATGTGCTTCTGCCTTGGATTCCAGCATGACTATGTCGTTGTGAGTCTCCGTTGATGTTTTCTAGATCTTCCAAAGTTGATCTTCATAGTAGTCATGCCAAGTACTCATAACCCATATTGAGTGATTGGTAAGTGTGTTCGTGCATGGGTTGAGGAAAATATGTGCCTTGTGCACGGCCTTGTAATGTAGCCCTATGAATGTTTACTTGGGAAATGCATTGGAAGAAGAATGGTGCAAAAATTGGGGCTCTTGAGCTAAGTGCTCAAGGGTATGCCGACGAAGAGGTTTCCTACGCTATTATGGCTATGATGTTTCCAAAGTAAAGATGCTTACCATGGAGAAGGTCGATGGATGTTCATCTCTTCATGTTGTACACTTGGCGTTTGGGATGGACCATTGTTGATGGATGTCCGTGTTGATGGTCCACTGATGAGATCTTTTGAATGGCAGATCCCCTCTCCCAGAACTATCCCTTGCAGATATCTCCTTGGATGCTATTGTACATACAGTAGTTAAGCATCACTCAAGTTGTGGACCTTCAAGCTCTTCAATTTACCATAGTAAGAGGAAACCATAGTTGTGGATGCCCTGCTCATGCTAAGTTCTTGACATCTATGAGATAAGGCAGCAATTAAATCATCTGCGAGCCAAGACACACTTCTATCCAAGCTGATAAATGCCCAGTAATCGATGGTTCAATCTTCAACTAAGCATGACTCATTCATGTTCCATGAGCGAAACCTGGGAACAAGTTCTTCCTCGTTTTTTTTTTTTTTTTTTTTTTTTTTTTTTGGAACAATATCACAAAACAAGAAGACAGATTTTAGTATCAATCAATAAAAATCTTTGACATATGTCAATGTGCTCTTGTGCCTGGGATTCTCAAGTGTGTCTATGCACGGTCGTGTAATGTGGCCCTATATTAATGCATACTTTGGAAATGCATGACCTGAATGGTGCAAAAGACAGGGTTGTGCAAGGAGCACATGGTTGTTGCTCGTCGAGGCTTGATGTTACTTGCAGATGTGGACGCCATCTTTCTTGGATGTCTCCATGGGATCGCGAGATGATGTATTCCTTCTTATCGGAATCCATTTGAGAACAGCATTTGGCACAGTAGAGATCACTTCAGGCGACTTCATCTTTGGATGCTTTCTGAACTGTGGTATCCAATGTGTTTGGCCCTTTGGTTCGGTGTAGGCTACTTGTACTTTTGGCTTCCAAACCCATATCCTTTTTGCACGTCTTCCTACTATTGTTGAAGAGCTGATTTGATCTTCTTTCGGTCTCTGTACGTGGTTCATACCCTCTTCTCTTTTTGGATTCTTTGTTGAGACCTTTCGCATGTGGGAGAACATAGGTTGTTGTAGATGTAGGAGCTTCTCAGGTACCCACATCTGTAATTGCCCTTGTTGAGCTGCAGCTAACTTCTTAGGCACCCAAACTTGTTGGATACCTTGTGATTGAGCTTGTCTGAGCTGCTTCCCTCGTCTTCTGGCCTGGTTGGCTTGCCTAGATGGGATTTGTGGGGGCAAGGCTGGTGGTTGCTCTCCTTTGCGTACCCATATCTGCTTCATGCTCGGAACTGCTTTTTTATCGAATGGTGTCTTTCTATTTGATGTAGCAGTTGTCGTGAACGATTGTGTTTGCTTGTGTGGTGGACTCACTACTGTGGCTACTTGATTCTTTGAAGAAGAAAGATCCACCCGCCTTCGAACCTGGTCGTCCACGATTGACTCCTTCTGCATCATAGAGCTTTTGACACATACAACATCTTCTTTCATATGATTAGTCTTGGAAGAACTAAGAGAGTGTGTGGTGCCATGATCTAGGAGCATGCAGTTCTCTAATTCTAATGTAATGCATTGTTCATGTACCCAAACTTGAAGAATTTGACTTCTTAGGTTTAAGTTAACTGCATGGTCATAGATCCAATCTTGACCCAAGACAAGTGGTTCTGTAAGGTTCTCATCTTGACATACTAGCGCTTTGACTTTCATTGGAACATCTTGAAAGTAGATGGGAAGTTCCACCTCGCCCAAACAAGGGGTTTCCACACCTCCCAATCCTATGAGATAAGCTTCTATGGGATTGATGTTCAACTGCAAGTCTTGGCAGTAGGAAAGTCTAACTGCACTACTTGCTGCACCTGAGTCAATCAATGCTTTCACCGTCCTTGCACCCTTCCCTTGTCCTATCTCTATGGTCACAAAGGGTCTTCGGTCAATGACCTGAGAAGTCGCTATGCCTGACTTTTGGCACATATCCATGTGATATTTTGGAGCTTTTGAGTTGACATCTAGGCCAAGTCGTCTTAACTTATTTCGCCTTATGCGCTCTCTAGCCTCTGCCTGTGCTTCTTCTCTCACTCTTAACTCTTCTTCTTTTCGTTTCTTAGCATTGTTGAGTCTCATTAGCATGTCCTCTGTAAGAGGTTCTTGATATAACTTGACTCTACAACCACTAATATAGTTTGGCAAGATATCACCTTCTAAAGTAGCCAATTGAACAGCGCCACTAGTGGAAATTTTGTTAATGATCATGGGTCCATACCCTCGTTTTTCCAACTTACGGGCATGTTGTTTCAGTGTGTAAACCAACACTAGATCTCCCTCTTTCAGTCCCTTATCCTTAATGTGTGCATCGAAGTAGGCCTTTTGCCTTTTCTTTGCAGCGTAGATGCCTGCAGCCGCTCGTAGTCTTGTCTCACCTAAGCGTTCTAGATCAAAGATCCTAGATGACAATTCATGTCCATTCCACTCATGCTCTTGTGCTACTTTTAAAGCAGGGATTAAGAAATCCAGTGGTAGCACCGCATTCTGTCCAAAGACCATCTGAAATGGGGTGGCATTGAGTACTGTTTTGTAGGCAACTCGATAAGCCCAAACAGCATGATGAAGTTGTTTGTCCCAATCAGAGCGTTTATTATTTACCAATTTTGTCAATACGTTACAAAGGATCTTATTGGTACTCTCGGCTTGTCCGTTAGCTTGTGGGTGATAGGGGGCAGATTTCTTATGTATCACCAAGAATTCTTGGAGAAGATTTTCAATGACTTCATTCAAGAAGTGTGTGCCTCTATCGCTCACTAACTCTATTGGTAGCCCATATCTCGTGAACACATTCTCGAATAAGAACTTAGCCGTCGTCTGAGCATCATTCTTTGTTGTGGCTTTCACTTCTACCCACTTGGTAAGGTAATCTGTGGCTACAATAATATACTCTGCATGGGAGTTTCTAGCAGGGGGATTAATAGGACCTATGAAGTCTATGCCCCACTTGGAAAATGCACGCCCTCCCATCATTGGCCTCAAAGGCATCTCGTCTTTTCTAACTGGATATTGTGTATGTTGGCATGTGTCACATTTCTTCACATAGGTATGTGCATCCATATGAAGAGTGGGCCACCAAAGTCCTGAGAATAGAATGGTCTTAATCACTCGGTCAGGACCAAAATGTCCACCTGCAACACCACTGTGTGCAGTCTCTAAGACCCTTAAATAGTCTGATTCATGAACGCACAGTCTTAAGTAACCATCTTTACCTCTTCGGTATAGGTTCTCTCCTACTAAGGCATAGCCTTGAGCCTCTTGCTCCATATTTCGTCTTCTTGCTAGACTGGCCTCTTTGGGTAATCTTCCTGATCTCATAAACTCTACCAATGGAGCACTCCAATCTGGAATTAATGATACTTGATAAAGGGTCGCATGCTCCACTGGTGGTCTCTCTCTGCACATTGGACAATTCTTGATCCACTCATGTATTTCTTTGTCCATGCTAGGCCAATACACTCCTAAACGTTTCAAATTCTGCAATGTTCGTTGTTTAGAATAGTGATTTCCTAGCAATCCCTCATGAGCTTGCTGCAACCAACTACTATGTTCATCATCCTCGACACAACAAGCTAATACACCCTCAGTATCTTGTTTGTACATGCTTCCTGCCAATATGTGATATTTTTGTGATTTTACAATTTCTTCTTGTGATGTTTTCACATTCTTATTTGCAGGGCCGAAGGTTAGGACTGGTACCAACTTATTTGCCCATTTAGGAACAACTTC
Source organism: Ceratopteris richardii (assembly GCA_020310875.1). Classification (NCBI taxonomy): domain Eukaryota; kingdom Viridiplantae; phylum Streptophyta; class Polypodiopsida; order Polypodiales; family Pteridaceae; genus Ceratopteris; species Ceratopteris richardii. The sequence goes on along the minus strand of CM035423.1, from coordinate 23,052,349 downwards.
CAAATTGAACAGATAAGCATCAGGTAGTTCATCAGACACTCCTTGTGGTGACTCTCCTGAAGTAATGCGAGAAAGGTGATCTGCCCGAAGGTGGGTTCTACCTTTCCTGACAACAACTTCAAAGTCATACTCCATTAGTAAGAGGAACCATCTTACTAAGCGTCCAGTATTGCAAGGTTTATTGACCAAATATAACAAAGCTTGATGATCAGTGAAAAACTTGAACTTGTTGGCCAATAAATAGTGTCTAAACTTCTTTACCGCATATACCATGCCTAACCCTTCTCGCTCGGTTGTGGTATAATTTCTTTCGGCTGGGTTTAGTTGTCTACTAGCATATGCTATGGGCAAATCTAAATTCCCTTCACCTGTGGGTTGTGCTAGCACACATCCTATGGCATGATTGGATGCATCCACATGGACATGGAATGGCTTATTCCAATCAGGAGTGGTCAATATTGGTGCTGTGCACAAACGTTTCTTTAGTTCCTTGAAAGAATTCTCGCATTCGTCGTTCCACTCAAAATTAGACAACAAGGCATAAAGGGGTCTAGCTATGATCGCGTACATGTGGATAAACCTACGGTAATATCCACAATGGCCCATAAAGGCTTGTACCTCTTTAACATTCCTTGGCCTTGGCAGCTCCGCTATGGCTCGTACCTTATCTTCATCCGTTGAGATTCCATTCTTAGAAACAATATGACCGAGGATTTTACCTTGACGCACCATGAACACACACTTTTCTGGGTTCAGACACACTCGATATTCTCTACACTTGTTGAAGATCTGTCTAAGCTCAGGGATGTGAAATCTTCTTTCTTGGGAATGAGCACATAAATCATCCACATACACTTCTAAGCTCTTTCGTAAGAACTCTTTGAAGACATGACACATGAGCCTTTGGAATGTTGCAGGTGCATTGGTGAGCCCAAATGGCATCACACGAAATGCAAAGATTCCCCATTCGGTGGAGAAAGCCGTCTTGTGTTGATCTTCTGGGGCAATGGCTACTTGGTTGTAACCTGAAAATCCATCAAGAAAGCTATAAACTTCCTTGCCTGCAACACGCTCCAATAAATGTTCGGTGATTGGAAGCGGATAGCTATCTCTGATTGTAGCGGCATTAACTTTTTTCAGGTTAATGCACACTCGCAACTTTCCGTTCTTCTTGGGCACTACTACAATGGGGGACACCCATTCAGTATGCTCAATCTCATAGATGAATCCAGCTTCAATCAACCTATCAATTTCTTCTTTTATTTTGGCTGCATAGGTATCATTATATGTGTAGGGCTTCTGTTTGGTGGGCTTGGCATCAGCAGTCATGGGGATAGTATGAGAGCAAATTCTTGGATCTACCCCTTTCAAGTCTCTATAGTGCCACGCAAACACATCCCTATATTCCCTTAATAGAGCTACAAGCTCCATTTCTTCTCTTGCACTTAGGTCATCTCCTATATATGTGCATCTCTCTTCGTTCTCTTCAATGGTCACTACAATCTTCTTGGTCTTTTCTTTATTATCATATGATTCTCCTATGATGGCCTCTCTCTTAGGCATTCGTACCAAAATTTTGCGGTCGTCAACTTCATATTTCTTGAAGTTTTCTGGTACTTCAAACAATGATTCCTCCTCTTCTTGTTTCACTGCTTTTCTTTTCTTTTTCTTTTGACTACTTTCGCTTCCATCCTTTGAGTTTACCGTTTTAATACTTGTGAGAGGTTCTTCTTCTTTCTGGGTGAACACTCCTATATCTTCTAGATAGTGCTGCTCTGAGTTAAAGCAACTATCCATCACAATGGACTCTATATCATCGTCATTCTCTTCTTCTTCTATGACATCACTAGGGTCACATTCTTCTAGCAAGGGCTGACACATGAACACTGAGATATCATAACCTTCCTCATCACAATGAGGTGTCCATTGTTCTTCATTGACAGCAATGTCCATGGTGGCTAAGATTTCTGGCCAGCCATGAGATTCGAACTCCTCATCTGGAAAGATCATCGGTGTGTATGCTGGGTCTCTAACTGGTCTATCTCCTGGCGAAGTTCCTTCTTCTCTTGCCTTCAAGCGTTTTTCCTCTTCCTCTGCAACCTTGCACATCCACAAATGAGTATCTTCATGCAACCATGATGGATCTGGTGAACGTTCAGAATGCACAGAGATGAAATCTTCTTTCGCTTTGTGGATAGGATTCCACTGTAGGGGTGGTACATCTCTGAAAGAGTAATCCTTCAAATTGACCTTGGTAGTGACCCCTAAGTGCTGTAAGTACAAGGAGTTGGTTCACCAATCCTGTACTATTTGCAATTGTCGTAGGAAGGGTCTTCCTAGGATCATCTCATAGACGTTATTTTTCTCAAAGTCACATATAGCAAATGTATGTTCAAACTCCACACCACAAGTGGTTAGAGTTATCCCTTCGAGCAATCCTAGAGGTCTTTCAAAATGACCGTCGGCCATTTGAAGCTTCATTCTAGTTGGTCTTAATGTGGGCTTGCCCCATTGCTTCCACAAGGAGGTGGTTGCAATAGCAACCCCAGCACCTGAATCTATGATTGCTTTGGTTGTGTAACCTTGGTAGGTGATTGGAAGATAAGTATTACCTTCTTCACCCTCACACATGTCCCCTATTTTGTCTAGAGGTATCTCTGGTACCCTTTGCTTGGAGCCTGCTTTTGGCATGTTGGAATCAAGTTCTGGAACCTGATCCTTCACATGATTCCAAAGCTCAGGTTTTGCTTTGAGCAGCTCTTCTACAGTGAGATGACACTGAACCTTAGTGTTCTTCACGACATCCGTGTTCCTTGGAACCACTGAGTCTTCATTTCTTACTAGTATTGTGGGAGCTCTAATCTGGAGAGATTCAGATTCCCATGGGCCTGGAAATTGAGGCAGTTTTTCTAAGGTATTAGATTCAAAATCTAACCTTTCGTCTTCTTGTTGTTCTGCTTCATCTCCGTAAATAGATGGAATGTCTTGGGGAAATTGATCATGAAGATCATCAATCTCAAGAATAGGAGGGGAATTACCCTTCTCCTTGGCCCATTTCTCTTCTTGTATTTCCCGCAAGAATTCTTGAGAGTACTGTTGAATTGAAGGAGGTATTCCTGGATCCGTGGAATTAGGAACATAAGCTCCCATTGGTGGTGAGCTTCCTCTTTCAATAACTGGTTGAGCCTGAGGAGGTAAAGAAACTTGTGGTTTGTTTACCAACTGCTCTAATCTTTCTAGTAAGCCCTGGAAATGCAAATCTGATTTGATAGAGTTCGTCTGATTGAACTTTTGACTAGTCTCAAGTATGGCTTGAGCTTGTTCTACCATTTTCATGCACATTTTCATCCGTTCAATCTCTAAATCTGCTCTAGGGTAACTCTTGTCTAGGTTTGCCGCTGTAGGCCCTTCTTGAAGTCGAGCCTGGTAGGCCTTGAACATCATGTCCAAGCCTTCTGGGGTTGGATCTGCCAGAACAGACCCTGGTTGCGGTCTATTTACAATGGGTGGTGGGGTGGGATGAGGTGGAGTGGATGGAGTTTCGGCATGCGAGGGGCTTTGAGATGCAATGTCTTCTATTTTTGTTTTCGCTTCTTTTAAGCTTTCTTCTAGTTCCGATAACTTTTTATTCCACTTGCGATTGGCCTTCTCTCTATTATCCTTCCATGTTCTTGTTTTCCTCTTACTAGGCTCTCCTGATTCACTCGACTCTGATTGTTCTACTGGTTTATCCTGTTTTAAGGCTTGTGCTCTAGTGACAGCTTGTATAGGAGCCACATTGCTACTACTTGAACTTGAATCTGCCACTAAGCCTACCACATTAATGGGTGTAATCTTGGGTGCACTGGAGGGGTTTCTTGGACAATCTCTAGGGAGATGGTCTTTGCCACAATCAGGGCAAAAAGCCTGTATGGTGATAGCCTGTCCTTGACTCGGAGATGATGGGTGGGGACAGTCACGAATGAAATGGTCACCATGACATCTGAAACAAGATCCTCTAGGGGCTTGTGGTCTCATTTGTCTCAACTGGGGCCTAGGGTTAGGATGTGTGTACATGGCATTGGAGTATTCTGGCTCCCAATTTTGCTCCATAGGTGGTGCCTCATATTGATACGAGTAAATCTCACTATGTTCAGGTGACTCTGTGTAATACGCATGTGGACTACCTTCGTGGGAGTAGTCTGAACTATGAGCATGAAAATCATTATCTGGTATCAATGGGGTTAGGGGCACCAATGCTCTATTTGGATTTTCCTCTCCCACAGCATATTTGACTGGAATCACGTTGGCTGGAGCTGGTGGTTGGTTTCCCAAGACAGGTTGTGGCCTATATGGTGCCTGATATTGCTGTTGTGGTCTATAATATGGCTGTTGGTATTGGTTCTGATACCTACCTTGTGGGTAAGGTTGCTGATAATTCTGTCTAACAGCTTGCCTATTGTAGGGACAATCTTGAGCCGTGTGGTTTGTGTATTTTCTCTCAATAGTGCAATATGGAGCATTCCTTTCTCTAATGTTTTGGTTTTGCATTGGGCATACATTAGCCATGTGGTCGCCCCCACAAGTATAACACCGATTCACTGGAGTGACTCTCTGTGTTTGTTTATTTTGGACTCCCAGCTTCTTGGCAACTTGCTCAGCTATCTCTTCTATTTCTGTGGAGATCTTTGAAGTATGACTAGTAGAACTATCCGAATCTTTGTAAAGTTTGGACAATCCTAACTCCTCACCCAAGTTATCTTCTATGTCTATGCACGTCCGCACACACTCTTCTATGGATCTAGGATCTTTCAAGTACACATATGATCTTAACTTGGTGCTCAGTAAGCCATCTAAGAACAAAGCCACTTGTTTGGCCGGAGTGGGTAACTCTAGAGCAGGGCATCTTTCTAGATACTGTCTGAATCTTCTACCTGCTAGTCGCACTGTTTCTTGGGGAGTCTGCTTGAAGCTGTGGATCAAGGATGATGTGTTATGCCTGATACCACTCTTGGAAAATTCTACAATGAATTCGTCTAGCAGTTGACCTATATCGTGATAGCTGCTTCTACTCAATGGTTGAAACCAAGCTAAGGCAGTGCCCTTAAGGGTCAAACCAAATGCCTCGTACTGGGTGAACCAGTCCTCAATTTGTTCGGCTCTCAGCACTTGTTTGTACTCGGCCACATGATCATAAGGATCCCCTGTCCCATCGAAATAGTTCTTCATTGCCTTGATCACTTGAGTGGGTCTAAGGGTTCTTGGGTACTCCCGGGGTCTAGGCAATGGAAAATCCTGTTCATCTCTTTGTTGCCTATGTGCTTGATGTCTCTCTCTTTCAGGTCTTTCATTTTCAAATCCTGATCTATTCCTGCCCACTGTGTGTGCAAAACTTACCTCCGGTCTCTCTCTAGTTCTTTCTCTTTGGGCTTCCTGAGCTTGGGATGACCCTACTCCTTGGAGGCCGTGGGAAACATTGGATCTTGGTGGAGGGAAAATCAATTCATTCTTCCAAGTATATGCATGTCTATCATGTTCTGTTACCAAGAAAATTTTCTCTGACGTGTTATCTAGGTAGACAACTTTGCCTGGTATCTCTGGATCCTTGAACTCGTAGATGATGACTATGCCCAATTGGCTAGGTTGTTCTGGCTTGAATCTCCAAAAGGCTTCCTCTGTTTCTCTATTCAAAAATAGTTCTATGCTTTTGTTGTCTTGAGGGATCCAGTCTGGAGTGATCACTCGGGTCAAAACTGACTTGCCTCTAGGAGTCTGGGGTCCTTGTCCTATATTTCCTTGTTCTAGGTCTCCTATCTCATTCTCATGAATGATATTTCCAAACTCATCGGTTCTATCTGGTTGGTTGGTAACCACATACATGGTTCCTTCCTTATCAATGTATGAACCCTCTTCGAACTTGACCACCGGGTGTTCAAGTCCAAAGGATTGATCTGGATTTTTGAGTTGGACCACTGATCGCCTCAGACCATCCTCATAGATGCGAGCACCTAATTGGTTGGTCCGAATATATTCCAACTGTGTCTTATAGGGACCTTCCGGTGTTTGTAGATGGGCAGTCCCTGAGCCACCTGCAGGTTTTCCCATGCTAAAAGACATTTCTGCATCACTTGTGTCTGAACTTAGTAAAAGATCACCACTTAGTTGTTGTGTCCAAGACTTGGATGTATGGTTGACACTAGCCTCAGAAGATCTAATGCTTTGTTTATCCTTGCCTAAGTGTCTACCAGATCTCAGGTTCATAAGCTTTAGTCAAGAGTCCAAATTTTCCCTTTGGTATGGTTCAAAATTCTTTAGAGCCCCCTTGGTTCCCTAGTCCCACCTGAGGGTCAACTTCAAATTATCCTATCTCAAAATCAACAAGCTATAGAGCTCAAAAAATGGACTTTGGATGAGAAAGTTATGTCAAATCAGGCTCCTGGGGGTCAAAACAGGCAAACAGGACCTTTGGAGAAAATCGCGATTTTGTGAACTTTTTGAAAATCGCGATGCTGTGAAGTCAAAAAAATCGCGATGTTGAGCACAAAATCGTGTTTTTGAAAATCGCGATTTTGAGCACACAATCGTGATTTGAAAATCGCGATGTTGATCACAAAATCGTGTTTTTGAAAATCGCGATGTTGATCACAAAATCGTGTTTTTGAAAATCGCGATGTTGATCACAAAATCGTGTTTCTGAAAATCGCGATTTTGATCACAAAATCGTGTTTCTGAAAATCGCGATGTTGATCACAAAATCGTGTTTTGACTGAAAATCGTGTTTTCTCAGAATCGCGATTTTGACTCAGAGAATCGTGATTCACAAAATCGTGATTTTGACTGAAAATCGTGTTTTCTCAGAATCGTGTTTTTGACATGAAAATCGCGATGTTGAGCACAAAATCGTGTTTTTGAAAATCGCGATTTTGAGCAAAAATTCGTGTTTTCACAAAATCACCTTTTTCACAAAATCGTGTTTTTGGCATGAAAATCGCGATTTTGTCATAGAGAATCGTGTTTTTCTCAAAATCGTATTTTTCGCTGAAAATCGTGATTTTTGAAAATCGCGATTTTGAGCAGAAAGTCGTGTTTTTCACAAAATCGTGTTTTTGCTGAAAATCGTGATTGGTGAGAATCGCGATTTTGAGCAGAGAATCGTGTTTTTTGAGAATCGCGATTTTGAGCAGAGAATCGTGTTTTTTTGAGAAAAAACACAGAATCGTGATTCTTTTCAACCAACTTTTAGGCGGGAAAACTGAAAATCGTGATTTTTCAAAAAATTTTGAATTTTCACAGAATCGCAATTTTCATCACAGAATCGCGTTTTTTGGCGGGAAATTCAAATTTATGAGCGCCGGCTATGGCGAGCTCCGTATGAGCAGAAAATCATGAAAAAAACACAGCGCTTGCTCTCCCTTGCACCTCCTAACTCCTTCCCACGCAATAATGCATGAAAAATGGTATGAAAATGGTGAAAATGCACTAAAAAACAAGAAATTTCTATGAAGAAGAAGATGGAAGAAGGTGGAGATGATGATGATGATGAAGATGAAGAAGAAAAAGCAGAAAATGAACTGAAATGACAGTTTTTTTACCTTCCAACGTCGCAAATCTACGATCTTACCATCACAACGCTCGTCCTCGAAGCACTCTCCCCGGCAACGACGCCAAAATTTGGTGTAGCTCAAGCGTAAGCACCACCTCCTTTACTTGTCAATCCGTGGAGACGTGAGGACCGGTATGAAGACCATGAGCAAGTGAAGGCACAAGTGTGTGAGTGAAAGCACACAAGCATGCACACACATACACACACACGCGCGCAAAGCAAGATCAAAGCAAGGAACAATGGAAAGCTTCTATTGCAAACGAGTTCTCTTACAAAAGCTCTATTCTCTAACAAGCCAACCCCAAAAATGAGCTCTCTAGCTCTTTTTATAGTTTTTTGACTAGTTTTGGCCCTGTCCAGACCTAGTGTCCGGCCTAGTTAAAAATTAGGTTCCAGGGCTTATTTGAGGACTCAAACGAAGTCTAAAAATTATGAAAATTGGTACGATGGTACTTCTAATACTCCTCAAGCTTGAGGACTCCTCGGCTTGAACAAAATGGAGTTACTAAAAATAGATAATGGTATTTACAATGGTTTTTGGTGATGAAAATCACTATTTTTGTAGGGGATTCTTCTGAAAAATTGACATACACTCCTTGGAGCTCCCTACTTGCTCTCTCTTCTTCTATGTCCACTTCTTTGATGTGCTTCCATGCTTTTTCCTTGACCTTGAGCTTCAACAGTTGGTATCAAAAATTCCAATGGTAGCAATACATTCTGGCCGAAAACCATTTGAAAGGGCGTGGCTTGGAGTACCGTTTTATAGGCAACTTTGTATGCCCAAACAGCATGGTGTAGCTGTTTGTCCCAGTCAGAGCGTTTGTTGTTCACTAATTTTGTTAGTACATTGCATAAGATCTTATTTGTGCTCTCAGCCTGGCCATTAGCTTGGGGGTGATAGGGGGCAGACTTTTTATGTACCACCAAGAATTCTTGGAGCAGATTCTCAATAACTTCATTCAAGAAGTGAGTCCCTCTATCACTTACTAGCTCTATGGGTAGCCCGTATCGAGTGAACACATTCTCAAATAAGAATTTAGCGATTGTTTGGGCATCATTCTTCGTCGTAGCTTTTACTTCTACCCATTTCGTTAGATAGTCTGTGGCCACAATGATATACTCAGCATGTGAACCCTTAGCTGGGGGATTAATAGGACCAACAAAGTCTATTGCCCACTTAGAAAATGCACGTCCACCCATCATAGGTTTCAGTGGCATCTCATCCTTACGTATAGGATACTGGGTTCTCTGACAAACATCACACCGTTTCACATAGGTATGTGCATCCATGTGAAGGGTCGGCCACCAGAAGCCCGCAAATAGTATTGCCTTGATCACCCGATCTGGTCCAAAGTGTCCTCCTGCTACACCTTGGTGAGCAGTTTCCAAGATCTTGAGATATTCACTCTCATGGACACATAGTCTCAAGTAACCATCTTTACCACGCTTGTATAGATTATCACCAATGATTGAGTAATCGAGGGCTTCTTTTTGTAGACTTCTTTGTCTCGTCAGGGTCATATCTGGAGGGAATGTTTTCGTCCTCAAGAAGGCTACTAATGGTTCACTCCAATCTGGCACTATGGACACTTGGTAAAGAGTGGCATGTTCCACAGGTGGTTTAGTGCAACAGATTGGGCATTCTTTACACATCTTATGTACATCAGCTTCCATAGTAGGCCAATGCACTCCGAGTCTCCTTAGTGTCTGTAGGGTTCGTTGTTTTGAGTAGTGTTGCTCTAATGCACCTACGTGTGCCAACTGCAACCATTTAGCGCACTCATCCTCTTCCACACAACAAGACAATATCCCTTGATCTGTCTGTTTGTACATACTTCCTGCCATGATATGGTACTTCTGGGCTTTTACTACCTCTCTATCTTGAGTGTTTATGACTGGGTGATTAGGTCCATATGTCAATACTGGCACTAATGGCTTAGCCCACTGAGGTACAACTTCCAAATTAAACAAGTAAGCGTCAGGAAGGTCATCTGATACTCCTTGTGGGGCTTCTCCTGATGTGAGCCTAGAGAGATGATCTGCTCTCAAATGAGTCTTGCCTTTTCTCACCACTACCTCAAAGTCATATTCCATTAGTAAGAGGAACCATCTCACCAATCTACCTGTGTTGCATGGCTTGTTCACCAAGTACAGCAGTGCTTGATGATCAGTAAAAAATTTAAACTTATTTGCAAGCAAGTAATGTCTAAACTTTTTAACTGCATATACCATGCCTAGTCCTTCTCTCTCAGTCGTGGTATAATTCCGTTCAGCTGCATTCAGTTGTCTACTAGCATAGGAAATTGGAAGATCCATATTACCTTTACCCGTAGGTTGTGCGAGTACACATCCAATAGCATAATTGGACGCATCCACGTGAACATGAAAGGGTTTATTCCAATCTGGTGTGGTCAAGATTGGTGCTGAACACAATCTTCTTTTGAGTTCATTAAAGGAGTCCTCACACTCATCAGTCCACTCAAAGTTAGTCAGAAGTCCGTATAGAGGCTTTGCTATGATGGCATACATGTGTATAAACCGTCGGTAATAACCACAATGCCCCATGAAAGCTTGTACTTCCTTGACATTCTTTGGCCTAGGTAGTTCTCCAATAGCCCTCACCTTGTCTTCGTCAGTGGAGATGCCGTTATTTGACACTATCTGTCCTAAAATCTTGCCTTGCCTGACCATGTTTTAAACACACTTTTCTGGGTTCAGGCAGACTTGATATTCTCTACATTTGTCAAAGATTTGCCTGAGTTCAGGTATATGTGTTTGTCTAATGTTGGAATGAGCACAGAGATCATCAACATAAACTTCCAAATTCTTTCTCAAGAACTTTTTAAATACATGGCACATCAGCCTCTAGAAGGTAGCAGGAGCATTGGTAAGCTCGAATGGCATTACCCTAAAAGCGAATATGCCCCACTCTGTGGCAAAAGCCATCTTATGCTGATCTTCTGGTGCAATGGCTACTTGATTGTAGCCAGAGAACCCATCCAGGAAGTTGTATACTTCCTTGCCTGCTACCCTTTCTAATAGATGCTCGGTGATTGGAAGCGGATAACTATCTCTGATAGTAGCTGCGTTAACCTTCTTCAAGTTAATGCATACGCGTAATTTACCATTCTTTTTGGGCACCACTACAATGGGGGACACCCATTCAGTGTGCTCAATTTCATAGATAAATCCAGCTTCAACCAAGCGGTCTATCTCTTCTTTAATCTTGGCAGCATAGTTGTCATTGTATGTGTATGGCTTTTGTTTAGAAGGTCTGGCCTCTGTGGTCATGGGAATCGTATGGGAGCATATGTCAGGGTCTACACCTTTCAAATCTTTGTAGCTCCAAGAGAATACATCTTTGTACTCTCTTAGCAAAGCTATCAGCTCATGCTCCTCTTCCTCAGTGAGGTCATGTCCTATGTAAGTGCACCTCTCTTCTCCTTCTTCTATGGCTACCACTACCTTCTTGGTGGTTTCTTTGTTATCATAGGCCTCTCCTGCTTGTGCATCGCGCTTTGGCATTCTTACCATGACTCTCCTATCTTCTATTGCATACTTCTTGAAATTTTCAGGGACCTCAAACAGGGATTCTTCCTCCTCTGGTGCGGCTTCTCTCTTCTTCCTTTTCTTTCCTTCACTCTTAGTGGTCACTCTTGTGGTTAATCTCACATCATTAGTGAGCTCTTCATGTCTTTGAGGGTAAACTTCTACTTCATAGAAATATTCTTCGTCTGATGCAAAGGGTGGTCCATGATGATTGACTCAAGATCGGAGTCACTTGCATCTTCAAATGCATCAGGGCTAGGTTCGCATTCTTCTAAAACTGCATCTCTTATGATTGGCTCTATGGAGAAGACAGAAATGTCATAGCCATCCTCATCACAGTGGGGTGTCCATTGCTCTTCATTGATAGCTACATCCATAGTTGCTAGAATTTCTGCCCAGCCGTGAGGTTCAAATTCTTCGTCCGGAAACACTACAGGTGCATAGGCTGGATCTTGAACTGATCTATGTGTTTCCTTCGCACCTACCTCTCTGTTTTTTTCTCTTTTCTCCTCTTCCACTGCCACTTTACACATCCATAAGTGGGTGTCTTCATGCATCCATGAGGATCCTGATCCTATGGAATGCACCGATTCCGTATCATCTTTGGCTCTATGGATGGGGTTCCATTGGATAGGAGGGACATGTCTATGAGAGTAATCCTTGAGATTGACTTTGGTTGTAACACCTAAGTGTTGCAAATACAAGGAATTGGTTCCCCAATCCTGTACCACTTGCAACTGCCGCATAAATGGTCTCCCCAAAATCATCTCATAGGCTTGATTTTTGCTAGAGTCACAGATAGCAAGTAGTGAGAGTTATCCCCTCTAGTAGTCCTAAGGGTCTTTCTATGTGACCGTCAACCATCTGCAATTTCATTCTCGTTGGCCTGAGTGCTGGGTTGCCCCAACGTTTCCATAAGGAAGTGGTAGCAATTGCAACTCCTGCACCTGAGTCCAAAATGGCCTTGGTTGTGTATCCCTGATGAGTGATGGGGAGATATGTGTTTCCCTCTTCGCCCTCACTCATGTCTCCTATCTTGTCTAAGGGTATTTCTGGCACTGTTCTCTAGGATCCTACCTGGGAATGAGGTTTTGCTATCTCGGGCACTTGATTGGCTACATGTTTCCACACTTCTGGTCTAACCTTAAGCAGCTCTTCTAAGGTGAGGTTGCACTGCACTTTAGTGTTTTTCACTACCTCTATGTTCCTAGGTATGACTGAATCTTCATTTTGTACCATGACCGTGGGTGCTCTCATACAGGTGGACTTAGCTTCCCATGGGCCTATGAAGTGGGGTAATTCTTGTAGAGAGTTAGACTCAAAGTCTAATCTTTCCTGAGATTGGGTGCTCTCCTGCTCCTCATAAATGGATGGGATGTCTTGTGGGAATTGGTCGTGTGCATCATCCACAAGTTCAATAGGAGGAGGGACTTCACTTTCTTTAGCCCATTTGTCTTCTTGAATCTCTCGTAGGAATTCGGGTGTGAACCGATTCATAGAAGATGATGTGTCTGGCTCCGTAGAGTTAGGCACATAGGCTTCCTGGGGAGGAATGCTTATTCTATCACTTGCCTTCTCCTTAGCCTGGGAGTTGGCTCCTTTTCCAGCCTTTGCAATTAACATCTCCAATCTGTCTAACAGAACATCAAAATGCAATGGTGTTCTAGTGGAGCTAGAGCAAGTGAAAAGGCGACTGGTCTCAAACATGGCTTGAGCCAATTCCACCATCTTGGCACACAACTTAGTTCTTTCAAGCTCTAGGTCAGCTCTAGGGTAACATTTCTCATGATCTGTTACATTGGGCCCTTCTTGGATTCTGGCCTGATATGCTTTAAGCATCATGTCTAGATCTTCAGGAGTGGGATCGGCTAAGACTGATCCTACTCGGGGTGGTGGTTGGGTTACGTGTGGTGGATTGGTGGGTAGAGGAATGAAGGGTGAAGGGGATGGTAGTGGCGGGGATGTGTGAGAGTGCGTTTGAGATGTGATTTCTATGATTTTGGCTTTGGTTTCTCGTAGACTTTCCTCAAGTTTGCTCATCTTTCTTGCCCATTGCCTTTTCATACGTTCATGGCTATCTCTCCAAGCTCTTGTCCTCTTCTTATTCTGGCTCTCAATCTCGCTAACCTCCGCATTCTTTTCCTAGCCTAAGTCTTGGTTTTGCTTAAGTGCCTGAGCTCTCGTGATGACTTGTACTGGAGCTGTGGAAGTCACACTTCCTGTGGAGTCTACCACTAAGCCAATAACATTGATAGGAGCAATTTTTGGTATATTGGCAGGGTTCTTGGGACACTCTCGTAACAAATGCTCCTTTCCACAATCGGGACAAAAGCCTTGAATTGTCAGAGATTAGGTTTGTGTCGGTGCACATAGAGGGCAATCACGAATGAGATGATCTCCTTGACAACGATAGCATGGCCCTCTAGGAAATGGAGGTCTCATCGGCCTAGGTTGGGATCTCGAGTTGGGGTTGGCATACATGACGTTTGCGTATTCTGGCCCCCCCACTAGATTCATTCAGTTCTTCATAATAATATGACTCACTATGCTCTGGTGATTGCATGTAGTAGGCCTGGGGGCTCTCAACATGGGTGGAGTCAAAACTATGATCACTTGGATCACTTTCTGAAAACGAGGATGTTACTGGCACTAAAGCTCTATTCAGATTTTCTTCTGCCGCTGCATACTTTACTGGAATCACATTGGTGGGGGCAGGAGGTCTCTGCGCTAGGACTGGTTGCGGTCTTTGTTGCCCTTGATAGGGTGGTTGATAGATTTGCTAGGACCTAGCATACTGTTGTTGTGGGTACTGATTAGGGTACTTTCCTTGTTGTGGATATGGCTGAGAATAATTTTTTCTAACAGCTTGTTTGTTATATGGACAGTCTTGTGCTGTATGATTGGTGTACCTCCTTTCTATGGTGCAGTACTGGTTGTTAGGGTTCACTTGGGGTTGAGCCATGATGGGGCACACATTAGCCATATGGTCTCCTCCACAGGTATAGCATCGTTTTCCTGGGGCAAATCTAGGAATTTGCTTGCTAGAGACACCTAATTTCAGAGCTACCTTTTCTGCTAGATCCTCAATTGATGTGGATTGTGAGGAAATGAGGCTACTAGAACTATCTGAATCTTCATAGATTTTTGAGAGCTCTAATTCCTCCCCTAGATTATCCTCAATGTCTATGCACATGCGTACACATTCTTCTATGGATCTAGGGTCCTTCAAGTACACATATGATCTCAGTTTGGTGCTTAACAATCCATCTAAAAATAAGGCCACTTGCTTGGCTGGAGTGGGTAATTATGGGGCCGGGCATCTCTCTAGATATTGCCTAAATCTTTTGCCTGCGAGCCTCACTGTCTCTTGAGATGTTTGTTTGAAGCTGTATATCAGGGAGGATGTGTTATGTCTTATGCTACTTTTGGAGAATTCGATAATGAATGCCTCTAGAAGTTGATCTATGCTCCTAAACTGCCTCTCGTTTAGTGGCTGAAACCATGTCAAGGCGGTGTTCCTAAGGGTTAGACCAAAGGCATTGTACTGCGTGAACAGATCTTCAACTTGTTCAGCTCTCAAGACTTGCCTAAACTCAGCTACATGATCGTAGGGGTCTCCAGTGCCATCAAAGTAGTTTTTCATGGACTTAACTAGCTGGGTTGGTCTCAAGGTCCTCGTGTGCTCTCTCGGTCTTGGCAAAGGGAAATCATCGGTATTTCTTCGGTTCCCTGGGGCTCTATGTCCTTCATGTTCCACTCTATTTGTTTTTGTTCTCGTTCTTTCCCTTCCCCAAGAGTTGGCAAAGCTTACCTCAGGTCTCTCTCTACTGCTTTCTCTTTGAGTCCCATGAGCTTGAGATGTTCCCGCTCCTTGGTGACCATAAGACACATTGGATCGAGGTTGGGGAAAAACAAATTCTCCCTTCCAAGTGTATGCATGTCTTCCATGCTTAGAGACCACAAAGATTCTCTCAGAAGCATCATCTAAGTAGGTCACCTTGCCTGGGCTATCAGGATCTTTGAATTCATAGATGGCAAGAGCTCCCACTTCATTAGACTTTTCAAGCTTGTACCTCCAAAAAGCCTCATCCGTTTCTTGGCTCCAGAGCAATTCTATGCTCCTATTATCCTGGGGAACTAACTCTAGAGTGATTATCCTTGTTAGGACCGATTTGCCTCAAGGGGTTTTCGGCTCCTTTCCTAAGTTCCCTTGCTCTATGTCACCTAATTCAGGTTCAGAGATTATGTTGCCAAACTCATCTGTCCTTTCAGGTTGGCTGGTGACCACATACATTGTTCCTTCTTTATCTATGTATGAACCATTTTCAAACTTGACTACAGGGTGTTCTAGTCCAATGGGCTGATTCGGATTTTTAATTAGGACAACAGATCTTCGCAGACCATCCTCATAGATGCATGCACCTAGGCGGTTGGTCTGGATGTATTCCAATTGAGTCTTGTAGGGACCTTCAGGTCTTTCTAGGTATGCCATTCCTGAGCTACCTACAGGTCTTTCCATGCTATACGACATGTCAGAGTCACTGGTTTCTGAGTCTAGAGCGTAGGGGTAATCACTCAATTGTTGGGCCCAAGATCTGGCTGTATGGTTGACGCTAGCCTCGGATGATCTAACACTTTGACGGTCTCTCCCTAGGTGTCTACCCGATCTCAGGTTCATATGCCCTTTGTACGTTGCTGATTCTTTGGTACCAATCACTTGTTCCTTTTAAGTTCCTTTGGATGTGTTTTCTTGTTTTTAATTAAGCATCGTCAGGAGCACTTTAGTGTGTCGTACTTGATGTTCTGCGTCCGCTTAGTTTAAGTTCTTTTCCTTTAAGTTGTCCCTGGACTTCGATTTAGCCTATCCTTGCACTTGAGAACTTAAAGGCTCTTCAAACTTGAGTGTTCCTATCGTACCCCTAGTCAATCAGGACAACTACTCGCACTTAGCCTATGCTAAGAATGGACTGAGGGGGTTAAGAGATGTTCCAACCTCAAGTCGCTCCTCCTGGTGATGCTGGTCTACCTAGGAAGCACGTTCCCAAGCTTGTTCGCCTTGGCACTTACTTTGCTTTCTCCAAAAGTTCTCAATGATCCTATAAGAACCTCAAGTTTAGCTTCAATTTGATCCTTCAATTGACAGACAATTTATTTCAGACACTTTTTAATGACCCTTGTTCCCCCTTTTGTATTGCTAAAAAATTTCCTCTAGAGCTCCCTTGGTGTACCTACCCCTCAGTGTGTCCACTTCAAAATATCATATCTGAAAATCAACGCATTCCGACAAGCTTTCCGACAAGCCCTAGAGCTCAAAAAATGGATTTCGTATGAAAAAGTTATGACCGTTCAGGGTTTAGGGGGTTGAACAGACAAACAGAACCTTTATGGAGCTTTAATGCATTTTTCTAAGGCCTTTGTAAGTGTATGAGTATTTGAGTATGCAAATATGCCCAAAATTTAGCCTAAATTTCCAAGAAAATTACCCCTTAATTTTTTGTCGAAAATGTCTGTCTATCGCGATAGACGATGTCTGTCGCGATAGACAGTGTCTGTCGCGATAGATGGGTCTGTCGCGATAGACGGTGTCTGTCGCGATAGATGGGTCTATCGCGATAGACTGGGTCTGCCGCGATAGACGGTGTCTGTCGCGATAGACGGTGTCTGTCGCGATAGACGGTGTCTATCGTCTGTCGTGGTTTTGGTCTGTCGCGATAGATGGTGTCTGTCGCGATAGACTGAATCTGTCGTGGGTCTCTGTCTGTCGCGATAGACAGGTGTCTGTCGCGATAGACGGTGTCTATCGTCTGTCGTGGTTTTGGTCTGTCGTGATAGACGGTGTCTGTCGCGATAGACTGGTCTGTCGCGGGTCTCTGTCTGTCGCGATAGACGGTGTCTATCGTCTATCGTGGTTTTGGTCTGTCGCGATAGACGGTGTCTATCATCTGTCGTGGTTTTGGTTTGTCGCGATAGACGGTGTTTGTCGCGATAGACGGTGTCTGTCGCGATAGACGGTGTCTGTCACGATAGATGATGTCTGTCACGATAGACTGAAAAAACGCAAATTTTTGAGAAACTTCTAGTGATTTGGAGTGCTCTAATGGTGTAGGTTACCGTGCCAAACACACATTCACAAAATATTAAGTTTTTCTGTCTGTCGCGACAGACAGAGGTCGTCGTCCCGGGACCTGTGCAGAGTCTCTCGTACCTGCGCAAGCTGCTGGAGATGGTGGTACAGCTAGTTCCTGCAACACAAGCTCAAAAAACACACAAAAACAGATCGCATGCAAGCTCTCTCTCGCTCTCTCTCACAATGAAATGAGGGAAATGAGGTGGGGAGTGGAATATGACCAAAAAACTGAAATTTTTGTGGAGATGGAGATGGAGGTGGGAGATGGTGGGGATGATGATGGTGATGATGGTGATGCAAAAATAAGACAAAATGAAGAAAAATAAGGAAAAGAAAGGATATTACCTATAACTCCAATGTCTCAACTCAGTGTCTTACCATCACACGCTCGTCCTCGAAGCTCTCTCCCCGACAACGGCGCCAAATTTGGTGTCACTCTAGCACAATGGTGAGTACCAACGTGAGAAGATTCACCTCATAATTGTCAATCTGTGGAGACGTGAAGACTAGTATGAAGACTATGAGCAAGTGAAGGCACAAGTGTGTGAGTGAGAAGCATACAAGCATGCACACACATACACACACACGCGCACACAAGGCAAGAACAAGGAGAGGAACAATGGAGTTCTTCGCATTAGTCAAAAAGTCTCTTACATAAGCTCAATTCACAAACAATCCAACCTCAAAAATGAGCTCTCTAGCTCTTTTTATAGTTTTCTAACTAGCGTTGGTCTTGTCCAGACCTAGTGTCCGGCCTAGTTAAAAATTAGGTTCTAGAGCCTATTTGAGGGCTCAAACGGAGTCTAAAAATTATGAAAATTGATATGTAGCTAATTCTAATACTCCTCAAGCTCGAGGACTCCTCAGCTTGAACAAAATGGAGTCTATTCTACCAAAAACGGAATTTACAATGTTTGTGTAGTGATTAAAATCACTTGAGTTGTGAATGATCCATGGAAAAAATGATTAGGCCTTGTTGCCATATTGTGCATGACTGCTCTATTGTACCTGTATGCTCTTCATATGACCTGTGTGCCAACATGTGGCAATTGAGATTTAGTCCCTTTGGCACAAGTCCCTAAGACCTCGTGACTTAGGTACACACGTTTTTGGCACCGTTGCTAGGGAATATGCCCAACCAAGGTGCCTTCGTGATGGTTATAGCTCTAGAGTGAAAAAATCTACTTGTAGAAGTGAATTCGTTCAGTGGCGAGTAGTCAGACACGTCAGCACTTGTTAGTTCACATCCCGGAGGTGTGTGTAATGAGTATTTAGGTTTAGGGTTAGGAGAGAGGGAGAGAAGAAAGAGTTAGGGTTAGGTCAAGAAGAGAATTGGGGTAGGAGTAAGTTGAAAAATACCAAGAAAATCCAAAAAAATTTTCCAAGTTAGCGTAGGATGGGCATCAGTCATCAGAAACTATAAAAACCAAAAAATTGTAGTTCATTTCTCAACTGCTCAGAAGTTGGTATCGCCTGCAGAGAGTGATTGGTATCGCCGGTGTAGTATCGTGCAATACAAGCCCCCAAAGCATCCTAGTGAGCTCTAGACCTAAGCAACATATCTCCAAGGTAAGCCACTTCAAGACTTTAATATCAAAAACACAGTAAACATGCATTAACACGTGATTAAAGGCACACTCGGTATCGCAGGGTGGGATAGAGAGATTACAGGGTCTTCTTGAGTGAGACAAAGGGTGAGGAGTGAAGAGGAGTGAGAAAGAAACCAAGGGGTGAAATTTTTTTTTTATTTGGGGCTATTTTGGCTAGAGTATCGCGATCGGTTGAGTTTTGGTATCGCGATACCAAAATTCCCTTGTATCGCGATACTCGCCGAAGTATCGTATCGTTGCATACCACTTGAGGTATCGCGATACCATTTTTGGTATTGTATCACCAAGTTGGTATCGCGATCGCGATCTTCTAGTTGTATCGGATTGCGGTGCACTTGGTATCATATCACCCCGATCACGGTATCGTATCGTCGATCAAGTGGTATCATATCGTGTACAAATCCAGTATCGTATTGTTGCCTCTCGTGGTATCGTATCACGTGTAACGGGAGTATCGTATCGCGCAACACTCAAGTATCGTATCGTGCATTGTTGCGGTATCGTATCGCGATTGTAACCTGGTATCGTATCGTGAGTGTTCTTGGTATTGTATCGGGACTAATTTTAGTATCGTATCATGTGAATTTGTGGTATCGTATCGTGACTTGCATTGGTATTGTATCATTAGGATTCCCAATATCGTATCATGCTCTACAGTAGTATCGTATCGTGCATTCAGGTGGTATCGTATTGCGTGAGCACATAGTATCGTATCGTGTAGAGCAGGGGTATCGTATCATGTGAAAAGTTGTATCGTATCACTCAGTTCTCTGGTATTGTATCATTGACTACCTAAGTATTGTATTATCACCTGTAGTGGTATCATATCGTCGACAAACTGGTATCGCCTAGTGCAGTATCGCCAGAGTGGTATCGTCCAGAACACTTTGAGCATTTTTAAGGGCAAAATTGAGGTGTTTGAAGAGCCAATTCAGGAGAGAGTTAGAGCCCAAGATAGTCATAGGAGGGTGAATGAACTTGAGGTCAGCGAGGGTGCTAAGTAGCCGGAGAAGTGTCATATCATCGGTAGGAAGTACCGCTCAGGCCAGTCACCACTCTACCTATTCCGACACCTCTAGTGATTCCGAGGAGGAGATACCCATGGCTTCAGAAGACATGCAAGGTCCTATTCCTGAGAGAAACTTCATGTCTACTGTAGAAGGGGAATACCATACCTCTCTGCAATATGTATCCACTAACTCCCAACAGATTCCCATCTACCTGGATGGTATAAATAGATCAGTTGCTAGGATGGTAACCTCTACCAATTCCACAATTGTGCCCAGACCAGCTGCCAAGTATGAAGGGGGAGCATACATGGATAAGTTGGGTCACATCTATGTAGTGACAGAACACCCATATTTGATCAATGAGAGAGGAAAGTTAGGAGGACAAGAAAACGCAAGAAGACTGGACCTTGAGCAATTAGTAGCTACCCCTAGGGGCAAATCAATAGTAACTCGAGTCTTGAGAGGGGATTTGATACCTCAAGATGACTACTTACTGGAGGTTTATTTGATCCATGGATCAGATTTACTGCTACAAACTGATTCACCTACACGCGGACACGAGGAAAGCCCGATGACATTCTACAAGTCAAAAGATCCGGAAGACGAGTCTAGAGTGACATACCTAGACAAGAACCAGAGAAGGTATTGGCTTGTTGATGCCATAGATAGGGCTCGACTGAAGTATATGGGCTTGTCTGTATTCCCTCAGCGAGAGCAGGCAACTACTTCTCAGAACCCTTTCGAGACACAATAGGAGTCAGAGCATACAATGTCAGGACAAACGAGCCATCGGAGTGTTCCAAACCAAACCCATGTACAATTTACAATGCCCAAAATGTCAGCACACAATCAAATGCACCCTGGACTAGGCAACCAATACCGACCACCAGTAAGACCAAGACCACCGCTAGGAGGGCACCAGGAAGGCATCCAATCAGACCAGCAATTCTTGTAATGTATAGACAGCCAGAGCCCATGAGAAGATTAAGACCGATTCAAGTGGCCAAATGTATGAGAAATCATTATGATGGATTGGGAGAACCTTACGACCACATTGCCGAATTTAAACAAGTTCTTAGAGCTGAACAAGTGGATGATTTCTTTGTGTAGTATGAGTCCTTTGGACTCACTCTCACAGGAACGACTCTAACATGGTTCTAGTCATTAGGCCCCAACCAATTTGGAGATATTGAGCAATTCTTTCAAGAATTCATAGGGGAATTTACTAAAAGAGGGATTAAACACAACTCTTCATCTTTAATCCATAGCTTTAAACAGAACCCAAATGAAACTATGAAAACAGTTGCACAAAGATTCAATCAATATGTTGATAGATGCCCGGTAGCAGACCTATGCAACAAAAAACGATATCATTATTCTTGGACGGACTAACGAACGAGACTTTAAGAACCTTAGTCTATGTAAAGAGGCTATAGATGTTGAGTGAATATCTTCAAGAATGTATCGACCTAGAGGACAACCTAGCAGATGATCTCAAGAGTACAACCAGTCCTACTAAATCTGAAGACACTCGGAGTATGGTTACATCCAACTCTAGTAACGTAGAAGAATTAGCAGAGCTGGTGGCAAAGAAGTTAGGAGTCCAAGGATAGAGAAACTACCAGCATCCATCTCTAAGAGTACCCATGATGCGAAGATGTAGCCTATGTGGAGGTGATCACCCCACTCACATGTGTGTACGAGGAGGAATAGGTCTACCTCAAGCTTACCCTTATAATAGACAGCCACATCAAGGAACCACCTTGTATTGCCACATAGAACAAAAATACACCAACTATACCACGAAGAAATGCCCATTCAATAGAAAGACATGACCATTAAACCCACCTCAGTATTGGCCATATGGATACCCACCTAGGGAGCCAAGCAGGGAGATCCCCAGGTATAATCCCTATCCAGCACCACCAAGAGCACCTAGACCATATGACCAAGTACAAATTGGAAACACTCAACCATTATTAGGACCACAACTATCACTTCCCCAACATGTGGTACGTGTCAAGTATGCCCAACCAGAGGAAAACTTAGAAAGAGCCATAGTGCCAGCATTACCAATAGCCAGTTTAGAATCAATGAACCAAGGATACGAGCCATCCCAAGGAGAGTACTACTCCTATGATGCTAGTATAGTGGAATACGAGCAAGCTTATGACCCGCAATACTATGGATATGAAGGTTATGACCAACTTCTATGGACCAGAGGTGGCGACATTAATGTATACTGCACCTAAAGCACAGTACCCATCAGACCACCTATGCCAAGAGGACCGTGTTATAGATGCGGAGGAGACCACTTTATCAGAGAATGCACTCCACCATACAACCAACCACCTCCTAGGACTTGGGAAGGGTATTGCAGTGATTGTGGAAAGGAACATCTCTTTAGAGATTGCCCAAAAAATCCCATAAGGCTCAAGACACTGCACCTATTAATGTGACCAAAGTGATAGAAGCATCAGGAAGGGACAAGGAATACACCGTACCATTAAAGGCCATTACACGAGCACGAGAGAAGGAACAAGAAGGAAAATGAACTGACCTTGAACAAGAAAATAGCAAAACCTTAGAACCCAGAATTCACATAGTGGAAGATTCAGAAGACCCACGCGAGAGTACCCAAGCAACGAAAAGCCAAAAGTGGAAGGAAAGGAGAGAAAAACTCAAAGAAAAATGGATGAAAAACAAAAACAAGGAAGACAAGAAGTATACGCACAGCAATAAGAAATCTAAAGAACCTGAAATTTAGGAAGAAGTTTCCATTACACCTCTGATACTAGAGCCAAAAAAGTTAGGATCAATTCTAGCCGACCCAAAACCGGATAATTTAGACATGTGGTTGAAAGCTTACCAAGCTACAATCAAGAGTGGACCGAATGTGGAGCAGCATGAAAAGCTTTACCCACAAGGAGAGTTAGAAAAGGAGAGGCTAGCAATATGCCGAAAACTCATAGAGGTACCTCTGGCCACCCTAGAGAAGACTATCCCCGCTCTACCTGAGACAAGAATATCATAAGATCAATACAAGGACGTGTCAAAGCCAAGGACAAGGAATCAAAAGAGAAGGATGATAAACGAGAGCTATTAAAAACCCAGGATGAACCTATGTCCACAGTCCCGGATTTAGAGGCAGACTGGCCAAAAGAACTGTGGAATAGAATTCAAGAAGATCAATGGAAAAGGAACGGAGTTGCAAAACCTCCTTTTGAGGAGTTAGATGTGGAAGAGTATCAACGAAGGCCTAACATGGAAGAAATATATGACGAAGTTTCGAGACTAGACAAAAATAGGGAGGAGGCCTAGAGTATTTCTACCTTACCGAACTACATGGGAGAATACGAAAAAGAATCCATAATTTTCCGTGTGCCCATAGTACGAGGAAAAGAAAAGGGAGTCTCAGACGAGAACTCACACAATCTAACAGATTTTAAAAAGACCAAAGTACAATGCCGATTGACTATGGAAGAATTACTTCATGTTAAACCACAATTATGGAAACAATTAGTAGGACAATTGGAGTTAAGTCAAGGGAAGAACGAAAAGGAAAACAAGGGAAATGAAAACCCATCTCACATACAAATCCCAGTGGATAAGGTTGGAGAATTTAGTGAAGGAGACGAGGGTAACACATGTCTACCGGTCACATACAATGGATACATGACTAAGGCCATACTAGACACCGAAGCAGGAGTAGGTATTGCTACTAAAGAAATCTGGGAGAAATGGGGAAAGCCAGCCCTACGACCCACTTGTATGAAGCTTCAATTAGCAAATAGACATGTTGAGAAACCATTGGGAATATTAGAAAAGATCAAATTAACCACCTGTGGAGTTGAATTTGAGCATACACTAGCTATTTGTCGATTTGGGAAGGCCAACAATTATGAGATGATATTGGGATGACCCTTCATGAGACAACTACGAGTAGTGCAAGATTGGGGATGAGACTCTTTATACCTCCAACATCAGGGAAACACTACCAAGATAAATTTGCATACCTTTCCATACCGAGATGTACACCCACTACAATGGAACCCCATACATAAGGAAGAGGATGATGTGTCTATCCATTGTGCCGGATCAAGCGATCAATCTTGGATGCATGAGGATGCCCAATTGTGGATGTGTAAAGAAACCAAGAAAGAGGATAACAGGATGTCGTTATGGCCCATAGGACATCCAATCATCGACCCGTAGAGGACCCAATGTACATGCCGCAAATCTTCCCTGATGAAGCATTTGAACCACATGGTTGGATGGAAATCCTAGCAACTCTGGATGTATGTGTGAATGAAGAAGTTCTGACGATGAATGAATGTGTGGACGAAGAAGGCTATGACGTAAATTTGTACATGGTTGTCCTTCACGAAGTAGAAGCAGGAGAAATATTGGAAAAGGAATGGAAAGAAGAATACGAGAGCATAGAAATGGAACCAAAATTTGATTCTGAGGAACATTACCTCAAAGCTATTCAAACCGAAGACAAGTATGGAATTACCAAAGTGTTAGCAATAGAAGCAGCCCCTATAGTACCAGAACAGGAGGAAAGTGTGAGTAAGATCCAACCAAACCCGGATCTTTTTGAGGTATCGGAGCATTTCAAAAGGTATGAAGTAGAAGAGAGAAAAATAGCTATACAGATGCATAAGAGAGAGGCAAGAGAAGGAGAGGCGTACGACAACAAGGAACAAATGAAAAAAATCATAGTGGCTGTAGAAGATGGAGAAGAAAGATGCACATACATAGGAAAAGATGTGTCAACAGAGGAGGAAGAAGAATTGATACGGTTGATCCGAGAATATCGAGATGTATTTACTTGGACCTGGTCCTTACACCTACAATGAGGTCTATGTTGCAAAAATAAATGAAGAAATAGACAAGCTATTATTGGATTCATTTATGAGATAGAACATACCGAATGGGTGTCACCATTAGTTGTTGTACCCAAAAAGAACGGAAAACTAAGAGTGCATTAATCTGAAAAAAGTCAATGCAGCCACGATCTGTGATAGCTATCCATTACCTATCACTAACCACCTATTGGAAAGAGTTGCAGGAAAAGAAGTCTATAGCTTCTTAGATGGATTCTCTGGATACAATCAAGTAGCTATTGCTACTGAGGACCAACATAAGACCGCATTCGTGACTGAATGGGGGGTCTATGCTTTAGAGTGATGCCTTTTGGACTCACTAATGCACCTGCTACTTTCCAAAGGTTGATGTGTCATGTTTTCAAAGAATTCCCAAAGAAAAGTATGGAAGTGTATGTAGATGAACTATGTACATATTCAAATCAAAGGCAGGAACACATTGCTCAATTGCGGAAAATATTTAATAAGTGTCGACAATATAGAGTCTGCCTAAATCTTGAGAAGTGTGTTTTCATGGTAAGACAAGAGAAGATTTTAGGACACATCGTGTCAAGGAACGGAATATCTACAGATGAAGACAAGATCAAGGTCATCTTAGAACTTCCTAGACCAAAGAACGCAAAAGAAGTGCAAGCATTTATGGGTCATTGTGGATACTATCATCGAGTTATCCACATGTACGCCATAATTGCCAAACCTTTGTATGGATTGTTGACTCAATTCACATGGACGGATGAATGCGAGAAGGCATTTAATGAGTTAAAAAAGTGGCTTAGCACGGCCCCAATTTTGAAAACACCCAATTGGAATAAGCATTTCCATATTCATGTGGATGCTTCCAATTACACAATAGGATGCATCTTAGCCCAGCGGGTAGATGAAGGAAAATTGGATCATCCAATTGCCTATGCAAGTAGACAACTGAATCAAGCAGAGAGAAACTATAGGACCACTGAGAGAGAAGGATTAAGAATGGTGTATGCTGCGAAAAAAATTCAGACACTATCTCTTAGCCAACAAGTTTAAGTTCTTCATAGATCATCAAGCCTTATTGTACTTAGTCAATAAGCCTTGCAACACGGGAAGACTGGTGAGATGGTTTCTACTATTGATGGAGTTTGACTTTGAAGTGATTGTAAAGAAGGGTAACACCCATGTGAGGGAGATCATCTCTCTAGACTAACACATGGAGAACCACCAAGTGGAGTACCAGATGATTTGCCAGACACTTATCTGTTTAATTTGGAAGTGTGTCCCAAGTGGGCAGAGGAGCTAATTCCAATACGCACTCATGGCTCACAAAACTCAATTAATAAAGAGAGTTAAAAAGAAATTTTGCAATCATGCAACTTACACATTATTGTAGGAAGTGTGTATTATAAGGAACCCAACAACGTACTGTCGAGATGTGTAGAGGAAGAAGAACAACAGAAGTTGATTGAACAAGCCCATGTGAACAAATGGAGAATGCAAAAAGGAACTCATGGAACCCTAAGAGAGTTGAAACGGTTAGGAGTATATTGGCCGGATATGCCTAAAGATGTCTGTTGGAACTCAAGGTCAAGCACAAGCATGGAAGCACATCAGAAAGGTGGACACACAAGAAGAAGGAGCAAGTAGGGAGCTCCAAGAAGTGTATGTCAAATTTTCAGAAGAAATCCCTATAAAAATAGTGATTTTCATCACTAAAAACCATTGTAAATACCATTTTATATTTTTGTAACTCCATTTTGTTCAAGTTGAGGAGTCCTCGAGCTTGAGGAGTATTAGAAGTACCATCATACCAATTTTCATAATTTTTAGACTTTGTTTGAGCCCTCAAATAAGCCCTGGAACCTAATTTTTAACTAGGCCGGACACTAGGTCTGGACAGGGCCAAAACTACTCAAAGAACTATAAAAAGAGCTAGAGAGCTCATTTTTGGGGTTAGCTGGTTAGAGAATAGAGCTTTTGTAAGAGAACTCTTTTGCAATCGAAGCTTTCCATTGTTCCTCTCTTTGATCTTACCTTGTGAGCGTGTGTGTGTATATGTGTGTGCATGCTTGCGTGTGCTTTCTCTCACACACTTGTGCCTTCACTTGCTCATGGTCTTCATACTGGTCCTCATGTCTCCGCGGACTGACAAGTAAAGGAGGTGGTGCTTACGCTTGAGCTACACCAAATTTTGGCGCCGTTGCCGGAGAGAGCTTCGAGGACGAGCGTTGTGATGGTAAGATCGTAGATTTGCGACGTTGGAAGGTAAAAAAACTGTCATTTTTGTTCATTTTTTGATTTTTCATCTTCATCTTCATCATCATCACCATCTCCATCTTCTTCCATCTTCTTCTTCATAGAAATTTCTTGTATTTTTAGTGCATTTTCACCATTTTCATACCATTTTTCACGCATTATTGTGTGAGAAGGAGTTAGGAGGTGCAAGGGAGAGCAAGCGCTGTGTTTTTTTCATGATTTTCTGCACATACGAAGCTCGCCATTGCCGGCACTCAGAAATTTGAATTTCCCACCAAAAAACACGATTCTGTGAAAAATTCAAATTTTTTTGAAAAATCATGATTTTCTATTTCCCGCCTAAAAACCCTTTGAAGGAAACACGATTCTGAGGTCATTCTCAGAATCACGATTCTGTAGTTGTGCTCAAAATCGCGATTCTCTAAATTTTTGGAAACCACGATTCTCTGAGACAAAATCGTGATTCTCTAGAACACGATTCTCTAAAACACGATTCTCTAAAAAACATGATTTTCAAAAAACACGATTCTCTGTTGGCAATCGCGATTTTCATGTCAAAAACACGATTCTGAGAAAACACGATTCTGTGGTTGTGCTCAAAATCGCGATTCTCTAAACACAATTCTGTGAAAACACGATTCTGAGAAAACACGATTCTGTGAACATGATTCTGTGAAAACACAATTCTGAGAAAACACGATTCTGTGTTGGCAATCGTGAATTTCAAAAAACACGATCCTCTACTCAAAATCATGATTTTCAAAAAACACGATCCTCTGCTCAAAATCGTGATTCTCAAAAACACGATTCTCTGCTCAAAATCCCGATTCTCAAAAATCACGATTTTCAGCCAAAAACACGATTTTGTGAAAACACGATTCTCAAGGTACACAATCGCGATTCTCTGATTTCACACAATCACGATTCTCTGATTTCACACAATCGCGATTCTCTGATTTCACACAATCGCGATTCTCTTGGTTTCACAGGATCGCGATTCTCTTGGGATTCAAAGCATCGCGATTCTCTAGAAGTTCACAAAATTGCGATTCTCTTGAAGTTCACAAAATCGTGATTCTCTTGAAGTTCACAAAATCGTGATTCTCTTGAAGTTCACAAAATCGCGATTCTATTGATTTCACAAAATCGCGATTTTTTCCAAAAGGTCTTGTTTGCCTGTTTTGACCCCCAGGAGCCTGACTTGACATAACTTTTTCATCCAAAGTCCATTTTTTGAGCTCTATAGCTCGTTGGAACCAAGGGGGCTCCAAAGGATTTTGAACCATACCAAAGGGAAATTTTGGACTCTTAACCAAAGCTTATGAACCTAAGATCTGGTAGACAGCTAGGCAAGGATAGACAAAGCATTAGATCTTCTCAGTCTAGTGTCAACCATACAGCTAAGTCTTGGGCACAACAACTAAGTGGTTGTCCTTACGTACTAAACTCTGACACAAGTGATTCAGAAATGTCTTTTAGCATGGGGAGACCTACAGGTGGTTCAGGAACTGCCCATCAACAAACACCAAAAGGTCCCTATAAGACACAATTGGAGTATATTCGGACCAACCGATTAGGTGCTCGCATCTATGAGGATGGCCTGAGGCGATCAGTGGTCCAACTCAGAAATCCAGATCAAACCTTTGAACTTGAACACCCGGTGGTCAACTTCGAAGAGGGGTCATACATTGATAAGGAAGGAACCATGTATGTGGTTACCAACCAACCAGATAGGACCGATGAGTTTGGAAATATCGTTCATGAGAATGAGATAGGAGACCTAGAACAAGGAAATGTAGGACAAGGAGCCCAGACTCCTAGAGGTAAGTCAGTTTTGACCAGAGTGATCACTCCA
Organism: Ceratopteris richardii; assembly: GCA_020310875.1. Classification (NCBI taxonomy): domain Eukaryota; kingdom Viridiplantae; phylum Streptophyta; class Polypodiopsida; order Polypodiales; family Pteridaceae; genus Ceratopteris; species Ceratopteris richardii. The sequence goes on along the minus strand of CM035423.1, from coordinate 23,023,498 downwards.
GATTGGATTCCTCAAGATAACAAAAGCATAGAACTATTCTTGAATAGAGAAACAGAGGAAGCCTTTTGGAGATTCAAGCCAGATCAACCTAGCCAATTGGGCATAGTCATCATCTACGAGTTCAAGGACCCAGAGATACCAGGAAAAGTTGTCTACTTGGATAACACATTAGAGAAAGTGTTCTTGGTAATAGAACATGATAGACATGCATATACTTGGAAGAGTGAATTGATTTTCCCTCCATCAAGATCCAATGTTTCCCATGGCCTCCAAGGAGTAGGATCATCCCAAGCTCATGAAGCTCAGAGTGAAAGAACTAGAGAGAGACCTGAGGTAAGTTTTGCACACACGGTGGGCAGAAATAGAGCAGGATTTGAAAATGAAAGACCTGAAAGAGAGAGACATCAAGCAAATAGGCAACAAAGAGATGAATAGGAGTTTCCATTGCCTAGACCCCGAGAGCACCCAAGAACCCTTAGACCCACTCAAATGATCAAGGCAATGAAGAATTATTTTGACGGGGTAGGAGATCCTTATGATCATGTGGCTGAGTTCAAACAAGTGTTAAGAGCTGAACAAGTTGAGGATTTGTTCACCCAGTACGAGGCATTTGGTTTGACTCTTAAGGGCACTGCCTTAGCTTGGTTTCAACCATTGAGTAGTCGCAACTATCACGATATAGGTCAACTGCTAGACGAATTCATTGTAGAATTTTCCAAGAGTGGTATCAGGCATAACACATCATCTTTGATCCACAGCTTCAAGCAAACACCCCAAGAAACAGTGCGACTAGCAGGTAGAAGGTTCAGATAGTACCTAGAAAGATGCCCTGCTCTAGAGTTACCCACACCAACCAAACAAGTGGCTTTGTTCTTAGATGTCTTACTGAGCACAAAGTTAATATCATATGTGTACTTGAAAGAGCCTAGATCCATAGAAGAGTGTGTGCGGACATGCATTGACATAGAAGACAACTTGGGGGACGAGTTAGGACTATCCAAACTCTATCAAGATTCTAATAGTTCTACTAGTCATACTTCGAGAATCTCCACGGAAATAGATGAGATAGCTGAGCAAGTTGCCAAGAAGCTGGGAGTCCAAAATAGACAAACACAGAGAGTCACCTCATTGGACGGATGTTATACCTGCGGAGGGGACCACATCGCTAATGTATGCCCAATGCAAAACCAAAACATTAGAAAAAGGAATGTTCCATATTGCACTATTGAGAGAAAATACACGAACCACACGACTCAAGATTGTCCCTACAATAGGCACGCTGTTGAACAAACTTATCAGCAACCTTACCAACAAGGTAGGTATCAGAACCAATACCAACAGCCATATTATCGACCACAACAGCAATATTAGGCACAATATAGGCCACAACCAGTCTTGGGAAACCAACCACCAGCTCTTGCTAACATGATTCCAATCAAGTATGTTGTGGGAGAGGAAAATCCAAATAGGGCATTGGTGCCACTAACCCCATTGATACCAGATAATGATTCTCATGCTCATAGCTCTGACTACTCCCATGAAGGTAGTCCACATGCTTATTACACAGAGTCACCTGAACATAGTGAGATTTACCCATATCAATATGAGGCACCACCTATGGAACAAAATTGGGAGCCTGAATACTCCAATATCATGTACACCAATGCTAACCCTAGGCCCCAATTGAGACAAGTGAGACCACAAGCCCCTAGAGGACCTTGTTTCAGATGTCAGGGTGACCATTTGCTTCGTGATTGTCCCCACCCACCATCTCCGAGTCAAGGTCAGGCTATCACAATACAAGCTTTTTGTCTTGAATGTGGCAAGGACCATCTTCCCAGAGATTTTCCAAGAAACCCCTCCAGTACACCCAAGATTACACCCATTAATGTGGTAGGCTTAGTGGCGGATTCAAGTGCCAGTAGCAGTAGTGTGGCTCCTGTACAGGCAGTTACTAGGGCACAAGCATTAAAACAAGATGAACCAGCAGAACAATCGGAGTCGAGTGAATTAGGAGAGCCTAGTAAGAGGAAAACAAGAACATGGAAAGAAACTAGAGAGAAGGCCAATCGCAACTGGAGTAAAAAGTTATCGGAACTAAAAGAAAGCTTGAAAGACGCAAAAACAAAAATAGAAGACATTGCATCTCAAAACCCCTCGCATGCCAAAACTCCATCTACTCCACCTCATCCCACCCCACCACCCATTGTAAATAGACCACAAGCAGGGTCTATTCTTGCAGATCCAACCCCAGAAGGCTTGGAAATAATGTTCAAGGCCTACCAGGCTCGACTTCAAGAAGGGCCAACAACTGCAAACCTAGACAAGAGTTACCCTAGAGCAGATTTAGAGATTGAACCGATGAAAATGTGCATGAAAATGGTAGAACAAGCTCAAGCTATACTTGAGACTAGTCAAAAGTTCAATCAGACAAACTCTGTCAAATCGGAAATTGCATTTCCACGGCTTACTAGAAATATTAGAGCAGTTGGTAAACAAACCACAAGATTCATTACCTCCACAGGTTCAACCAATTATTGAGAGAAGAAGCTCACCACCGATGGGAGCTTATGTTCTTAATTCCACGGATGTTGGAATACCTCCTTCAATTCAACAGTACTCTCAAGAGTTCTTGCGGGAAATACAAGAAGAGAAATGGGCCAAGGAGAAGGGTAATTCCCCTCCTGTTCCTGAGATTGATGACCTTCATGATCAATTTCCCAAATACATTCCAACTATTTATGGAGATGAAGCAGAACAACAAGAAGACGAAAGATTAGATTTTGAATCTAATACCTTAGAAGAACTGCCTCAATTTCCAAGCCCTTGGGAATCTGAATCTCTTCAGATCAGAGCTCCCACAATACTGGTAAGAAACGAATACTCAGTGATTCCAAGGAACACTGATGTCGTGAAGAACACTAAGGTTCAGTGTCATCTCACTATAGAAGAGCTACTCAAAGCAAGACCTGAGCTATGGAATCATGTGAAGGATCAGGTCTTGTGAAGAGATGGATAGGTATGTGCTTGAAGATGAAGAGGTGTTGCAAAATCCTTGATCTACACGAGCCAAATGAACTCCAGGAGTATATGGTGGGCCCTTTTAGCTTGCCAATGGATGTACTAGACACCCCATGTACCTTGGAAGATCACTCATAAAAAGATAGATCAAAATAGATAAGTTGGAGTTAGCTCAGAGGTGAAAAACTTGCTATTTGGGTTCATACACATGTTCAATGTTTTGCATAATTCTCTCAGCACAGCAGCAATTAGCTTAATTCCTCTTCGAGAAGTCTAGATAACTTAACAAGCTAACTTTCAAGAGTAATCTCATAAAAATTAATGAACCACACACTGAGAATGAGTTTTAACAAGTGATGACATCATCCCGATTTTCACGGGCTGCTACAATTTGAGACCAGTGAGTAGAAAAATGCACATAACTCCAGATTTAAGCATCCAATGATTATGAAAATTTGTATGATTATAATAGACAGTAAGTGAATCCAATAAGCTTTAAATCATTGAATTTGGGTAAGTACACATTGAGAAACAGCTCTCACAAAATGACTAAAAAAGTCAGGTACCTGACAGAGAAGTGAAAATGAGAGACAGTGTTGACTTCAACTAAACATAACTAAAGATCGAAACACTCAAATGAAATGAAAATTTGTGAGCATATAGTAGACTTATAGAGCTAACTTTACCAAGTCAAATCATTGAAAATGTTGCACCAAGCTCAGAGAACCATCTCTGCAATCTGACTGAGAAAACTGAGAGATATGGCAGTGAGTAGTACACTTCACAAGAACATGGAAATATGAACCCAAATGATAATGAAAATGAAAGTATATTGCTTGTACAATACAATGGACTTACTGATACATATGTGTGCCTTGGAATCACACCTTGATATGGCATAAAGCTCAGCTCTTGGAGGTCTTCACATAGGTCTCTCTAACCACGACTAAAACTGCCATCTATTTATAGTTGAGTTTGGGAGGCTAACTTCCCTCAATCACTCTCCAATCAATTAGTGATTGATTTGATTCTCTACCTACCACAAATCACGAATTTGTGGCTCCTCTTTTCCTTTTTGATCAAGTGGACTCAGTCACTTAAGATTCTTTCATTTTTACATTAAGTAAACTCTTCAAAAGTTACAAGAGGTAGTTCATAAGTGAACTTTACAGTCTTCATTTTAAAGCTTCTTCTATGACTTTGTGGGACTCAAGCCAATACTTAGGCTTGTCATAGACTTGCTCCAACAGCTCCCCCTCAAGCCAAGTATGCTTGAGGTGTTCAATCTTCCAAGATTACCTCCAAACCAATCATATCCTTGAATTTGCAAAGCTTTGTACCACCCAATGCTTTGGTTAGAATATCTGCAAATTGTTGATAAGTGGACACATATGATATTTGAATCTCTTTGCTTAGAACCTTCTCTCTTACATAGTGATAATGAACTTCAATATGTTTAGTCCTTGCATGAAAAATAGGATTAGCAGCCAAATGAATAGAACTCATATTGTCACCATAAATAGTTGGAGTTCCAAACTCCAATCCAAGATCTTTGAACAATGTCTTCATCCACATAGCTTCTTGTGTACCTATGGCAAGACCTCTATATTCAGCTTCAGTAGAAGAGAGAGCAATTGTGGGTTGCTTCTTGGATGACCATGAAATAAGCTTTGAACCTGCAAAGGTAAGATAACCCGAAGTGCTCCTTCTATCTTCCTTGGAGCCAGCCCAATCTGCATTAGAAAATAGCTTCAAACCTAAATCAGATACATAAGGATAATAAAGTCCTTCATTTATGGTTCCTTTGAGATATTTGAGAATCCTTTTGGCAGCATCCATATGTGGTTTCCTTGGTGTGTGCATAAATTGACTTAGCACACTCACACTGTAACATATATCTACTCTTGTCAATGTGGCATAGTTGAGACTACCCACTAGACTTTGATATGATGTGATGTCCTCTATGAGTTCACCTTCAGGTGAGCTCAATTTGTGATTGACCTCCATTGGATTACGTGTAATCTTACAATCTTGCATCTTGAATTTTGCCAACATGTCCTTAATGTACTTTCTTTGAGTGAGAAACAAACCATGATCTTTGTAGACAACTTCCAAACCTAGGAAGTAGGTACATCATTTCCTTTCAATATAATATCATCTACATATAGATAAGTAGATGACCTGAGAGTTACTCTTTTTGATAAAGAGTGAAGGATCTGCCTTGCTTGGTTGAAAGCCTTTGTCCTGCGAGAATGAAACAAGCTTGAAATTCCAAGCTCTTGGAGCTTGCTTGAGACCATACAATGCTTTGTTAAGTTTACACACATAATCAGGATAAACTTGATTCTCAAAACCAGGTGGTTGTGCCATATATACCTCTTCTGTTATCCAACCATTCAAGAATGCATTCTTTACATCTAGTTGAAGTATCTTCCAATTCTTGGAAGAGGCAATACTAAGCAAAACCCTAATAGTAGGCATCTTTGCCACAGGAGAGAAGGTATCCTCATAATCAATTCCATGAGTTTTTGCAAAGCCTTTTGCTACAAGCCTTGCCTTATACCTGTTAATGGAACCATCAAAATTCTTCTTAAGTTTATAGACCCATCTTGAGCCTATTACCTTCATGGATGAAGTCTTGGGCACCAAATCCCAAGTGTTTTTTATCTCAAGTGCTTCAATCCCTTCCTTCATTGCATGCTTCCATTTTGTTTTTGTTTTCGCCTCTTCAAATGATGATGGCTCCTCTTGGTTTATGTCCTGTGCTATGTAGATAGACTGTTTAGTTACTAATGAGGTGCCAAACCCATACCTTTCTGGTTTTTTCTTTTCCCTCATAGATCTTCTTAGGCCATGATGTGATGATTCTGCCTCATGTCCAAGTTCCTGCAATTTTGCTTTACCTTTAGACTTCCATGCTTTGATCTTTTCCATCTGAGATTCTTCATCATCATCCGAGGTGTCTTGTTCTTCAATCTTTGGTTGTTCTCTACCAAGCTTTGGAAAATCTTCTTCAAGATCATATGGTAAATTGACCTTCCTGCATGAATCTTCATACCATGAATTGTTTTCATCAAAAACTACATCTCTGCTTACCAAGAATCCTTTGTTGGTAGGGTTGTATAACCTGTAGCCCTTTTGATTGTTGTCATATCCAATAAATACACACCTTTCTGCCTTTGGATCCATCTTACCTCTAACCTGTGAAGGAACATGAGCAAAAGCAATACATCCAAAAATTTTACAATGATCTAAGCTTGGTCTTCTTCCATTCCAAGCCTCATATGGAGTCATCCCATCAAGGGATTTTGAAGGCAACTTGTTAATCAAGTAAGTGGCTGTAGATACAACCTCAGCCCATAGATAATTAGGTAAATGCTTTTCATTTAACATGGACCGTGCAGCTTCAACAATTGTCCTATTCCTCCTTTCTGCCACTCCATTTTGCTTAGGAGTGTACCTTGTAGTTACCTCTCTTTTGATTCCTCTTTCTTGAAGAAAAGAATCAAACTCATGCGAGAAGTATTCTCCCCCTCCATCTGACCTTAGCCTTTTTAGTGATTTACCTGTTTGATTCTCCACAAGAGCCAAATATCTTTTGAAACATGAAAAAACTTCATCTTTGTGTTTCATAAAGAATAGGATAGTCCATCTGCTGCAATCATCAATAAAGGAGACATAATACCTTGATCCAGATATTGAAGCTTCCTTGCTAGGTCCCCATACATCTGTATGAACCAACTCTTAGAGATCTCCATGCATATAACCTTTCTTCATGAATGGTAACCTGTGAGACTTTCCAAATTGACATGCACTACACTTATAAATCATATGTTGTTTTGACAAATTAGGGAGTCCAAGTAATTTTTGGTCCTTGCAAATTTGCTTTAATGACCTTTCACCAATATGTGCTAACCTTTTGTGCCATACTTCAATTCTGTGAGTGTCTGACTACCATAATTAAAGAGAGCAATGTTTCTAGTGTCTTGTAATTCAAATGTGAACAATCTACCTGCCTTTTCACATTTTGCAATTCTTCTTAATCCTTGACTTGGATCTTCAACAACAGCTCCTGCTTTTGTGAACCGGACTTGCAACCCTTTCTCTACTATCTGCCCAACACTTATCAAATTCTTTGTAATGGTAGGGACATAGAGTACCTTACTGAGTAGGTTGATGTTTTCATCAGGTGCTTTGACATTGCCTATTTTCTCCACAAGATGTCTTGTATCATCTCCTGTTTGTACCTCATGCTTATTCCTTGGATCTTCTAAATCTGATAGGAGTGCCACATTTCCTGCCACATGATTTGAACAACCTGAATCTATGTAGAAAACATGCTCATCAGATTTACCTTGTGGCATAGCCATGTTCATGATCAATAATGAATCCTCTTTGTTTGAGTCTTCTGCGTAGTTATTGAAGTCTCTCCTTCCCTTGTAGCCTCCTTGATAGTTTGAATGATTGTAGTTGTTGTAGTTGCCATGATAATTGTTGAACCTTCCTCTTGAGTAGCCATAACTTCCTCTGTTGTATCCTCTGCCTCTTTGATTCCTAGAATTCCTAAAGCAATTTTCAGTTGTATGATTAGTTAATGCACAAATAGAACATGATTTGGAGTCTTGGGATCTCCCCCTGCCTTGTCTACCTCCTCTTCCTCTACCTCTGCCATGTCTTCCTCTACCTGCATAGTTAGCTTGATATGTACCTGCTTCATCATCCACTTTCTTTGCCTTTCCTTTGTTATCTTTGGACTTGCTTTTATCAGTGTATAAAGCTGAAGATTGATTACCTTTAGAGCTTTCTCCATTTTTTATAAGCTTTGCCTCTTGAGTAAGTAGTTGTCCAATGAGTGTATTGAAATGAGGTACATGCATGTCCATGTACAAATCCATAGTTGTGGTGAATGCTTCCCACTTGTCATCTGCCTTCAAGCCATTGATGACCTGCCTTACAATTTGCTCTTCATCTATTACCTCTCCAAAGCTTCCCAACTGATCCGCTATGTCCTTGAGCTTTATGACAAAATCAGTCACATTTTGTTTGGGAGCCTTCTTGAGAGTTGTGAAATCAAGCCATAGTTGATGCTTCCTAGCTTTGGTACTTGAAGAGAAGAAGGCTTCAAGTGCATCCCACACTTCCTGAGATGTCTTACAACTTCTAATGTGAGGCAACAAAAAATCTAAGATAGAGTTGAGGAGATAAGACCTTGCAAGTGCATCCTTGGAGCACGATGTGCTCAATCTCTCTTGCTCTTCTTGTGTTGGTTGACTTTTGTTCTTGAAACTTGGCATAACTTCATCTCTAGCCACATAACCATATAAACTTCTACCTTGGAGATAAGCTTCCATTCTTAATGACCAAGCTGAGTAGTTACCTCTGTCCAATTTGTCAATTCATGAAGGAAATCCATCTGCCATGTTGTCCAACCTTGCTCTGATACCACTGTGAAGAGATGGATAGGCATGTGCTTGAAGATGAAGAGGTGTTGCAAAATCCTTGATCTACACCAGCCAAATGAATTCCATGAGTATATGGTGGGCCCTTTTAGCTTGCCAATGGATGTATTAGACACCCTATGTACCTTGGAAGATCACTCATAAAAAGATGAATCAAAATAGATAAGTTGGAGTTAGCTCAGAGGTGAAAAACTTGCTATTTTGGTTCATACACCTGTCGAGTGTTTTGCATAATTCTCTCAACACAGCAACAATTAGCTTAATTCCTCTTCGGGAAGTCTACATAACTTAAATAGCTAACTTTCAAGAGTAATCGCATCAAAAATAATGAACCACACACTGAGAATGAGTTTTAACAAGTGATGACATCATCCTGATTTTCACGGGCTGCTACAGTTTGAGACCAGTGAGCAGAAAAATGCACATAACTCCAGATTTAAGAATCCAATGATTATGAAAATTTGCATGATTATACTAGACAGTAAGGTGAATCCAATAAGCTTTAAATCATTGCATGTGGGTAAGTACACACTGAGAAACAGCTCTTACAAAATGAGTTAAAAAGCCGGGTACCTGACAGAGAAGTGAAAATGACAGACAGTGTTGAATTCAACTAAAGATAACTCAAGATTGAAAGACCCAAATGAAATGAAAATTTGTGAGCATATATTAGACTTATAGAGCTAACTTTAAAAAGTTAAATCATTGAAAATGATGCACCAAGCTCAGAGACACCATCTCTGCAATCTGACTGAGAAAACTGAGAGATATGGCAGTGAGTAGTACACTTCACAAGAACATGGAAATATGAACCCAAATGATAATGAAAATGAAAGTATATTGCTTGTACAATACAATGGACTTACTGATACATATGTGTGCCTTGGAATCACACCTTGATATGGCATAAAGCTCAGCTCTTGGAGGTCTTCACATATGTCTCTCTAACCATGACTAAAATTGCCATCTATTTATAGTTGGGTTTGGGAGGCTAACTTCCCTCAATCACTCTCCAATCAATTAGTGATTGATTTGATTCTCTACCTACCACAAATCACGAATTCGTGGCTCCTCGTTCCCTTTTTGATCGTGGACTCAACCACTTAAGATTCTTTCATTTTTACATTAAGTAAACTCTTCAAAAGTTACAAGAGGTAGTTCAGAAGTGAACTTTACATAGTCTTCATTTTAAAGCTTCTTCTATGACTTTGTGGGACTCAAGCCAATACTTAGGCTTGTCATAGACTTGCTCCAACAGGTCCGAGAACTTGATTCCAATAGGCCAAAAATAGGCTCTAAGCAAAAAGTTCCAGAGATACCTCTCGATAAAATAGGAGACGTGTGAGGGTGAAGAAGGTAATACATATCTTCCAATCACCTACCTGTTGGAGCAAGTATATGACAATCCTAAGTATTGGCTTGAGTCTCACAAAGTCTTAGAAGAAGCTTTAAAAGGAAGACTATGTAAAGTTCACTTGTGAACTACCTCTTGTAACTTTTGAAGAGTTTACTTAATGTAAAAGTAAGAGAATCTTAAGTGGTTGAGTCCACATGATCAAGAATGGAAAGAGGAGCCACGAATTTGTGATTTGTGGTAGGTAGAGAATCAAATCAATCATTGATTGATTGGAGAGTGATTGAGGGAAGTTAGCCTCCCAAACTCAACTATAAATAGATGGCAGTTTTAGTCGTGGTTAGAGAGACCTATGTGAAGACCTCCAAGAGCTGGGCTTTATGCCATATCAAGGTGTGATTACAAGGCACACATATGTATCAGTAAGTCATTGTATTGTACAAGCAATATACTTTCATTTTCATGATTATTTGAGTTCATCTTTCCATGTTCTTGTGAAGTGTACTACTCACTGCCATTACTCTCAGTTTTCTCTGTCAGCTTGCAGAGATGTTTTCTCTAAGCTTGGTGCATCATTTTTAGTGATTTAACTTGGTAAAGTTAGCTCTATAAGTCTACTATATGCTCACAAATTTTCATGTCATTTGAATGTTGCAAGCTTCAGTTATGTTCATTTGAAGTCAACAGGGTTTGTTCATCTTCACTTCTCTGTCAGGTACCCGACTTTTTCACTCATCTTGTCAGAGCCATTTCGCACTGGTTACTTATCCAAATTTAGTGATTTAATACTTGTTGGATTCAGCTTACTGTCTAGTATAAGCATACAAATTTGCATAATCAGTGGATTTCTAAATTTTGCGTTATGTTGATTTTCCTACTCACTGGTCTATTTTTGTAGCAGCCCGTGAAAATCTCGATGATGTCATCACTTGTTAAAACTCATTCTCAGTGTGTGGTTCATTATTTTTTATGAGATTACTCTTGAAAGTTAGCTCTTTAAGTTGCCTAGACTTCCCCAAGAGGAATTGAGCTAATTGCTGCTGCGATCAGAGAATTATGTAAAACACTGGACAGGTGTATGAACCAAGAATAGCAAGTTTTCACCTCTGAGCTAACTCCAACTTATCTGTTTGATCTATCTTTTTCAGAGTGATCTTCCAAGGTACATAGGGTGTCTAATACATCCATTGGCAAGTTAAAAGGGCCCACCATATACTCCTGGAGTTCATTTGGCTGGTGTAGATCAAGGATTTTGCGACACCTCTTCATCTTCAAGCACATACCTATCCATCTCTTCACAGTGGTATCAGAGCAAGGTTGGACAACATGGCAGATGGATTTCCTTCATCAATTGACAAATTGGATAGAGGTAATTACTCAGCTTGGTCATTAAGGATGGAAGCTTATCTCAGGTAGAAGTTTATATGGTTATGTGGCTGGAGATGAAGTTATGCCAAGTTTCAGGAACAAAAGTCAACCAACACAAGAAGAGCAAGAAAGATTGAGCACATGGTGCTCCAAGGATGCACTTGCAAGGTCTTATCTCCTCAACTCTATCTCAGATTTTTTGTTGCCTCACATTAGAAGTTGTAAGACATCTCAGGAAGTGTGGGATGCACTTGAAGCTTTCTTTTCTTCAAGTACCAAAGCTAGGAAGCATCAACTATGGCTGAGTTCACAACTCTCAAGAAGGCTCCCAAACAAAATGTGACTGATTTTGTCACAAAGCTCAAGGACATAGCGGATCAGTTGGGAAGCATTGGAGAGGTAATAGATGAAGAGCAAATTGTAAGGCAGGTGATTAATGGCTTGAAGGCAGATGACAAGTGGGAAGCATTCACCACAGCTATGGATTTGTACATGGACATGCATGTACCTGATTTCAACACACTCATTGGACAACTACTTACTCAAGAGGCAAAGCTTATCAAAAATGGAGAAAGCTCTAAAGGTAATCAATCTTCAGCTTTATACACGGATAAAAGCAAGTCTAAAGATAACAAAGGAAAGGCAAAGAAAGTGGATGATGAAGCAGGTACATATCAAGCTAACTATGCAGGTAGAGGAAGACATGGCAGAGGTAGAGGAAGAGGAGGTAGACAAGGCAGGGGGAGATCCCAAGACTCCAACTCATGTTCTATTTGTGGATTAACTAATCATACAACTGAAAATTGCTTTAGGAATTCCAGGAATCAAAGAGGCAGAGGATACAATAGAGGAAGTTATGGCTACTCAAGAGGAAGGTTCAACAACTACCATGGCAACTACAACAACTACAATCATTCAAACTATCAAGGAGGCTACAAAGGAAGGAGAGACTACAATAACTACACAGAAGACTCAAACAAAGAGGATTCATTATTGATCATGAACATGGCTATGCCACAAGGTAAATCTGATGAGCATGTTTCCTACATAGATTCAGGTTGTTCAAATCATGTGGCAGGAAATGTGGCACTCCTATCAGATTTAGAAGATCCAAGGAATAAGCATGAGGTACAAATAGGAGATGATACAAAACATCCTGTGGAGAAAATAGGCAATGTCAAAGCACCCGATGGAAACATCAACCTACTCAGTAAGGTACTCTATGTCCCTACCATTACAAAGAATTTGATAAGTGTTGGGCAGATAGTAGAGAAAGGGTTGCAAGTCAGGTTCACAAAAGCAGGAGCATTTGTTGAAGATCCAAGTCAAGGATTCAGAAGAATTGCAAAAGGTGAAAAGACAGGTAGATTGTTCACATTTGAATTATAGGACACTAGAAACATTGCTCTCTTTAATTATGGTAGTCAGACACTCACAGAATTGGAAGTATGGCACAAAAGGTTAGCACATATTGGTGAAAGGTCATTAAAGCAAATCTGCAGGGACCAAAGTGTACTTGGACTTCCTAATTTGTCAAAACAACATATGATTTATAAGTGTAGTGCATGTCAATTTGGAAAGTCTCACAGGTTACCATTCATGAAGAAAGGTTATATGCATGGAGATCTCTTGGAGTTGGTTCATACAGATGTATGGGGACCTAGCAAGGAAGCTTCAATATCTGGATCAAGGTATTATGTTTCCTTTATTGATGATTGCAGCAGATGGACTATCCTATTCTTTATGAAACACAAAGATGAAGTTTTTTCATGTTTCAAAAGATATTTGGCTCTTGTGGAGAATCAAACAGGTAAATCACTAAAAAGGCTAAGGTCAGATGGAGGGGGAGAATACTTCTCCCATGATTTTGATTCTTTTCTTCAAGAAAGAGGAATCAAAAGAGAGGTAACTACAAGGTACACTCCTGAGCAAAATGGAGTGGCAGAAAGGAGGAATAGGACAATTGTTGAAGCTGCAAGGTCTATGTTAAATGAAAAGCATTTACCTAATTACTTATGGGTCGAGGCTGTATCTACAGCCACTTACTTGATTAACAGGTTGCCTTCAAAATCCCTTGATGGGATGACTCCATATGAGGCTTGGAATTGAAGAAGACCAAGCTTAGATCATTGTAAAATTTTTGGATGTATTGCTTTTGCTCATGTTCCTTCACAGGTTAGAGGCAAGATGGATCCAAAGGCAGAAAGGTGTGTATTTATTGGATATGACAACAATCAAAAGGGCTACAGGTTATACAACCCTACCAACAAAGGATTCTTGGTAAGCAGAGATGTAGTTTTTTATGAGAACAATTCATGGTATGAAGATTCATGCAGGAAGGTCAATTTACCATATAATCTTGAAGAAGATTTTCCAAAGCTTGGTAGAGAACAACCAAAGATTGAAGAACAAGACACCTCAGAGGATGATGAAGAATCTCACATGGAAAAGGTCAAAGCATGGAAGTCTAAAGGTAAAGCAAAATTGCAGGAACTTGGACATGAGGCAGAATCATCACATCATGGCCTAAGAAGATCTATGAGGGAAAAGAAAAAACCAGAAAGGTATGGGTTTGACACCTCATTAGTAACTAAACATTCTATCTACATAGCACAGGACATAAACCAAGAGGAGCCATCATCATTTGAAGAGGCCAAAGCAAAAACAGAATGGAAGCATGCAATGAAGGAAGAGATTGAAGCACTTGAGGAAAACAACACTTGGGATTTGGTGCCCAAGACTTCATCCATGAAGGTAATAGGCTCAAGATGGGTCTATAAACTCAAGAAGAATTCTGATGGTTCCATTAACAGGTATAAGGCAAGGCTTGTAGCAAAAGGCTTTGCACAAACTCAGGGAATTGATTATGAGGAGACTTTCTCTTCTGTGGCAAAGATGCCTACTATTAGGGTTTTGCTTAGTATTGCCTCTTCCAAGAATTGGACGATACTTCAACTAGATGTAAAGAATGCATTCTTGAATGGTTGGATAACAGAAGAGGTATATATGGCACAACCACCTGGTTTTGAGAATCAAGTTTATCCTGATTATGTGTGTAAACTTAACAAAGCATTGTATGGTCTCAAGCAAGCTCCAAGAGCTTGGAATTTCAGGCTTGTTTCATTCTTGCAGGACAAAGGCTTTCAACCAAGCAAGGCAGATCCTTCACTCTTTATTAAAAAGAGTAATTCAAAGGTCATCTACCTATGTGTATATGTAGATGATATTATATTGACAGGAAATGATGCAGATGGTATGAAGAAGATCAAAGATCAGATGAGAGAAGAGTTCAAGATAAGTGATTTGGGTTCACTTACCTACTTCCTAGGTTTGGAAGTTGTCTACAAAGATCATGGTTTGTTTCTCACTCAAAGAAAGTACATTAAGGACATGTTTGGTAAAATTCAAGATGCAAGATTGTAAGATTGCAGGTACTCCAATGGAGGTCAATCACAAATTGAGCTCACATGAAGGTGAACTCATAGAGGACATCACATCATATCAAAGTCTAGTGGGTAGTCTCAACTATGCCACATTGACAAGAGTAGATATATGTTACAGTGTGAGTGTGCTAAGCCAATTTATGCACACACCAAGGAAACCACATATGGATGCTGCCAAAAGGATTCTCAAGTATCTCAAAGGAACCATAAATGAAGGACTTTATTATCCTTATGTATCTGATTTAGGTTTGAAGCTATTTTCTGATGCAGATTGGGCTGGCTCCAAGGAAGATAGAAGGAGCACTTCAGGTTATCTTACCTTTGCAGGTTCAAAGCTTATTTCATGGTCATCCAAGAAGCAACCCAGAGTTGCTCTCTCTTCTACTGAAGCTGAATATAGAGGTCTTGCCATAGCTACACAAGAAGCTATGTGGATGAAGACATTGTTCAAAGATCTTGGATTGGAGTTTGGAACTCCAACTATTTTTGGTGACAATATGAGTTCTATTCATTTGGCTGCTAATCCTATTTTTCATGCAAGGACTAAACATATTGAAGTTCATTATCACTATGTACGAGAGAAGGTTCTAAGCAAAGAGATTCAAATATCATATGTGTCCACTCATCAACAATTTGCAGATATTCTAACCAAAGCATTGGATGGTACAAAGCTTTGCAAATTCAAGGCTATGATAGGTTTGCAGGTAATCTTGGAAGATTGAAGACCTCAAGCATACTTGGCTTGAGGGGGAGCTGTTGGAGCAAGTCTATGACAAGCCTAAGTATTGGCTTGAGTCTCACAAAGTCTTAGAAGAAGCTTTAAAAAGAAGACTATGTAAAGTTCACTTGTGAACTACCTCTTGTAACTTTTGAAGAGTTTACTTAATGTAAAAGTAAGAGAATCTTAAGTGGTTGAGTCCACATGATCAAGAATGGAAAGAGGAGCCACGAATTCGTGATTTGTGGTAGGTAGAGAATCAAATCAATCATTGATTGATTGGAGAGTGATTGAGGGAAGTTAGCCTCCCAAACTCAACTATAAATAGATGGCAGTTTTAGTCGTGGTTAGAGAGACCTATGTGAAGACCTCCAAGAGCTGGGCTTTATGCCATATCAAGGTGTGATTACAAGGCACACATATGTATCAGTAAGTTATTGTATTGTACAAGCAATATACTTTCATTTTCATGATTATTTGAGTTCATCTTTCCATGTTCTTGTGAAGTGTACTACTCACTGCCATTACTCTCAGTTTTCTCAGTCAGCTTGCAGAGATGTTTTCTCTGAGCTTGGTGCATCATTTTCAGTGATTTGACTTGGTAAAGTTAGCTCTATAAGTCTACTATATGCTCACAAATTTTCATGTCATTTGGATGTTGCAAGCTTCAGTTATGTTCATTTGAAGTCAACAGGGTCTGTTCATCTTTACTTCTCTGTCAGGTACCCGACTTTTTCACGCATCTTGTCAGAGCCATTTCTCAGTGCTTACGGTCTAGTATAACCATACACATTTTCATAATTATTGGATTTCTACATTTTGAGTTATGTTGATTTTTCTACTCACTGGTCTATTTCTGTAGCAGCCCGTGAAAATCGGGATGATGTCATCACTTGTTAAAACTCATTCTCAGTGTGTGGTTCATTATTTTTTATGAGATTACTCTTGAAAGTTAGCTCTTTAAGTTGCCTAGACTTCCCCAAGAGGAATTGAGCTAATTGCTGCTGTGATCAGAGAATTATGTAAAACACTGGACAGGTGTATGAACCAAGAATAGCAAGTTTTCACCTCTGAGCTAACTCCAACTTATCTGTTTTGATCTATCTTTTTGAGAGTGATCTTCCAAGGTACATAGGGTGTCTAATACATCCATTGGCAAGCTAAAAGGGCCCACCATATACTCTTGGAGTTCATTTGGCTGGTGTAGATCAAGGATTTTTCAACACCTCTTCATCTTCAAGCACATACCTATCCATCTCTTCACACTACCAAGGTTACACAACCAAAGCAATCATAGATTCAGGTGTCGGTGTTGCTATTGCGACCACCTCCTTGTGGAAGCAATGGGGCAAACCCACATTAAGACCAACTAGAATGAAGCTTCAAATGGCCGACGGTCATTTTGAAAGACCACTAGGATTGCTAGAAGGGATAACTCTAACCACTTGTGGTGTAGAGTTTGAGCACACATTTGCTATATGTGACTTTGAGAAAAATAATGTTTATGAGATGATCCTAGGAAGACCCTTCGTACGACAGTTGCAAATAGTTCAGGATTGGGGAGCTAACTCCTTGTACTTGCGGCACTTAGGGGTCACCACCAAGGTCAATTTGAAGGATTACACCTTCAGAGATGTACCACCCCTACAGTGGAATCCTATCCACAAAGCGAAAGAAGATTCCATCTTTGTGCATTCTAAAAGTTCACCTGATCCATCTTGGTTGCATGAAGATACTCATTTGTGGATGTGCAAGGTCGCGGAGGAAGAGGAAAAATGCTTAAATGCAAGAGAAGAAGCAACTTCTCCAAGAGATAGACCAATTAAGGACCCAGCCTATACACCGATGATCTTTCTAGATGAGGAATTTGAGCCTCATGGATGGCCAGAAATCTTAGCCACCATGGACATTGCTGTCAATGAAGAACAATGGACACCTCATTGTGATGAGCAGGGTTATGATATTTCAGTGTTCATGTGTTAGCCCTTGCTAGAAGAATGTGACCCTAGTGATGTCATAGAAGAGGAAGAGAATGACGATGATCTAGAGTCCATTATGATGGATAGTTGCTTTAACTCAGAGTAGCACTATCTATAAGATATAGGAGTGTTCACCCAGAAAGAAGAAGAACCTCTCACAAGTATTAAAACGGTAAATTCAAAGGATGGAAGTGAGAGCAGTCAAAAGAAAAAGAAAAGAAAAACAGTGAAACTAGAAGAGGAGGAATCATTGTTTGAAGTACCAGAAAACTTCAAGAAATATGAAGTTGACAACCGCAAAATTTTGGTACGCATGCCTAAGAGAGAGGCCATCATAGGAGAATCATATGATAATAAAGAAAAGACCAAGAAAATTGTAGTGACCATTGAAGAGAATGAAGAGAAATGCACATATATAGGAGATGACCTAAGTGCAAGAGAAGAAATGGAGCTCGTAGCTCTATTAAGGGAATATAGGGATGTGTTTGCGTGGCACTATAGAGACTTGAAAGGGGTAGATCCAAGAATTTGCTCTCATACTATCCCCATGACTGCTGATGCCAAGCCCACCAAACAAAAGCCCTACACATATAATGATGCATATTCAACCAAAATAAAAGAAGAAATTGATAGGCTGATTGAAGTTGGATTTATCTATGAGATTGAGCATATTGAATGGGTGTCCCCCATTGTAGTGGTGCCCAAGAAGAATGGGAAGTTGCGAGTGTGTATTAACCTTAAAAACGTTAATGCCGCTACGATCAGAGATAGTTATCCGCTTCCAATCACGAAACACCTATTGGAGCGTGTTGCAGGCAAGGAAGTTTATAGCTTCCTTGATGGATTTTCAAGCTACAATCAAGTAGCCATTGCCCCAGAAGATCAACACAAAATAGCTTTTTCCATAGAATGGGGAATCTTTGCATTTCGTGTGATGCCATTTGGGCTCACCAATGCACCTACAACATTCCAAAGGCTCATGTGTCATGTCTTCAAAGAGTTCTTGCGAAAGAGCTTAGAAGTGTATGTGGATGATTTATGTGCTCATTCCCAAGAAAGAAGATTTCACATCCCTGAGCTCAGACAAATCTTCAACAAGTGTAGAGAATATCGAGTGTGTCTGAACCCAGAAAAGTGTGTGTTCATGGTGCGTCAAGGTAAAATCTTAGGTCATATTGTTTCTAAGAATGGAATCTCAACAGATGAAGATAAGGTACGAGCCATAGCAGAGCTTCCAAGGCCAAGGAATGTTAAAGAGGTACAAGCCTTTATGGGCCATTGTGGATATTACCGTAGGTTTATCCACATGTACGCGATCATAGCTAGACCCCTTTATGCCTTGTTGTCTAATTTTGAGTGGAACGACGAATGCGAGAATTCTTTCAATGAGCTGAAGAAATGTTTGTGCACAGCACCAATACTGACCACTCCTGATTGGAATAAACCATTCCATGCCCATGTGGATGCATCCAATCACGCCATCGGATGTGTGCTAGCACAACCCACAAGTGAAGGAAATTTAGATTTACCCATAGCATACGCTAGCAGACAACTCACTACAGCTGAGCGAAACTATACCACCACTGAGCGAGAGGGCTTAGGCATGGTTTATGCTGTGAAGAAGTTTAGACACTATTTATTGGCCAACAAGTTCAAGTTTTTCACTGATCATCAAGCTTTGTTATATTTGGTCAATAAACCTTGCAATACAGGACGCTTAGTAAGATGGTTCCTCTTACTAAGGGAATATGACTTTGAAGTCTTTGTTAGGAAAGGTAGAACCCACCTCTGGGCAAATCACCTTTCTCGCATTACTTTAGGAGAGTCACCTCAAGAAGTATCTGATGATCTACCCGATGCTTATCTGTTCAATTTGGAGGTTGTTCCTAAATGGGCAAATAAGTTGGTACCAGTCCTCACATTCGGACCCGCAAATAAGAATGTGAAATTGTAAAATAAAAAACATATCACATATTGGCAGGAAGCATGTACAAACAAGATACTGAGGGTGTATTAGCTTGTTGTGTCGAGGATGATGAACATAGTAGTTGGTTGCACTAAGCTCATGAAGGATTGCTAGGAAATCACTATTCTAAACAACGAACATTGCAGAATCTGAAGCGTTTAGGAGTGTATTGGCCTAGCATGGACAAAGAAATACATGAATGGATTAAGAATTGTCCAATGTGCACAGAGAGACCCCCAATGGAGCATGCGAACCTTTATCAAGTGTCATTAATTCCAGATTGGAGTGCTCCATTGGTAGAGTTTATGAGGTCGGGAAGATTACCCAAAGAGGCTAGTCTAGCAAGAAGACGAAGCATGGAGCAAGAGGCTCAAGGCTATGCCTTAGTAGGAGAGAACCTATACCCAAGAGGCAAAGATGGTTACTTAAGACTGTGCGTTCATGAATCAGCCTATTTAAAGGTCTTAGAGACTGCACACAATGGTGTTGCAGGTGGACATTTTGGTCTTGACCGAGTGATCAAGACCATTCTATTCTCAGGACTTTGGTGGCCCACTCTTCATATGGATGCACATACCTATGTGAAGAAATGTGACACATGCCAACGTGCACAATATCCAGTTAGAAAAGACGAGATGCCTTTGAGGCCAATGATGGGAGGGTGTGCATTTTCGAAGTGGGGCATAGACTTCATAGGTCCTATTAACCCCCCAGCTAGAAACTCCCATGCAGAATACATTATTGTAGCCACAGACTACCTTACCAAGTGGGTAGAAGTCAAAGCCACAACAAAGAATGATGCTCAGACAACGGCAAAGTTCTTATTTGAGAATGTGTTCACGAGATATGGGTTACCAATAGAACTAGTAAGCGATAGAGGCACGCATTTCTGAATGAAGTCATTGAAAATCTTCTCCAAGAATTCTTGGTGATACATAAGAAGTATGCCCCCTATCATCCACAAGCTAATGGATAAGCTGAGAGCACAAACAAGATCCTATGTACTCTCTTGACCAAGCTTGTAAACAACAAACGCTCTGATTGGGATAAACAGCTTCATCATGTTGTTTGGGCTTATCGAGTTGCCTATAAAACGGTATTGAATGCCACCCCATTTCAGATGGTCTTTGGACAGAATGCTGTGCTACCATCAGATTTCCTAATCCCAGCATTAAAAGTAGCACAAGAGCATGAGTGGAATGGACATGAATTTTCCTCTAGGATCTTTGATCTAGAACGCTTAGGTGAGACAAGGCTACGAGCGGCAGCAGGCATCTATGCTGCAAAGAAAAGACAAAAGGCATACTTTGATGCACACATCAAGGATAAGGGACTGAAAGAGGGAGATGTAGTGTTGGTTTACACACTAAAACAACATGCCTGTAAGTTGGAAAAACGAGGATATGGACCCATGATCATTAACAGAATTTCCACTAGTGGTGCAGTTCAATTGGCTACTTTAGAAGGTGATTGTTGGTGCAATTCAAGCCTTCACCTTTGGCTTGGAACCCTTGAAGGATATCTCTACATGAAGCAAGAGTCATAGGAACTTATGCTTATGGACTATTACCATTTTACTCCTTGTAAAAGTCTAAATGACTTGGCATTATGTATACACACCTAATTGATTAGATTCGTGGAAAAATGGATGGTGTAATTGGAGAGAATATCTCCTTGCTTTTAGAGGAGTGATTTTAGGGAGCCTTAGTTTGAATTTGAAATTCAAATTAACCTCCAACTCATATAAAAGTGAAGAAAAAAAAACTCGCGGGTCAGCTAGTCTCATTGAGCTCACTCCCCGAGGCATTCCACTATTGTAACTCTGTGTGTGTTAGTGCTACTTCATAGCCTACACCACAATACCTCATTTAGCTATGCTTGTCATGCTAATGAGATTGTACAACTACATCAATCAATAGAAGTATACACATTCATCATCTCTGTTTTTTCTCTGAGTCATCTACTCCAAGTCTGTCAACTTCAACAGGGCATATCTCAGGATCTACTGAACCAAATCAAGTGATTCAAGGCTTGTTGAAACCAGCACAAAGTATTCTACAAGACTACAAAGTTTGAAGAAGTTTGGTTCAGCCATTTTCGAGAAATCACCATCGAACTGCTCTCTGGTATTTTTCTGCAGTGCTCCTAAAAAGTTGGGAGTGTTCCTAACTTTGCTAAAGTGATTTCTCTGAGTATAGTCTATCATTTTATCTCATTCCACTTGCAAATGGTAGCTTACTAAGCTAATAGAATATCTCTAGAAGGAATTTTGCCAATTGTAAGTGTGCTGGTCATACTGAGTGAAAGACTGAGCAGGTATCAAGTTCAAAATAGAAAGTTTTTCAAGTCTAGTGAAGTGCAAACTCATCTGTTTTGATCTAATCATTAGTCAAACCATTTCCAAAGTACATATAGCATATTTTGGTATCATTTGGAAGCTCAAGGAGTCTACTAAGCATATCTGGAGTGAAAGAGGGCTGGTGCAAAGCAGGATTAGCAGCATCAACTCAATCTTCTGAGTGCATCCAACCATTTCTCTCAACAGTGGTATCAGAGCAAACAAGGTAACAATGGGAGATGGATTTTCTTCATTTATTGACAAATTAGACAGGAACAATTACCAAGCTTGGTCTCTAAGAATGAAGACCTATCTACAAGGAAGAAGCCTATTTGGATACATATCAAGAGATGAGGAATTGCGCTCATTCAAAGCTAGAGGACTACCCACCAAGGATGAACAAGAGAGGCTCAACCAATGGTGTGCAAAGGATACTTTGGCAAGGTCTTATCTTCTTAACTCTATATCTGATTTCCTTTTACCTCATATAAGGAACTGTAAGACTTCCCAAGAGACTTGGGAAACCTTGTCAACATATTTCTCTTCCAACACAAGGGCCAGGAAGAATCAACTGTGGATTGAATTCACAACCCTTAGGAAGCAACCAAAGCAATCAGTCTCAGAGTATGTGACTAAGATTAAAGATGTGGCAGACCAATTAGCAAGCATTGGAGAGAAGATTGAAGAGGAGCAAATAGTCAGGCAAGTAACAAATGGACTCAAGGCAGATGATAAGTGGGAAAGCTTCACCACTGCAATGGACCTCTACATGGACATGCATACCCCAGATCTCACAACACTCATGGGCCAACTATTCACACATGAAGCAAAGTTTACAAAGGCAGGAGATCAATCAAAAGGTAACAATCCCTCTGCTCTATATTGATAAGAAGGTTAAAGATAAAGGTAAAAGTAAGAAGGTTGATGAAGAAGGTTCTACCTCCCAAGCAAACTATGCAGGGAGAGGTAGATCCTCAAGAGGAAGAGGCAGAGGAGGTAAGTCAGGTAGGGGGAGACCCTACAACTCATCACCATGCAACATTTGTGGATTGTCCAATCATACCACAGATGAATGCTACAAGAACTACAAGAATCAGAGAGGAAGAGGCTATCAAAGAGGTGGATACTCTCAAGGGAGAGGCAGGTTCAACCAACACCAAGGCTACAATGGATACAACAATCAGTACAACAACAATTACAACCACAACCACAATGGTAACTACCAAGGTGGATTCAGAAGTAGAAGAGATTACAACTACACAGAGGAGCAAGATGACTCCCTATTGATCATGAATATGACCTCCAAGGCAGGTACAAATGATGATCATTTATTTTATATTGACTCAGGATGTTCTAATCATGTAGCTGGCAATGTGGCACTACTCTCTGATTTGGAAGAACCCAAGGGCAAACATCAGGTACAGACAGGTGATGACACTAAACATTCTGTTGTAAAGATTGGAAATGTGAAAACTTGTGATGGAAACCAAAACCTATTGAGCAGGGTACTTTATGTACCAACCATTACCAAGAACCTAATGAGTGTTGGTCAGATTGTGAAGAAAGGTTTGCAGGTTAGGTTCACTCAACATGGAGCATATGTGGAGGACCCAAGACATGGTTTCAAAAGAATTGCCAAAGGAGAGAAATCAGGTAGATTGTTTACTTTTGAGCTAGAAGACACCAAGAACATTGCTTTATATAATTACAAGGATCAAACACTTTCAGAGTTAGAAATATGGCACAAGAGGTTAGGTCACATAGGTGAAAGAACCCTAAAGCAAATGTGCAGGGATCAATGTGTGCTTGGGACACCTAATGTATCCAAGCAACACATGATTTATAAGTGTGGAGCATGTCAGTTTGGTAAGTCTCACAGGTTGCCCTATTCAAGGAAAGGTTTCATGCATAAAGACTACCTAGACTTGGTACACACAGATGTTTGGGGACCTAGCAAGGACCCTTCCATTTCAGGATCAAGGTATTATGTGTCCTTCATTGATGATTATAGCAGATGGACTATCTTATACTTTATGAAACATAAAGATGAAGTGTTTAATTGTTTCAAGAGGTATCTTGCACTTGTTGAAAACCAAACATGAAGAAGCTTGAAAAGGCTAAGGTCAGATGGTGGAGGAGAATACCTCTCCAATGAGTTTGAAGATTTCTTGCAGGAAAGAGGCATCAAAAGGGAGATAACTACAAGGTACTCACCTGAACAAAATGGGTAGCTGAAAGAAGGAATAGACTCATTGTAGAAACAACTAGGTCTATGCTTAATGAAAAGAAATTGCCAAATTATCTTTGGGTAGAAAGTGTATCTACTGCCACCTATCTCATCAACAGGTTGCCATCCAAATCACTTGATGGCATGACACCATATGAAGCTTGGCATGGTAAGAGACCTTCTCTGGATCATTGCAAAATCTTTGGTTGTGTAGCATATGTGCATATTCCCTCACAAATAAGGGGAAAGCTAGACCCTAAAGCTGAGAAATGTATCTTCATTGGTTATGATTTGAACCAAAAGGGATACAGATTCTACAACCCAACAAACAAAGGCTTCAAGGTAAGCAGAGATGTCATTTTTGATGAGAATGACTCATGGTATGAGAATGAATGCAGGAAGGTTAGTCTACCCTATGACTTACAAGAAGAATTTCCAAAGCTAATCAAAGAGGAACCAAGCAATGGAGAAGATCCAAGCTCAGAGGATGATGACACTATCAATCTTGAGGAGTTCAAAGCATGGAAGTCCAAAGGGAAGATGAAGATGAAGCAACTAGAGGATATTCCAGAATCCTCAAATCAATCTATTAGAAGATCTCAGAGAGAAAGCAAAAAACCAATCAGATTTGGGTATGACACATCACTTGTAACTAAACATTCTGTATATCTTGCAAAGGATTTGTTGAATGAAGAACCAGGTACCTATGAAGAAGCAATCACCAAACCAGAATGGAAAGGAGCTATGGATGAAGAAATGGAAGCTCTCAAGGAGAGTGATACTTGGGACTTGGTACCCAAGAAGGACTCTATGAAGGTGATAGGATCCAGATGGATCTTCAAGCTAAAAAGGAATTCTGATGGAACAATAAACAGGTACAAAGCTAGGTTGGTTGCCAAGGGTTTTGCACAAACCCAAGGCATTGATTATGAGGAGACTTTTTCTCCTGTGGCTAAGATGCCAACTATCAGAATATTGGTGAGTGTAGCTGCATCCAAGAATTGGAACATGTACCAATTAGATGTCAAGAATGCTTTCTTGAATGGATGGATATCTGAAGAAGTCTACATGTCACAACCACCTGGCTATGAAGATCCCAAGAAGGTAAACTATGTTTGTAAATTGAAGAAGGCTCTATATGGTTTAAAACAGGCACCTAGAGCATGGAATTACAGGTTGACAACCTACCTCCAAGACCAAGGATTTGTGATGAGTAAAGCAGACACTTCTCTATTCATAAAGAGAAGTAGTACAGAAGTAATCTACTTGTGTGTTTATGTTGATGAAATCATCATTACAGGCAATGATGTCAATGGGATTAGACACATCAAAGGACAAATGATGAAAGAGTTCAAGATTAATGATCTTGGATTATTGAAGTACTTCTTAGGTCTTGAGTTAGTCTACACCAACTCAGGTATATATATCACTCAAAAGAAGTATGTACAGGATATGGTCAAGAAGTTTGGCTTGCAGGATGCTAAAGTCTCAACTACTCCAATGGAGGTCAACCTAAAGCTAAGTGCTCATGAAGGGGATGAAATACAAGACATTACAGGATATCAAAGCATGGTAGGTAGTTTGAATTATGCTACCTTGACTAGAATTGACATAGCATATGGAGTTAGTGTGCTAAGCCAATTCATGCACAAACCAAGGGTACCTCACCTAGAGGCAGCAAAGAAAATTTTGAAGTACCTCAAAGGAACTCAAAGCCATGGTTTGTACTTTCCTTATACATCAGATATTGACATTAAAGTATATTCAGATGCAGATTGGGTAGGATGCAAGGATGATAGGAGAAGCACATCAGGTTACATTTGTTTTGCAAGAGATAAACCTATTTCTTGGTCAGCCAAGAAGCAACCTACAGTAGCATTGTCATCCACTGAAGCAGAGTATAGAGGGCTTGCCAATGCCACTCAAGAAGCTATCTGGTTAAAGCTTTTGTATACAGAGCTAGGCCTATACACTAGGCCTCCAATCATCTTTGGAGATAACACAAGCTCTCTTCACCTTGCAGCTAATCCAATATATCATGCTAGAACCAAACACATAGAGGTTCATTACCACTATGTGAGAGAAAAATTGCTAAGCAAAGAGATTCAATTGACCTATGTGTCTACTAATATGCAATGTGCAGATTTACTCACTAAAGCATTGGATGGAAACAAGCTATGCAGATTCAAATCCATGATTGGATTGCAGGATGTGATTGAAGACTAAAAATGAAGACTTAAGCCAAAGTGCTTGGCTTGAGGGGGAGCTGTTGGTGCAATTCAAGCCTTCACCTTTGGCTTGGAACCCTTGAAGGATATCTCTACATGAAGCAAGAGTCATAGGAACTTATGCTTATGGACTATTACCATTTTACTCCTTGTAAATGTGAAGAGATGGATAAGTATGTGTTTGAAGATGAAGAGGTGTTGCAAAATCCTTGATCTACACCAGCCAAATGAACTCTAGGAGTAGATGGTGGGCCCTTTTAGCTTGCCAATGGATGTATTAGACACCCTATGTACCTTGGAAGATCACTCTCAAAATGATAGATCAAAACAGATAAGTTGGAGTTAGCTCGGAGGTGAAAACTTGCTATTCTTGGTTCATGCACATGTCCAGTGTTTTACATAATTCTCTGAGCACAGCAGCAATTAGCTCAATTCCTCTTGGGGAAGTCTAGGCAACTTAAAGAGCTAACTTTCAAGAGTAATCTCATCAAAAATAATGAGCCACACACTGAGAATGAGTTTTAACAAGTGATGACATCATCCCGATTTTCACGGGCTGCTATAGAAATAGACCAGTGAGCAGAAAAATCAACATAACTCAACATGTAGAAATCCAATGATTATGAAACTTTGTATGGTTATACTAGACAGTAAGCTGAATCCAACAAGCTTTAAAGCACTGAATTTGGATAAGTAACCACTGAGAAATGGCTCTGACAAGATGAGTGAAAAAGTCGGGTACCTGACAGAGAAGTGAAGATGAATAGACCCTGTTGACTTCAAATGAACATAACTGAAGATTGCAACATCCAAATGACATGAACATTTGTGCACATATAGTAGACTTATAGAGCTAACTTTACCAAGTTAAATCACTGAAAATGATGCACCAAGCTCAGAGAAAACATCTCTGCAAGCTGACTGAGAAAACTGAGAGTAATGGCAGTGAGTAGTACACTTCACAAGAACATGGAAACATGAACTCAAATAATCATGAAAATGAAAGTATATTGCTTGTACAATACAATGACTTACTGATACATATGTGTGCCTTGTAATCACACCTTGATATGGCATAAAGCTCAGCTCTTGGAGGTCTTCACATAGGTCTCTCTAACCACGACTAAAACTGCCATCTATTTATAGTTGAGTTTGGGAGGCTAACTTCCCTCAATCACTCTCCAATCAATCAATGATTGATTTGATTCTCTACCTACCACAAATCACGAATTCGTGGCTCCTCTTTCCATTCTTGATCAAGTGGACTCAACCACTTAAGATTCTCTTACTTTTACATTAAGTAAACTCTTCAAAAGTTACAAGAGGTAGTTCACAAGTGAACTTTACATAGTCTTCTTTTTAAAGCTTCTTCTAAGACTTTGTGAGACTCAAGCCAATACTTAGGCTTGTCATAGACTTGCTCCAACAGCGCCCCCTCAAGCCAAGTATGCTTGAGGTCTTCAATCTTCCAAGATTACCTGTTGTTGAAGCTCAAAGTCAAGGACAAAGCATGGAAGCACATCAAAAGGTGGACACACAAGGAAAGGGAGCAAGTAGGGAGCTCCAAGAAGTGTATGTCAAATTTTCAGAAGAATCCCCTACAAAAATAGTGATTTTCATCACTAAAAACCATTGTAAATACCATTATCTATTTTTTGTAACTCCATTTTGTTCAAGCCAAGGAGTCCTCGAGCTTGAGGAGTATTAGAAGTACCATCGTACCAATTTTCATAATTTTTAGACTTCGTTTGAGCCCTCAAATAAGCCCTGGAACCTAATTTTTAACTAGGCCGGACACTAGGTCTGGACAGGGCCAAAACTAGTCAAAAAACTATAAAAAGAGCTAGAGAGCTCATTTTTGGGGGTTAGCTTGTTAGAGAATAGAACTTTGGTAAGAGAACTCTTTTGCAATCTAAGCTTTCCATTGTACCTCTCTTTGATCTTACTTTGTGCGCGTGTGTGTGTATGTGTGTGCATGTTTGTGTGCTTTCACTCACGCACTTGTGCCTTCACTTGCTCGTGGTCTTCATACCGGTCCTCACGTCTCCGCGGATTGACAAGTAAAGGAGGTGGTGCTTACACTTGAGCTACACCAAATTTTGGCGCCGTTGCCGGGGAGAGAGCTTCGAGGATGAGCGTTGTGATGGTAAGATCGTAGATTTGCGACGTTGGAAGGTAAAAAAACTGTCATTTCGGTTCATTTTCTGTTTTTTCCTCTTCATCTTCATCATCATCATCATCTCCACCTTCTTCCATCTTCTTCTTCATAGAAAATTCTTGTTTTTTAGTGCATTTTCACCATCTTCCTACCATTTTTCATGCATTATTGTGTGGGAAGGAGTTAGGAGAAGCAAGGGAGAGCAAGCGCTGTGTTTTTTTTATGATTTTCTACTCATAGGGAGCTCGCCATAGCCGGCGCTCAGAAATTTGAATTTCCCGCCAAAAAACACGATTCTGTGATGAAAATCGTGATTCTGTGAAAATTCAAAATTTTTTGAAAAATCACGATTTTCTGTTTTCCCGCCTAAAAGTTGGCTGAAAAAATCACGATTCTGTGGTCATTCTCAGAATCATGATTCTGTGATTGTGATCAAAATCGCGATTCTCACAAATCACGATTTTCAGTCAAAAAACACGATTTTGAGAAAACACGATTCCCTACTCAAAATCGCGATTCTAAAAAAATCACGATTTTCAGTAAAAAAACACGATTTTGTGAAAAAAAAGGCGATTCTGTGTAATCACGATTTTTTGCTCAAAATCGCGATTTTGTGCTCAACATCGCGATTTTCATGCCAAAAACACGATTCTGAGAAAATACGATTTTCAGCGGGCTCAAAATCGCGATTCTCACAAATCACGATTTTCAGCAAAAAACGCGACTTTCTGAATCACGATTCTCTAAGTCAAAATCGCGATTTTCAAAAAACACGATTTTGTGCTCAACATCGCGATTTTCATGCGAAAAACACGATTCTGAGAAAATACGATTTTCAGCGGGCTCAAAATCGCGATTCTCACAAATCACGATTTTCAGCAAAAAACACGATTTTGTGAATCACGATTCTCTGAGTCAAAATCACGATTTTCAAAAACACGATTTTGTGCTCAACATCGCGATTTTCATGTCAAAAAACACGATTCTCTAAAACACGATTCTGTGCTCAAAATCGCGATTTTCATAAACACGATTTTGTGCTCAACATCGTGATTTTCATGTCAAAAAACACGATTTTCAGAAACACGATTTTGTGATCAACATCGCGATTTTCAGAAACACGATTTTGTGATCAAAATCGCGATTTTCAGAAACACGATTTTGTGATCAAAATCGCGATTTTCAAAACACGATTTTCTACTCAAAATCGCGATTTTCAAAACACGATTTTGTGAAAACACAATTTTGTGAACACGATTCTCAAGGTACAAAATCGTGATTTTTTCAAAGGGTCTTGTTTGCCTGTTTTGACCCCCAGGAGCCTGAATTGGCATAACTTTTTCATCCAAAGTCCATTTTTTGAGCTCTATAGCTCGTTGGAAAGCTCGTTGGAAAGCTCGTTGGAAAGCTTTCCATTGTTCCTCTCTTTGATCTTACTTTGTGCGCGTGTGTGTGTATGTGTGTGCATGTTTGTGTGCTTCCACTCACGCACTTGTGCCTTCACTTGCTCGTGGTCTTCATACCGGTCCTCACGTCTCCGCGGATTGACAAGTAAAGGAGGTGGTGCTTACGCTTGAGCTACACCAAATTTTGGCGCCGTTGCCGGGGAGAGTGCTTCGAGGACGAGCGTTGTGATGGTAAGATCGTAGATTTGCGACGTTGGAAGGTAAAAAAAACTGTCATTTCAGTTCATTTTCTGTTTTTTCCTCTTCATCTTCATCATCATCATCATCTCCACCTTCTTCCATCTTCTTCTTCATAGAAATTTCTTGTTTTTTAGTGCATTTTCACCATTTTCATACCATTTTTCATGCATTATTGTGTGGGAAGGAGTTAGGAGGTGCAAGGGAGAGCAAGCGCTGTGTTTTTTTCATGATTTTCTGCTCATACGGAGCTCGCCATAGCCGGCGCTCATAAATTTGAATTTCCCGCCAAAAAACGCGATTCTGTGATGAAAATCGCGATTCTGTGACAATTCAAAATTTTTTGAAAAATCACGATTTTCAGTTTTCCCGCCTAAAAGTTGGTTGAAAAGAATCGCGATTCTGTGTTTTTTCTCAAAAAAACACGATTCTCTGCTCAAAATCGCGATTCTCACCAATCACGATTTTCAGCAAAAATACGATTTTGTGAAAAACACGACTTTCTGCTCAAAATCGCGATTCTCACAAATCACGATTTTCAGCGAAAAATACGATTTTGAGAAAAACACGATTCTCTATGACAAAATCGCGATTTTCATGCCAAAAACACGATTTTGTGAAAAAGGCGATTCTGTGAAAACACGAATTTTTGCTCAAAATCGCGATTTTCAAAAACACGATTTTGTGCTCAACATCGCGATTTTCATGTCAAAAACACGATTCTGAGAAAACACGATTTTCAGTCAAAAACACGATTTTGTGAATCACGATTCTCTGAGTCAAAATCGCGATTCTCTAAAACACGATTTTGTGCTCAACATCGCGATTTTCTGAGTTCACAAAATCGCGATTCTCTGAAAGTTCACAAAATCGCGATTTTCTCCAAAGGTCCTGTTTGCCTGTTTTGACCCCCAGGAGCCTGAATTGGCATAACTTTTTCATCCAAAGTCCATTTTTTGAGCTCTATAGCTCGTTGGAAAGCTCGTTTCAAATCCTACACGATCTCGACAGTTTTTTTCAAGAATAACGTGTTGATTTTCAGATAGGATAATTTGAAGTTGGGCTTCAAGTGGGACTAGGAAACCAAGGGGGCTCCAAAGAATTTTGAACCATACTGTTGAAGCTCAAAGTCAAGGACAAAGCATGGAAGCACATCAAAAGGTGGACACACGAGGAAAGGGAGCAAGTAGGGAGCTCCAAGAAGTGAAGCTCAAAGTCAAGGACAAAGCATGGAAGCACATCAAAAGGTGGACACACGAGGAAAGGGAGCAAGTAGGGAGCTCCAAGAAGTGTATGTCAAATTTTCAGAAGAATCCCCTACAAAAATAGCGATTTTCATCACTAGAAACCATTGTAAATACCATTATCTATTTTTAGTAACTCCATTTTGTTCAAGCCGAGGAGTCCTCGAGCTTGAGGAGTATTAGAAGTACCATCGTACCAATTTTCATAATTTTTAGACTTCGTTTGAGCCCTCAAATAAGCCCTGGAACCTAATTTTTAACTAAGCCGGACACTAGGTCTGGACAGGGCCAAAACTAGTCAAAAAACTATAAAAAGAGCTAGAGAGCTCATTTTTGAGGTTAGCTTGTTAGAGAATAGAACTTTTGTAAGAGAACTCTTTTGCAATCTAAGCTTTCCATTGTTCCTCTCTTTGATCTTACTTTGTGCGCGTGTGTGTGTATGTGTGTGCATGTTTGTGTGCTTCCACTCACACACTTGTGCCTTCACTTGCTCGTGGTCTTCATACCGGTCCTCACGTCTCCGCGGATTGACAAGTAAAGGAGGTGGTGCTTACGCTTGAGCTACACATACCAAAGGGAAAATTTGGACTCTTGACTAAAGCTTATGAACCTGAGATCTGGTAGACACTTAGGCAAGGATAAACAAAGCATTAGATCTTCTGAGGCTAGTGTCAACCATACATCCAAGTCTTGGGCACAACAACTAAGTGGTCATCTCTTACTAAGTTCAGACACAAGTGATTCAGAAATGTCTTTTAGTATGGGAAAACCTGCAGGTGGCTCAGGGACGGCCCATCTACAAACACCACAAGGTCCCTATAAGACACAGTTGGAATATGTTCGGACCAACCAATTAGGTGCTCGCATCTATGAGGATGGTCTGAGGCGATCAGTGGTCCAACTCAAAAATCCAGATCAATCCTTTGGACTTGAACACCCGGTGGTCAAGTTCGAAGAGGGTTCATACATTGATAAGGAAGGAACCATGTATGTGGTCACCAACCTACCAGATAGGACTGATGAGTTTGGAAATGTCATTCCTGAGAATGAAATAGGAGACCTAGAACAAGGAAATGTAGGACAAGGACCCCAGACTCCTAGAGGTAACTCAGTTTTGACCCGAGTGATCACTCCGGACTGGATCCCTCAAGACAACAAAAGCATAGAACTATTTTTGAATAGAGAAATAGAGGAAGCCTTTTGGAGATTCAAGCCAGATCAACCTAGCCAATTGGGCATAGTTATCATCTATGAATTCAAAGATCCTGAGATACCAGGCAAAGTTGTCTACCTGGATAACACATCAGAGAAGATATTCTTGGTAACAGAACATGATAGACATGCATATACTTGGAAGAATGAATTGATTTTCCCCCCACCAAAATCCAATGTTTCCCATGGCCTCCAAGGAGTAGGATCATCCCACGCTCATGAAGCTCAGAGGGAAAGAGCTAGAGAGAGACCTGAGGTAAGTTTTGCACACACCATAGGCAGGAATAGATCAGGATTTGAAAATGAAAGACCTGAAAGAGAGAGACATCAAGCACATAGGCAACAAAGAGATGAACATGATTTTCCATTGCCTAGACCCCGAGAGCACCCAAGAACCCTTAGA
Organism: Ceratopteris richardii; assembly: GCA_020310875.1. Lineage (NCBI taxonomy): Eukaryota > Viridiplantae > Streptophyta > Polypodiopsida > Polypodiales > Pteridaceae > Ceratopteris > Ceratopteris richardii. The sequence goes on along the minus strand of CM035423.1, from coordinate 22,990,737 downwards.
CCCACTCAAGTGATCAAGGCAATGAAGAATTATTTTGACGGGCCAGGAGATCCTTATGATCATGTGGCCGAGTTCAAACAAGTGTTAAGAGCTGAACAGGTTGAGGACTTGTTCACCCAGTACGAGGCATTTGGTTTGACTCTTAAGGGCACTGCCTTGGCTTGGTTTCAACCACTGAGTAGTCGCAACTATCGCGATATAGGTCAACTGCTAGACGAATTCATTGTAGAATTTTCCAAGAGTGGTATCAGGCATAACACATCGTCCCTGATCCACAGTTTCAGGCAGACACCCCAAGAAACAGTGCGACTAGCAGGTAGAAGGTTCAGACAGTACCTAGAAAGATGCCCTACTCCAGAGCTACCCACACCAGCTAAACAAGTGGCTTTGTTCTTAGATGGCTTACTGAGCACAAAATTAAGATCATATGTGTACTTGAAAGAGCCTAGATCCATAGAAGAGTGCGTGCGGACGTGCATCGACATAGAAGATAACTTGGGTGAGGAGTTAGGATTGTCCAAACTCTACAAAGATTCGGATAGTTCTACTAGTCATACTTCAAAGATCTCCACAGAAATAGAAGAGATAGCTGAGCAAGTTGCCAAGAAGCTGGGAGTCCAAAATAAACAAACACAGAGAGTCACTCCAGTGAATCGGTGTTATACTTGTGGGGGCGACCACATGGCTAATGTATGCCCAATGCAAAACCAAAACATTAGAGAAAGGAATGCTCCATATTGCACTATTGAGAGAAAATACACAAACCACACGGCTCAAGATTGTCCCTACAATAGGCAGGCTGTTAGACAGAATTATCAGCAACCTTACCCACAAGGTAGGTATCAGAACCAATACCAACAGCCATATTATAGACCACAACAGCAATATCAGGTACCATATAGGCCACAACCTGTCTTGGGAAACCAACCACCAGCTCCAGCCAACGTGATTCCAGTCAAATATGCTGTGGGAGAAGAAAATCCAAATAGAGCATTGGTGCCACTAACCCCATTGATACCAGATAATGACTCTCATGCTCATTGTTCAGACTACTCCCATGAAGGTAGTCCACATGCTTATTACACAGAGTCACCTAAACATAGTGAGATTTACTCGTATCAATATGAGGTACCACCTATGGAGCAAAATTGGGAGCCAGAATACTCCAATGTCATGTACACAAATCCTAACCCTAGGCCCCAGTTGAGACAAATGAGACCACAAGCCCCTAGAGGATCTTGTTTCAGATGTCAAGGTGACCATTTCATTCGTGACTGTTCCCACCCACCATCTCCGAGTCAAGGATAGGCTATCACAATACAGGCTTTTTGTCCTGATTGCGGCAAAGACCATCTCCCCAGAGATTGTCCAAGAAACCCCTCCAGTGCACCCAAGATTACACCCATTAATGTGGTAGGCTTAGTGGCAGATTCAAGTTCAAGTAGTAGCAATGTGGCTCCTATACAAGCTGTCACTAGAGCACAAGCCTTAAAACAGGATAAACCAGTAGAACAATCAGAGTCGAGTGAATCGGGAGAGCCTAGTAAGAGGAAAACAAGAACATGGAAGGATACCAGAGAGAAGGCCAATCGCAAGTGGAATAAAAAGTTATCGGAACTAGAAGAAAGCTTAAAAGAAGCGAAAACAAAAATAGAAGACATTGCATCTCAAAGCCCCTCGCATGCCGAAACTCCATCCACTCCACCTCATCCCACCCCACCACCCATTGTAAATAGACCACAACCAGGGTCTGTTCTTGTAGATCCAACCCCAGAAGGCTTGGACATGATGTTCAAGACCTACCAGGCTCGACTTCAAGAAGGGCCTACAGCTGCAAACCTAGACAAGAGTTACCCTAGAGCGGACTTAGAGATTGAACGGATGAAAATGTGCATGAAAATGGTAGAACAAGCTCAAGCTATACTTGAGACTAGTCAAAAGTTCAATCAGACAAACTCTGTCAAAGGGGATTTGCATTTCCAGGGCTTACTAGAACGATTAGAGCAGTTGGTAAACAAACCACAAGTTTCTTTACCTCCACAGGCTCAACCAGTTATTGAAAGAGGAAGCTCACCACCAATGGGAGCTTATGTTCCTAATTCCATGGATCCAGGAATACCTCCTTCAATTCAACAGTACTCTCAAGAATTCTTGCGGGAAATACAAGAAGAGAAATGGGCCAAGGAGAAGGGTAATTCCCCTCCTATTCCTGAGATTGATGATCTTCATGATCAATTTCCCCAAGACATTCCATCTATTTACGGAGATGAAGCAGAACAACAAGAAGACGAAAGGTTAGATTTTGAATCTAATACCTTAGAAGAACTGCCTCAATTTCCAGGCCCATGGGAATCTGAATCTCTCCAGATTAGAGCTCCCACAATACTAGTAAGAAATGAAGACTCAGTGGTTCCAAGGAACACGGATGTCGTGAAGAACACTAAGGTTCAGTGTCATCTCACTGTAGAAGAGCTGCTCAAAGCAAAACCTGAGCTTTGGAATCATGTGAAGGATCAGGTTCCAGAACTTGATTCCAACATGCCAAAAGCAGGCTCCAAGCAAAGGGTACCAGAGATACCTCTAGACAAAATAGGGGACATGTGTGAGGGTGAAGAAGGTAATACTTATCTTCCAATCACCTACCAAGGTTACACAACCAAAGCAATCATAGATTCAGGTGCTGGTGTTGCTATTGCGACCACCTCCTTGTGGAAGCAATGGGGCAAGCCCACATTAAGACCAACTAGAATGAAGCTTCAAATGGCTGATGGTCATTTTAAAAGACCTCTAGGATTGCTAGAAGGGATCACTCTAACCACTTGTGTAGAGTTTGAGCACACATTTGCTATATGTGACTTTGAGAAAAATAATGTCTATGAGATGATCCTAGGAAGACCCTTCCTACGACAATTGCAAATAGTACAGGATTGGGGAACTAACTCCTTGTACTTACAGCACTTAGGGGTCACCACCAAGGTCAATTTGAAGGATTACACCTTCAGAGATGTACCACCCCTACAGTGGAATTCTATCCACAAAGCGAAAGAAGATTCCATCTCTGTGCATTCTGAAAGTTCACCTGATCCATCATGGCTGCATGAAGATACTCATTTGTGGATGTGCAAAGTCGCAAAGGAAGAGGAAAAACGTTTAAAGGCAAGAGAAGAAGGAACTTCGCTAGGAGATAGACCAGTTAGAGACCCAGCCTACACACCGATGATCTTTCCAGATGAGGAGTTTGAGCCTCATGGCTCGCCAGAAATCTTAGCCACCATGGACATTGCTGTCAATGAGGAACAGTGGACACCTCATTGTGATGAGGAGGTTTATGATATCTCAGTGTTCATGTGTCAACCCTTGCTAGAAGAATGTGACCCTAGTGATGTCATAGAAGAAGAAGAGAATGACGATGATCTGGAGTCTATTGTGATGGATAGTTGCTTTAACTCAGAGCAGCACTATCTAGAAGATATAGGAGTGTTCACCCAGAAAGAAGAAGAACCTCTCACAAGTATTAAAACAGTAAACTCAAAGGATGGAAGTGAGAGTAGTCAAAAGAAAAAGAAAAGAAAAGCAGTGAAACAAGAAGAGGAGGAATCATTGTTTGAAGTACCAGAAAACTTCAAGAAATATGAAGTTGACGACCGCAAAATTTTGGTACGAATGCCTAAGAGAGAGGCCATCATAGGAGAATCATATGATAATAAAGAAAAGACCAAGAAGATTGTAGTGACCATTGAAGAGAACGAAGAGAGATGCACATATATAGGAGATGACCTAAGTGCAAGAGAAGAAATGGAGCTCATAGCTCTATTAAGGGAATATAGGGATGTGTTTGCATGGCACAATAGAGACTTGAAAGGGGTAGATCCAAGAATTTGCTCTCATACTATCCCCATGACTGCTGATGCTAAGCCCACCAAACAGAAGCCCTACACATATAATGATACCTATGCAGCCAAAATAAAAGAAGAAATTGATAGGTTGATTGAAGCTGGATTCATCTATGAGATTGAGCATACCGAATGGGTGTCCCCCATTGTTGTGGTACCCAAGAAGAACGGGAAGTTGCGAGTGTGTATTAACCTTAAAAAAGTTAATGCCGCTACGATTAGAGATAGTTATCCACTTCCAATCACAGAACACCTATTGGAGCGTGTTGCAGGCAAGGAAGTTTATAGCTTCCTTGATGGATTTTCAGGTTACAATCAAGTAGCCATTGCCCCAGAAGATCAACACAAAACAGCTTTTGCTACAGAGTGGGGAATCTTTGCATTTCGTGTGATGCCATTTGGGCTCACCAATGCACCTGCAACATTCCAAAGGCTCATGTGTCATGTCTTCAAAGAGTTCTTGCGAAAGAGCTTAGAAGTGTATGTGGATGATTTATGTGCTCATTCCCAAGAAAGAAGGTTTCACATCCCTGAGCTCAGACAAATCTTCAACAAGTGTAGAGAATATCGAGTGTGTCTGAACCCAGAAAAGTGTGTGTTTATGGTGCGTCAAGGTAAAATCTTAGGTCATATTGTTTCTAAGAATGGAATCTCAACAGATGAAGATAAGGTACGAGCCATAGCGGAGCTACCAAGGCCAAGGAATATTAAAGAGGTACAAGCCTTTATGGGCCATTGTGGATACTACCGTAGGTTTATCCACATGTACGCGATCATAGCTAGACCCCTTTATGCCTTGTTGTCCAATTTTGAGTGGAACGACGAATGCGAGAATTCTTTCAACGAACTGAAGAAACGTTTGTGCACGGCACCAATACTCACCACTCCTGATTGGAATAAACCATTCCATGTCCATGTGGATGCATCCAATCATGCCATAGGATGTGTGCTAGTACAACCCACAAGTGAAGGAAACTTAGATTTGCCCATAGCATATGCTAGTAGACAGCTCACTGCAGCTGAACGGAACTATACCACAACTGAGCGAGAGGGCTTAGGCATGGTATATGCTGTGAAGAAGTTTAGACACTATTTATTGGCCAACAAGTTCAAGTTTTTCACTGATCATCAAGCTTTGTTATATTTGGTCAATAAACCTTGCAATACTGGATGCTTAGTAAGATGGTTCCTCTTACTAATGGAATATGACTTTGAAGTTGTTGTCAGGAAAGGTAGAACCCACCTTCGGGCAGATCACCTTTCTCGCATCACTTCAGGAGAGTCACCGCAAGGAGTGTCTGACGAATTACCCGATGCTTATCTGTTCAATTTAGAAGTTGTTCCTAAATGGGCAAATAAGTTGGTACCAGTCCTAACCTTTGGCCCTACAAATAAGAATGTGAAAACATCACAAGAAGAAATTGTAAAATCACAAAAATATCACATATTAGCAGGAAGCATGTACAAACAAGATACTGAGGGTGTATTAGCTTGTTGTGTGGAGGATGATGAACATAGTAGTTGGTTGCAACAAGCCCATGAAGGAATGCTAGGAAATCACTATTCTAAACAACGAACATTGCAGAATCTGAAGCGTTTAGGAGTGTATTGGCCTAGCATGGACAAAGAAATACATGAGTGGATTAAGAATTGTCCAAGGTGCAGAGAGAGACCCCCAGTGGAGCATGCGACCCTTTATCAAGTGTCATTAATTCCAGATTGGAGTGCTCCATTGGTAGAGTTTATGAGATCGGGAAGATTACCCAAAGAGGCTAGTCTAGCAAGAAGACGAAGCATGGAGCAAGAGGCTCAAGGCTATGCCTTAGTAGGGGACAACCTATACCGAAGAGGCAAAGATGGTTACTTAAGACTGTGCGTTCATGAATCAGACTATTTAAAGGTCTTAGAGACTGCACACAGCGGTGTTGCAGGTGGACATTTTTGTCCTGACCAAGTGATCAAGACCATTCTATTCTCAGGACTTTGGTGGCCCACTCTTCATATGGACGCACATACCTATGTGAAGAAATGTGACACATGCCAACGTGCACAATATCCAGTGAGAAAAGACGAGATGCCCTTGAGGCCAATGATGGGAGGACGTTCATTTTCGAAGTGGGGCATAGACTTCATAGGTCCTATTAACCCCCCAGCTAGAAACTCCCATGCAGAGTACATCATTGTAGCCACAGATTACCTTACAAAGTGGGTAGAAGTCAAAGCCACAACAAAGAATGATGCTCAGACTACGGCTAAGTTCTTATTCGAGAATGTGTTCACGAGATATGGACTACCAATAGAGTTGGTGAGCGATAGAGGCACACACTTCTTGAATGAAGTCATTGAAAATCTTCTCCAAGAATTCTTGGTGATACATAAGAAATCTGCCCCCTATCACCCATAAGCCAACGGACAAGCCGAGAGTACCAATAAGATCCTCTGTAACGTATTGACACAACTGGTAAATAATAAACGCTCTGATTGGGACAAACAACTTCATCATGCTGTTTGGGCTTATCGAGTTGCCTACAAAACGGTACTCAACGCCACCCCATTTCAGATGGTCTTCGGACAGAACGCTGTGCTACCATTAGATTTCTTAATCCCTGCCTTAAAAGTAGCACAAGAGTATGAGTGGAATGGGCATGAATTGTCCTCTAGGATCTTTGATCTCGAACGCTTGGGTGAGACGAGGCTACGAGCGGCAGCAGGCATCTACGCTGCAAAGAAGAGGCAAAAGGCATACTTTGATGCACACATCAAGGATAAGGGATTGAAAGAGGGAGATCTAGTGTTGGTATATACACTCAAACAACATGCCCGTAAGTTGGAAAAAAGAGGATACGGACCCATGATCATTAATAGAATTTCCACTAGTGGTGCAGTTCAGTTGGCCACTCTAGAAGGAGATATCTTGCCAAACTATATTAGTGGCTGTAGAGTCAAGCTATATCAAGAACCTCTTACTGAGGATATGCTAATAAGACTCAACACTGCTAAGAAGCGAAAAGATGAAGAGTTAAGAGTGAGAGAAGAAGCACAGGTAGAGGCCAGAGAGCGTATTAGGCGAAATAAGTTAAGGCGATTAGGCCTAGAAGTCAACTCAAAAGCCCCAAAATATCACATGGATATGTGTCAAAAGTCAGGCATAGCGACTTCTCAGGTCATTGACCGAAGACCCTTTGTGACCATAGAGATAGGACAAGGGAAGGGTGCAAGGACGGTGAAAGCATTGATTGACTCAGGTGCAGCAAGTAGTGCAGTTAGACTTTCCTACTGCCAAGACTTGGGGTTGAACATCAATCCCATAGAAGCTTATCTCATAGGATTGGGAGGTGTGGAAACCCCTTGTTTGGGCGAGGTGGAACTTCCCATCTACCTTCAAGATGTTCCAATGAAAGTCAAAGCGCTAGTATGTCAAGATGAGAACCTTACAGAACCACTTGTCTTGGGTCAAGATTGGATCTATGACCATGCAGTTAACTTAAACCTAAGAAGTCAAATTCTTCAAGTATGGGTACATGAACAATGCATTACATTAGAATTAGAGAACTGCATGCTCCTAAATCATGGCACCACACACTCTCTTAGTTCTTCCAAGACTAATCATATGAAAGAAGATGTTGTATGTGTCAAAAGCTCTATGATGCAGAAGGAGTCAATCGTGGAAGACCAGGTTCGAAGGCGGGTGGATCTTTCTTCTTCTCCAAAGAATCAAGTAGCCACAGTAGTGAGTCCACCACACAAGCAAACACAACCGTTCACGACAACTACTACATCAAATAGAAAGACACCATTCGATAAAAAAGCAGTTCCGAGCATGAAGCAGATATGGGTACGCAAAGGAGAGCAACCACCAGCCTTGCCCCCACAAATCCCATCCATGCACACCAACCAGGCCAGAAGACGAAGGAAGCAGCTCAGACAAGCTCAATCACAAGGTATCCAACAAGTTTGGGTGCCTAAGAAGTTAGCTGCAGCTCAACAAGGGCAATTACAGATGTGGGTACCTAAGAAGCTCCTACATCCACAACAACCTTTGTTCTCCCACATGCAAAAGGTTTCAACAAAGAAGCCAAAAAGAGAAAAGGGTAAGAACCACGTACAGAGACCAAAGGAAGATCAAATCAGCTCTTCAACATTCGTAGGAAGACATGCAAAAAGGATATGGGTTTGGAAGCCAAAAGTGCAAGTAGCCTCCACCGAACCAAAGCGTCAACCACACTGGATACCACAGTTCAGAAAGCATCCAAAGAGAAAGACGCCTGAAGTGACCTCTACAGTGCCAAATGATGTTCTAAAATGGACTCCAATAAGGAGGATTACATCAGTTCGAGACTCAATGGATACCTCCACCAAGGTCGGCATCAACCTCCGTAAATAACATCGAAAGCCTCGAACGAGCAACAACCATGTGCTCCTTGCACAACCCTGTCTTTTGCACCATTCAGGTCATGCATTTCCAAAGTATGCATTAATATAGGGCCACATTACACGGCCGTGCATAGACACACTTGAGAATCCCATGCACAAGAGCACAGTGACATATGTCAAACATTTCTATTGATACTAACTTTTGTGTTCTTGTTTTGTGATATCCTTTTGGTAGATGACAAGCATTTGGCATGAACATGGCATCTACAACTATGATTTTCTCTTACCATGGTAGGAATGAAGAGCTTGAAGGTCCGCAACTTGAGCGATGCTTAACTACTTCATGTACCAGAGCATCCAAGGAGATATCTGCAAAGGGTAGTTCTAGAGGAGAAGACTCCTGCATATGGTGAGCTAAAGAGAATATGTGAAACTCAGCTTGGTGTAGTTACCCGATGTTGCTTGCCAAGGAATATAAAGAAATTCAATTCTCAGTATTTGACAAATGTTGCTTTGAAAAGAGGAGAGGAGATCCACCACTCAAAAGATCTCATCAGTGGACAATCAACATGGACATTCATCAACAATGTTCCATCCCAAAGGCCGAGTGTACAACACGAAGAGACAAACATCCATCAACCTTCTCCATGGTAAGTATCTTTACTCTAGAAACACCATCACCATGATAGTTTAGGAAACCTCTTCGTCAGAATACCCTTGAGCACTTAGCTCAAGACCCACAATTTTTGCACCATGCTTCTTCCAATGCATTTTCCAAGTAAGCATGCGTAGGGCTACATTACAAGGCCGTGCACAAGGCACATACTTTTTTCAACCCAGGCACGAACACACTTACCCATCATTCATTATGGGTTATGAGTAGTTGGCATGACTGCTCTCAACATCATCTTTGGAAGAGCTAGCGGACGTTATGGGAACAACATCCATATCTCGGAAGCAAATTGAAGCCAGTAGTTGCTCCAAATCACTCTTGACAACCTCTTTTGAGCAACTTGCAGTTTTGAAAGCTCACAACGACACATTCTTGCTGGAATCCAAGGAACCAGCTCATACAACGGATGGACACCACCTCTCAAAGCACTACATGGAACAGCCCTTCCAACAAGGGTCTATCAGGGACGACAGACTCGAGAGGGGGGGGAGTGTTGAAGCTCAAAGTCAAGGACAAAGCATGGAAGCACATCAAAAGGTGGACACACAAGGAAAGGGAGCAAGTAGGGAGCTCCAAGAAGTGTATGTCAAATTTTCAGAAGAATCCCCTACAAAAATAGTGATTTTCATCACTAAAAACCATTGTAAATACCATTATCTATTTTTTGTAACTCCATTTTGTTCAAGCCGAGGAGTCCTCGAGCTTGAGGAGTATTAGAAGTACCATCGTACCAATTTTCATAATTTTTAGACTTCGTTTGAGCCCTCAAATAAGCCCTGGAACCTAATTTTTAACTAGGCCGGACACTAGGTCTGGACAGGGCCAAAACTAGTCAAAAAACTATAAAAAGAGCTAGAGAGCTCATTTTTGGGGGTTAGCTTGTTAGAGAATAGAACTTTGGTAAGAGAACTCTTTTGCAATCTAAGCTTTCCATTGTTCCTCTCTTTGATCTTACTTTGTGCACGTGTGTGTGTATGTGTGTGCATGTTTGTGTGCTTTCACTCACGCACTTGTGCCTTCACTTGCTCGTGGTCCTCACGTCTGCGCGGATTGACAAGTAAAGGAGGTGGTGCTTACACTTGAGCTACACCACCTGCAAACCAATCATAGCCTTGAATTTGCAAAGCTTTGTACCATCCAATGCTTTGGTTAGAATATCTGCACATTGTTGATGAGTGGACACATATGATATTTGAATCTCTTTGCTTAGAACCTTTTCTCATACATAGTGATAATGAACTTCAATATGTTTAGTCCTTGCATGAAAAATAGGATTAGAAGCCAAGTGAATAGAACTCATATTGTCACCAAAAATAGTTGGAGTTCCAAACTCCAATCCAAGATCTTTGAATAATGTCTTCATCCACATAGCTTCTTGAGTAGCTATGGCAAGACCTCTATATTCAGCTTCAGTAGAAGAGAGAGCAACTGTGGGTTGCTTCTTGGATGACCATGAAATAAGCTTTGAACCTGCAAAGGTAAGATAACCTGAAGTGCTCCTTCTATCTTCCTTGGAGCCAGCCCAATCTGCATCAGAAAATAGCTTCAAACCTAAATTAGATACATAAGGATAATAAAGTCCTTCATTTATGGTTCCTTTGAGATACTTGAGAATCCTTTTGGCAGCATCCATATGTGGTTTCCTTGGTGTGTGCATAAATTGGCTTAGCACACTCACACTGTAACATATATCTACTCTTGTCAATGTGGCATAGTTGAGACTACCCACTAGACTTTGATATGATGTGATGTCCTCTATGAGTTCACCTTCATGTGAGCTCAATTTGTGATTGACCTCCATTGGAGTACCTGCAATCTTACAATCTTGCATCTTGAATTTTTCCAACATGTCCTTAATGTACTTCCTTTGAGTGAGAAACAAACCATGATCTTTGTAGACAACTTCCAAACCTAGGAAGTAGGTAAGTGAACCCAAATCACTTATCTTGAACTCTTCTCTCATCTGATCTTTGATCTTCTTCATACCATCTGCATCATTTCCTGTCAATATAATATCATCTACATATACACATAGATAGATGACCTCGGAATTACTCTTTTTAATAAAGAGTGAAGGATCTGGCTTGCTTGGTTGAAAGCCTTTGTCCTGCAAGAATGAAACAAGCCTGAAATTCCAAGCTCTTGGAGGTTGCTTGAGACCATACAATGCTTTGTTAAGTTTACACACATAATCAGGATAAACTTGATTCTCAAAACCAGGCGGTTGTGCCATATATACCTCTTCTGTTATCCAACCATTCAAGAATGCATTCTTTACATCTAGTTGAAGTATCTTCCAATTCTTGGAAGAGGCAATACTAAGCAAAACCCTAATAGTAGGCATCTTTGCCACAGGAGAGAAGGTCTCCTCATAATCAATTCCCTGGGTTTGTGCAAAGCCTTTTGCTACAAGCCTTGCCTTATACCTGTTAATTGCACCGTCAGAATTCTTCTTGAGTTTATAGACCCATCTTGAGCCTATTACCTTCATGGATGAAGTCTTGGGCACCAAATCCCAAGTGTTGTTTTCCTCAAGTGCTTCAATCTCTTCCTTCATTGCATGCTTCCATTCTGTTTTTGCTTTGGCCTCTTCAAATGATGATGGCTCCTCTTGGTTTATGTCCTGTGCTATGTAGATAGAATGTTTAGTTACTAATGAGGTGTCAAACCCATACCTTTCTGGTTTTTTCTTTTCCCTCATAGATCTTCTTAGGCCATGATGTGATGATTCTGCCTCATGTCCAAGTTCCTGCAGTTTTGCTTTACCTTTAGACTTCCATGCTTTGATCTTTTCCATCTGAGATTCTTCATCATCCTCTGAGGTGTCTTGTTCTTCAATCTTCGGTTGTTCTCTACCAAGCTTTGGAAAATCTTCTTCAAGATTATATGGTAAATTGACCTTCCTGCATGAATCTTCATACCATGAATTGTTCTCATCGAAAACTACATCTCTGCTTACCAAGAATCCTTTGTTGGTAGGGTTGTATAACCTGTAGCCCTTTTGATTGTTGTCATATCCAATAAATACACACCTTTCTGCCTTTGGATCCATCTTGCCTCTAACCTGTGAAGGAACATGAGCAAAAGCAATACATCCAAAAATTTTACAATGATCTAAGCTTGGTCTTCTTCCATTCCAAGCCTCATATGGAGTCATCCCATCAAGGGATTTTGAAGGCAACCTGTTAATCAAGTAAGTGGCTGTAGATACAGCCTCAGCCCATAAGTAATTAGGTAAATGCTTTTCATTTAACATAGACCTTGCAGCTTCAACAATTGTCCTATTCCTCCTTTCTGCCACTCCATTTTGCTCAGGAGTGTACCTTGTAGTTACCTCTCTTTTGATTCCTCTTTCTTGAAGAAAAGAATCAAACTCATGGGAGAAATATTCTCCCCCTCCATCTGACCTTAGCCTTTTTAGTGATTTACCTGTTTGATTCTCCACAAGAGCCAAATATCTTTTGAAACATGAAAAAACTTCATCTTTGTGTTTCATAAAGAATAGGATAGTCCATCTGCTGCAATCATCAATAAAGGAAACATAATACCTTGATCCAGATATTGAAGCTTCCTTGCTAGGTCCCCATACATCTGTATGAACCAACTCCAAGAGATCTCCATGCATATAACCTTTCTTCATGAATGGTAACCTGTGAGACTTTCCAAATTGACATGCACTACACTTATAAATCATATGTTGTTTTGACAAATTAGGAAGTCCAAGTACACTTTGGTCCCTGCAGATTTGCTTTAATGACCTTTCACCAATATGTGCTAACCTTTTGTGCCATACTTCCAATTCTGTGAGTGTCTGACTACCATAATTAAAGAGAGCAATGTTTCTAGTGTCCTGTAATTCAAATGTGAACATTCTACCTGTCTTTTCACCTTTTTCAATTCTTCTGAATCCTTGACTTGGATCTTCAACAAATGCTCCTGCTTTTGTGAACCTGACTTGCAACCCTTTCTCTACTATCTGCCCAACACTTATCAAATTCTTTGTAATGGTATGGACATAGAGTACCTTACTGAGTAGGTTGATGTTTCCATCAGGTGCTTTGACATTGCCTATTTTCTCCACAAGATGTTTTGTATCATCTCCTGTTTGTACCTCATGCTTATTCCTTGGATCTTCTAAATCTGATAGGAGTGCCACATTTCCTGCCACATGATTTGAATAACCTGAATCTATGTAGAAAACATGCTCATCAGATTTACCTTGTGGCATAGCCATGTTCATGATCAATAATGAATCCTCTTTGTTTGAGTCTTCTGTGTAGTTATTGTAGTCTCTCCTTCCTTTGTAGCCTCCTTGATAGTTTGAATGATTGTAGTTGTTGTAGTTGCCATGGTAGTTGTTGAACCTTCCTCTTGAGTAGCCATAACTTCCTCTATTGTATCCTCTGCCTCTTTGATTCCTGGAATTCCTAAAGCAATTTTCAGTTGTATGATTAGTTAATCCACAAATAGAACATGAGTTGGAGTCTTCGGATCTCCCCCTGCCTTGTCTACCTCCTCTTCCTCTACCTCTGCCATGTCTTCCTCTACCTGCATAGTTAGCTTGATATGTACCTGCTTCATCATCCACTTTCTTTGCCTTTCCTTTGTTATCTTTAGACTTGTTTTTATCCGTGTATAAAGCTGAAGATTGATTACCTTTAGAGCTTTCTCCATTTTTTATAAGCTTTGCCTCTTGAGTAAGTAGTTGTCCAATGAGTGTGTTGAAATCAGGTACATGCATGTCCATGTACAAATCCATAGCTGTGGTGAATGCTTCCCACTTATCATCTGCCTTCAAGCCATTGATGACCTGCCTTACAATTTGCTCTTCATCTATTACCTCTCCAATGCTTCCCAACTGATCCGCTATGTCCTTGAGCTTTGTGACAAAATCAGTCACATTTTGTTTGGGAGCCTTCTTGAGAGTTGTGAAATCCAGCCATAGTTGATGCTTCCTAGCTTTGGTACTTGAAGAAAAGAAAGCTTCAAGTGCATCCCACACTTCCTGAGATGTCTTACAACTTCTAATGTGAGGCAACAAAAAAATCTGAGATAGAGTTGAGGAGATAAGACCTTGCAAGTGCATCCTTGGAGCACCATGTGCTCAATCTTTCTTGCTCTTCTTGTGTTGGTTGACTTTTGTTCCTGAAACTTGGCATAACTTCATCTCCAGCCACATAACCATATAAACTTCTACCTTGGAGATAAGCTTCCATCCTTAATGACCAAGCTGAGTAGTTACCTCTGTCCAATTTGTCAATTGATGAAGGAAATCCATCTGCCATGTTGTCCAACCTTGCTCTGATACCACTGTGAAGAGATGGATAAGTATGTGTTTGAAGATGAAGAGGTGTTGCAAAATATTTCGAGAAATCACCATCGAACTGCTCTCTGGTATTTCTCTGCAGTGCTCCTAAAAAGTCGGGAGTGTTCCTAACTTTGCTAAAGTGATTTCTCTGAGTATAGTCTATCATTTTATCTCATTCCACTTGCAAATGGTAGCTTACTAAGCTAATAGAATATCTCTAGAAGGAATTTTGCCAATTGTAAGTATGCTGGTCATACTGAGTGAAAGACTGAGCAGGTATCAAGTTCAAAATAGAAAGTTTTTCAAGTCTAGTGAAGTGCAAACTCATCTGTTTTGATCTAATCATTAGTCAAACCATTTCCAAAGTACATATAGCATATTTTTTGGTATCATTTGGAAGCTCAAGGAGTCTACTAAGCATATCTGGAGTGAAAGAGGGCTGGTGCAAAGCAAGATTAGCAGCATCAACTCAATCTTCTGAGTGCATCCAACCATTTCTCTCAACAGTGATATCTTGCCCAACTATATTAGTGGATGTAGAGTCAAGTTATACCAAGAACCTCTTACAGAGGATATGCTTATGAGACTCAACACTGCTAAGAAGCGAAAAGAAGAGGAGTTAAGGGTGAGGGAAGAAGCACAGGCAGAGGCCAGAGAGCATATTAGGCAAATAAGTTAAGGCGACTAGGCCTAGATGTCAACTCAAAAGCCCCAAAATATCACATGGATATGTGCCAAAAATCGGGCATAACTACTTCTCAAGTCATTGACCGACGTCCCTTTGTGACCATAGAGATAGGACAAGGAAAGGGTGCCAGGACTGTGAAAGCATTGATTGACTCAGGTGCAGCAAGTAGTGCAGTTAGACTGTCCTACTGCCAAGGCTTGTAGTTGAACATCAATCCCATAGAAGCTTATCTCATAGGATTGGGAGGTGTGGAAACCCCTTGTTTGGGTGAGGTGGAACTTCCCATCTACCTTCAAGATGTTCCAATGAAAGTCAAAGTGCTAGTGTGTCACAATGAGAACCTTACAAAACCACTTGTCTTAGGACAAGATTGGATTTATGACAATGCAGTCAACTTGAACCTAAGAAGTCACATTCTTCAAGTTTGGGTCCAGGGATAATGCTTTACATTAGAACTAGAAAATGGCATGCTCACAAATCCAGATATCACATCTTGTAGTTCTTCTAGGACTAATCTTAGCAAAAGAGATGTTGTATGCGTCAAAAGCTCTATGTCGCAGGAGAACTCAATCATGGAAGAACAGGTTCAAAGACAAGCGGACTCCTCCTCTGGGGCAAGGACTAATGCCGCCACTACAACTCAACCAACAAGGCAAGCACAACAGAAAATGACAACTGCTATATCAAATAGACAATGGGATTTCCAAAGGAAAGTAGTGCCGAGCATGAAACAGATCTGGGTACGCAAAGGAGAGCAACCACCAACCTTGCCCCCACAAAGCCCGTCCAGGCAAGCCAACCAGGTCAGAAGACGAAGGAAGCAGCTCAAACAAGCTCAATCACAAGGTATCCAACAAGTTTGGTGCCTAAGAAATTAGCTGCAGCTCAACAAGGGCGATTACAGATGTGGGTACCTAAGAAGCTCTTACATCCACAACAACCTATGTTCTCCCACATGTGAAAGGTCTCAACAAAGAAGCCAAAAAGAGAAAAGGGTAAGAACCACGTACAGAGACCGAAAGAAGATCAAATCAGCTCTTCAACAATAGTAGGAAGACGTCCAAAAAATATATGGGTTTGGAAGCCAAAAGTACAAGTAGCCTCCATCGAACCAAAGCGCCAACCACACTGGATACCACAGTTTAGAAAGCATCCAAAGAGGAAGATGCCTGAAGTGATCTTTATAGTGCCAAATATTGTTCTAAAATGGACCCCAATAAGGAGGATTACATCATTTCGAGATCCAATGGATAACTCCACCAAAGCTGGCATCAACATTGACAAGTAACTTCGAAAGCCTCGTCGAGCGACAACCATGTGCTTCTTGCACAACCCTGTCTTTTGCACCATTCAGGTCATGCACTTCCAAAGTATGCATTAATATAGGGCCCTATTACATGGCCGTGCATAGACACATTTGAGAGTCCCATGCACAAGAGCACATTGACATATGTCAACTATTTTTTCTGATACTAACATCTGTCTTCTTGTTTGGTGACATTGTTCCTCTAAAAAAAGAAAAAAAAAAACTTGTTCCCAGGTTTGGCTCTTTGAACATGAATGAGTCATGCTTAGTTGAAGGTGGAACTATTGATTATTGGTCATTTATCAATTTGGATAGAAGTGTGTCTCGGCTAGCAGATGATATAATTGCTATCTTATCTGGTAGATGTCAAGCCTTGGCAAGAACATGGCATCCACAACTATTGTTTCCCCTTACCATGGTAGGAGGGAAGAGTTTGAAGGTGAGAAGACTTCTGCTTAGGGTGAGCTAAAGAGAAGAAAGGGGATAGGGCACGACACTCAAAGAATTTCATCAGTGATCCATCAACATGGACACTCATCGACAATGAAAGACGAGCTGATGGTCCATCACAATGTTGGGTGTACAAAATGAAGAGCAGACTATCGATCGACCTTTTATGGTAAGAATCCTCTACTTGGGTATCACGACAACACTGCTAGATTAGGAAACCTCTTCATCAGCATACCCTTGAGCAATCCGCTCAAGACCTACTTTCTTGCACCATGTTTTCTAATGCATTTCCCCACTATGCATGCATAGGGCTACATGACAAGTGTTGGTGCATTTTGCCCAAGCCTACATGCTTGATATGCTTGATATTATCCTCATTTGTAAGTCACATGAGTAGTCATGTGAACACCTCTTGTAAAAGAGTACATTTTATCTCTTGTAAATGGAAAAAGAAAAAAGTAAAAGGATGGCTTACCTCATCCATGATGTAAAAGCAAATTCGTGGCTCCAACTACCAAAATCACGAATTTTTGAGCTGAGGGAATCTCTCCTAACTTTGGGGATCACTTTTAGGTGGAGCCATTCGAATTCGAATTCAAAACTCCCTCCAAGAATAGCTATAAAAGGAGCAAGAAGGAAGAGGCGATTAGCAAGCCTTGTACGTGACCACTTCATGTCATTTTGTAGAGATTGAAGAGCTTACTCCATAGATCTATCATTCTACTCCCATTGTGCAAAGATTCATTGCCAATGTGGTTGTAATCATATGTGAATCTATACATTTATTATCATCTACCTCTCTGTTTTGTTCTCTGCTATACTCACTCAGAGCAGTAACTTCAGAAGGTCATATCTCGAGTTTTACGGAACCTTTTTCAGTGTTTTAAAGTGTGTTGGATAGCTCTCACTGTCTAGTTTCTACGTATAAATTTTCAAGGTCATTGGATTTATACTTTTGGAGATATATGCATTTTACTGCTTACTGGTCTATCTCTGCAGAGCCCCGAGAATTGTGGGAATGTTCCAGAACTTGATGAAACTTGTTCTCAGTGCTCAGTCCATCATTTGAAGTGTTTTAACTTGGAATAGGAAGCTTGCTAAGTCTATTTGCTATGCCCAAAAGGAATTTTTCTAATTCCTTCCAGGTTGAGAGCACTGTTCATTTTTCTAGCAGGTGTATGTCCAAAAATAGCAAGTTTTTGGGAGCTAGTCATTTCGCAACTAGTCTGTCTTGACTTAAACTTTTGGGATACATGTTCCAAAGTACTTGGCTGATATTTTGGTGGATTTAGGAAGCTCAAAGGGTCTAATAATCAACTCTGAAGTCTCAGTTGGCTGGTGTGAAGCTGGTTGTAGCAGCACCTACTCATCTTTGGATTGCATCCACCATCTCTCTTCACAGTGGTATCAGAGCATAGTCAAGCAACATGGGAGATGGATTTCCATCAACAATTGACAAATTGGATCGAAACAACTACCCGGCATGGTCTCTAAGGATGGAGGCTTACCTTCAAGGAAGGAATCTATATGGATTCATATCCGGAGATGAAGCAATGCCAACCATGAGGAACAAAGGGCAACCATCACATGAAGAAGTGGAAGGACTTTCGAATTGGTGTTCGAAGGATGCACTTGCAAGGTCCTATATTCTAAACTCAATCTCTGATTTTCTTTTACCTCATGTCAAGGGATGCAAGACATCAAGAGAAACCTGGAATGCACTTGCTTCTTTCTTCTCTTCCAACACTCGAGCAAGGAAGAACCAATTGTGGATGGAGTTCACAACAATGAAGAAAAGCCCGAAGCAAAATGTGACTGATTATGTCACAAAGATGAAGGAGATTTCCGACCAACTTGGAAGCATTGGAGAGGTAATTGAAGAGGAGCAAATCATAAGACAAATCATGAATGGAATCAAAGCAGACGACAAGTGGGAGTCATTCACAACAGCCATGGATTTATACATGGATATGCATGTACCCGACCTCAACACACTCATGGGCCAACTCTTCACTCATGAAGCAAAGATTAGCAAAGGTGGTGAGTCCTCAAGAGGTAATCAAACTTCTGCCTTATATTCTGATAAAGCTAAGGTCAAGGACAAGTCAAAGAATAGGAAGAATGAAGATGAAGGAAGCTCTTTCCAAGCAAACTTTGCAGGTAGAGGAAGAGCTAGAGGAAGAGGCAGAGGTGGAAAGCAAGGCAGGGGGAGATTCCAATCATCTCAACCTTGCAACATATGTGGCTTATCTAACCATACTACTGAAGAATGTTTCAGGAATCCAAGGAACTCAAGAGGAAGAGGATTCAATAGAGGTGGCTATGGATCAAATAGAGGTAGGTACAATGGAGGCTACAACAACAACAACTACTACAACAACAATTACAACAACAACAACAACTATCAAAGTGGCCATAGAGGAAGAAGAGACTACAATAACTATGCAGAGGACCAAAGTCAAGAAGATTCATTATTGATTATGAATCTATCAGCGAAGAAGGGTAAGGATGCTGATCACATATTTTACATTGATTCGGGATGCTCGAACCATGTAGCAGGAAATGTGGCTTTACTTTCTGATTTGGAAGATCCTCATAACAAGCATGAAGTGCAGACAGGAGATGACACAAAGCACTCAGTGGAGAAGATAGGTAATGTGAAGACATCAGATGGGAATATGAACCTCTTAAGCAAAGTCTTGTATGTCCCTACAATTACCAAAAATTTAATAAGTGTTGGACAGATTGTTGAAAAAGGATTGCAGGTTAGATTCAACCGATTTGGAGCATATGTTGAAGACCCAAGGCAAGGCTTTCGAAGGATTGCCAAAGGACAAAAGACAGGAAGACTTTTCACTTTTGAAGTGGAAGATACAAAGAACATAGCTTTGTTTAGCTATGGATCTCAAACTCTTACAGAGTTGGAGATATGGCACAAAAGGCTTGCTCACATTGGTGAGAGGACACTTAAACAAATTTGCAGGGACCAAAGTGTACTTGGTTTGCCTAATATCACAAGGCAACACATGATTTATAAGTGTGAAGCTTGTCAATTCGGCAAGGCGCATAGACAACCTTTCAATAAGAAAGGATATATGTATCAAAATCCTTTGGATCTAGTGCACACAGATGTGTGGGGTCCAAGTAAGGAGCCATCTATATCAGGCTCAAGATATTATGTGTCTTTCATAGATGATTGTAGCAGGTGGACCATTCTGTTTTTCATGAAGCACAAGGATGAAGTGTTTAATTGCTTTAAGAAGTATATTGCTCTTGTTGAAAATCAAACAGGTAGGACTTTGAAAAGACTCAGATCAGATGGTGGAGGAGAATACTTCTCTTCTGAATTTGATGCCTTCTTGCATGAAAGAGGCATTAAAAGGGAAGTCACTACAAGGTATACACCCGAACTCAATGGTGTAGCAGAGAGGAGGAACAGAGCTATTGTCGAAGCTGCAAGGTCCATGCTCAACGAAAAGGGATTGCCAAACTACCTATGGGCAGAGGCTGTGTCTACAGCCACATATCTCATAAATAGACTTCCATCTAAGTCACTAGATGGAACCACTCCATATGAAGTGTGGAATGGAAGAAGACCTAGTCTAGAGCATTGCAAAATCTTTGGATGCTTAGCCTATGCTCACATTCCTTCTCAAGTAAGAGGGAAATTGGATCCCAAGGCAGAGAAGTGTGTATTCATTGGTTATGATCAAAACCAAAAAGGATATAGATTGTACAATCCAACCAATAAAGGATTTTCTGTGAGTAGAGATGTAATTTTTGATGAAAACAAATCATGGTTTGATGATGACAGGAAAGTGAAGCTGCCATATGACTTGGATGAAGATTTTCCATCACTTCAACCAAAGGAGCCAAAGCAGATTGAAGAAAGTGATTCGGAGATTGACCTAGAAGACTTGGAAAGACTAAAGCTATGGAAGAACAAAGGTAAAGCAAAGATGCAAGATGCTACATATGGACCCGAGAGCTCACATCAACCACTTAGAAGGTCTTCGAGGGAGAAGAAGAAACCAGAGAGGTTTGGTTATGATACTTCTTTGGTCACCAAGCACTCAATCTACATTGCAAAGGATTCAACCAATGAAGAACCTACCACATTCGAAGAAGCACAAAGCAAGAAAGCTTGGAGAGATGCAATGGATGAAGAAATGGAAGCCTTGAAGGAGAATGACACTTGGGAGCTTGTACCTAACAAGCCATCTATGAAGATAATCGGATCTCGATGGATATACAAAATCAAGAGGAATCCAGATGGAAGTATAAATAGACACAAAGCAAGGTTAGTTGCTAAAGGGTTTGCTCAAACCCATGGTATTGATTATGAGGAGACTTTCTCTCCTGTTGCAAAAATGCCTACAATTAGGGTTCTCATAAGTCTTGCTGCATCTAGAAATCGGAATCTTTATCAACTTGATGTAAAGAATGCTTTCTTGAATGGATGGATTTCTGAGGAAGTGTATATGGCACAACCTCCTGGATATGAGGATGCACATCATCCTAACTATGTATGCAAACTAAAGAAAGCTTTGTATGGATTGAAGCAAGCTCCAAGAGCTTGGAATTTCAGATTGGTTACTTATTTGCAGGACCAAGGATTCAAAGCTAGCAAGGCGGATACCTCTTTGTTCATAAAGAGGAATGGATCTGAAGTGATCTATTTATGTGTGTATGTTGATGATATTATTATCACAGGCAATGATCTTGAAGGAATCAAACAGGTAAAGAGTCAAATGAAGGAGGAGTTCAAAATAAGTGACCTCAGACCACTCACTTATTTTCTTGGATTGGAGTTGATCTACACAGATTCAGGTATATACATCACACAAAGGAAGTATGTCCATGACATGCTCGTCAAGTTCAAGATGGAAAATACAAAGTGTGCAGGTACACCTATGGAGCAAAATCATAAGCTTAGTGCTTATGAAGGAGAGCCAATTGAAGACATCACAAGCTATCAAAGCTTGGTTGGAAGTTTGAACTATGCAACACTCACAAGGGTGGATATATGCTATAGTGTTAGCATATTGAGTCAGTTTATGCATAAGCCGAGAAGACCACATATGGAAGCGGCCAAGCGAGTCCTCAAGTATCTAAAGGGGACCATGAATGAAGGTTTGTTTTATTCATTTACTTCAGATATTGAGCTAAAGGTCTACTCAGATGCAGATTGGGCCGGATCTAAAGATGATAGAAGAAGCACATCAGGGTATATATCATTTGCAGGTTCAAAAATCATTTCTTGGTCATCGAAGAAGCAACCAACCGTGGCATTATCTTCTACTGAAGCTGAATATAGAGGTTTGGCTAATGCAACTCAAGAAATCATGTGGTTAAAATCTTTGTACACAGATCTTGGACTTCATTCTTCAACACCTCACATTTTTGGTGACAACACAAGCTCACTACATCTAGCAGCTAATCCGGTATACCATGCTAGAACCAAGCATATTGAAGTCCACTACCATTATGTAAGAGAGAAGCTAATGAGCAAGGATATTCAACTATCCTACGTCTCTACAGATATGCAATGTGCAGACATGTTGACGAAAGCTCTTGATGGTACGAAATTAAGTAGATTCAAGTTGATGATTGGTTTGCAGGAAATCAAGGACAATTGAAGACTTATTTGGAGGCCAAGCATGTTAGGCTTGAGGGGGAGCTGTTGGTGCATTTTGCCCAAGCCTACATGCTTGATATGCTTGATATTATCCTCATTTGTAAGTCACATGAGTAGTCATGTGAACACCTCTTGTAAAAGAGTACATTTTATCTCTTGTAAATGGAAAAAGAAAAAAGTAAAAGGATGGCTTACCTCATCCATGATGTAAAAGCAAATTCGTGGCTCCAACTACCAAAATCACGAATTTTTGAGCTAAGGGAATCTCTCCTAACTTTGGGGATCACTTTTAGGTGGAGCCATTCGAATTCGAATTCAAAACTCCCTCCAAGAATAGCTATAAAAGGAGCAAGAAGGAAGAGGCGATTAGCAAGCCTTGTACGTGACCACTTCATGTCATTTTGTAGAGATTGAAGAGCTTACTCCATAGCTCTATCATTCTACTCCCATTGTGCAAAGATTCATTGCCAATGTGGTTGTAATCATATGTGAATCTATACATTTATTATCATCTACCTCTCTGTTTTGTTCTCTGCTATACTCACTCAGAGCAGTAACTTCAGAAGGTCATATCTCAAGTTTTACTGAACCTTTTTCAGTGTTTTAAAGTGCGTTGGATAGCTCTCACTGTCTAGTTTCTACCTATAAATTTTCAAGGTCATTGAATTTATACTTTTGGAGATATATGCATTTTACTGCTTACTGGTCTATCTCTGCAGAGCCCCGAGAATTGTGGGAATGTTCCAGAACTTGATGAAACTTGTTCTCAGTGCTCAGTCCATCATTTGAAGTGTTTTAACTTGGAATAGGAAGCTTGCTAAGTCTATTTGCTATGCCCAAAAGGAATTTTTCTAATTCCTTCCAGGTTGAGAGCACTGTTCATTTTTCCAGCAGGTGTATGTCCAAAAATAGCAAGTTTTTGGGAGCTAGTCATTTCGCAACTAGTCTGTCTTGACTTAAACTTTTGGGATACATGTTCCAAAGTACTTGGCTGATATTTTGGTGGATTTAGGAAGCTCAAAGGGTCTAATAATCAACTCTGAAGTCTCAGTTGGCTGGTGTGAAGCTGGTTGTAGCAGCACCTACTCATCTTTGGATTGCATCCACCATCTCTCTTCACAACAAGGCCGTGCACAAGGCACATATTTTCTTCAACCCATGCACCAATACATTTACCCATCATTCAATATGGGTTACGAGTACTTGACACGAGTACAATGAACATCACCTTTGGAAGTTCTTTAGGATATCACAGGGACAACATCAATACCTAGGAAGCAAGTCGAAGCCCGCAGTTGCTCCAACTCAACCTTGACAACCTCTTTTTGAGCAACGAGCCAATTTTGGGGAGCTCACAAGGACACTTTCTCGCTAGAATCCAAGGAAGCAACACATACCAAAGAACTAAGCCTTACAATAACTCACAATGACAAAGGAAGAATCAGACAACCGAACCTGCTACAATAGATAGATAGAAGGATCTTGTTCACACAGGATGGACACTACCTCTCAAAGTGCTACTTGGAACAACCACTACAACAAGGGTCTATCAGGGATGACAGACTCGAGAGGGGGGGGAGTGTTGGAACCCAAGGTCAAGCACAAGCATGGAAGCACATCAGAAAGGTGGACACACACAAGAAGAAGGAGCAAGTAGGGAGCTCCAAGAAGTGTATGTCAAATTTTCAGAAGAAATCCCTATAAAAATAGTGATTTTCATCACTAAAAACCATTGTAAATACCATTTTCTATTTTTGTGACTCCATTTTGTTCAAGCTGAGGAGTCCTCAAGCTTGAGGAGTATTAGAAGTACCATCGTACCAATTTTCATAAATTTTTAGACTTCCTTTGAGCCCTCAAATAAGCGCTGGAACCTAATTTTTAACTAAGTCGGACACTAGGTTTGGACAGGGCCAAAACTACTCAAAGAACTATAAAAAGAGCTAGAGAGCTCATTTTTGGGGTTAGCTGGTTAGAGAATAGAGCTTTTGTAAGAGAACTCTTTTGCAATCAAAGCTTTCCATTGTTCCCCTCTTTGATCTTACCTTGTGCGCGTGTGTGTGTATATGTGTGTTCATGCTTGCGTGTGCTTTCTCTCACACACTTGTGCCTTCACTTGCTCGTGGTCTTCATATCGGTCCTCACGTCTCCACGGATTGACAAGTAAAGGAGGTGGTGCTTACGCTTGAGCTACAATGTCCATAATTATGTTAGTAATTGCGCGGAGTGCCAGTAAACCATATTTAAACAAATTAAAAGGAAGGTGGAGCCTAGTAGATTCAATATATTTGCTAGTTAGATTGTATGGGCTGTGAAATTTCTAAAAACACAAGAGCACGAGGAAGGAATCAGTTTAGCAAAGAAACGGTCCCTAGAGGAAATGAGTAAAGACTATGTAATCATGGGAAGACGATTATTCAAGAGAGGAAAAGATAATCAATTATGGCTATGTGTGCACGAAGGAGAATACTTACCCATATTAGAGATGGCACATGCAGGTGCAGTTGGAGGTCATTTCTCAGTCGAGAGAACTATAAAAATGATCCTCTTTGCAGGCTTGTGGTGGCCAACTCTACATATGGATGTTGAAACATATGTTCGAAGTTGTGAGACATGCCAAAGGACTAAATATCCGATTAGACGAGATAACATGCCATTGAGACCTATGGTTTGCACGAGAGCATTTTCCAAATGGGGTATTGATTTCATAGTACCCATTAACCCACCAGCCAAAGGATGACATGCTGAATACATAATAGTGACTACGGATTATTTGACTAAATGGGTAGAGGCAAAGGCTACTAGAAAGAATGATGCTCAGCCCACTGCTAAATTCCTTTTTGAAAACATCTTCACTCGCTTTGGATTACCAATTGAGATTGTGAGTGACTGAGGAACGCATTTCATTAATGAAGTCATAGAGTACTTAATGAATGAATTCTTAGTGATCCATAAAAAATCAGCCCCTTATCATCCTCAAGCTAGCAGTCAAGCTGAAAGTTCCAATAAGGTGTTATGCACAATATTGACAAAGATAGTCAATAGTAGAAGGTCAGACTGGGACAAACAATTGTTTCATGCAATTTGGGCCTTTCGTGTCGCTTACAAGACTGCCATTGGAACCACCCCATTCAATCTAGTATATGGACAAAACGCAATCCTGCCAATCAATTTTTTAGTGCCAACTTTGAGAGTGGCCCAACACTATGAATGGAAATGGCATGAATTATCCAAGCAACTAGACCAAATTGAGAAGCTACATGAGACTAGAATACAAGCTGTTGCAGGAATTTATGCAGCCAAGAGAAGACAAAAGGCATATTATGATGTGCACATCAAAGACAAAGGTCTAAAAGAAGGAGATTTATTTCTGGTCTACACTTTGAAGCAACATGCCAAGAAGTTACAAAAGCATGGATATGGACCACTAATAATCAATAGGATTTCCACTAGTGGAGCGGTTAATCTAGCGACTCTGGATGGAGATGTTCTTCCTAACTACATAAGTGGATGTCGAGTAAAATGTTATATGGAGCCATTGATAGACCAAATGTTAGCACGACTTGTAGGTGCACAAAATAGGAAGAAAGAGGAAGAGCGGATTAGAAAGGAAGCACGGCATGAAGCTCTAGAGCGTATTAAGAAACAGAAAGAGTGGATAAGACAAAGAGATGAACGATATCTACAAGGAGAAGAGCCTATTCCCATGGCTAATTATCAGGTTCATAAGACCGACACAAGCATTATCAGCACATCCCAACCATACTTAAACCTAGGAATTGGAGCGACAGAGTACCAGCTAATAGATGCCTTGATAGATTCAAGAGCCGCACTCTGTTGCATACGAAGTACAGTCATCACGCAACTTGAAATGAATATTACACCTACGAAAGCACACATGATACGTGTGGGAGGTCAAGTTGTAGAATGCATTGGAGAAGCTATAGTATCCCTCCACCTAGGAAATTCAACTATGGAACAACGAGTTCTAGTGTGTAGAGACGAGGATTTAATAGAGAACTTGATCCTAGGACAAGACTGGATCATTGAGAACGAGGTAAGAATTCATCTAGCTCAAGGGTACATCTCACCCAAAATAGGGCACAAGGAAATCTTTAGTCTATTAGAAGAGAAACCCTCTCATAGACTGGACGTTATCAAAAGTGCTAAACAAATCGTAGCAGAGCACATAACAAATGATTCCATCACAAATCAATCAAAAAATGGTCCGACAGAAGAAAGGATTTCAAACCTCAATGTATCCAAGGAGAAAGTAGATTCATCCTACTTAAATGATGAACAGAAGGAAACCAATGAGGACAATGCTCCTAAAGTCTTCGATGAAAAAGAAAGATCATCTGCATGGAAACCCACTGTCGGCTTCTCGCAATCAAGAAAGGATAACTTCAAGTGGGTTCGCAAGGATCGACAAAAGGAATCAGAGAAGACAATGCCAGTACACGTCATTCATCAGAGGAAGAAAAGGGAGAATAACGGTTCTTCTTCACCAAAATTGGAACCAAAGCGACTTTTGAGAATATGGCTCCCAAAGTCATTAGTAGCACCTCAAAGAACTCGGCAACAAGTGTGGATTCCAAAGAAGGTCAGACTAGTGGCCATTCAAGAGATAGACAAGCAAGAAGAAAAATTATATCAACACAACATCACCATAAATCCAAGCGAGACTCCCCACAGATACCAGAAAAGCAGGAATCCAACAACTCGAACAACAAAAAAGAAAAACAAAACACATGCAGCACAACAAAGTGAAGGAAAGGAAAGGTGTAAAGCCTCAACTACGAAATGGATATGGAAACAGAAGCAACAGCAAGAGATGGAACAACAGAACCAAGAGGATTTCGTTTGCACACATGAAGCATTAAATACACCTAAAGTATGCATGATAGGGCCTCATTACGAGGCCAGGCATTCGGCACGTGATGTACATAACAGAATTAGTGGTGCACATTCTCCACTTGGGGATAGGTCATAGCTTCTACTTTCATAGGAATGGACCTACTATGTAAATAAATAAGCTTCGGCTATCCTAACTCATGTTTTCTTTCAGGAGTAAAAATGAAAAAAATTATGCGGTAAGAGATCTTACTTATGCAAGCAAAGGGAACGGAGTGACGCAACGAACGAAATGTCACTACAACACATATCACTAAAGACATGTCTTCTCTAGAGGCTAATGCTCTTTTCATTACAAGTGCAGATGGCTTCCGAAGATTTTGAAGCTACCATTCAGGAGGAAGTGCTGGAATTCCCTCTGTAAAGTGTGACTAAAGCAAAAGGCCATTGGTTTAGGGAAGATCAACCAGAAAGGGATTACTTGTTCCTGGTAACCATTAAAATTATGGATACGGATCATCAGTTCCCTGTGATGTCCAAAGATTTCAAGGTCGTGCATGAACTACATGGGCATTATGAAGAAAGCAAGCATTCACAAGTATTTCGAATTGTCGATCTACAAACCTGACTTTTAAAGGTGTACACAAGTTATGAACACATTACAATCTGCATTGCATCATCCATCGGTGCTAGAGGCTAGAGTCTTGGACATAGTTGGTGAATGGGTCATTATCCAATTTACACATGACCTAATTAAGGAAGCTTGTGGATGGGAGAAGGACGGGACCACCATATTGAAGGAAGAAAGTTGCGGAGCAAAGACCCAAACCTTCAATGATATTAATCGCATTGATATTTAAGAAGAAGTGAGACTCATCCATCAGCACTTCTGCTTTCCTAAAATGCACAGATACACCGCTCCTCAGAAGATTGTAGTACAAATGCTGTCACATGCCACTAAGCAAATTGGAAATCAGGTCAATATGACTCTGTATATTCAAGAACGGCTATTTGATGCCAAGAAGCAATGGAATCACAAGAAGTTTCTGAATGGCAATATTGCCTTGACTATATTGATATATCATGCCTTGGGCATTAGAGAGCATTTGAGAGAGATGCCATCATCAGAAGCCATGGCCATATATGCAAAGGTTGCGACAAAATAGCAAGGTATGAAGATCAACTCAAACAGGAGCAAGCCATCATCGCAGAATGGGAGAAAAAGTATATGGATGATACCGCAGAACTAAGGAAGAAGTGGAAGACAGCCAAAAATAGGTATATAGTACAGTGTAAAGAAGACATGGATCAACTCGCTATCATAGGAGCAAAACTCCTAAAAAACAAAGAAACAATTTTGAAAGCCACCGAGGAGATTAAAGACAAAGATGAATTGATCAAGCAATTACAGGATCAACTAGCTCAGAAGATAACAGAGGGGGCACCAATAGTTCCACACTCCACAGCGGCTACTAAGGAGATTGAGGTACATCCTATCTCTCCCCCCTTACATCATTCACCAATAAGGGAGGAAATGGAGATCCACTCTAAACGACATCATCAGGATATTGTAGAACTAAGCCGGCATGAGCGGGCACTACTAGTGTTCCAACTTACAGAAGAATTTGAAGATCAAGTGGTAAAGTTCATGAAGGAAGCGAAGATCGAAAGCAAAAATCTGGAATAGGTAATGAGACCATTCAATGTACCATATGGTTTACTTAAAGTGCAAACACAACAATATAACACTCATGGCCATATACTCACGGCTTATGTTTTTGCCAAGTACTTACATGCAGACATTTGAAGAAGCGTTTTTCACCAGATTTTTTGAATTAGATTCCGAAATTTTTGTAAGAATGTCTTCAAATCTTAATGCAAGACAGGTGGCCTATGAATTAAGTTTCTTTGTGGATCATAGATTGGCACCAGAAGACGGGGTCAAGTCAAGCCAATGGAAAGAATTCATGTTATTTCATGCCAATTTGCTTAATCGAAGAGAGTAGCAAGTCATCCAGACATACTCACGTCGCCACAAAAAGCCTGTCGGGGATGACAGAGTTCAAGAGGAGGGACGTGTGGAAGGAGAATCAAAAAAAAGAGAAGAAGAAGAAGAAAATCAAAGAATAAAACTGCTCAGTAAGGAATGAAGTTTATAAAGAGAAAAGAACAACTCTCTGCCCAAAGCCCCGCAGGGACACGCATCAAGCGACAACACCAAAGAACCAAGTCCTGAGGAGTGGAATTAAAGAAAGCTAACAACCAAGAAATTTCATGGGAGGTTGCACACAGCCTCCTCATCCACCAGGAGCAGGCAGTGAAGCGAAACAAGTGGGGAAGAGACACGAAGGAATCTTCATCGGATAAGATAATCAATTGTCTGAAGGTCCTAGTTGCCTCCTCGTCCACTGGATGTGTGCAGTGGAAAGAAATGGAACAGATCCTGGAGGATGACAAAGAAGACTCAAGAACAGGGCCTTTGAAACATAATTTTGACTTAAAAGAGATTAGAGGTCAACAAATGAAGGCATGTGATGGAAGAAAGTAAACAGGCTCCCAACAATACAACAGGGTCAGTTGTGTGAAGACAAAGACATATCAGAAGATCAAAAGTTAGAAAGAGGCAGAGGCTGAAAAGTTGAAGAGAGTGACTAAGAACATCACATTCTTAGCCATTGATGGCGTGCGTGGCAGCCCGACTTAATACAACAACCTAGATTTGTGATATAAGAAATACCAAGGGGCTTATAGAAGTAAAGGACTAAACTCAGATAAAGTAAAAATTTTTTTGATAGTCCTTATCGCTTCTTCGACCACTGGGTGCATGTATTCAGAAGCCTTAGACAAGCTACAAACGAGAAGCAAAAGCCTGTCAAGGGACGACAGAGACAAAGCGGGGGAGAGTGTTGCAGAGCAAAGAGGCACAATAGGGGAGCCCAAAATTTTCAAATTAATAGGCATATTTTTCTTCTTCAAAATCCTAGAATATTCCCTCCAAGCTATGTAAATGCACTAGAGGAGTCCTCTAGATGCATAATCCCAAACCATTGTAATATATTTCTTGTAAAATAGTAGGAAATTAGGGCTTAGTCAATAAAGTGCCGGTCACTTGTGTGAAAGGACCATTTTTAGGGCACATGTATATAAGTCACTTTGTGACTCTTTGTAAACACTTTTTGCCATTGTGAAGAAGGAGAGCTCCAAAATTTCGAATTTGCTTCTTTCCTGCAGATTTTCATCTTCTCTATGATCTTTTGTGTGTGTGAAGCTTGGAATGCATGTGTAGGACTGTTGTCTACCCCTCCCCATCACTTTTGAGCTTCTGTAGCATGTATGTGTGTGTGAGCAAGTACGAGTTGTGAAGCGAGTGTGTGTGTTTCCCACTATTCACTATTTTGGCCATAACTTGAAGAGCAGTTGTGAGATTTGAGTGAAAATACCACTTCTAGATGCCTCTCGTTGAGAGCTTCGAAAGGAACATGCTATTGACCATATTCGGAGTTCTGAGCTGGGAGAAACGTTTGAATTTGTATTTACTATTGTAAGTGGTATCACGGCAGACACTTTCGGAGATTAAGTGAGCTGGAGAGGTAGTTTGGTCTTTTCTCATGCATATTAGCTTAACCACTCCATTATCCATCATGTGCGCACACATCCTCATACACTTGGTTAGGTCTCTTCTTCGGATTGATAATTAAGCATGTGTCATCAGTCCACCACTATACGCACTTGTGTGGCAATTGAGATTTAGTCCCTTTGGCACAAGTCCCTAAGACCTCGTGACTTAGGTACATAGTTGGCGTAAGCCATCATTAAGACCCACGAGGATGAAGCTACAAATGGCTGACCGACATATACAAAAACCATTCGGCTTATTAGAAGGCATATCTCTCACCACTTGTGGTGTGGAGTTTGAGCATATTTTTGCCATTTGTGATTTTGGGAAAAATCATGCTTACGAGATGATTTTAGGATGACCATTCATGTGTCGATTCCAAATCATACAAGATCGGGGAACCAATTCATTGTACTTGGGTCCATATGTGAGAATAGGGACAATAGGCTTAGCCCATTCTGGTACTATCTCAAGGTTAAATATGTATGCGTCAGGTAATTCATTCGCTATTCCTTGAGGAGCTTCTCCCGAAGTTAAGTTTGAGAGGGGTTCAGCTCTAAGGTGTGTCTTTCCCTTCCTGACTACAACTTCAAATTCATACTCCATGAGCAATAGAAACCATCATATCAATCGTCTGGTATTACAAGGCTTATTGACTAAGTATAATAGCGCTTGATGATTCGTGAAGAACTTGAACTTATTTGCCAATAAGTAATGCCTGAACTTCTTTACCACGTAAATCATTCCTAATCCTTCTTGTTCTTTAGTGGTGTAATTTCTATCTGCTACGTTTAACTGTCTGCCCGAGTAAGCTATAGGGAGATCTACATTACCTTGTGCCAACACACATCCTATGGCACAGTTGGATGCATCCACATGTACATGGAATGGCTTGCTCCAATCTGGGGTTGTTAATATTGGTGCTAAGCACAAGTGTTGTTTAAGTTCATTGAATGAATTTTCATACTCATATGTCCATTCGAACTTGTTCAAAAAAGAGTACATGGGCTTGGCTATGATAGCATACATGTGTATAAACCATCTATAATAACCAGAATGACCGATGAAGACCTATACCTCTTTTACATTATTTGGCCTAGGTAGGTTTGCAATTACTTTCACCTTTTCTTCATCTCTCAAAACTCCGTTCTTTGACACAATGTGTCCCAGAATTTTGCTTTGTTTGACCATGAAAACACACTTTTCTGGGTTCCGACAAACCTGATATTCTCGATATTTGTCAAATACTTGCCTTCGTTCTAGGGTATGCGGCTGCCTCATATTGGAATGAGTACATATGTGGTCAACATAAACTTCCAAATTCTTGCGTAAGAACTCCTTAAATCATGACACATAAGTCATTGGAAAGTGGCAGGTGCATTTGTCAGCCTAAATGGCATCACACAAAATGAAAATATGCCCCATTCTGTGGCAAAAGTCGTCTTATGCTGATCTTCTGGAGCAATGGCTACTTGATTATAGCCTGAGAAGCCATCAAGGAAGCTATAAACTTCCTTGCCCGCAACTCTCTCCAATAAGTGTTCCATGATAGGAAGAGGGTAATTGTCTCTAATCATGGCAACATCAACTTTTTTAAGGTTAATACACATGCGTAATTGTCCATTTTTCTTGGGCACGAACACAGTGGGAAATACCCATTCTGTATGCTCAATTTTGTAAATGAATCCTGCTTCTATCAAACAATCTATTTCTTCCTTAATCTTAGTAGCATAGTTATCATTGTAAGTTTATGGTTTCTGTTTCGTAGGTTTGGCATCAGGAGTCATACGGATTCTATGGGAGCTAATATCTAGGTCTACTCCTTTCAAGTCTTTGTAGCTCCAAGCGAATACATCTCTATATTCTCCCAATAGGGCAATTAACTCTTCTTCTTCTTCATTCGTCAAATCATGCCCTATGTATGTACATTTTTCTTCTTCTTCTTCTATGGTAACTATGATTTTTTTGGTTTTCTCTCGATTATCATATATTTCTCGAATGTCAACTTTCATTTTAGGCATTCGTACCATGATTTTTCTATCTTATATTTCATACTTCTTGAAGTTATCGGGTACTTCCATGAGTGGATCTTCTTCTTCTTCTTCTTCTTCTTCTTCTATCTTAGGTGATTTCTTTCTCTTCTTTTGTTTGCTCTCTATATGTTTCTAGACTGACTCGGGTTGTTTGTTTTGGCTTTCCTTTTCCTCTTCAGGGGTTTTGGCTTCTACAAAATAAAGATATTCCTCTTCTGTGGAATAAAAGGGTTCCATGATGATGGATTCTAGATCCTCATCACCACTCTCATCTGGTTCTTGGGTCACTTCCATGCATTCTTCTAGGATAAAGTCTTTCTCAATAAGTTCAATCATAAAAATGGAAATGTCATATCCGTCCTCATCAGAATGAGGAGTCCATTGTTCTTCGTTCACCGCTATGTCCATCGTAGCTAAGATTTCTACCCAACTGTGAGGCTCCAATTCCTCGTCTCGAAATACTATAGGTGCATAAGCTGGGTCTTGAAGCATTTGTGGATGTCGTTCTGAACCTACAGTCCTAGCTTCTAATCGTTCGAATCCAAGGATAAGGATCAAAGAAGGAGAAATTACCAAGTCACAAAGATATCAAATAATAGCACGAAGTATATATAAACAGGATAATCAAAAGATTCTTGCTTGTTGTGTAGAATGATCAGAACACGTGAATTGGTTGCAATTAGCACATGTAGGTGCATTAAAGCAACACCATTCAAAACATCATACCTTGCAGACTTTGCATAGACTAGGAGTATATTGGCCTTCCATGGAAACAGATGTCTACAAGTTGTGTAGAGAATGCCATGTCTGTTGTGAAAGATCACCCGTAGAACATGCCACGTTATGTCACATGTCTCTCACACCAGAATGGAGTGAACCTTCAGTGACGTACTTGAGGATGAAAACATTCCCTCAAGGAATGACTTTAGCACGACAACGTAGTCTAGAGAAAGAAGCTCAAGAATATTCACTTATTGGTGACAATATATACAAATGAGGAAGAGACAGATACCTAAGACAATGTGTTCATGAGAACAATTATTTGAGCATACTAGAGACTGCACACCAAGGTGTTGTAGGAGGTCATTTTGGCCCAGATAGGATAATCAAAGCCATACTGTTTGTAGGATTATGGTGGCCCACTCTTCACATGGATGCACATACCTATGTTAAGAGATGTGATGTGTGCCAAAGAACTCAGTTTCCTACTCGCAGAGATGAAATGCCACTGAAACCCATGATGGGAGGACGTGCATTTTCCAACTGGGGTATAGACGTTGTAGGACCCATTAACCCCGTTGCAAAAGGTACACATGCAAAATACATCATAGTTGCAATAGATTATCTCACAAAATGGGTAGAGGCCAAGGTCACAAAAAAGAATGATGCACACATGACTGCAAATTTCCTATTTGAAAATGTCTTTACAAGATATGGATTGCCCATAGAGCTAGTGAGTGATCGAGGAACTCACTTTCTAAACCAGGTCATTGAATATTTGTTACAGGATTTTATGCTGATTCACAAGAAATCTGCACCATATCATCCTCAGGCCAATGGTCAAGTAGAAAGTACTAACAAGATCCTTTGCACTGTATTGACGAAACTCATGAACAAAAAACGTTCAGATTGGGACAAACAGTTACACCACGTGATTTGGGCATATCAAGTGGCCTACAAGACCGTACTCAATGCAACTCCCTTTTAGATGGTTTTTGGTTAGAACATTATGCTCCCTTTAGACTTCTTGATACCCACCCTTAAGGTTTAACAAGAACATCAGTGGACTAGCCATGAATTATCATCAAGAATAATGGATTTGGAACGATTAGGAGAAACCAAGCTGAAAGCAACAACAGGCATATATGCAGCACAAATACGTTAGAAAGCCTATTTTGATGCACATGTGAAAGACAAAGGCTTAAAAGAAGGTGACTTAGTCCTAGTGTACACACTGAAACAACCTGCACGAAAATTAGAAAAGCGAGGTTATGGACCTATGATCATTAATAGACTTTCGACGAGTGGAGCGATACAATTAGCCACCCTAGAAGGAGAGATAATGCCTAATTACATTGGTGGCTATAGAGTTAAGCTATATCAGGAACCTCTTATTGAGGATATGCTTAGAAGACTCACGTTGGTAAAGAAGCATAAGGAGGAAGAAAAAACAATACTCGTGGAAGCTCAGGCAGAAGGTATAGAATGCATTAAGCACATGAAGATAAGAAGACAAGCACTAGGGAGAGAACATTATAACCATCTAGAAGTAACATCCAAATACCCCATGGCCATGTGTCAAGCAAAGTCAATTGCTCATCCTAGAGCACGACAATCCTTGCCATGGGCTCAAGGCTTTAATTGATTCAAGTGCAGAGACTAGTGCAATTAGATGGTCCCACTATAAGGACTCAAGAATAGAAATGTGGCCAATTGAGGCATACCTCATAGGGTTAGGAGGCATGGAAACCCCTTGCATGGGTGAGGTGGACCTTCCTATCCTCATACATGAAGTGACCATGATAGTGAAGCTCATGGTGTGCCATGAGAAGGACCCAATAGAACCCCTAATCCTTGGCCAAGATTGGCTATACGATCACTTAGTGGAGCTAAATCTTAGACAAAGCTCCTTGCAGATTGGAAACTTGGACCAACAGCGAGTGATACCGCTTGACTTCCCTAACAACACTCCGCTTGAGGTATGTAACCCCAGACCATATGAACTGAATGTGAAGGAGGAGTGGAAGATCTTTGGCCAAATAAGTCATATTATATCTACACCAACCCACATGGGCTTAGCGATGGACAATTGCCATTCAGTAGAATGTCAAGTGATTTTCCCCTAGTCTTCCTGCAAACTAGAAGGGGTCACCACCCAATAGTTGGGACAAATGAGGACCATCAGCGATCAAGTGGGTTACATTAGCGATCAGGTGGACTCCATCAGCAAACAAATGGGCACAATAGCCTATAGTGCCCATCCTTCCACACTTACTATGGAGTGGCCGATGTGAATACCTCGTGCAAGATCAACTTCAAGTTTTTCCCAATCTATGGGTTGAGGTTCATCTGGTGGCGAACGTCGCTAGTGTGTGGAGTACACGAGTTGTTCAGAGGCCAATAATTGAAGTAGGTGTGTGGGCCTGCTTATGAAAACCTCGGAATGGTACTCCCAAAATCCGGTGGTAAACATCTCTTCAAATGTGGTCTTATAACAAGCTGGTAGGTACTTGATGCAGCACTTCAATGCATAACACACCGGGAGCGATGATGTCGTGCTCATATCATATGCTAAGTCTTGATTACCATGCTCAAATCCCGGGATGTTAACATGCATTGCTTTGACGCAGTAGAAGATTTTAAATACAGTCTGCATCATATCAAATATTTTGACAGTCATATGTGCGACAACATCATCCATGCAATGTAAGTGGGGGATCCAGTGGTGAATCATGGCCATCATGTATTCGACTGTGGGTGGTTCGCGAGGTGGAGTGAAATAAGGATAATTAAGCCAACCTTGGCACTGCTTATTATTCTGAAGTTTGATTGCGAATGCCTTCCAGGAGCGACATCTTTGCATAGGTCCCCAACATGGGTTATATTTCAAATGCAAGGGTGCCTTGACCCATGTGCTCGTCATTTCTAGATATTGTTGTAAAAACTCCTGGTACCAAGTTGCTTAAAAGATTTTACCTTTCATTGTCGTCGGTGGTAGAACTATCGATGCTTTCTGTCCTTTTGGCACCCATACTTGTTTCATGCCGCTTGCTTTGTGATGCTGATACTACTGCTTTCTTTGTGTCACTTGGTATGGTCATCGATTTGGGTTCATCAATCATGGTTGACTCCTTCGTCATTCAGGGTGAGAGGTTGGGTTGACACTATGCTTTGGAAAAAAAGGGGGGTCGAACACTTGCGAAACTTGCCCATTAGGAAGTGAAGCATTTTGTACCACAGACCTCAGCACACCCTCGCTCATGACCTCCTACGAAACTATATCCAACAGACCCCGCCACAAGGTTCTGTCGAGGATGACAGATGCGAGAGGGAGGGAGGCATTGGCAGTAGCCAAAGGCATAGAAGATGAGGAAGCATGTGAACACGGATCATGATAAAGTCGTGGGGAGCCACGCATTCATTTTCTCTCTAAGAAATATATTTGATAAAACTCCGAACAATGATTTTCATCACTCTTGTACCATATGTATCATAGAAACACCCACTTTTGTAGTTAGTATCTCCATTTCGTGCAAGTCGAGAAGTCCTCGAGCTTGAGGAGCTTAGGTAGAACAAGCATACCAATTTTCGCTATTTTTAGATCTTGTTTAGACCTCAAAATAGTACCTAGAACCTATTTTTTTAACTATGCCAGACACTAGATGTGAAACCGATTAAAACTAGTCTAAAAACTATAAATAGAGCTAGAGACCTCATTTTTTGAGGTTAGATAGTATGAGCTAGTGTAGACTTGTGAGAGCTTGAGCTTGTAAGAGTATTCTTGAGTAATAGAATCTACTTTCAACCTTACATTGTGTGTTGATTGTCTCTTTCTTGTGCATGTGTGTGTGTGCATCTCTATGCTTCTCACCTTCATTCTCACTACATATTGCGTTCACGATCTTCATGTCACTCCTATCTCTTCCGGGGATTGACATTAAGGAGGTGGAGCTTCTTAACATGGTGCTTATCATTGTGCTAGAGCAACAACTTTTGATAATGTCAACTCTTTGCAAAGGTGTTGGTTTGCTTTCTATGCTTTTGTGATTCTCTTCCACTTGGGAGGATGTTGGGTGGGGTCTTTGTGGTCTACGATGCAGTTGATAGTTCTTCTTTTTTCTTAGAGCACACCTAGATGGTTCTATCTCATCATTTACATGCTCTGCCATATTTGCATGTTGACTTTGTTCTCTTTCTTCATCAGTTGTTCTTTGTCCTTGCCATATAGGGAGTGTCTTGTCTCCTTTTGTTACTCAATGGTTCATTGGGATATGATCATCGTTCCATGGTGGCTCCTTAATGTTTTCTTCATTCACGGACTCCTCTAAAATTGATTCTGACTTCATTATGGCTCATCTCCATCCTTGTTGTTTGGGTCTTGCCTTGAATGTTGTCTTAGGTGGGGGCTCACATTAGATAAAGGAGGGAAAGGTAGCATTTCTTGCATTACATCTCTCTCTCTCTCTCTCTTGTTGTGAAACTTCATTCCCCGACATGTTGGTGCAAATGATCAAGCCTACACACTTAGCTTAGAAGACAATGTGTGCAACTCTCACTTGATGATGCATGTGAACCTTAGCTTGGAATCACTTGGTCATTTACCATTGTAAAAGATTAAAATCTTGGAAGAATCTTGTGAAGGCTTGTTTCTCATGGAGTTAGGAAGAATATGTGTTACGAGTTTCAAATGAGAGAATAACTCCTAAATTATTGGAGTCATTTTTAGTTGGATCTAAGTTTGAATTCAAATTCAAACTTAGAAAAACTTCTTATAAAAGATATTGTAAGAATCTTGCGGCTCTGTAGCCTCATTCAGAGCTCTCTTCTTGAACATTTGTAGAAGTTGAGTGGCTCACACCATAGCTCACTCAGTCCATCATCATTGAGCATCATTAAAATGCCAATGATCTAGTACAATCATGTTTTATAATACATATAGTTCATTGAACATCTCTACCTACTTCTCTATTATGACTACTCAGAACAGTCAACTTTCTCTGATCATATCTTAGTGAATTCTCAACCATTTCTTATAATCTTTGATTTATTGGAACCAACTTGAAGTCTACTTTGTGTTTTCACAATTGCAAATCATTTGGTTCAGTCATCTGGGAGAAATCAACTTTGAAGTGCTCACTCATCATCTACTAGTTAGGTCCTTAAAAAATCCGGGGTAAGCTTTGGATTGCTAAACTTATTTCTTAGAGCATAGTTTATCATTTTAGATGATTCCACTTGCAGTCATTAGCTATCTAAGCTAATTGAATTCCCTCAAAAGGAATTTCATCAATTGTTACTGTGCTATGAGATCTGAGCAAAAGAACTAGTAGGTGTATCGACTAAAATAGCAAGCTTTGTGACACTAGCTATTCATGAAGTAGTCTATTTTGATTCAATTGTTCCAAGCATCAACTCTAAAGTACATAGGTACTTTCTTGGTGTCATTTTCAAGCTAAAAGGGCCTACTATATAACTTTGAAGTGTATTAGGGCAGGTACAAAGCAGGTTTTAGCACTACCACCTCACTTCCTAGAGGTATCCATCCATCTCTTCCAACAATGGTATCAGAGCAAGTTGAAATAAAATGGGAGATGGTTTCCCTTCTTTCATTGATAAATTGGACAAGAACAATTATCCAAAATGGTCCGTGGAGATGAAGACCTATCTACAAGGAAGGAGTCTCTATGGATACATATTAGGAGATGAGGAGATGCTCATATTCAGAAGCAAAGATCAACCTACAAGAGAGGATCAAGAAAGACTCAACTCATGGTGTGCCAAAGATGCTTTAGCCAGGTCATATCTACTTAACTCTATTTCTGGCTTCTTTCTTCCTCATATTAGGAATTTCAAAACTTCCCAAGAGACTTGGGATACTCTATCTTCATATTTTTCCTCCAATACAAGTGCTAAGAAAAAGCAATTGTGGATGGAGTTTACCACTCAAAAGAAGCAACCTAAGCAGAATGTTTCAAAGTTTGTGACTAAGGTGAAAGATGTAGCTAATCAATTGGAAAGCATAGGAGAGGAGATTGAAGAAGAGCAAATAGTGAGACAGATAATCAATGGCATCAAGGCAGATGATAAGTGGGAATCCTTCACAAATGCGATGGATATTTATATGGATATGCAAATCCCTGATCTAACCACTCTCATGGGGCAACTCTTCACCCATGAGGCCAAGATAAAAAAACGGAGAACCATCAAGAGGTCACAATTCTTCTACCCTCTATACAAATAAAGGAAAGTCATAAAGGAAAGAGCAAGAAAGTTGAAGATGAAGGTGCTACTTCTCAAGCTGACTATGCAGGGAGAGGTAGGAATTCAAGAGGAAGGGGCACTTTAGGTAAGCAAGGTAGGGGGAGACCTTTCAACTCTTCCCCATGCAATATATGTGGATTGTCTAATCACACAATAGATGAGTGCTATAGAAACTTCAAGAACCAGAGAGGAAGAGGATTTCAAAGAGGTGGCTACTAACAATCAAGAGTAAGATTCAACCATAATCAAGAATACAACCATGGCTACAACAACAATTACAACAACAACTATCAAGGAGGATACAAATAAAAAAAAGAGTTCAACAACTATACAGACGATCAAGAGGATTCTCTTCTCATTATGAACATGACTTCAAAACAAGGTATAAATGATGAACACCTCTATTATTTGACTTAGGTTGTTAAAACCATGTAGCATGCAATGTAGCTCTCCTTTCTGATCTTGAAGAACCCAAGGGTAAGCATCAAGTGTAGACAAGTGATGATACCAAGCATTTAGTTCTCAAGGTAGGAAATGTCATAACTTATGATGGGAATAGGAATCTATTGAGCATAGTTCTTTATGTACCTACTATCACAAAGAATTTGATGAGTGTTGGACAGATAGTGGAAAAGGGTTTGCACGTTAGGTTCAATAAATTTGGAGCCTTTGTGGAGGACCCCCAACATGGATTCAGAAGAATTTCCAAGGGAGAGAAAATAGGTAGATTGTTTACATTTGAGCTTGAGGACACTAGAAACATTGCACTTTACAATTATAAGGATCAAACTTTGTTTGGATTAAAGATATGGCAAAAAAAGATTAGGGCACATTGGTGAGAGAACATTGAAGCAGATATGTAGAGATCAATGTGTACTTGGGATACGTAATGTATCCATGCAACATATGATATATAAATGTGGTGCATGTCAGTTTGATAAATCACACAGGTTACCCTTTACAAAGAAAGGCTATATGCATGAGGATTATTCGGAACTTGTCCACACAGATGTGTGGTGACCAAGCAAGGACCATTCAATTTGAGGCTCAAGGTACTATGTGTCATTTATTGATGATTTCAGTAGGTGGACTATCTTGTATTTCATGAAACATAAGGATGAAGTGCTCAATTGTTTCAAGAAGTATCTTGCACTTGTGGAAAAACAAACAGGAAAAAGCTTAAAGAGGATAAGGTCAAATGGAGGAGGTGAGTACTTCTCCAATGATTTTGATGCATTTTTGCAGGACAGAGGTATCAAAACACAGATCACTACTAGATATACTCCTGAGCAAAATGGAGTAGCAGAGAGGAGGAACAAATTGATTGTGGAAGCATCTAGATCTATGCTAAATGAAAAGAAGTTGCCTAATTACTTGTGGGCAGAGAGTGTTTCTATTGCCACTTATCTTATTAACATGTTACCTTCTAAATCCCTTAATGGGATGACCCCCTATGAGGCATGGCATGGTAGGAGACCATCACTTGAACATTGCAAAATATTTGGTTGTGTTGCTTATGTGCATGTTCCACCTCAAATCAGAGGTAAACTAGACCCTAAGGCTGAGAAATTGATCTTCATAGGGTATGATATAAATAAAAAAGGATACATGTTTTATAATCCATCCAACAAAGGATTTATGGTCAGTAGAGATGTTGTGTTTGATGAGAATGATTCTTGGTTTGAAAGTGAATGCGGGAAGGTCAAATTTCCATATGACTTGGAAGAAGAATTTCCAAGCCTCACCAAGGAGGAGCCAAGCACAATTGAAGACATCAAATCTGATGATGAGGACACCATCAACTTGGAAGAATTTAAAGCATGGAAATCAAAAGGCAAGGTCAAGATGAAAAGGTTGGAGGACATACCTGAGTCATCCAACCAAGCCTTAAGGAGATCACAAAGAGAGAGTAAGAAGCCAATCAGATATGGGTATGATACTTTATTAGTCACTAAGCATTCTATTTATCTTGCTAAGGATTCATCACTTGAAGAACCTTCTTCATATGAAGAAGCAAGTACCCAAGCAGAATGGAAGGAGGCTATGAATGATGAAATAGAAGCACTCCAAGAGAATGAAACTTGGGAGCATGCAAGCTAAATCATGTATGCAAAATGAAGAAAGCTCTTTATGGATTGAAGCATGCACCTAGGGCATGGAACCATAAGCTAACAACCTATCTTCAAGGCCAAGGATTCATGATGAGCAAGGCACATTCTTCTTTGTTTGTCAAGAGGATTAATTCAGAGATGATATATTTATGTGTATATGTTGATGACATCATTCTTATAGGTAGTGGTGTCAATGGCATCAAACAAATAAAAAACCAGATGATGTAGGAGTTCAAGATTAGTGACCTAGGGTTTCTAAAATATTTTCTTGGACTTGAGTTAATATACACTAACTCTGGAATTTGCATCACTCAAAGGAAATATGTGCAGGACATATTGAAGAAGTTCCACTTGGAGGATTCAAAAGTAGCTAGCACCCCTATAGAGGTAAATCATAAACTGAGTGCTCATGAAGGTGATTTGCTTGAGGACATTGCAGGTTATCAAAGCATAGTTGGAAGTCTAAACTATGCAACATTAACAAGGATTGACATATCTTATGAAGTAAGTGTTCTGAGCCAATTCATGCATAAACCTAGAGCACCTCACTTGGGGCTGCTAAAAGAATTTTGAAGTATCTCAAAGGTACTAAAAATCAAGGTCTTTACTTCCCATACACATCGAATGTGGATATAAAGTTGTACCTAGATCCAGATTGGGCAGGATGTAAGGATGACATAACAAGTACTTTTGGATATTTAGCTTTTGCAGGTGATAAGCCCATCTCATGGTCTTCTAAAATGCAACAAATTGTTGCCCTATCTTCAACTGAGGCTGAATAAAGGGGATTAGCAAATGCTACACAATAAGCTATTTGGATTAGATTGATTTACTTAGATTTGGGACTTCACACTCATTCACCAATAATTTTTGGTGATAACACTAGTTCTTTGCACCTTGTAGCTAATCCCATTTATCATGCAAGAACGAAGCATATAGAAGTGCACTATCACTATGTTAGAGAGAAACCTTTGAGCAAAGAGATTCAACTAGCATATGTATCTACAAATGTGCTGATTTGTTAACCAAAGCACTTGATGGTACTAAGCTTTGTAGGTTTAAAACCATGATTGGATTGAAGGATATTCAAGAAGATTGATGAAGCAAAGCAAGCCAAGATATTTGGCTTGAGGGGGAGTTGTTGGTGCAAATGATCAAGCCTACACACTTGGCTTAGAAGACAATGTGTGCAACTCTCACTTTATGATGCATGTGAACCTTAGCTTGTAATCACTTGGTCATTTACAACTGTAAAAGATTAAAATCTTGGAAGAATATTGTGAAGGCTTGTATCTCGTGGAGTTAGGAAGAATATGAGTTACGAGTTTCAAATGATAGAATAACTCCTAAATTATTGGAGTCATTTTTACTTCGAGCCAAGTTTGAATTCAAATTCAAACTTAGAAGAACTTCTTATAAAAGATATTGTAAGAATCTCACGACTGTGTGGCCTCATTCAGAGCTCTCTTCTTGAAGATTTGTAGAAGCTGAGTGGCTCACACCATAGCTCACTCAGTCCATCATCATTGAGCAGCATTACAATGCCAATGATCTTGTACAATCATGTTTTATAATACATATAGTTCATTGAACATCTCTATCTACTTCTCTGCTAAGACTACTCTGAACAGTCAACTTTCTCTTATCATATCTTAGTGAATTCTCAACCATTTTTCATAATCTTTGGCTTATTGGAACCAAATTGAAGTCTAATTTGTTTTATAAAAATCTCAAAGCATTTGGTTAAGCCATCTGGAAGAAATCATCTTTGAAGGCTCATTGGTCATCTACTGGTTAGTCCCTAAAAAATCGGGGGTAAGCTTTGGATTGCTAAACTTATTTCTTAGAGCATAGTTTATCATTTTAGATGATTACACTTGCAATCATTAGCTATCTAAGCTAATTGAACTCCCTCAAAAGGATATTTCTCAATTGTTATTGTACTGTGAGCTCTGAACAAAAGAACCAGCAGGTGGATCGATTAAAATAGCAAGCCTTGTGACACTAGCTATTCATGAAGTACTCTGTTTTGATTCAATTGTTTCAAGCATCAAATCCAAAGTACATAGGTACTTTCTTGGTGTCATTTTCAAGCTAAAAGATTCTACTATATAACTCTGAAGTGTATTAGGGCAGGTACAAAGCAGGTTTTCGTAGTACCACCTCACTTCCTAGAGGTATCCATCCATCTCTTCCAACACGGCGATGGAATATTGAGAGAGTGTATACATGCACCTACGTTTTTTCTAAAAGAGTGGCTTGTGGCTCGATGCTTCTTATGGGGTGTCATCCATGTTGGGTGCTAAGTACCTTGCACATGGCTAGGGTAGATGATGTGATCCTTCCTAGCAATCTTCAT
Source organism: Ceratopteris richardii (assembly GCA_020310875.1). NCBI lineage: Eukaryota > Viridiplantae > Streptophyta > Polypodiopsida > Polypodiales > Pteridaceae > Ceratopteris > Ceratopteris richardii. Next base: position 22,946,453 of record CM035423.1, on the reverse strand, counting down.
CATGCATGCCATTCTCCTAGGATCTAAAGTGCTAAAATGAATAAGGCTGGCCTTATTTAAAGACTTTCACTCAAGATTTATCCATTTCACATTTAAAGGGACAAAAATTAGTTTCAAAATATCAAAAAAAACATTTAAAAACTATCAATAATAATACGAAAAAGTAAGCATGATATAATGAAAAGAATTGAAAATTTATTTGATGCAACAAGAACTATAAAAACTTTGACAATCAAGTTTTGATCAGATATAATGTATGGTGGGAGTCGAAAACTATTTCCAAGTAGAACCCTCATAAACTCTTTGTGCATGCCATTGGGCATGATGTAGTGGTCTTGATGATCACATCCACTTCTCTTTTGCAATACCATGTCGAATCTTTCTTGCAAATTTTGCTATTTGTGACTCAAATGCTTGTTCCATTGCATATTTTCTAAAAAATGTTGTATGAAAAAACTAGTTGAACATTCTTCTAAGTAGTTTGATTGCAGTAGAACATTGCCATGATAGGTGTTTTTAAAGTAAAAACCTCTAGCCCTTTAATGTGACTTCTCCATTCCTTATGTACTAAAGATCTACAGTCATCCATACCGATTCATAAGATATGCTCAATGTGCAAAAAGAATATGATATGGTTTGTTCAATAAAATGTACACATGGTATGAAAAAACATATTAAAGAATGTAAGCAAAACTTCCCATGTAATGTGCAATGTTTCTCCCCATGATAAGATGAATGACTATGTCAACTCCTTCAAAGTCACTTGGAATACTTCTCGTTGTGAAGCATTAGTGGAAACCAAACCCATGTAATAATTGATCTAGAGATGACCAAAGCTTCTTTTGCATGTTAATGAGATCAACTTGTCTATCATTCTCTATCATAATCAAACATAGGTCTTTCCAAAGCTTCCATTTTCCATCATCTTGACTATTCACATCTATTTTAAAGAAACTTCTTGCCTTCTTACCAATCATTGAAACTTGTTGTAAAATCTCTTAAGACTCCCTATACTTCTCAACAACTAATGATACATGGCCACCATAACAATCAATAGAATTCAAAAGATCTTCTATTTTTTGAATTGCTATTATAGACCTCTATAATGGTTTCATTGCAAATGCATATTCAACATGGAGCTTTAAATGCCTATCAAAGATCCTCATGAAGGCGTGCAAAGTAAAAAAGTGAACATTGACCAATAGAAATGGAATAATGGGAATCTAATCATTGGTTGTTTTTTCATAACATTGGACACCTCAAAAGAGATATCTCCCATTTCCTACTATCCCATGAGTTTGTGTCATCAATCTCTTTAGAGTAATCAACTCTCATCAATGCCCTTGCATGTTTAGATTCTCTTAGGTCCTTTATAACCTTATGTACAATATGGGCAGGGATAGAGAGAAGATGCTCCTTGCTTACAACCTAGCATCCATTTTATATTGTTAAGGTCTCCACCCAAATGCCATTTTACCTCAAAATCACCTATACCATCTATAGAGAGCTTTTTCCCATGTATTTGAGAAGAAATTACTTCTCTAATCCATGGACACCTACTAAAAACCCATGAAATAACATTGTTTATTTCTTTGGGAACTTCTATAGCACCTAACCATCATATATCCCTCTCTGATTGGAGATTGTAAGTAAAATGGGAAGCGGATCCTAAATTTTTATCACCCGTTGCATGGTCCATAACTTCATTCACTAATGTCACACTCAACCTTTTTGATTGCTGACCCTTTATAATTTGGCACTCGTCAAGCTAGTATGAACTTTAATTTAACATTATAGTCTACACAAAGAGGAAACATTACCTTAATTTAACACTTGAATGTAATAAAGCTTCAATAGCATATAAAATGTAGTAGGGGTACCTTTGATTGTTGAACTATAAAAGTGAACCACTACTTCTTGAAGCTTTAAAGATCCATAGATATATTGTTGAATCTAGTGTAAGTAAATCCTTGTGTACATAGGATCTTGAATTACTTCTTGGGAATATTTGCATGATAAATAGAGGTAGCCATAGTGTCTTCTATGAATAAATATTCTAAGAATATGAACCACATCCTCATTAGAAGTTTTTTTCTTGATAGAAACTTTATATGGGCATGGAAATATACTTTGAGAAATACTTTGTGTTTGTAAAGCTTGTTTCAAAAGGTTGTACATTGTGGTATACCCATTTCTACTGATGCTCGCTTTGTCACATATTGCCTGCACATCTTGCACTTTGATAAGGTTTTTTAACTTCTCTGAGAAATCAGCTTAAACAATGACTCTAATGCACTTTCCTATGGGTGTGTCTATAATAAAAGTAATTTCTTTACTGTTTATAAAACTATTCATCAACTTGGATTGGTCTTGTGTTGTTGACGAAGCACTTATGTCTTGAATAAATGACCTACACAATGAAGGATTCGATTTCATACCTTCATTGAAAAAAATAAAATTAAAACAAATACTCACCTTATGGCATAAATATGATGTTTACATGCTTCACCACCTATTGAAAGAAATTCAAAGGATGATAATGCTCTTTTTAACTTTGCAATTTTGTTTTCCTTTGCTTCCATATCTTGCTCAAACTTTGCAAGTTGTTTTTGTAAAGATATGATTGTGCTTTCCAAAGTGACCATTGTTGATATATTTAGGTAGTGATGTGTGTGAACACTCTAGGACCGTCGGGGCACTTTTTTCCCTCTTTAGGAGGTTTTTTTCCCCCGGCTTGTATATATGCCTATTGCCCTAATGGGCTACTTATCTTTGTACATTCTCTAGTAATACATTCAGTATTGTGTGTTGTGCTCCAAGCTTCTTCTTCTTCCTTATGTTGTTTGCGTGCTTCCGTAGACGTCTAACTCCAACAATTGGTATCAGAGCATGTCGTTGCTTCATCTAGGGCACCGTCGACACTCCTCCGTTTGTAGTCTCAGAATCGCACGAATTTTGGTGAGCATACTCAGCGTGTTTCCAAGATCAAAATAGCTTTGCTATGTGGTGCCGAAATCCCGATCTGACCTCGTTTGGGCCTCCGAACGCACTATCGTAGTGCTTGTGCAGGCTATTTCATCTTCTTGTGCCAAAGGTATATACCAGTTTCTGCTTGCCAGTATAAGCGTCTCGAAGTTTGCCACAGGTCTAGTAGAATTTGTCTAGGAAGTTCTATTCAACTTTTTGAGATACATTTAATTTTTTGCATCAAGGTATTTTAGTCACCGGCCATGGCTGAAAGCAGTGATGTATTCCGTATGTTGGCTGTTGAGGATAAGTTGGATGGTACCAACTACCTATTATGGGCTTATATCATGCGACATGTGTTGGTTGCAAAAGGACTATGGAACATTGTACAGAGTGTCAAAAAACGTCCTATCACACCTGCAACTGTTACAACTACAGGTACTGAAGTTGATGCAAAAGGTGTCGAAGATGATGATATTGTGCATATTCCTGTTCGTGCTGCGGTTTCTACTGCACCTACTATAGAGCAGATTCGCTAGGATGGAAGAGATTCCCAGGCACATGCATTGATAGCTTTGTTTGTCAAATGTGCCATTATTCCTCACATTCGCTCTTGTAGAGCAGCTAAGGATGCTTGGGATACACTTACCACATTGTACCAAGCTAGGAATGAGGCTCGTGTTGCTTACCTCCGAAAACAGTTGGAGAGTGAGCACATGAATGAAGGCGATTCTATGGACAGTTTCCTAACGAAGATCAAAGACTTGAAGGAACAGTTGATTTCTGCTAATGAGGTTATACTAGATAGCTCACTTGTGCACACCGTTCTAAGTGGTGTTCCTGATTCATATCAGACTTTTGCTTCTACTCTTCGGTTTATGATGAAAGGCAATCCAAATGCCTTATCATTTGAGGAGTTAGTCTCTGTTTTGTTGCAGGAAGATCAGTCTAGGCAGAACAGGTCCATTATGCGAGTTGCAGATCAAGCTTTCTTGGCTAGTCAGAAGGGCAAAGGAAAATGGAGCTCTTCAACTAGTAAGCAAAAATCTGCTAATTTTGCATATTCGAAGAAGGAAGATAAAGATGAGAAGAAATCAGAAAAGCAAAAATTGTTTTGTAATTACTGTAAAGGGAATGATCATATCATAAAGAACTGTCCAAAACTCGCTGCTAAAGAGGCAAAGAAGAAAGAGGCTGGAATGGTTGTTGTAGAGGCCTCTACACCAAAAACAGAGTTTGCTAATCTTGTGCAGGAAGAAGAATGGGCGTTTACTACTGTCTGTAGTTTTGACCCATCTTCTCATGATCAGTGCACGTTTGCACTAGACTCAGATGTTTGGTATTTTGACAGTGGGGCGACCAAACATATTACCTTGCAGCGTAGTTTCTTCTCTTCACTCGAGCCTGCCCCTATAGGGAATACTGTTACAGGCACCAACAACTCCTCCTATCCTGTTATGGGAGTTGGTAAGATCATTTTGACTACTGCTTGGTAGTTCTTTCACTTTGTCAGATGCTTTATTTGTGCCAGGGATCAAGAAGAACTTGTTATCAGTTTGTGCATTAGCCAAGATTGGTTTGGTTGCGAAATTTGTTGATGAGAGGTGTACAGTTCATGATCTATCAAATGGCAATGTGATTATTGCTTCTGGCATTTTATGTCGTGGGCTGTATAAGCTCATAGACTATGAAAGATCTGTAAATGATTTGGCATGTGCAGTAAATGATTCTCAGGCTATGTCAGATGCAAAGCTTTGGCATGCACGCTTTGGTCATCTGAATTTTGCTAGTTTGCTACGCCTGCAGAAATATGAAATGGTGTCCTCTTTGCCCAGACTTGAGGCACCTAGAAAACATGTTTGTGAAGGCTGTATTTTGGGCAAAATGCAACGTTCATCCTTTCCAAAAGATGGTTTAGTTCGGGCTACTCAGAAATTGTAGCTTGTACATAGTGATGTCTGTGGTCCTATGCAGACACCTTCCTTTGGGAATTATCTTTACTTCATGACTTTCATCGATGATTTTTCCAGGCATGCATGGGTATATCCATTGAAGGCAAAGTCGGAAGTTTTCATGTGCTTCAAACAGTTTTTGGTTTTGGTTGAAAATCTGTCAACATGTAAAATGGGCACCCTCCGTTCTGATTGAGGGGGGGAATATATGTCTTCTGATTTTAATGCATTTCTGGCTGAACGTGGGATAAAACACCAGTGTACAGTGTCGTATACGCCTCAACAGAATGGAGTTGCTGAATAAAAGAACAGGTCACTCATGGAGATGGTGAGGTGTATGGTCAAGAGTTAGGCTTTACCACATAGTTTCTGGCTTGAGGTTGTCATGTGTGCAACATATGTACTGAACAGGTGTCCCACTAAAGCACTGCAATCTATCACTCCATATGAGGCTTGGCATGACCGCAAGCCATCTGTTGCTCATCTCCGTGTTTTTGTTGTTCGGGATATGCATTAGTGCTTGAACAACATCGCAAAAAGTTGGATGATAAAGCAATAAAATGTATTTTTGTTGGGTATAGTTCTGAAAGTAAAGGCTATCGTCTGTATCATCCACACACTAAACGCATTCTAGTTAGCCATGATGTTGTTTTTGTGGAAGATGCTATTGAGCCATTGCTTTCATGTACTAAGGAGACATCTGTTAGCTCCAAAGACATGTATGATACTTTGCTGCCTCTTTTTACAGGTGGATAGTCTAGTGCTGGTCCTAATGAGGCAACTTCTCAACCTTTGCAAGTTGCATGTGATGATGCAGATAATTTCGTTTCTGATGCAGATGCATATGATGCACTTATTGATGAGAGAGCTGATATTGAGCAGGCAAGAACTATGCCAAAATGGTTGGTGCAGACCTTACGTGAAAGCAAATTAGATGCACCTCTATCATATCGTACTCGATCAGGCTCTCATAGTGCCTCTTTTGCATCAGATTGCTATGCTATGGCTGCATCTAGTCTCTGTGATGAGAATGAGCCTATTTCCTTTGATGAAGCACAAAATTCAGAAAATTGGATGGCTACTATGCAATTTGAATATGATGCAATAATGAAGAATGGTACTTGGTCTTTATGTGACTTGCCACCTAGCAAGAAGGCTATTGGCACTAAGTAGGTATACAAGCTGAAGCGTAAACCTAATGGTACACTTGATAGGTATAAGGCTAGACTTGTTGCAAAGGGTTATGCGCAGGAAAGAGGCATTGATTTTGATGAGACCTTTGCACCTACATGCCGTATGACTACTGTTCGGAGCATTTGTGCACTTGCAGCCCATCATGGTTGGAATGTACATTAGTTGGACATTAAAACTACATTCTGAATGGTGACTTGCATGAAGAAGTGTATGTTTTTCAGCCCCATGGCTTTGTGCAGAAAAAGCATGAAAACTAGTTGTGCAGGTTAAAGAAGGCATTATATGGTTTAAAGCAAGCACCACGTGCTTGGTATGAGAAGATACATGCCTATCTCATTCCACATGGTTTTGAGAACAATCCAACTGAAAGCACCTTATATGTTAAGTGTGATAATGATGTGCTTCTGATCATTGTTGTCTATGTTGATGACATGCTGCTCACTGGTACTATTGAGAAGCCTATTGCTGATTTTAAGGCTGATTTGCATGCCTCATCTGAGATGTCTGATTTGGGGCATTTGCATCACTATTTGGGCATTCAATTTATGCAAGTTGATGGTGGGATGGCTTTGTGTCAAAAAAAAATATATTGACACATTATTGCAGCGTTTTGGCCTTGAATACTGTAAGCCTATTGCCACTCCTATGGAGATAGGTTTAAGATTGATTCTTCATGATGCTAGAGATGCATTTGATGTTGTCCTCTATAGACTTATGCATTGCCCAAAATGTCAAGCATCAAGCATTGGCAAGTGGTTAAGCGCATCTTTTGCTACTTGAGTGGTACTCGGCTACTTGGGTTGTTTTATCCAAAGGGGGGATCACTACCGCCAGATTCGCATGCTTTTTCTGACCCAAACTAGGTTGGTTGCTATGACACTCGTGTGTCTACTAGTGGCTTTTGCTTCATGCTTGGTAGCTCATGTATATCTTGGTTGAGCAAGAAGCAGCCTACTGTGGCCACTTCCAATTGTGAGGGACAGTATAGGGAAGCTTTCATAGCTATTGTTGAGTGTGTGTGGCTCAGACGCCTTATGGCTGATTTGGGTGTTGGTGAGTCTTCTGCCACCACCAACTTCACTGATAGTCAGAGCGCATTGGCAGTTGCGAGGAACCTTGTGTTCCATGCTCGCACTAAGCACATTGAGGTGCATTATCGTTATGTCAGGGAGAGGTTCTCTGCTGGGGATATCAGCTTGGCATATGTGTCCACGCAAGAGAATATTGCAGACCTTTTCACGAAGGCTCTGCCTAGGGAGAAGTTTGAAGCTTTCTGCAAAGCTTTGGGCTTACTTCCTTTTGTGGAGTGATTTCCACATAGCTTGGCACTTCCTTATACATGAGTGGCAGCTACTTGTTCACCGCATCACTCCCAGGGGGGATTTGTTGATATATTTAGGTAGTGATGTGTGTGAACACTCTAGGACCACCGGGGAACTTTTTTCCCTCTTTAGGAGGTTTTTTTCCCCCGGCTTGTATATACGCCTATTGCCCTAATGGGCTACTTATCTTTGTACATTCTCTACTAATACATTCAGTATTGTGTGTTGAGCTTTAAACTTCTTCTTCTTCCTTATGTTGTTCGCGTGCTTACGCAGACGTCTAACTCCAATCGCCACCCGCATATGATGGAGTTGATATTGTTGGAGGTGATACTTAGCAGTAGCATGTGAATGTGTAGATAATTGCTTGCAATAACCTAATAGTCCAGCTTCACCTACACCAATGACTTGAAGTAAAGTTGAGAGGTTATGGAATGTTAGATGATAAGAAGATATCGGATCACGAGGATATAGTGAATCATGAGTCCAAAGATCAATATTCTTTTCTAGAGCTATGCAACATTCATTTTGAGAATCCACATCATTGTTGCACTATGTATTTGTAGCAAAATCTCTAGGCACATGAGCATGGATACTTGTTGATGCAGGAGCATGACGACCTTCTAGTATGAAGTTTGTAATATATACCAACACCATCTTTGCTAATGACCAAAAATATCAAAAACAAAGTGGAAAATTGATTGGAAGGGGCTCTAAAGCATGTGTTTTACTGCAAAAATGTGTGTTCCTGTATGTGGATGGGTTAAAGTGTGTTTTTCCACCATGTGTGACTGGAAACGATGAAAATTGAAACAAATCATTTTTTTGGAGAACCATAGTTATGGATTTGATGATGTGGCACTTAATTTTGGAGGGAGGTTGAAAATTATACTTTTTCTAATAGAAACTAAAAAATGAGTCAAAAAAGTGACTTTTGACATATATATTAAAAAATGGCCCCTTTTAAGTAAATATACACTAAAAATGAGACTTTAAAAATAAATCATTTTTTTATTAAGATACATGCACGAGTTTGATGATGTGGAAAGTAGATTCTCTTTCTTTGATTCTCTAGAAGAAGAAAGAGAGGAGCCTAGTAAAGCGTAAAATATCCTACTCTAGCCTACTAAAAAGTTTCTTATAAAATGGTGTCAATCTAGTACAATGGTGAGTACCAACGTGAGGAGTTCCACCTCGTACTTGTCAATCCACAGAGTGGGTAGGCCAATATGAAGATCAAGAGCAAGTGAAGTGCATGAAGGTAGTGGTGAGAAATGCAAATCCATATACACACATACACAAATACACACACACATGAGGAAAGAGGCAATAGAGATCAATGGAAGGCAAGAAAAGAACTCATATTCATCACTAATTAGGTACAATAGCTCTACTAGCCCAAAAGCTTATAGTTTCAAAAGTTCAAAAATTATCAAAATGAGCTCTCTAGCTCTATTTATAGGTTTTGCCTAGTTTTGACCGGTTTCACATCTAGTGACCGGCATAGTTAAAAAATAGGATCTACATCTAATTTGAGGTACCTAACGGCTTCCAAAAATTATAAAAAGTGGTATGAGACACCTACTTACACTCCTCAAGCTCGAGGAATCCTTGGCTTGCACAAAATGGAGTCATACATGTGATAATTGCATGTATGTACATATATTACATTGTTTTAGTGATAAAAATCACTTTTTGGGTTATGAAATGACCTATGTGCTTCCTCTTTGGCTGTGATGAGATCCTGTACTTGGTCTTGTGCCTTGAACACTCCCCTCCTTCTCGTTTCTATAGTTGCTAATAGAACCTGATCATGCATGGGTAATGTAGTTATTGAGGAGGTATGTCGCAAGGGTGTGTTTCATTATTCGAATTCCCCTCATAACATCTTTTTCTAACTTCTCCCAGTCGATTGGTTGGGTTTCATCAAGAGGTGGCTAGGGATCAAGCCACAACTTCGCAAAACCCCCAAGGAACTTATCAGGATACTCCTTATCAGCATTCAGGACAGACACAACAACCAAACATTCCAGTTAGACCCCATGTGCAGTTTGCCACACCTGGCAATAATCCTAACTACCGACCACCTACACATGTAGAACCGACGAATATAATTCCTGTACATGAGAGACCACCTATAGGAAGAGGAGCAGGTATACGAATAGGATGACCAGTCTTCCCTGTAATGCCTAGACCACCTGAACCGGGAAGAAGATTGAGACCCATTCAAGTAGCCAAGTGCATGAGAAGTCACTATGATGGCTCTAGTGAACCATACAACCACATAGCTGAATTCAAGCAAGTAATAAGAGTTGAACAAGTGGAAGCCTTCTTGATCCAATATGAATCCTTTGGCCTAACCCTTAAAGACATGGCCTTAGCCTAGCTCCAACCCTTAGACCCTAATACTTTCCAAAACATGGAACAAGTCTATCAAGAATTGGTTGAAGAATTTACTAAGTCCAGAATCAAAAACAACTCGTCCTCATTAATCCATAGTTTTAAACAGGCTCCTACGGAATCGGTGAGATTGGCAGCAAGACGATTTAAGCAATATGTGGATAGATGCGCTGTTGAGGAGAGACCCACTCAAAACAAAATGGTTTCATTGTTTTTGGAAGGATTAGTGAATGGATCATTGAGATCATTAGTATATGTGAAGAGAGTCCAAAATTTGCAAGAGTGTATGAAAGAGTCTATCGACCTAGAGGACAATCTAGCGAAAGATTTGAAAATACCTCAAGGAAGTGTGAAAAGTGAGGATACCGCCAGCAGCATGTCAAATCCCAGGAACAATGTAGAAGAAATATCTGATCTAGTGGCTAAGAAGCTGAATGTTCAAGGACAAAGGAACTACCCAAATAATCCAATGAGAATACCCATGCTTAGAAGATGTGTTCACTGTGGGGGTGACCATCCTTCTCACATGTGCAATAGGGGAGTAGTTCCACCACCTGCTTATGCTTACAATAGACCACCCGCTAAGGCCCTATGCATTATTGTAGCATAGAACAAAGGTACACAAACCATAGCACAGAGAACTGTTGGGAAGATGGATGAATACTTCAGGAAGATAAGTAGGTACTACCAAATCCTGCTTTGTACCAACCCTTTGATGCTTCAGAGTTGATAAGTAGACCTTCTTAGCTTTGCAATGACACCATAAAAGTGCCTATGTACTTTGGAAATGATGTATGAAATGATTGAATCAAAACAGACTACTTTGAACTTCAAGTCTTCAAGAAAACCTTATATTTTTTACAATACACCTACTGCATCTTTTGCTCAGTATGACCAGCACAGTAGGAATTGGAAAAATTCCTTTTAGGGGTATCTAATTAGCTTAGTAAGCTAATGATTTCAAGTGAAATCACTTAAAAAGATTAAATATGCTCAAAAAAATTAATTTAGCAAGTAAACCTTTACCCCCGATTTTTTAGGACTATTACAAACTTCGACGAGTAATCAACTGGATGGACTTTCCTCTGAAATGGCTGAATAGAAATCCTTAAAATTTTGATAGCATGTAGAATACTTTGAGTTGGTTCCAACAAGCTATAGATTTTTGAATTTTATGGAGAAAGTAGTGAGATATGAGCTGCACAAGTTGGCTGACTGATAGAGACTATGACAGAGAACTCAGAAATGAACAATGTAAATGTAATGTATTAATGAACAATGTTGTACAATGTCATAGGCATGAAGATCATTGCCTAATGGTAGATAAAGGTGTAGGCTACTGTGTATGCCTCACACACACTCAGAAAGTACAATGAAACACTTGGGATGATGAGTCTTCTTTTCGCGACTTTTTCTTAGAGGTTTATATAAGAGTTCACTTTCAATTTGAATTTGAATTCAAATTTTGGCTTCCTCTAAAAAAGGTGATCCTCCAATATAGGAGATATTCCATCAATCAACTCCTAACCTTTCCACGAATTCTTCTTGGTAGGTGCTTACAAAGATTCTAAGTAAAATATGACTTTTACAAAGAGTAAAGAGATAAGAATCCTTTAGCTATGGTTCACATGGAACCTCATTTCTCTGTAACCTTCAAGCCAAAAAGTGTAGGCTTGTAAGTTGCACCTACAGCTCCCCCTCAAGCCAAAATTTTTTGCTTGGTCTTCATTCTTCAGTCTTCATGTATATCCTGCAATCCAATCATTGTTTTGAACCTGCAAAGCTTGGTTCCATCCAATGCTTTAGTTAACAAATCTCCACACTGCATGTTGGTTGATACATATGTTAGTTGAATGTCCTTGCTTAATAGCTTCTCTCTCACATAATGGTAATGGACCTCTATATGCTTGGTCCTAGCATGATAAATAGGATTAGCTGCAAGGTTAAGTGAGCTTGTATTATCTCCAAAAATCAATGGTGAGGTAATATACAAACCTAATTCTGTATACAATAACTTGATCCATATGGCTTCTTGAGTAGCATTAGCCAATCCTCTATACTCTGCCTCTGTAGAAGACAAAGCAACAGTAGGTTGCTTCTTTTAAGACCATGATATTGGTTTATCACCTGCAAATGAAATGTATCCTGAAGTGCTCCTCCTATCATCCTTACATCCTGCCCAATTTGCATCTGAATAAATCTTGATATCCAAGTCTCAAGTGTAAGGGAAATACAAACCATGATGTTGAGTACCCTTGAGGTATTTTAATATCCTTTTGCCAGCCTCCAAGTGAGGTGCCCTAGGCTTGTGCATGAACTGACTTAGCACACTAACTCCATATGCAATATCTATCCTTGTCAAGGTAGCATAATTCAAGCTACCTACTATGCTTTGATAACCTGTAATGTCATCAAGTACATCTCCTTCATGAGCACTAGGTTTTAGATTTACCTCCATTGGAATACTTGCAACTTTGGCATCTTGCAAATGAAACTTCTTCAACATATCCTGTATGTACTTTCTCTGAGTAATGTAGATTCTAGAGTTAGTATAAACTAACTCGAGTCCAAGAAAGTACTTTAGTAAACCAAGATCACTGATCTTGAACTCCTTCATCATCTGGTTCTTGATTTGTGTGATTCCATTGACATCATTACCTGTAAGTATGATATCATCAACATAAACACATAGGTATATTACTTCTGAATTACTTCTCTTAATGAATAGAGAAGTGTCTGCCTTGCTCATGACAAAACCTTGATCTTGAAGATATGTGGTCAACCTGTGGTTTGATGCCCTAGGTGCCTGCTTCAATCCATAAAGAGCCTTTTTTAACTTGCATACATGTGTTACCTTATTAGGATCCTCATAACCAAGAGGTTGTGAGATGTATACCTCCTCTGAAATCCATCCATTCAAAAAAGCATTTTTTACATCTAGCTGATACATGTTCCAATTCTTAGATGCAGCCACACTTACCAATACCCTGATCGTTGGCATCTTGGCCATAGGTGAGAATGTTTCTTCATAGTCAATGCCTTGGGTTTGTGCAAAACCCTTGGCCACAAGTCTAGCTTTGTATCTGCTAATTGACCCATCAAAATTTCTTTTGATTTTATAGATCCATCTAGATCCAATTACCTTCATAGCCTCTTTCTTTGGTACTAGTTCCCATGTGTCACTTTCCTTGAGTGCTTCAATCTCCTCCTCCCTGCATTCATTCTCATACCAAGAATCATTTTCATCAAAGACAACATCTCTACTAACCATGAATCCCTTATTTGAAGGGTTGTAGAGCCTCTACCCCTTCTGATTTAGATCATATCCAATAAAGATACACTTCTCAGCCTTAGGGTCTAGCTTACCTCTTATCTGAGAAGGAATGTGTGCATATGCTACACATCCAAATATCCTGCAATGATCAAGTGAGGGTATCTTACCATGCCACGCTTCATAAGGGGTCATTCCATCAAGAGATTTAGATGGCAACCTATTTATGAGGTAAGTGGTAGTAGATACACTCTCTGCCCATAAGTAGTTAGGTAATTTCTTTTCATTCAACATTGACCTAGTTGTTTCAACAATCAATCTATTTCTTCTCTCAGCTACCCCATTCTGTTCAAGAGTATACCTTGTTGTGATTTCTCTCTTGATTCCTCTGTCCTGCAAGAATGCTTCAAACTCATTGGAGAAGTACTCACCTCCTCCATCTGACCTTAGCCTCTTTAGGTTTCTTCCTATCTGATTCTCAACAAGTGCAAGATATTTTTTAAAACAATTGAACACTTCATCTTTGTGCTTCATAAAGTACAGTACAGTCCACCTGCTATAATCATCAATAAAAGATACATAGTACCTTGATCCTGAGATTGAGGGGTCTTTGCTGTCGGCGAAAATTTCAGCTCTAATACCACTGGTGCGGAATTACTTTCGCCCTGAAGGTGGATTTCGCGACAAAGCTTGAACTCTGTCAGGCCTGCGGAAATTGCCGCGCCACCGCAATAGAATGCTAAACTAGAGTGATTTAGAACACCTCTGTAATCAACAGTAGCTCAGCCTAATTAACGTCGCCTTAACTGTGTTATCCTGCGACACAAGTTCCACCGAAACTTCACCAGACTGTCACTCGACTGACACCGTAATCGTACCGGAACTTCACCAAAATGAACTTCTACTTTGGTTATAATTGCTTCAAGTGAACATACAAGAAGTAAGAAAGTGATTCGTGAGCTTTCTCCACTTAATGAACTCTTCTGAAGTTTTAAGAAAAACTTCACAGTTCTGAAGTGCTACTTTCCGGTTAGATTTTGTACTGCATGCACATCTCCTTTTCACCGAAAATTGTGACCAGCTTAAAGTAGAGACGTCTAGCTACAAGATGAGCTATCTCTCATACAAAGCTTCGAACTCTGCTACGAGTTATACTTCGCTGTTCTACCGAAAAAACTTGTTTTCTGAGAAACTGTAACTGACCGGAAATTACTGAAATATGTTTACTGAGTAAACTGTTATTCACCGAAACATGCGTTTACAGAGAAGGTACTGAAGCACGTTTAGTAACGAGTCGTGACAGTTAACGATAAACGGAACTTCCTACCGTAACACGAAATAGCTTCAGATTCTTTCCAAGTAAAGATTACGCGCAGACATCCACATGAACATGTGTTTTCGATTAGAGAAGATGTGTACAAGTAAACTTGGCCTCTTCTTGCTCAAGTTACAGAAACTCTCCTACAGTGAGTAGTTTCTTATTACTATCTCTCTCAGATGAAAAACCCGACACTTCAGGCTTGTGTTATTCATCTGTACATACGCGATCTATGGCGTCTTCTGAGGACTTCTAACTCTCTCTTCACTCATACACGCATCTCACACGCATCATCTTCACGCGTCTCTTCCTGAGTCTTCTTTCTCCCCCTAGTTCTTCAAATCTTGCTGTATATATATATATACACTTTCCTTTGGCGCTCCTCTGTGCTGTTACTCTTCAATTTACGTTATGCGCGCCTTACGCGCCCGCCGCGGTTAATTGCTCTATTATGCGCACACCGTGCACTAACTTCGCATACTGTACAATTATGATTCTGATTTGACGGACTGATTCTGCGCGCTAATTTTGTTTTCTTTTATATCTGTTTGTCAAATTCGTGAGTGTTTCCTCAACAGCTCCCCCTCAATCACTAATTTGACATCTTTCGGTCTTTCATATATCTTCCTTTATTTTATACCTGCCATTTCTTTAAATCTGTTCGTCTTTGTTCCATCCAAGCTCTTTGTCAGAATATCTGCAATCTGATCTTTTGTAGGAGTATAGACTATTTCTAATTCCTTTTCTATTACCTTTTCCCTCAAGAAGTGATACTGAATCTCTATGTGTTTCGTTCTTGCATGAAACACTGGATTCGCTGCAAGGTACAACGAGCTCATATTGTCTCCATGTATAATTGGTATGCCTTGGTCAATACTCATGCTTTTAAGTAAAGTCTGCATCCATATTACTTCTTTCGCTGCTTCTACCAGTCCTTTGTATTCTGCTTCTGTTGACGATAAGGCTACTGTGTGTTGCTTCTTCGAACACCAGCTTACCAGCTTATCTCCTAGGTATATCATATACCCGTGCGTTGATCTTCGGTCATCTTGACTTCCTGCCCAATCTGAATCACTATATGCTCTGAGCTTTATATCTGACGTAAAAGGATAATATAATCCTTCCTTTATAGTTCTTTTGATATATCTGAGAACTCTTTGTCCTGCAACCCAATGTTGCTCTATCGGACAATGCATAAACTGTGAGAGAACTCCTACTGCATAACTAAGGTCCGGTCTTGTTAGCGTAGCATATATTAAGCTTCCTACTAACGATTGATACTTCTTCATATCTTTAAACTCTGTTCCATCATATTTACTAAGTTTATGGTTTACTTCAAGCGGTGTTGAAGCTTCTCTGCAATTTTCCATATTGAACTTCTTCAGTAAGTTCAGGAGATACCTTTCTTGTGTGACATATACACCATGATCTGTATATGTGATTTCCATACCTAGAAAGTATGATAACTTTCCTAGGTCACTAATCTTGAATTCCTTCTCTAGCAATTTCTTTACCTCTGTGATTCCTGCATCTGAGGTACCTGTAATTATTATGTCATCTACATAGATACAAATGTAAATCATTCCTTCTTCTGTCCTTTTGATGAGTAGACTTGCATCTGCCTTCGAACTTTGGTATCCAAGTTCATTGAGATATTTCACAAGTCTGTAGTTCCAAGCTCTTGGGGCTTGCTTTAGTCCATAAAGTGCTTTTCTTAACCTGCAAACAAAATTTGGGTATCTAGGGCTTATAAATCCTTCCGGTTGTTCCATATAGACTTCATCTGATATATATCCATTCAGGAATGCATTCTTTATATCTAGCTGACTTAGCTTCCATCCTTTTGATGCTGCTATAGCAATCACTGTTCTTATGGTTGACATCTTTGCCACCGGACTGAACGTCTCGTCATAGTCTATGCCATGCGTCTGAGCATAGCCCTTGATAACCAGTCTCGCTTTATGTCTGGCTATCCTTCCATCTGCAAGTTTCTTTATTTTGAACACCCATTTATTTCCAATTACTTTCTTACCATTCGGTTTAGGAAGAAGCTCCCATGTCTTGTTTTCTTCCAGTGCGGTGAGTTCTTCTTTCATTGCTTCTTGCCATTGCTTCTTGCCTTTGGCTTCGTCATAGCTCTGAGGCTCATCCTCTTCTTTAACCATATATGCATAATCTTGTTGAGTTATATACAATGTATCATACGAGTATCTTTCCGGTTGTCTTCTTACTCTGTTTGACCTTCTTAGCCCATATTCTTCGTGTGTGTCTGAGTACCCGTCTTCATCTTCGTTCCTTATACCAGATCCGGTCCTAGACGTATTTGCCTCTTCATCTTTGTTTACCTGTACAATTGATTTTCCTTTCTCTCTTCTTTTTATCTCTTCTTCAAATTCTTCAGCTGTATGACTCTGATCTGCATACCAGCTTTTCTGTTCATCAAATGTTACATCTCTGGAAACAGTAAAATGTTTGGTTTGAGGATTCCATAACCTGTAACCCATCTGCTTTTCATCATATCCGACGAATACATATTTCTCTGCTTTCGGTTCAAGCTTATGTCTGAGTTGAGACGGTACATAAGCATACGCTATTGATCCAAACACTTTGCAGTGATCAAGTGTTGGCTTCTTTCCCCACCAAGCTTCATAAGGGGTCATTCCTTCTAATGTTGTACATGGTAATCTGTTTACCAAGTATGTTGTTGTGTTCACGGCTTCAGCCCAAAGATAATCTGGGCAATTTTTTTCTTTTAGCATAGCTCGTGCAAACTCGACTAGAGTTCGGTTTCTCCTTTCTGCTACACCATTCTGTTGTGGTGTATACCTGCAGGTTATTTCTCTCTTAATACCTGCATTCCAAAGATAGTCATTGAATTCTCGAGAGAAGTATTCTCCCCCTCCATCAGACCTCAGTCTTTTAAGTTTTCGTCCGGTAAGTCTTTCAGCATATGCATGAAAATGCCTGAAGGCTCCAAACACTTCTGACTTTTCCTTCAAAACATAAAGAGTTATCCACCTTGTTGCATCATCAATGAATAAAACATAGTACCTTGATCCACTGATTGATCCTTCTTTCGTTGGTCCCCATACATTTGTATGTATGAGTTCTAGCACACTGTCATGTTTGAATCCTTTCTTCTGGAAAGGTAACCTGTGGGCTTTTCCCATCTGACAGGCTTCGCATTTGTGAATCATATGTTGGTTCTGTACGTTCGGTAATCCCAGTACAGACTGATTCGCTATCATAGCTTTGATTCCTTTTTCGTGAAAATGACCTAATCTCTTGTGCCA
The DNA here is from genome assembly GCA_020310875.1 of Ceratopteris richardii. Lineage (NCBI taxonomy): Eukaryota > Viridiplantae > Streptophyta > Polypodiopsida > Polypodiales > Pteridaceae > Ceratopteris > Ceratopteris richardii. Next base: position 22,928,736 of record CM035423.1, on the reverse strand, counting down.
GAGATCAAGTTCTGTAATTACCTTTTCATCATGTGTGAGCAACGCTTGGCCAATGTTCCCTTGTACTCTTAAAGTAAAGAGTCTGCCTTCTTTCTTACCAGAGACGATCTGATAGTATCCGTTCTTGGGGTCTTCTACAAATACTCCTTTGTTTGTAAATCTGACCTGAAAACCTTTTTCGACTATCTGTCCCACACTAATCAAATTTTTCGGTATTGTTGGAACATACAAAACATTAGTTAGCAAATCTGCTCCACTTTTGCATTTCACTTTTCCAATTGAGTGTACACTATGTCTCGTATTGTCACCTGTTTGAACAGTGTGACTAGAACTACCTTTCTCTAGTTCTGACATTAGTTCTATGTTTCCTGACAAGTGATTTGAACATCCAGAGTCAATATAAAATACCTTTAGATCTTCGTTATCAGATGTGCTGATTGAGTTCATCATCAATAATGTATGACTTTCATTCTGCGTGTCGTTTGCGTAGTTGTTGTAGGTGATGTTGTAGGATTGGCTCTGTCCCCAACTTCTCACTCCACCTCTACCATAGCCTCCTCTTTGATTTTGTCTTCCTCTTTGGAAGTTACTTTGATATCTTCCGCTTCTGCCTCTGCTATTACTGTTCTGGCTTTGATTTGATCCCTGTTGGTTGTGCCAACAGTCATGCGCCAGATGATTACTTAGTCCGCAAATCCAGCAGACTTTCTTGTTAATATTCTAACTACTTCTTCCTCTTGCTCTTCCTCTGCCAGTGCCTTTACCTCTTGCGTAATAGGCCTGAGAGCTCGACTCTTCTTCATCTTTTGGCTTGCCTTTGTCTTTCTTCTTGTTCTTCATGTACATTGCAGAGCTTTGTCCTTTCTCTGCGTCTCCTTTCAGGTCTTGCTCATATGTGAGCATCAAACCAAGTAGCTGATTTAAATCTGGTACAAAATGATTTAAGGAAAGTTCAGTTGATAGTACGAAAGGTTTCCACCTTTCATCTCCTCTCAAACCTGTGAGCACTTGCGCTATCAATCTATGATCTTCGACTTCTTCATTTATGGATCCTAGACTATCTGCTAGGTCCTTCATTTTAGTGACGTAGTCACTGATGCCTTGACTCGACTTCTTTTTGAATGTCGTAAATTCGGACCATAAGCTAGCCTTTCTGGCTTTCGTAGTATTTTGGAAATGATCTTCCAATGCACTCCATATGTCCTCCGCTTTCTCCAGACCTCTAATGTGCGGTAGCAGATGATCTGAAACAGTGTTGTAGATGTAGGCTCTTGCCGTTGCATCTTTCTTTTGCCACAGCTTCAAAGCTTCTATCTCTTCCTTTTCTGGTTGGCTATCATCTTCGAAAGTCGGCTTCTTTTCTTCTCCGATCACGTACATCATTAAGTCCTTACTCATAAGTAAGGCTTCCATGCGCATTACCCATGCGGCATAATTATCTCTGTCCAGTTTATCAATTTGGACGTGATCTGCCATGATAGGTAATACTCTGGGCTCTTGTACCAATTCTTGGGAAACTAACCTGCTCTGATACCAAATGTTGGCGAAAATTTCAGCTCTAATACCACTGGTGCGGAATTACTTTCGCCCTGAAGGTGGATTTCGCGACAAAGCTTGAACTCTGTCAGGCCTGCGGAAATTGCCGCGCCACCGCAATAGAATGCTAAACTAGAGTGATTTAGAACACCTCTGTAATCAACAGTAGCTCAGCCTAATTAACGTCGCCTTAACTGTGTTATCCTGCGACACAAGTTCCACCGAAACTTCACCAGACTGTCACTGGACTGACACCGTAATCGTACCGGAACTTCACCGAAATGAACTTCTACTTTGGTTATAATTGCTTCAAGTGAACATACAAGAAGTAAGAAAGTGATTCGTGAGCTTTCTCCACTTAATGAACTCTTCTGAAGTTTTAAGAAAAACTTCACAGTTCTGAAGTGCTACTTTCCGGTTAGATTTTGTACTGCATGCACATCTCCTTTTCACCGGAAACTGTGACCAGCTTAAAGTAGAGACGTCTAGCTACAAGATGAGCTATCTCTCATACAAAGCTTCGAACTCTGCTACGAGTTATACTTCGTTGTTCTACCGAAAAAACTTCTTTTCTGAGAAACTGTAACTGACCGGAAATTACTGAAATATGTTTACTGAGTAAACTGTTATTCACTGAAACATGCGTTTACAGAGAAGGTACTGAAACACGTTTAGTAACGAGCCGTGACAGTTAACGATAAACGAAACTTCCTACCGTAACACGAAATAGCTTCAGATTCTTTCCAAGTAAAGATTATGTGCAGACATCCACATGAACATGTGTTTTCGATTAGAGAACATGTGTACAAGTAAACTTGGCCTCTTCTTGCTCAAGTTATAGAAACTCTCCTACAGTGAGTAGTTTCTTATTACTATCTCTCTCAGATGAAAAACCCGACACTTCAGGCTTGTGTTATTCATCTGTACATACGCGATCTATGGCGTCTTCTGAGGACTTCTAACTCTCTCTTCACTCATACACGCATCTCACATGCATTATCTTCACGCGTCTCTTCCTGAGTCTTCTTTCTCCCCCTAGTTCTTCAAATCTTGCTGTATATATATTACACTTTCCTTTGGCGCTCCTCTGTGCTGTTACTCTTCAATTTACGTTATGCGCGCCTTACGCGCCCGCCGCGGTTAATTGCTCTGTTATGCGCACACCGTGCACTAACTTCGCATACTGTACAATTATGATTCTGATTTGACGGACTGATTCCGCGCGCTAATTTTGTTTTCTTTTATATCTGTTTGTCAAATTTGTGAGTGTTTCCTCAACATTTGCTTGGTCCCCATACATCTGTATGGACAAGCTCTAGGTAGTCCTCATGCATGTAGCCTTTCCTTGAGAATGGTAACCTGTGAGACTTTCCAAACTGACAAGCACCACACTTGTAGATCATATGTTGCTTGGATACATTAGGTATCCCAAGCACACATTTGTCCCTGCATATTTGCTTCAAGGTTCTTTCACCTACATGCCCTAATCTTTTATGCCAAATCTCAAGCTCTGAAAGTGTTTGATCTTTGTAATTGTAGAGTGCAATATTCTTTGTATCTTCTAGCTCAAAAGTGAAAAGTCTACCTCATTTTTCTCCTTTAGCTATTCTCTTGAACCCATGCTTGGGATCCTCCACAAATGCTCCATATTGGTTGAACCTGACCTGCAAACCTTTTTCCACAATATTTCCAACACTTATCAAATTATTGGTAATGGTTGGTACATATAGTACCCTACTCAACAAGTTTTGATTCCCATAAGTGTGAAGAGATGGATAGGTATGTGCTTGAAGATGAAGAGGTGTTGCAAAATCCTTGATCTACAACAACCAAATGAACTCTAGGAGTATATGGTGGGCCCTTTTAGCTTGCCAATGGATGTATTAGACACCCTATGTACCTTGGAAGATCACTCTCAAAAAGATAGATCAAAACAGATAAGTTGGAGTTAGCTCAGAGGTGAAAAACTTGCTAATTTGGTTCATACACCTGTCCAGTGTTTTGCATAATTCTCTGAGCACAGCAGCAATTAACTTAATTCCTCTTGGGGAAGTCTAGGTAGCTTAAAGAGCTAACTTTCAAGAGTAATCTCATCAAAAATAATAAACCACACACTGAGAATGAGTTTTAACAAGTGATGACATCATCTCGATTTTCACGGGCTGCTACAGTTTGAGACTAGTGAGCTGAAAAATGAGCATAACTCCCAATGTAGGTGTTCAATGATTATGAAACTTTGTATGGTTATACTAGACAGTAAGCTGAATCCCACAAGCTTGAAATCACTGAATTTGGATAAGTAAGCATGAGAAATGGCTCTGACAAGGTGATTGAAAAAGTCGGGTACCTGACAGAGAAGTGAAGATGAACAGACCCTGTTGACTTCAAATGAACATAACTGAAGATTGCAACATCCAAATGGCATGAAAATTTGTGAGCATATAGTAGACTTATAGAGCTAACTTTACCAAGTTAAATCACTGAAAATGATGCACCAAGCTCAGAGAAAACATCTCTGCAATCTGACTAAGAAAACTGAGAGTAATGGCAGTGAGTAGTACACTTCACAAGAACATGGAAATATGAACCCAAATGATCATGAAAATGAAAGTATATTGCTTGTACAATACAATGGACGTACTGATACATATGTGTGCCTTGTAATCACACCTTGATATGGCATAAAGCTCAGCTCTTGGAGGTCTTCACATAGGTCTCTCTAACCACGACTAAAACTGCCATCTATTTATAGTCGAGATTGGAAGGCTAACTTCCCTCAATCACTCTCCAATCAATCAATGATTGATTTGATTCTCTACCTACCACAAATCACAAATTCGTGGCTCCTCTTTCCCTTTTTGATCAAGTGGACTCAACCACTTAAGATTCTCTTACTTTTACATTAAGTAAAGTCTTCAAAAGTTACAAGAGGTAGTTCACAAGTGAACTTTACATAGTCTTCTTTTTAAAGCTTCTTCTAAGACTTTGTGAGACTCAAGCCAATACTTAGGCTTGTCATGGACTTGCTCCAACAATAAGAAGTCTTAACATTTCCAACTTTAACTAATGAGTGCTTGGTGTCATCACCTGTTTGTACTTGATGCTTTCCTCTTGGTTCTTCAAGGTCAAAGAGAAGAGCTACATTGCCTGCCACATGATTTGAGCAACCTGAGTCAATGTAGAAGAGATGGTCATCATTTGTACCTGGTTTTGAAGTCATGTTCATGATCAAAAGAGAAACATCTTGTTCTTTTGTGTAGTTGTTGTAATAGTTTCTGGACTTGTATCCTCCTTGGTAGTTGCCATTGTAGTTGTTGTTGTACCCTTGATGATGGTTGAATCTACCTCTTGATTGTGAGTATCCACCTCTTTGATATCCTCTACCTCTCTGATTCTTGTAGTTCCTGAAACACTCATCCGTAGTATGATTTGATAAACCACAAATGTTGCATGGTGAGGAGTTATAAGGTCTCCCCCTACCTTTCTTACCTCCTCTGCCCCTTCCTCTTGATGATCCACCTCTCCTTGCATAGTTGGCTTGGGAGGTAGTGCCTTCATCCTCTCCTTTCTTGTTCTTGCATTTATCTTTAGACTTACTTTTATCAGTGTATAGGCCAGAAGAGCTATTACCTTGGGATGAGTCTCCATTCTTGTTGAGCTTAGCTTCATAAGTGAACAATTGCCCCATGAGAGTGGTAAGATCTGGAATTTGCATGTCCATGTATAGGTCCATGGCAGTGGTGAAGCTTTCCCATTTGTCATCAGCTTTAATCCCATTGATCACTTGCCTTACTATCTGCTCTTCTTCAATCTCTTCTCCTATGCTTGCTAACTGATCTGCTACATCTTTAATCTTAGTCACATACTCTGAAATAGCCTGCTTAGGTTGCTTCCTTAGTGTGGTGAACTCAATCCACAATTGGTTTTTTTTGGCCCTTGTGTTGGAAGAGAAATAAGATGACAAGGTTTCCCAAGTCTCTTGGGATGTCTTACAGTTTCTAATATGTGGCAAAAGAAAATCAGAGATGGATTTGAGTAAGTAAGACCTTGCTAATGCATCCTTGGCACACCATGTGTTAAGCTTCTCAGGTTCTTCCTTCGTTGGTAGTCCTTTGGTTTTGAATGAGGGAAATTCCTCATCTCCTGAGATGTATCCATAAAGACTCCTTCCTTGTAGGTATGTCTTCATCCTTACAGACCATGGCTGATAGTTTTTCCTCTCCAATTTATCAATAAATGAAGGAAAACCATCTCCCATTTTACCTTAACTTTGCTCTTACCACTGTTGGGAAGACGGATGAATACTTCAAGAAGATAAGTAGGTACTGCCGAATCCTGCTTTGTACTAGCCCTTTGATGCTTCAGAGATGTTAAGTAGACCTTCTTAGCTTTCCAATGACACCATAAAAGTGCCTATGTACTTTGGAAATGATGTACGAAATGATTGAATCAAAATAGACTACTTTGAACTTCAAGTCTTCAAGAAAACCTTCTATTTTTGACAATACACGTGCTGCATCTTTTGTTCAGTATGACCAGCACAGTAGGAATTGGAAAAATTCCTTTTAGGGGTATCTAATTACCTTAGTAAGCTAATGATTTCAATTGAAATCACTTAAAAAGATTAAGTATGCTCAGAGAAATTAATTTAGCAAGCAAACCTTTACCCTCGATTTTTTAGGACTGTTGCGGACTTCGACCAGTAATCACCTCCATGGACTTTTCTCTGAAATGGATGAATAGAAATCCTTCAACTTTTGATAAAACGTAGAATACTTTGAGATGGTTCCAACAAGCTATAGATCTTGGAATTTGGTTGAGAAATGAGCGAGCTATGAGCTACACAAGTTGACTGACTGATAGAGACTATGATAGAGAACTCAAAAATGAACAATGTAAATGTAATGTATTAATGAACAATGTTGTACAATGTCATAGGCATGAAGATCATTGCCTAATGGTAGAGAAAAGTGTAGGCTACTGTGTATGCCTCACACACTCAGAAAGTACAATGAAATGCTCGGGATGATGAGTCTTCTTTTTGCGACTTTTTCTTAGAGGTTTATATAAGTGTTCACTTTCAATTTGAATTTGAATTCAAATTTTGGCTTCCTCTAAAAAAGGTGATCCTCCATTATAGGAGATATTCCATCAATCAACTCCTAACCTTTCCATGCATTCTTCTTGGTAGGTGCTTACAAAGATTCTAAGTCAAATATGACTTTTACAAAGAGTAAAGAGATAAGAATCCTTTAGCTATGGTTCACATGGAACCTCATTTCTTTGTAACCTTCAAGCCAAAAAGTGTAGGCTTGTAAGTTGCACAAACAAGAACTGTCCTTACAATCGTCAATCAAGACTCGTACAACCACCCATGAGGCCTTATGGATACCCTCAGAGAGATCAAGGGGGAGAAGCCTATAGATACTCCCCATATCAACAGCAAGCACCTGCACCGCGACCTTATGCTTACCAAGGGTACACTCAACCACAATCCGTGTTAGGGCAACAACCATCAAACCCTCAGAATGTTGTCCCAGTGAAAATGGCTAAACTTGAAGAGAACCCAGAAAGAGCGATAGTCCGAGCCACTCCATTGGCTAGGATTGAGGCTTATGACCCATCTTATGACCCTTGTCAAGGAAATTATTCCACATATGAGGGCACTATAGTTGAGTACGGACAATCTTACGAGCCATATCCTTATGGTTCTGAAGGACCTGATAGTTCTGATGGATATGAGCAGGACTATGTGTCATTAATGTACACGGCTCCTAGAGCACCCATACCCTCCCGACCAATGAATAGACCACCTACACCTATGGTGTCACTCTAGCACAATGGTGAGTACCAACGTGAGAAGATCCACCTCATAATTGTCAATCCGTGGAGACGTGAGGACTAGTATGAAGACTATGAGCAAGTGCAAGCACAAGTGCGTGAGTGAGAAGCACACAAACATGCACACACATACACACACACGTGCACACAAGGCAAGAACAAGGAGAGGAACAATGGAGTTCTTTGCATTAGTCAAAAAGTCTCTTACAGCTATTTGAGGGCTCAAACGGAGTCTAAAAATTATGAAAATTGGTATGTAGCTAATTCTAATACTCCTCAAGCTTGAGAACTCCTCGGCTTGAACAAAATGGAGTCTATCCTACCAAAAACAAGATTTACAATGTATGTGTAGTGATGAAAATCACTTGAGTTGGAAATTGTTTATAAAAAAAATGATTGGGCCTTGTTGCCGTATTGTGCATGACTGCTCCATTGTGCCTGTATGCTCTTTGTATGACTCGTATGCCAACACTCCCCCCTTCCTAGCATCTGTTCCCCCTGACAGACCTCTGTTCTATAGGGTGGTCGATATAGTATTGGATGACGTTGGTGGCTAATTCATGTTCTCCTATCCTTAATCCTCTTGCTAGGTCAGCTTCCAATGCATCCCAATTTATTGCACTAGGGACCTCGGGTTGTGGTGTAGTGTAGTACTCGGGGTACATAGCTTGTTCACATGCAAAGAGATGGAGCAACTATGTAGGCTTCGGTGCAAAGACCTCCGAGTGGTACTCCTAGAAACCTGATATGAACATGTCCTCGAATGTCTTTTTATAGCATGAAGGGAGGTATTTGATGTGTGCATGCCAAGCATAAGCTACCCGAATGCTGGGGGTGGTGCTCATGTCGTACACCAAATCGTAAGTGCCATTGGTAAACCCCGGTAGCCGTACTTGTGGTGTTGCTGCATATCTAAAGGTTTTGAGCACTACCTGCATCATATCCAAAATTTTAAGCATCATTTGGGCCGCCACATCTGGCATGGGCTTCAGTCGAGGCATCCAATGTCAAATTGTGGCCATCATGTATGCTATCGATGGTGGTCCCTGCGGTGGCGCTATGTACGGGTAGTTTAGCCATTCCTTGCATTGTGCATTGTTCTGCACTTTAATGTTGAATGCTTTCCAAGACCTCCGGTGTGGGACTGGACCATAGCATGGATTGTATAGGAGATGTAAAGGCGCATTATTCCATGTGCGCAGCATTTCCGGATATGTCTCTAGAAGTTTTTGCCACCATGTTGGTTGATGGATTTTGCCTTTTTTCACTGCTAGAGGAAGGTCTTCGAGTTGAAACTGGGTTGCAAATGAAGGAAACTTACTTGTGACTCTCTGTATTTCTGCATTATAATCAGCTAGAATAACATAGTAAGGCGTGTATTGGAGTTCTGATGAGAGGATAATGCGTCTAGATGACAGGTTCTTGAAGTAATCAGATTGTAACACAGTTTCTTCTATGACCCTCATGGCCTAATTTTGCACTACTATGCGTTCTTCATGAGAACCACCCATCTCTTCCACTTGTCGTAGCCATGGAGGTCATGGTGCTTCGAACGTATCCTGACCTTCTTCCGTTTGTTGTCCTCCTGGGAAGGGTTGTGGGTCATATTCTTCTTCAAACATTTGTTCCACTGGAATTTGTACTATTTCTTCATCGGTGGGAGCCTCGGGTGGGGAAGGTGGTCTTTCGTATTGTAATAGGCGTGCTTGCAACTCTGTGACCTGTTTTTGGAGATCTTGTAGTGCCTCCGAGTCAGTGACAAGGGAAGCGGTTGAGGTAGTGGCTTGGGGACCTTCTAGCATTCCTTTTTGTCTTATCAGTTTCAATTGATCTAGTTCCTCTAATAACTGGTCATGTGCTTCGAGTAGAGTAGCATAGTCTTCCAAGATGATCTTGATATTGTCGGGGGTCACCGCTTGAAACTTTGAGGGACTGATGGGTGCCCCAGGCGTGCTTTTGATAGCTGCCTCTAGGTTTTCTTGATGCTGAAGTTGCAGGCATCGATTCTCTTCATGAGCGGCTGCAAGGTGTCGCTTGAGTAGGGCCATATTTTGCTGAAGCTTAGAGTTGCATTCTAGCTGTGTCTGCAGATGACCTTCTACCACTTGTATTGCTTCCTGATCTGTGTTATGTAACTGTACTTCTAATATGCTATGAGCCTCTTGTAAAGTTTGGAATTGTGTATGGAGGCGAGCATTTTCCTCTTCTAGTGCAACAAGACGATGTTGTAACACCTCCGAGTGCTCTCGTAGTTGTGCATTACATTGCTGGAGCTGATTGTACTCTATCCTTAACTGTGATATACATGCAAGCATGGTGTCGAATGCATTGCCTATGGATGAGGGTGTGGTTTGTACAATGGAAGATGCACGGGGAGGGGATTGGGGAATGGGAAGAGTGCATGATGTGTCTATTGGAGGTGTGTGTGTGGGTGAAATTCGTGGAGAGGGAATGGGAGAAGGTGGAAGTGCGGGGGGTGGGGGAGGTGCTGTGGGTGGCGAAATGTCCATACTTTCAGGAGTGGATGCAAGTGTGGTATCTACCATGTATATTGGAATGGTAGGTGGTGTGTGTGTGTGTGAGAGTAGTGAATAAGTGTTGTGTGGATGGTGGGGATGGGATTGATGAGGAGGGTGGGACAGTGGTTTGATAGATTCTACAAAATTAATCATGGGCAGGTTGAAGGAATGGTGGTATGGGAGGTGGAAGATGAGAACTTGGAGGTGGGAAAGCCATAACAGGGACTGTGGTGGCTAGGAATCCGAAGAAAATGGATCTAAAGTCAGGATGGCCTATGGCTGAGGTCATGTGGGATGGTTGTCCTAGGGCAGGCTCTATGAAGGACTCAGTTATGATGGTGGCGGTGTTATATATGGGATTTTCAAAGGAGGAGAACAAGGTAGAACTAGATGTTGGACTACAGAAGATGAAGGCTTGCTCTGTGGGTTGGGTAGATTCTTCATGTTAGGGGGAATAAGAGGATCCTTCTCAGAGGGCACATGCGTGCCATGCATGTTGAATGTAGAGCTCACCAATTCCAAAGTGAGTTCGAACCTTTTCAACTCATTGTTGTCCAATAAGGAAGGAATGACAAATGATCCTGGTTTATCTTTTTCTTCATGTGCCCGTAATGTTGAGACCAAGTAGTAACATCGTAGGAGATCCAGTTTGGGTAAAGGTGCTGCAAAGTATTCGGCCAGCTCTGCACATTCCCATATGGTCTGTAGATCTTGTGTGTTTTGGAGAGTCTCAAACTCCTTGGAAAAGAACTGGAATCTGGCCCATTGCTTATCATGCTCACACTTGGACTCCCAAATATACTTAGCCTCTCTTAAGGATCCTGGCATGCCATTGAACCAATGAGAATCGGCATGGACTCTCTCTGTGATTCCTGTGGGAGGATTTGGTACAGGTATTTGCTGGAGGTGTTGCAGCTCTACAGGTCGTTCAGTTGGTGGTGCATCAATAGGAAGGCTATCCACATCAATCCCTACACTACTTACTCCTGCCTGTGAGCTCGGACCTGCTGCTTCTTCCATGAGATTGCTTGTATTTGTTCTTGCTTATCTGCTGGAAGAAGAGAGGCACATTAGCATTGCATAGGAAATAGGAAGTTATGGTGTTCCCTCCACAATACTAACATGACATTTCAAGTGGTTAGGGGTTAGTGGGTGGAGTGTTTGGTGATGTGTGAGAATGTTGGTTAGTGGTTAGTGTTCATCCTAGATGCATACTTTGGATATGCTATGTACTCAGAATGCACCTACATTAGAGGGGACTGATTTGGGTCAGGCGGTTTGATATGAGGTTTAAGTCTCCAAATTTTGATTGTGGGAGTGTAGCTTTTAGTGATGATGACATGTGAGGGTTTGTGGACAGGATTGTGTTGGATTTGGGACCTTTTGGGTACCCATTTCTTGACATTCTTGGGTGTGACCGAAGATTTAGAGGTGTGGAGTGTAGATGTTTGTACTGGGATATGTGCCAGGGGTGCTGGTGAGTGTTGATTAAATCTTGTGAATGGAGGTGATGCTAGCTGAGCTCGAAAGCAGGTCTTGGGCACCCATATCTATCTAGCATTTGAGATTGCCTTCATTGACTGCTTTGGAACCCAAATAGAAATGGTTTGTCTAGATTGATTCCTCAGATACTCCTTCGTTGTGATCTTAGACGGTGTAGCATGTTTGGTGCATCTTTGGGATCCTATCTCCAAAGCAGAGGGTTGTTCACCCTTGCGTACACAGATCTGCTTCATGCCATGAGGTACTCTAGATTGTACAAGTGGGTGCTCATGCCTCTTGATCATTGGCCTATCCTGTGTCGTGTGTTTCCCAGCTTGCTTTCCTCGAATCATCTTTGGAAAAGAAGGGAACTCCTCTTTGACTGCTACACTTTTGTCAAGAGTGACAATCTTCTACACCATAGAACTTTGGACAAGAATAGCATCGTTATCTTCATGTGGGTTCTTGGAGGGACCAGGATTTGGTGCCTTTTCTAGTGGCTTGAGTGCTTCATTTTGTAGTTCAATCGTGATGTAATTTTGGCCTACCCAAGCCTGAAGAAGTCCACTTCTTAGGTTGAGGTTGAGTGCATGATCATACATCCAGTCTTGGCCCAAGACAAGAGGCTCGGTAAGATACTCATCTTCACATACTAGCACTTTTACTGCCATTAAGACCTCTTAAACGTAGAGGGGAAGTTCCACCTCACCCATGCAAGGGGTTTCCACACCTCCCAATCCTATGAGATATACCTCTATAGGATTGACCTTCAATTGTAGTTCTTGACAGTAAGAAAGTCGAACTGCACTAGTGGCTGCTCCTGAGTCAATTAAACCTCTCACGGTCCTTGCACTCTCTCCGTGTCCTATTTCTAGGGTCACAAAAGTTCATCGATCGATTATCCTATGGGAACGTTCACCTGCAGCCTCGCACATGGCCATGTGATAGCCTAGAGATCCTTGAGTGTCAGGCATAGGCTGATCTCTACCTTGTCTCCTCAATTTCATTCATCGGATGCGTTCTAAAGCTTCTGCCTGTGCTTCTTCTCGAATTTGTTTTTCCTCTTCTTTACTTTTCTTGGCAGTGTTGAGCCGATTTAGCATCTGTTCGGTCAAGGGTTCTTGATATAACTTGACTCTACATCCGCTTATGTAGCTAGGGAGAATATCGCCTTCTAAAGTGGCTAGTTGTACTGCCCCACTAGTTGAAATCCTATTTATGATCATAGGTCCATAGCCACGCTCCTCAAATTTTCTGGCATGTTGCTTCAAAGTGTAGACTAAAACTAGGCCTCCTGGTTTCAAGACCTTATCCTTTACGTGAGCATCGAAGTACGCCTTCTATCTTTCCTTAGCTATATATCTCTGCAGCAGCTCTTAGTCTTGTTTCACCTACTCGTTCTAGGTCAAAAATTCTTGAAGAGAGTTCATGACCCGTCCACTCATGCTCCTGTGCTACCTTTAGAGTTGGTATCAAGAAGTCTAATGGAAGCAATGCATTTTGACCAAACACCATCTGAAAGGGTGTGGCTTGGAGTACTGTTTTATAGGCAACCCGGTATGCCCAAACAACGTGGTGTAGCTGTTTGTCCCAATCAGAGTGTTTATTATTCACCAATTTAGTCAGCACATTGCATAGGATCTTATTTGTGCTTTCGGCTTGGCCATTAGCTTGTGGGTGATAGGGGGCAGACTTCTTGTGTATCACCAAGAACTCTTGGAGAAGATTTTCAATAACTTCATTCAAGAAGTGAGTGCCTCTATCACTAACTAGTTCTATAGGTAGATCGTATCTGGTAAACACATTCTCAAATAGGAACTTAGCTATTGTTTGAGCATCATTCTTAGTTGTGGCTTTCACTTCTACCCACTTGGTTAGATAGTCTGTGGCCACAATGATATATTCAGCATGGGAACCCTTAGCTGGGGGATTAATAGGACCAACAAAATCTAAATCCCCACTAAGAGAATGCACATCCACCCATCATAGGCTTCAATGGCATCTCATCCTTGTGTATAGGATACTGAGTTCGCTGACAAACATCACACCTCTTCACGTAGATATGTGCATCCATGTGAAGGGTTGGCCACCAAAGACCTACAAATAGTATTGCCTTGATCACCTGATCTGGTCCAAAGTCGTATTCCATTAGCAAGAGGAAACATCTCACCAATCTGCCTATATTGCAGGGTTTGTTTACCAAGTACAACAACGCTTGATGATCAGTAAAAACTTTAAACTTATTTGCCAGAAAATAATGTCTAAATTTTTTAACCACATACACCATGCCTAATCCCTCTCGTTCAGTAGTGGTATAGTTTCGTTCAGCTGCATTCAACTGTCTACTTGCATAGGCAATTGGAAGATCCATATTACCTTCACCAGTAGGTTGTGCAAGCACACATCCAATGGCATAATTGGATGCATCCATATGCACATGGAAGGTCTTATTCAAATATGATGTAGTCAAGATTGGTGGTGAGCATAATCGCCATTTAAGCTCATTGAAAGAGTTCTCACATTCATCAGTCCACTGAAAGTTTGTCAAAAGTCCATACAGAGGCTTTGCAATGATGGCATACATGTGTATGAAACGTCGGTAATAACCACAATTCCCCATGAAAGCATGCACTTCCTTGACATTCCTTGGCCTAAGCAGTTCTGCAATAGCTCTCACTTTCTCTTCATCGGTGGAAATGCCATTCTTTGACACTATGTGTCCTAGAATCTTGCCTTGCCTGACCATGAAAACATACTTTTCTGGGTTCAAGCAGACTTGATATTCTCTACATTTGTCAAAGATTTGACTGAGTTCAGGTATATGTTTCTGTCTAATGTTGGAATGGGCCCAGAGATCATCAACATAGACTTCCAAATTCTTTCTCAGGAACTCTTTAACCGGCACATCAATCTTTGGAAGGTTGCAGGAACATTGGTAAGCCCAAATGGCATTACCCTAAAAGCAAATATACCCCACTCTATGGCAAAAGCCGTTTTATGCTGATCTTCCGGTGCAATGGCTACTTGATTGTACCCAGAGAACCCATCAAGGAAGTTGAACACTTCCTTGCCTGCTACTCATTCTAGTAGATGCTCAGTGATAGGAAGTGGATAATTATCTCTAATGGTGGCTGCATTAACCTTCTTCAAGTTGATGCATACGCGTAACTTCCCATTCTTTTTGGGCACAACTACAATGGGGGATACCCACTCAGTGCTCAATTTCATAGATGAATCCAGCTTCTACCAGTCTATCTATCTCCTCCTTGATGTTAGCAGCATAGTTATTGTTATATGTGTATGGATTCTATTTAGAAGGTTTAGTGTCTGAGGTCATAGGAATTGTGTGTGAGCATATGTCAGGGTCCACACCTTTCAAGTCCTTGTAACTCCAAGCAAATACATCTCGGTATTCTCTTAGCAAGGCAATCAACTCTTGCTCTTCTTCTTCTGTCAGGTCATGTCCTATGTAAGTGCATCTCTCTTCTCCTTCTTCTATGGCTACAACTAATTTCTTGGTGGTTTCTTCGTTATCATCTTGAATTGATCTATGTGTCTCTTTCGCACCTAGCTCTCTAGCTTTTTCTCTTTTCTCCTCTTCTTCGACCACTTTACACATCCATAAGTGAGTGTCTTCATGCATCCATGAGGATCCTGATCCTATGGAATGCACTGACTCTGTATCAATTATGGCTCTATGGATGGGATTCCATTGAATGGGGGGCACGTCTCTATGAGAGAAATCTTTGAGATTCACTTTGGTTGTGACACCCAAGTGTTGCAGATACAAAGAATTTGTTCCCCAATCCTACACTACTTGCAATTGTCTCAAGAAGGGTCTTCCCATAATCATCTCATAGGCATGATTCTTGCTAAGGTCACATATAGCAAAAGTATGTTCAAACTCTACACCACAAGCGGTAAGAGTTATTCCCTCTAGTAGCCCTAAGGGTCTCTCAATGTGTCCATCGGCCATTTGTAACTTCATTCTCGTTGGTCTGAGTGCTGGCTTGCCCCATCGCTTCCATAGGGAAGTGGTAGCAATTGCAACTCCTGCACCTGAGTCCAAAATGGCCTTGGTTGTGTAACCCGGATGAGTGATAGGAAGATAGGTGTTTCCTTCTTCTCCTTTGCTCATGTCTCCTATCTTGTCCAAAGGTATTTCTGGTACTGTTCTATGAGATCCTACCTGAGAACGAGGTTTTGACATGTCTGGTACTTGCTTGGCTACATGTTTCCACAATTCAGGCTTGACCTTGAGTAGCTCTTCTAAAGTGAGATTGCACTGCACTTTAGTATTCTTTACTACCTCTATGTTCCTAGGTATGAACTACCTCTGTGTTCCTAGGTATGATTGAGTCTTCCTTTCTTATCATGACCATAGGTGCTCTCATACAAGTGGACTTTACTTCCCATGGACCTGTGAAATGGGGTAGCTCCTGTAAGGAATTGGACTCAAAGTCTAATCTCTCTTGAGATTGGGCACTCTCGTGCTCTCCATAAATGGAAGGAAGGTATTGTGGGAATTGATTGTGTGTGTCATCCACAAGTTCAATGGGAGGAGGAACTTCACTCTCTTTAGCCCATTTCTCTTCCTGAATCTCTCGCAAGAATTTGGGTGAGTATCGATTCATAGAAGAAGAGGTGTCTGGTTCTGTGGAGTTCGGCACATAAGCTTCCTTAGGAGGAATGCTTATTCTATCACTTGCCTTCTCCTTAGTATGAGAGTTGGCTCCTTTTCCAGACTTTGCAATTATTGTCTCCAATCTATCCAATAGACCATCAAAATGCAATGGTGTTCTAGAGGAGCTAGAGCACTTGAAGAGGCGACTGGCCTCAAACATTGCTTGAGCCAATTCCACCATCTTGGCACACAATTTGGTTCGTTCAAGCTCTAGGTCAGCTCTAGGGTAACATCTTTCATGATCCGTTACATTTGGCCCTTCCTGGATCCTGGCCTGATATGCTCTAAGCATCATGTCTATGTCCTCAAGAGTGGGATCTGCTAAGACTAATCCTACTCGGGGTGTTGGGTGGGTTACGTGTAGTGAATTAGAATGTTGAGGGATGGAAAGTGATGGGGATGGTAGTGGGTGTGATGTGTGAGAGTGCGTTTGAGATGTGATTTCTATGATTTTGGCCTTGGTCTCTCGCAGACTTTCCTCAAGTTCTTCTTCTTCTTCTTCTTCTATTACATAAAAGGAATGTACAAGAATGACCTAAAAACAAGAATACAACGAGTGCAATATATAAAGACCAGTACATAAGGAAAAACCTAATGTCCGCGAATGAGTGAGCTGGCAAGAAACAAATGTGCCATCACTCTCGGTAGATAAATCTAATAAAGCTCAATGAAGTATCCCTGAGATATACCGGCGTGACCACTATACATGTCAGAGAAACGAAAAACTGGTACGTGTCATCTTGGATCATCACATGTTGAGCTTGATATCTCAACACTCCCCCTCAAGCTCAATGCCATATCCTATAATCCAAGCATCTTCCGAAACCTCTTCAACTTCTCAGCTCCAAGTGCTTTGGTGAAAATATCAGCAACCTGCTCATCTGTTCCCACATAAACAAGATCAGTATCACCTGCTAATACCTTCTCTCTAATGAAGTGATAATGTACCTCGATATGCTTTGTTCTAGCATGGAAAACAGGGTTCCATGCTAATTGTATGCTGCTAAGATTATCACAATAGATAGTGATAGGCTTTTGCACTTCCACACCTAAATCTGCAAGTAACATCTCCAGCCATGATGCCTCACATGCTGCCATTGCAGCACCTCTATACTCAGCCTCTGTACTCGATAAAGCAATAGTGGGTTGCTTCTTACTGCTCCACGTAATAGTTGCACCTCCAAGTGAGAAAAGAAAGCCACTAGTAGATCTTCTATCTGGAGTACTACCAGCCCAATCTACATCGGTGTATCCATGAACCTGCAAATCTACACCAACTTCATAAAACAATGCATAATCCAAAGTAGCACTCACATAATGTAGAGTGCGCCTCAGAGCATCCAAATGTGGCTTCCTGGGAACCTGCATAAACTGACCTTCAATTCCAACACTGTAGCTTAAATCAAGCCTTGTAATTGTAAGATATATAAGACTTCCCACAATTTTCCTGTACATAGTAGCATTTTCCAATGCTTCACCTGATGTAGTATCCAATTTCAAATTCTGATCTAAAGGCATAGAAATTGGCTTACAATCAGCCACACCATACTTTTGCAGCATATTCAAGGCATATTGCCTTTGCGACATCCATATACCTGTTTCTGTATGTATAAACTCAATGCCCAAGAAATAGCGCATCACCCCAAGATCTTTCATGTCAAAATCCTGCATAAGAAGTTTCTTTACCTCTTTGATGCTTTCTTCATTATCACCACCTACAATCAGATCATCAACATAAATAGCCACAATAGTGATGCCATCATCAGCCTTCCTTGCATATAGTGAGTGATCTGCATCACACATAGAAAACCCAATGCTGGTTAAGTAATCAGCAATCCTTGCATGCCATGCACGCGGAGCCTGCTTCAGCCCATACAAAGCCTTTTGCAACCTGCAAACATATTCTGGATGCTATGAATCTTCATATCCTTGTGGCTGGTCCATATATACTTCTTCCTGTAACTCACCATGTAGGAAAGCATTCTTCACATCCATCTGATGCAAAGTCCATCCTTTTGCTGTAGCTAATGCAACAAGTGTTCTGACAGTAGACATTTTAGCTACAGGGCTGAATGTTTCCTCATAATCAATGCCATATGTATGTGCATAACCTTTAGCTACCAATCGTGCTTTATACCTGCTTATGCTACCATCAGCATTATGCTTTACCTTGTAAACCCATTTGCAGCCTATGGATTTCTTTCCTTGCGGCAATGGAACCAGCTTCCATGTATCATTTCCATAAAGTGCAGCCATCTCCTCATCCATAGCTTTTTCCCAATCTGCATTACCAATTGCATCTTCAAAACAAGAAGGTTCAACATCTTGTATTACCTTTGTCATGTAAGCACAATGGCGAGCCATGTAACTATCATATGTCAATCGTTGCACTGAATTACGCATCCTCCCAGATCTTCTTGGTCCTGGGTCACTTCTTCTTGTATCATCTGCATGTGCCCTTCTTACCCCTGGAGTCTTCACAGAGGGCAATCCAAGTTCCTCATCAAGACTCTTTTCTGAACCGCTTGAATCTCCATCAACGTCTTCAAAACCTGCACATGTTTTACTACTAGCAGAAAGCTTTTCTTTACCTATCTTGGATGTATTTGATGAATTTGCTGGACTGAAATTTCCACGCAATCTTCCACTCCATGGATTTGAGTTGGAACTATTGCTTGGTGATGCATTCGGTCCACTCAAAACTTGAGATTCTGCACTAGATTTTTCAGCATTTTCTTTGTCATTTGGTTCAAGATTCAGTCCTTCTTTGGCATCTGCATAGAAGCTTGACATTTCATCAAATACCACATCTCTGCTCACCTTCACCTGTCGTGTGAGTGGGTTATAACATTTGTACCCCTTTTGCTCAAGGGAATATCCAATGAAGACACATTTTTTTGCTTTCGGATCAAGCTTCGTCCTCAACTCATCTAGAACATGTACATATGCAATACAGCCAAAAACTTTGAGATGTGATAAGTTTGGCTTTTTACCTGTAAACTTCTCTTCAGGTGTAACTTGATGTACAGCAGCAGTCGGAGTTCTGTTCATGATGTATACAGCAGTATGCACAACTTCTGCCCAATAACAATGAGGCATATTCTTCTCAGCCATCAAGGCTCTTGCTATCTGTGCAATATGTCTATTTTTGCGTTCAACAACACCATTATGTTGTGGTGTGTACCTGCATGAAAACTGATGCCGAATTCGATGATTTTTTAGAAAACTGCTGAACTCATTTGACATGTATTCACCTCCTCCATCAGATCTTAATGTTTGAATGTACTTCCCTGTCTGCTTTTCCACCATAACTTTAAAATTCTGGAAGTGAGTAAACACCTCGCTCTTCTCTTTCATGAAATATACCCATACTTTGCGTGTATGGTCATCAATGAAAGTAACATAAAACCTGCAACCGCCCATAGATGTGGTCTTTGCTAGACCCCAAACATCTGTATGTACTACTTCTAGTACATTCTCACTAACATGCTTGTCATGTGGAAATGATGCTCTTGATTGTTTACCAAATTGACATGCTACACATACCTTTTGCATTTCTGCAACTTTGAAATTTGGTAGTCCATGGAAAATCTCCTTTGACTGCATCAGTTTCAGCCTTTGCAAGTTTGCATGTCCAATCTGTTTGTGCCATATCTCTATATCTGCAATAACTCCTGCACCTTTCGCAAACATGGCTGCATTCATTTCATGAATCTTCACATTTAAGGTGAACATCCTACCCACTTTGTTTCCTTTGGCAACCACCGTCCATCCTACTTGTACTCTTCTACATATAATCCATCAGCATTGAACCTGACTTGTAATCCCTGGTCAACCATTTGTCCAACAGAAACCAGATTATTTGTTATATTTGGAACATGCAGCACATCAGCGAGATGTTTTACCTTTCCGTCCTCCATAGACAATGCTATGTTTCGTGTATGCTCAATAGGATGCGATGTGTCATCACCTGTTTCAACATATCCAGGAACTAGCATTTTTTGCAAACTACTAAACCATTCTGCATGACTAGTCATGTGATTTGAAGCACCTGAATCAACATACCAGACATTATCATTCGATTTTGAAACACCAGCAGACATCGTATTCATCATGTGATGTTGAACCATAAACAGCTTCTCAGAATCATCTGCACTTGTGGATGCATAGTTGTTTTGCTGCCTTCTGTTATTTTGATTCTTTAACCTGCAATCACGTTCAAAGTGTTCAGGTTCACCACAATTCCAGCATCCTTTACTCTCATTACCTGAATCATTTCTTTGGAAATTTTTGCGACCTCTTTGGCTCCCCTTGCCTCGAAACTGTCCTCTTCCTCTTGCATGATTCTGTTGTTGACCTTGGTCTTGGTTACTGTTTCCTCTTCCACTTCCAAAACCTCTACCTCTGCCTCTTCCTCTGCCAGAGTAGAATACCTGCTCAGAACTGGGCTTTCCTTGGGGGTTTGAATCCTCACCAAGATTCTTTTCTTCAATGATCAGCATAGAGACCAAATCAGCAAAATTCAGAATATTTTCCCTCCTTGCTATGCTTGTCTACCCAAGAAGCACGTTCCCAGGCTTGCTCACACTGGCACTTGCTTTGATTTCTCCAAGAGCTCTCGATATTCCTGTAAAAAATCCCAAGTTTAGCTCCAATTTGATCCTTCAATTGACAGACAATTTATCTCGGACACTTTTAATGACTCTTTTTCCCCCCTTTCTATTGCCAAAAAATTTCCTCTAGAGCTCCCTTGGTGTATCTTCCCCACAGAGGGTCAACTTCAAAATACCCTAGCTGAAAAAACGGATTTCATATGAAAAAGTTATGACAGTTCAGGGTTTACGGGGTTAAACAGACAAACAGATCCTTTCAAGAGTTTAGTGTATTTTTCTAAGGCCTTTGTAAGTGTAGGAGTAATTCAATATGCAACTATGCCCAAAATTGAGCCTAAATTTTCAAAAATTTACCCCTTTATTTTTTTGCCGAAAATGTCTGTCTATCGTGATAGACAATGTCTGTCGCGATAGACATTGAGTGTCACGTGGGCCTATCTGTCGCAATAGACGGTGTGTGTCGCGATAGACTGTGTCTATCGTGAGGTCCTGTCTGTCGCGATAGACGGGTGTCTGTTGCGATACACGCTGTATGTCGTCTGTCGTGGGCCTCTCTGTCGCGATAGACGGTGTCTATCGCGATAGATGGTGTCTGTCGCGATAGACGAGGTCTATCGTCTGTCGTGGTTTGGCCTATCATGATAGATGGTCTCTATCGTGGGTCTCTGTCTCTTGCGATAGACGGGATCTATCATCTGTCGTGGGACTGTCTGTCGCGATAGACAGTGTCTATCGCGATAGACAGTGTCTGTCGCGATAGACAGAGGCTGTCGTCTGTCATGCTTTTTGGTCTGCCACGATAGACGGTGTCTGTCGTGATAGACGGTCTCTGTCATGGGGTCCTGTCTGTCGCGATAGACGGGTGTCTCTCACGATGGACGGGGTCTATCGTCTGTCGTGGGCCTCTCTGTCATGATAGACGATGTCTGTCGCGATAGACGGTGGCTGTCATGGGGTGTTGTCTGTCGCGATAGATGTTGTCTATCATGATAGACTGTGTCTATTGCGATAGACTGAAAAAATGCAAATTTTTTAGAATTTTTTAGTGATTTGGAGTGCTCTCATGGTGTAGGTTATCATGCCAAACATGCATTCAAAAAATATTAAGTTTTTCTATCTGTTGCGATAGACAGAGGTCGTCGTCCCGGGACCTGTGCAGAGTCTGTCGTACTTGCGCAAGCTGGTAGATATGGTGGTACAGCTAGATCCTGCAGTAAAAGTTCAAAAAACACATAAAAACTGATAGCATGCAAGCTCTCTCTCACTATCTCTCTCTCACAAGTGAAATGAGGGAAATGAGATGGGGAGTGGAATATGACCAAAAAATTGAAATTTTTGTGAAGATGGAGATGGAAGTGGAAAATGGTGAGGATGATGATGGTGATGATGGTGATGCAAAAAGAAGCAAAAATGAAGAAAAATAAGGAAAAGAAAGGATATTACCTATGACTCCAATGTCTCAACTCTACGTCTTACCATCACACGCTCGTCCTCGAAGCTCTCTCCTCGGCAACGGCGCCAAATTTGGTGTCACTCCAGCACAATGGTGAGTACCAACGTGAGAAGATCCACCTCATAATTGTCAATCCGTGGAGATGTGAGGACTAGTATGAAGACTATGAGCAAGTGCAGGTACAAGTGCGTGAGTGAGAAGCACACAAACATGCACACACATACACACACACGCACACACAAGGCAAGAACAAGGGGAGGAACAATGGAGTTCTTTGCATTAGTCAAAAAATCTCTTACATAAGCTCACTTCACAAACAATCTAACCCCAAAAATGAGCTCTCTAGCTCTTTTTATAGTTTTTTGACTAGCTTTGGCCTTGTCCAGACCTAGTGTCCGGCCTAGTTAAAAATTAGGTTCTAGAGCCTATTTGAGGGCTCAAACGGAGTCTAAAAATTATGAAAATTGGTATGTAGCTAATTCTAATACTCCTCAAGCTTGAGGACTCCTCGGCTTGAAAAAAATGGAGTCTATTCTAGCAAAAACGGGATTTACAATGTATGTGTAGTGATGAAAATCACTTGAGTTGGAAATTGTTTATTAAAAAAAATGATTGGGCCTTGTTGCCGTATTGTGCATGACTGCTCCATTGTGCTTGTATGCTCTTCGTATGACTCGTATGCCAACAACCTAGAGGACCATGCTATAGATGCGGAGGTGATCATTTTATCAAAGAGTGTACGTTACCTAACCCACCACCACCGCAGTGAATTTGGGAAGGATATCATGGGCCTGTCTGTCACGATAGACGGTGTCTGTCGCGATAGATGGTGTCTGTCGCGATAGACGAGGTCTATCGTCTGTCGTGGTTTGGCCTATCATGATAGATGGTCTCTATCGTGGGTCTCTGTCTCTTGCGATAGACGGGATCTATCATCTGTCGTGGGACTGTCTGTCGCGATAGACAGTGTCTGTCGCGATAGACAGTGTCTGTCCCGATAGACAGTGTCTGTCGCGATAGATAGAGGCTGTCGTTTGTCATACTTTTTGGTCTGCCACGATAGACGGTGTCTGTCATGATAGACGGTCTCTGTCATGGGGTCCTGTCTGTCGCGATAGACGGGTGTCTCTCACGATGGACGGGGTCTATCGTCTGTCGTGGGCCTGTCTGTCATGATAGACGATGTCTGTCGCGATAGACGGTGGCTGTCGTGGGGTGTTGTCTGTCGCGATAGATGTTGTCTATCATGATAGACTGTGTCTATTGCGATAGACTGAAAAATGCAAATTTTTTAGAATTTTTTAGTGATTTGGAGTGCTCTCATGGTGTAGGTTATCGTGCCAAACATGCATTCAAAAAATATTAAGTTTTTCTATCTGTTGCGATAGACAGAGGTCGTCGTCCCGGGACCTGTGCAGAGTCTGTCGTACCTGCGCAAGCTGGTGGATATGGTGGTACAGCTAGATCCTGCAGTAAAAGTTCAAAAAACACATAAAAACTGATAGCATGCAAGCTCTCTCTCACTATCTCTCTCTCACAAGTGAAATGAGGGAAATTAGATGGGGAGTGGAATATGACCAAAAAATTGAAATTTTTGTGAAGATGGAGATGGAAGTGGAAAATGGTGAGGATGATGATGGTGATGATGGTGATGCAAAAAGAAGCAAAAATGAAGAAAAATAAGGAAAAGAAAGGATATTACCTATGACTCCAATGTCTCAACTCTACGTCTTACCATCACACGCTCGTCCTCGAAGCTCCCTCCTCGGCAACGGCGCCAAATTTGGTGTCACTCCAGCACAATGGTGAGTACCAACGTGAGAAGATCCACCTCATAATTGTCAATCCGTGGAGATGTGAGGACTAGTATGAAGACTATGAGCAAGTGCAGGTACAAGTGCGTGAGTGAGAAGCACACAAACATGCACACACATACACACACACGCACACACAAGGCAAGAACAAGGGGAGGAACAATGGAGTTGTTTGCATTAGTCAAAAAATCTCTTACATAAGCTCACTTCACAAACAATCTAACCCCAAAAATGAGCTTTCTAGCTCTTTTTATAGTTTTTTGACTAGCTTTGGCCTTGTCCAGACCTAGTGTCCGGCCTAGTTAAAAATTAGGTTCTAGAGCCTATTTGAGGGCTCAAACGGAGTCTAAAAATTATGAAAATTGGTATGTAGCTAATTCTAATACTCTTCAAGCTTGAGGACTCCTCGGCTTGAAAAAAATGGAGTCTATTCTAGCAAAAACGGGATTTACAATGTATGTGTAGTGATGAAAATCACTTGAGTTGGAAATTGTTTATTAAACAAAATGATTGGGCCTTGTTGCCGTATTGTGCATGACTGCTCCATTGTGCTTGTATGCTCTTCGTATGACTCGTATGCCAACAACCTAGAGGACCATGCTATAGATGCGGAGGTGATCATTTTATCAAAGAGTGTACGTTACCTAACCCAGCACCACCGCAGTGAATTTGGGAAGGATATTGTAGTGATTGTGGTAAAGAACATCTTTTTAGAGATTGCCCCAAGAACCCCAACAAAGTTAACTCCAATGTGAAGGTTAATGTGATAGAAGTGATAGAGTCATCAGGGAGCGATAAGGAGTACATGGTGCCACTAAAAGCAATAACAAGGGCTAAAGCGAGAGAGACCTCAGAAAGAATCACGGAGAATGATCGCGCCAACAAAGAATTGAACATACCCACACCTCAAGTAATGGTAGATTTTGACTAAAGGGTGTTCTAGTCCAATGGGCTGATCTGGGTTTTTAATGAGGACAACAGATCTTCTCAGACCGTCCTCATAGATGCGTGCACCTAAGCGGTTGGTCTTGATGTATTCCAATTGAGTTTTGTAGGGACCCTCAGGTCTTTCTAGGTATGCCACTCCTAAGCTACCTACAGGTCTCTCCATGATGTAAGACATCTCTGAGTCACTAGTTTCTGAGTCTACAGCATAGGGGTAATCACTCAATTGCTGGGCCCAAGATCTGGCTGTATGGTTCACACTAGCTTCAGGTGATCTAATACTCTAAGAGTCTCTCCCTAAGTGTCTTCCCAATCTAAGGTTCATATGCCCTTCCAATTAACCCAATGATCCTTGTACAACCACATTGCTGATTCTTTGATACCAATCACTTGTTGCTTTTTAGTTTCTTTGTATGTGATTTCTTGTCTTTAATTAAGCATCTTGAGGAGCACTTAAGTGTGTCGTAATTGATGTTTTTCGTCCACTTAGTTTAAGTTCTTTTCCCTTAAATTGTCCCTTGACTGCAATCTAACCTATTCTTGGACTTGAGAAGTTAGAGGCTCTTAGAACTTGAGTGTTCTTATCGTATCCCTAGTCAAATTGGACCACTACTCGCACTTAACATATGCTAAGAATGGACTGAGGGGGTTAAGAGATGTTCCCACCTCAAGTCTCTCCTCCTTGCTATGCTTGTCTACCCAGGAAGCACGTTCCCAGGCCTGCTCACACTGGCACTTGCTTTGATTTCTCCAAGAGCTCTCGATATTCCTGTAAAAAATCCCAAGTTTAGCTCCAATTTGATCCTTCAATTGATAGATAATTTATCTCGGACACTTTTAATGACCCTTTTTTCCCCCCTTTCTATTGCCAAAAAATTTCCTCTTGAGCTCCCTTGGTGTATCTTCCCCACAGAGGAACTACTTCAAAATACCCTAGCTGAAAAAACGGATTTCATATGAAAAAGTTATGACAGTTTAGGGTTTACGGGGTTAAACAGACAAACAAATCCTTTCAAGAGTTTAGTGTATTTTTCTAAGGCCTTTGTAAGTGTAGGAGTAATTGAATATGCAACTATGCCCAAAATTGAGCCTAAATTTTCAAAAATTTACCCCTTTATTTTTTTGCCGAAAATGTATGTCTATCGTGAGGTCCTGTCTATCGCGATAGACGGGTGTCTGTCGCGATACACGCTGTCTGTCGTCTGTCGTGGGCCTGTCTGTCGCGATAGACGGTGTCTGTCGTGATAGATGGTGTCTTTCACGATAGACGAGGTCTATCGTCTGTCGTGGTTTGGCCTATCACGATAGATGGTCTCTATCGTGGATCTCTCTCTGTTGCGATAGACGGGGTCTATCATCTGTCATGGGACTGTCTGTCATGATAGACCGTGTCTGTCGCGATAGACAGAGGTTTTCGTCTGTCGTGCTTTTTGGTCTGCAATGATAGACGGTGTCTGTCGTGATAGACGGTCTCTGTCGTGGGGTCCTATCTGTCGCGATAAACGGGTGTCTGTCACGATGGACGGGTTCTATCGTCTGTCGTGGGTCTGTCTGTCGTGATAGACGATGTCTATCGCGATAGACGGTGGCTGTCGTGGGGTGTTGTCTGTCGCGATAGACTATGTCTATCATGATAGACTGTGTCTGTCGCGATAGATTGAAAAAACGCAAATTTTTTAGAAATTTTTAGTGATTTCGAGTGCTCTCATGGTGTAGGTTATCGTGCCAAACATGCATTCAAAAAATGTTAAGTTTTTCTATCTATCGCGATAGACAGAGGTCGTCGTCCTCGGACTTGTGCAGAGTCTGTCGTACCTGCGCAAGCTGCTGGAGATGGTGGTACAGCTAGATCCTGTAGTAAAAGTTCAAAAAACACATAAAAACTAATAGCATGCAAGCTCTCTCTCGCTCTCTCTCTCTCACAAGTGAAATGAGGGAAATGAGGTGGGGAGTGGAATATGATCAAAAAACTGAAATTTTTGTGAAGATGGAGATGGAAGTGGAAGATGGTGAGGATGATGATGGTGATGATGGTGATGCAAAAAGAAGCAAAAATGAAGAAAAATAAGGAAAAGAAAGGATATTACCTATGACTCCAATGTCTCAACTCTACGTCTTACCATCACACGCTCATCCTCGAAGCTCTCTCCTCGGCAACGGTGCCAAATTTGGTGTCACTCTAGCACAATGGTGAGTACCAACCTGAGAAGATCCACCTCATAATTGTCAATCCGTGGAGATGTGAGGACTAGTATGAAGACTATGAGCAAGTGCAGGCACAAGTGCGTGAGTGAGAAGCACACAAATATGCACACACATACACACATGTGCACACAAGGCAAGAACAAGGAGAGGAACAATGGAGCTCTTTGCATTATTCAAAAAATCTCTTACATAAGCTCACTTCACAAACAATCTAACCCCAA
Organism: Ceratopteris richardii; assembly: GCA_020310875.1. Classification (NCBI taxonomy): domain Eukaryota; kingdom Viridiplantae; phylum Streptophyta; class Polypodiopsida; order Polypodiales; family Pteridaceae; genus Ceratopteris; species Ceratopteris richardii. The sequence continues at coordinate 22,901,423 of CM035423.1, read as the reverse complement.
AAATGAGCTCTCTAGCTCTTTTTATAGTTTTTTGACTAGCTTTGGCCTTGTCCAGACCTAGTGTCCGGCCTAGTTAAAAATTAGGTTCTAGAGCCTATTTGAGGGCTCAAACGGAGTCTAAAAAATTATGAAAATTGGTATGTAGCTAATTCTAATACTCCTCAAGCTTGAGGACTCCTCGGCTTGAACAAAATGGAGTCTATTCTACCAAAAACGGGATTTACAATGTATGTGTAGTGATGAAAATCACTTGAGTTGGAAATTGTTTATTAAAAAAAATGATTGGGTCTTGTTGCCGTATTGTGCATGACTGCTCCATTGTGCCTGTATGCTCTTCGTATGACTCGTATTCCAACAACCTAGAGGACCATGCTATAGATGCGGAGGTGATCATTTTATCAAAGAGTGTACGTTACCTAACCCACCACCACCACAGTGAATTTGGGAAGGATATTGTAGTGATTTTGGTAAAGAACATCTTTTTAGAGATTGCCCCAAGAACCCCAACAAAGTTAACTCCAATGTGCAGATTAATGTGATAGAAGTGATAGAGTCATCAGGGAGCGATAAGGAGTACATGGTGCCACTAAAAGCAATAACAAGGGCTAAAGCGAGAGAGACCTCAGAAAGAATCAAGGAGAATGATCATGCCAACAAAGAATTGAACATACCCACACCTCAAGTAATGGTAGATTTTGAAGAGTGTGGGAAGATTATCAAAAGTAAACAGACCCAAAGATGGAAGAATCATAGAGAAAGGATGAAAGAAAATAATTTGCAACAAAAGATGGAGAACGAGAATAATGAACAAGGCCAAGAAGAAAAACAAGAACTTCAGGGAAACAATAAGATAGAAAAGCATAGTAAACAAAAAGCAGGATCAGTTCTAGCCGATCCAATGCCAGAAGAGTTGGCCATGTGGATTCAGGCATATCAAGCATGAATAAAAGCAGGACCAACCATTGAGCAACACGAAAAGGAATATTCAAGAGGTGACCTAGAGAAAGAAAGATTAGACATATGTAAGAAATTAATTGAAGTGGCTCAGCAAACCTTAGAAAAACCTGTCCAACCACTACCCAGCTCAAGAATTCCCGAAAAAGAATTCCAGGAGTATGTCACATCTAGTAATCTTAGGAAAGGAAAGAAGGACGAGACATGTAGTGAAAATTACCGTAAGAATAAAGGAGAAGGATCCATTATCCCCGAAGTAGACGGGGAATGGCCTAAAGGCTTGTGGGCAAGAGTCCAGGAAGATAGATGGAAGAGAGCAGAAGGAATTGAACCTCCCTTTGAGGAGTTAGAAGCAAAAGGTGAGTTTGAAGCTTCAATGCATGGGTTAAACTCAAAAGGATTATTGCAATTGGATGAGAGCAAAAATGACAAAGAGAGTGTGAAGGCTTTGCCGAACTACATGGGAGAATATGAACATAACTCTGAACTATATCATGTCCCCTTAGTAACGAGCAAGGAGCAGGATCCATGGACTCAAACCTCAGACATTGTACAGCACCTGAAAAAAGTAAAAATGCCTTGTACTCTGACGTTGGAAGAACTCTTGAAGGTAAAACCGCAATTGAAGGAGAAGCTCACTAATCAATTAGAGACAAAATCAGACAAAAGCAGGATGCAAGATGAAGTAGCCACAGTTAAAATCCCAGTCGATAAGGTTGGAGATTTCAGTGAGGGAGATGAAGGAAACACATGTCTCCCTATCACCTACAGAGGTTATACCACTAAAGCCATATTAGATTCGGGAGTGGGAGTAGGAATTGCTACCAAAGAGATTTGGGAAAAATGGAGAAAGCCAGTTTTACGACCAACCAAGATGAAGATTCAAATGGCAGATGGACACATGGAACAACCCCTCGGATTATTAGAAAAAGTAATATTTACCACTTGCGGAGTTGAATTCGAGCACACCTTAGCGATCTGCCAATTTGAAAAGGCTAGCAATTATGAGATGATACTTGGAAGGCCATTCATGAGAAAGCTTAAGGTAGTGCAAGACTGGGGAAAAGATGTTGTATACATGTAGCATGAGGGAACCACGACTAGAAAAAATATCCATACTTACAAGTATCAAGATATTCCCCCTGCAATGGAATCAGATACATAAAGAGGACAATGATCGATCGATTCACAGTATAGGTTCGAGTGACCAAACATGGATGAATGAAAACACTAATCTATGGATATGCCAAGCAGGTAAAAGGGAAGAAGAAAGGAAGAGAGGATGGCAGCAAAGGCAAAAAGTATCTAGATCTATAGAAGATCCAGCTTACATGCCCCAAATATTCTTAGATGAAAAATTTGAACCTCATGGTTGGATGGAGATTCTAGCCACTCTTGATGTATGTGTAAATGAAGAAGTAATAACCATGAATGAATGCATTGATGAGGAAGGATATGATGTAAGTTTATACGTGATTGTTCTCCAAGAAGTCGAAGAAGGAGAAGTAATTGAAAAAGAATGGAAGGACGATTATGAAAGCATCGAAATGGAACATGAACAAATTGAGGCAGAAAGTGAAAATCAAAGAGTAAGTGTCATAACTAACGAGATAAATCAAGGAATGACACAAAGGGAAGAACTTGAGCCAGACAAAGGAAACGGAGAGGAACAAAAAAGGCCTCAAGACCAATTTGAAGTACCTGATCACTTCAAGAAATATGAGGTAGAAGAGAGGAAGATTGCTATCCAGATGCCAAAACGGGAAGCGCAACTAGGAATAGCATATGACAATAAAGAACAGACTAAGAAAATAATAGTAGTTTTGGAGGAAGGAGAAGAGAGATGCACTTTTATAGGATAGGATGTCTCATTGGAGGAAGAACAAGAGTTAATACGACTCATAAGAGAATATAGGGACGTCTTTGCACGGAAATATAAGGATTTAAAAGGGGTAGATCCCTCTATTTGTGCCCATAGAATACCTATGACATGAGAAGCCAAACCTTCCAAACAAAGACCATACACTTATAACAATGTTTATTCAGCAAAAATTAAGGAAGAGATAGATAAGCTATTGGACGCAGGCTTCATTTATGAGATCAAACACACGAAATGGGTATCACCTTTAGTGGTCGTGCCAAAAAAGAATGGCAAATTAAGGGTATGCATTAATCTGAAAAAAGTAAATATCGTCACCATACGAGATAGTTACCCACTCCCTATCATTGATCATCTTTTGGAAAGGGCAATAAAGGAAGTCTATAGTTTTTTGGGCGGCTTTTCAGGATATAATCAGGTAGCAATTGCTCTTGAGGACCAACATAAGACAACCTTTGCAACCGAGTGGGGAGTTTATGCATTTAGGGTTATGCCTTTTGGACTAACTAATGCCCTAGCTACTTTCCAAAGGTTGACATGTCATGTGTTCAAGGAATTCTTAAGGAAGAGTATGGAGGTATATGTGGATGACTTATGCACCTATTCAGCTATACGATCAGCACATATCCCAGAACTAAGAAAGATATTTTCCAAATGTCGGTAGTATAGAGTCTACCTCAATTCAGAAAAATGTGTCTTCCATGGTTTGACAAGGGAACATATTAGGGCACATTGTCTCTAAAAATGGAATTTCCACGGATGAAGACAAAATCAAAGTGATTCTGGATTTGTCGAGACCAAAGACTGCTAAGGAAGTGCAAGCATTTATGGGACATTGTGGATACTACCATAGGTTTATCCACATGTATGCCATAATTGCTAGGCCCCTTTTATGCATTATTGACTCAGTTTATTTGGACGAAAGAATGTGAAAATGCTTTCAACGAATTGAAGAGTCGCTTGAGTTCAGCACCAATCCTCAGAGTGCCTAATTGGAATAAACCATTTCATATTCATGTAGATGCTTCCAAGTTTTCCATTGGATGCATCTTAGTGAAGCCAGCAGATACAGGAAAGTTAGACCACCCTATAGCCTATGCCAGTAGACAATTAAACCAAGCAGAGCGCAATTATACCACTACGGAGCGAGAAGGTTTAGGAATGGTGTATGCGGTAAAGAAGTTTTGACACTACTTGTTGGCAAAAAAATTCAAATTCTTCATCGACCATCAAGCCCTACTGTACCTCGTCAATAAGCCTTGCAATACAAGATGACTAGTGCGATGGTTTCTATTGTTAATGGAGTTTGATTTTGAAGTAGTAGTCAAGAAGGGAAATACGCACATCCGAGTGAATCACCTGTCAAGGATGACACATGGAGAGCCCCCCACAGGAGTACTAGATGATCTGTCGGACACTTATCTTTTCAATCTCGAAGTATGTCCCCAATGGGCGGAAAAGTTGATCCCCATCCTTACATATGGACCTCAACATAGGGTGACTGAAAACAAAAGCCAGGAACTCTGAAAGACTAAAAATCTTCACATCATTGCCGGAAGCTTACACCACCAAGATCCAAGTGGATTACTTATGAGATGTGTGGAAGAGGAGGAGCAAGAGATGTGGCTTCAAAAAGCACATGTAAATCAATGGAAAACTCATCGAAATGCCAATGGGACATGGCAAACACTGAAGAGATTGGACATATACTGGCCAACAATGCAGAGGGATACACATAACTATGTATCTACCCGCCCCACTTGTCAAGAAAGAAGGCTAGAAGAGAACTCAACTCTATGTTACTCCACTGTAGCACCACGGTGGAGTATGTCTCTGGTAAAATTCTTGAAAGCTCAGGAGTACCCAGAAGGAGCTACTTTAGCAAGAAAACGTGCCCTCAAAGAGCAAAGCAAGGACTATGTTCTTATAGGGAAATAGCTCTTCAAGAGAGGAAGGGACAATCATCTACGAATGTGCATTCATGAAGACGAGTACGTTTCAGTCTTAGAGATGGCTCATACGGGAGCAGGAGGAGGACATTTTTGTGCAGACAAAACTGCAAAAATGATTCTCTTCGATGGAATGTGGTGGCCAACTCTACATCAAGATGCACTCACTTACGTCCAAAGATGTGATACATGTCAATGAATGAAGTATCCAATTAGAAGAGATGAAATGCCACTAAAGCCTATGATGAGTGCCAGAGCGTTTACCAAATGGGGAATAGATTTTGTAGAACCTATTAGCCCACCTCCTAAAGGTTCCCATGTTGAGATTGTTAACAATGGCAGATCCGATTGGGACAAGCAATTACATCATGCTTTATGGGCATTCCGAGTAGCATACAAACAGCCATAGGAACTACTCCACTTAACCTAGTGTACGGACAAAATGCCATCTTACCAACTAATTTCCTCGTACCTACTCTCAGAGTAGCCTCAAATTATGAATGGACCGGATATGAGTTATCAACTCAATTAGACCAAATAGAAAAGTTACACGAAACAAGATTACAAGCGTGGCAGGTATTCACGATACAAAAAGGTGACAAAAGGCATATTTTGATGCTCATATTAAGGATAAAAACCTGAAGGAAGGAGATTTGGTCATGGTTTATACTTTGAAGCAACATGCAAAGAAATTACAAAAAAGAGGATATGGGCCCTTGATAATCAATCGTATATCTACTAGTGGAGCCCTCAGCTTAGCAACCATAGATGGAGAAGTATTGCCAAACTATATAAGTGGTTGTCGAGTAAAAAAGTATTTAGAGCCAAACTATATAAGTGGTTGTCGAGTAAAAAAGTTTGGAGCTCAGAGAAATGCTTCATTTACTGTTGACTTCTGTTCCAACTGTCTCGACACCATAGCTGACCTTGAAAGTTTAAATGTGATGGATTTATACTTGTTTCTGCTTTGTGAGACCTCATTTGCATTGACCATTATTTGAATGCATGTCTTCATACACTCAGGTAGGTTTTGATACTCCTTGGATTGACAATTAAAGCATGAATCCCCACTATATGCACTTGAGGGAGATTGAGGTACAGTCTCTTTCTCCACAAGTCCCTAAGTCAATACTTAGGTACACACCGAGTTTTTCAACCGTCTTCAACCATGCTAGGGGAGGTAACTCATGTGTATCTTGTCCTGCTTCTAAGGATTTACCTCCAACCATGGGTAATGGTATGTACTCTTCTTCAAATGTGTCATCCATTGGGATCCGTATGGTCTCGTCTGGTTCTGGTAGGTCAGGTGTGGATTCCGGTCTAGGAGGCTCCGTCATGCTAGATATTTGGGTCTGCAATTCCTGTACTTTTGTTTGTAGTGCTTTCAATTCTTCAAGGAGGGCCGGTGGGGTGACCTCCTACACAATCGTAGGTCCTAGAGAATCCTTCAATGTCAATTTCTTGTTTGTTTCATTGAGCATCTCGCACTCTACTTGTAGTCAGTCGTAATCTTCTACCACACGTGCATTGTCTTCCAATAGAATTTGCATGGACTCAGGAGGAAGATCTCTAAAGCATGAGGGGCTTAGGGATGTCTCTGGATGATCCAATGTAGCCTCAAAATTTTCACGGTTTTGTTGTTGGAGTCCTTGATTTTCTTCTTTTGTTGCATTAAGGTGCCTCCAAAGGAGTGCCATGTTGCATGATAATTGAGCATTGCACATTAAATGGATGTCTACCTGAGACTCAATATCCTTCACATGCTCCTATAATTGTGTCTTGAAGGTTTGTTGTTTTTTTTGCTTCTCCGCTTCTAAGGCTTGATATTTCACGTTTAGCTTTTTATTTTGTAATGTCGGCACATCTAGCTATTTCTACAAATCTTGGGTCATCTATTGGAAGGCAGAATGTTTTCACCCTAACGAGGAATACTTGGTGTTAATTTGTTGAAGGCATTGTATCATATAATGAATGGTAGCATCAACTGTGGAAGATGATGACGATGCGAATGATGGAAATGGTACATGTGTGGTGGGTTGTGATGTAGTGGGTATGGGAGTTGGGATTGGGATAGTGGACGTTGTGTCGACTGTGGCAAGGTGCAGGATGATGGGTGTCATGTGGAGTGTGCCAATTGATGTGGATGATATGTGTACACGTGCATCCAGTGAAGGAGTGGGTGAAATCTCCATGTCACTAGAGGTGTTGTCGGTGACAACAATGTGAAATACTGAAGTGGGTGTGATTCTACGGGGTGGGGGTGCGATGGTGTTGTGAGAGGTGAGTGGAGTGGTGTGATTGGTGCCCATAAAAAAGGAGTCGGTGAACTGAATCCTTGTGGGGACATTACAGAGGGGAAAAGTGGGGTTCGCGGATATAGAAAGGATGTGAAAGAGGGCAGGATGAGGGTGGTTGTGTAGACAAGGTAAAGGTGCACAATGGGTTGGTGGTGCATGAATGGAAATGTGGAGGTGGGGAAATGACGGTTGGCATAGGGATAGGTGGAGTGAAGACAGATGGAATGGGAGGGTTAGTCATAGTCATGCTAGAGATCGAGGGCCAAATGGAAACAGGTGATGGAATACGAATGTCGGGACTACCTACAATGTCAGGAGAGGGTTGGGTTGGTGCTGGGGAAGAAGGGATGGTTTCACTATTGGTATATACAAGGGTAGTGTCTTTGCTCACAGTTAGGTTAGTGGTTGAAGAACCCATAGGCAGTGCGGATGTCATAGGTTCCATCGGTACATGAATATATGCACCAGGCCCTTTGAGTATTTTGACTTGTCGAGGGTCAAACTTGGGTAGTGGTTTTTGCTTCAAGTAGTGCAAAGCTTTTGGTACGCCTATTGATTGGACCAGTTCATGCATCGTTGCAATGAATTTCTCTTCAAAGCCATCGCTGGCCAATTCTTGCTCCAAAATGGCTTGAGTCTCTTCCTAAGTTAGCATACTCCTTGCCCAAGCCTTATTCATTGTGTCATGTAGCTGTCGGATGGCAATCGTATATGCAGTTGCTTATGTGGTCTCCTCCTCATATGTGTTGGTGTCCCCTTGAGCTCCTACTTGTGTCTCTGATCGATGTTCTTCTCCCTCACACTCTTTAGTGTCATATGCACCCTCATTGGTCACAGTGCTCTCATCATCTTCTTCTTTCGAAGTCAGAGTCCTTGTCCCCTTCCGATGGAGTGGTTGGCTAAGCAGGTCGTTCATATTCCTAAGAAACGAATTGTGTGTCTGAAAACTGGAAGTCACTGGACAACACCTCTAGTATCTCTAAATCAAAGGTGGTATTGATATCTTCTATATCCAAGCTAGCAACCAAAAAAGTAAAAGATTCAGATACAAAAGTACTGGTCACAATGGGAACCTCAACTATTGTGGTGGTCATGATGGGGATGGCTACAAAAATAGTGGTTGCTACCTGAGGGACCTCACTCCTTGTAGTGGTTTGAGTCAACCGAGTTCTAAGTGGTGGAACTAGCAATTGTGACTTAGCTGCAGCTCGCTATGGGGAGGTCTCCTGTGTGGGTTGTGGTGAAGGCAAGTCTGCAACATTTAAACAAGGAATTGTACCTCGCATATGCTTTACTCTCTTGGCATTTGGAGGTTGCCTAGTTTTCCTTGAACCCTTGTATTGTTGTAACTGAGCTGTTGGAAGAGCTCTTTCAATGGCAATATCATAAGCTAAGCACATATAAATGATGCGTGTGAGAGCACAACAACCATGGACAACCTTCTTCTTTTCCCAACGATGCCCTGCCAACACGAGCTGGTCCTGAATGTAAGTTGCAATGTCAATTGTTTGAGGGCCCATAATAGCAAGATATAAGCCAAACCATAAATGCTTGTGGGGAATTGTAAAACGCTCCTATGCTAGGAAAGCAAAATCTTGGAGAAAAATCCTCAAAGGAGTAATGAGTTGAGGAGTGATTGCTGAGATGGCAGGCTATTTTTCCACATCACTTCTCTTCATAGCTTCAGGAATGAGGCACTCCTTCTCCGTGGGCATATGATTACCATGAATCTTAAGAGCTACTCTGATTAAATCCAAGAAAAAAACAAATTTCTTGAATGGGGGGTCATTGACTAAGGATGGCAGTATGAATATTGGATCCAACTCCTTTCGCTCATGTTCCTTGATAGATGCAACCAAATAATAGCACTGATAAGACTTAGGCTTAGGAAGTGGTGCACTGAAATAAGTTGCAAATCCTGCTTGCTTCCAAATAGGCCTCAGTTCTTTGATGTCTTGGAGGGCTCCAAACTCTTGAGAAAAGAACTGATATCGCTACCAGACATTGGCTTCGTATGTCAGATCAGCCTCATAGGTAAACTCCGCTTTGCCCAGTGGTCTGGCAAGTCCTTGGAACCAATGCAATTTACTGCTTACTTTCTCTATTTTACCCATAGGTGGGTCTTCAATTGGCTTGGGTCCTGTGAAACCTTGGAATTTGGGTGGCACTACTATTAACAGGTTCTCGAATGGAAGGGCTGAGAAATCGACCATGGGTCATTGCAGCGCTGCACTGGTGGAACTTCCCAGTTGCATGACGAATTCCTGTGAATGAACCTAAACTAGAGTGAAGGGGAAAACACATTAGTCATGGAAATTAATTAAGATCCCAAGGAGATGAGACCTCCATTCCTTTCCACCACCAACATGCTTCCCGTGCATTGTGCATGGTTTTAATGATGTATTATGGTGAAGTGAACATGAGTAGTGCATCAGTGAGTGATTTTGTGAGATACATGGTTTGACAATCGGCAACTTGTGAGCAGTGCCTCCTAAGTTAGTGTGAGTTGCAAGGGTGGTAGTTAGATGCATTGGCAAAGTTGGAGATGGATGGAGTAGTCAATGGGTGCTCATCATCACAGGGTTGTCGGTAAGGATTGGCTTGGTATGTGTGGTCATGACTAGTGAAGTCTTGGGAGTCCATTTTTGTACAATATGATGGGGTACAAAAGATGATGTGGAATATACAAACCAGGGTTTGTGGGTTGTCTAGTTACTAAAAAGAAAGGTTTCTCATGGGTTCACTAAGGTTGATTTACAAGTTGCACAATTCTTAGGTACCCAAATCTGACAAGACTGGGATTGGGCATTCCCTTAGGGCTTTGGCACCCAAATCTATCAAATGCAATGCCATTCTTGTGAGAAAATTTGGCAGGGTTGTCAGAGATCTAGAGGGGTTGACTCGTTTGATAATTTAGCTTTTTGTACCCACATTTGGTGTGGGATTGCCTAAGGCAATGACACCAAATTTGGTGTCACTCCACTACAATGGTGAGTATCAACGTGAGGAGTACCACCTTGTAATTATCAATCCGTGGAGAGCGTAGGCTGATATGAAAATCAAGATCAAGTGAAGTGCATGAAGGTGATGGTGAGAAATGCAAATGCATACACACACACACACGAGGAAAGCCACAATGGAGATCCATGGAAGGCAAGAAAAGAACTCATATTCATCACTAATTAGGTACAATAGCTCTATTAGCTCAAAAGCTTCTAGTTTCAAAAGTTCAAAAGTCCTCAAAATGAGCTCTCTAGCTCTATTTATAGTTTTTGCCTAGTTTTGACTGGTTTCACATCTAGTGATCGGCATAGTTGTAGCTCAAGCGTAAGCACCACCTCCTTTACTTGTCAATCTGCGGAGACGTGAGGACCAGTATGAAGACCACGAGCAAGTGAAAGCACAAGTGTGTGAGTGAAAGCACACCAACATGCACACACATACACACACACGCACACAAGGCAAGATCAAAGAGAGGAACAATGGAAAGCTTCGATTGCAAAAGAGTTCTCTTACAAAAGCTCTATTCTCTAACAAGCTACCCTCAAAAATGAGCTCTCAAGCTCTTTTTATAGTTTTTGGACTAGTTTTGGTCCTGTCCAGACCTAGTGTCCGGCCTAGTTAAAAATAAGGTTCCAGGGCTTATTTGAGGGCTCAAACGAAGTCTAAAAATTATGAAAATTTATAGGATGATACTTCTAATACTCCTCAAGCTCAAGGACTCCTTGGCTTGAACAAAATGGAGTTACAAAAATAGAAAATGGTATTTACAATGGTTTTTAGTGATGAAAATCACTATTGTTGTAGGGGATTCTTCTGAAAATTTGACATACACTTCCTGCAGCTCCCTACTTGCTCCTTCTACTTGTGTGTCCACCTCTTTGATGTGCTCCTGTGCTTTGTCCTTGACCTTCAGCTTTAACACTCCCCCCCTCTCGAGTCTGTCGTCCCTGACAGACCCTTGTTGTAATGGTTGTTCCATGTAGTGCTTTGAGAGGTAGTGTCTGTTCGGTTGGAACAAGAGCCATCTTCCTTCCAAATGTGGTAGGGTTGGTTGTCCGATTCTTCATTTGACACTAAAAGCCGTTGGAAGTTGTTGTCCCTTGGTATGCGCTCCTTCCTTGGATTCCAGCATGATTGTGTCGTTGTGAGTCGCCATTGATGGCCTCTGGATCTTGTTAAGATGATGTTCATAGTAATCATGCCAAGTACCCATAATGGCTGATGGGTAAGTGAGTTCGTGCATGGGTTGAGGAAAGTGTGTGCCTCGTGCATGGCCTTGTAAGGTAGCCCTATGCATGCTTACTTGGAAAATGCATTGGAAGAAGTATGGTGCAAAAATTGGGAGTCTTGAGCTAAGTGCTCAAGGGTATGCCGACGAAGAGGTTTCCTAATCTATCATGGTATTTCCAGAGTAAAGTTACTTACCAAGGTGAAGGATCGATCGATGTTTATCTCCTTGTGTTGGACTCACGGCATTTGTGATGGACCGTCAGCTAGTCTTTCATTGTCGATGAATGTCCGTGTGGATGGTTCACTGATGAAATTCTTTGAGTAACTCGTCCTATCTCCTCTTGTCAAAGCAACATTGGCCAAGTACTGAGAATTGAATTTCTTTATATTCCTTGACAAATGACATTGGGTAACTACACCAAGCTTAGTTTCACATATTCGCTTTAGTTCACCATAAGCATGAGTCTTCTCATCCAGTATACATACAAAGATTTGCAAGGTACCAGAACTACCCCTTGCAGATATCTCCCTGTATGCTCTCTTACATGCAGTAGTTAAGTATCACTACAAGTTGCGGACCTTCAAGCTCTTCACTCCTACCATAGTAAGAGGAAACCATAGTTGTGGATGCCATGTTCATGCCAAGTTCTTGACCTCTGTCAGATAAGGCAGCAATTATATCATCTGCTAGCCGAGACACACTTCTATCCAAACTGATAAATGCCCAGTAATCAACAGTTCCACCTTTAACCAAGCATGACTCATTCATGTTTCATGAGCCAAACCTGGGAACAAGTGCTTCCTCTCCCTTTTTTTTTTTTGAGGAACAATTTCACCAAACAAGAAGACAAATGTTAGTATCAGAAAAAATGTTGACATATGTCAATGTGCTCTTGTGCATGGGACTCTCCAATGTGTCTATGCACGGCCCTGTAATGTGGCCCTATATTAATGCATACTTTGGAAATGCATAACCTGAATGGTGCAAAAGATTGGGTTGTGCAAGGAGCACATGGTTGTTGCTCGTCGAGGCTTTTCGATGTTATTTGCGGATGTTGATGCCATCTATTGTGGAGGTATCCATTGGATCTTGAGATGACAACTGATCCTTCTGCCTTACAGGGATCCATTTGAGAATGATCTACAACTATGTAGTGAGCATCTTCGGCATATTCATCCTTGGCTGGTTTCTTGACTGTTGTGTCGCTTGTGGTTGGCGCTGTCGTAGAGGGGTGTGAAGGGAGGCTGACGTTCATCTACAAGAATCGCACTAACCTAACCGTGTGACTACACGCAGGGTGCTTCTAAGTATGCCTAGGGCCTTCGGTTGATTTTTTCAGTTTAGGTGTGATAAAAACTATAGGTTTCTAATTTATGGGAGTGCAAATTAAGAACTTTTTTTTTTAGAATAAGAGCCGTAAGGACGAGCGTTTCTATATCTTTCTATAGCTTCTAATTGATAAGACAAAACTAAGTTCTCGCTTGTAATTTTATCTTTAATAAAGTCAACTTCTTCGTTTTCAATTTGATTTGAGTTAGGTTTTCTAACTAAATTAGGTGGGAATAAGTCTTTCTTGTCCTCCGGTTCTGGCAAAACTATGGTAATTAAAGGTAAAATTCTAGAAATAAGACGATCGTAGTCTAACGTGTGTAAAGTTTCATTAACTACTTTATCTTTAATAATTTCAATTATTATATTTTCGTTATTATTCGAACTATCAATTGAGGTCGGAAGTAGTGTTCCTATAATTAAGTTTTCTAATTCTTGATTCTTAATATCAGAATCGTTTGTAGATACTAGTTTAGAACTACTTGTAGATCCTATCTCTTTAGACATACGAAATAAAAAAGTAAATATCTCAATTAATTTTCAGAGAAACAGTATGAAGAATTTCAAAATCAATCTTTTTTTAAGCCTATACAAATCTTAATTATATCGAAAAGTGGAAGTGCTAGAAATCTTTAGGATTTTAAGTCTATACAAAAGTTTATCATAAGTGCTAATACAATTCTCTTAATAGATAATCCTATACAACTTAATAAACAATTTTCAAATATCGTAATTTCGTGATCTTGAAATCTCGTATGCTTGTGTTCTCGTATTCTCCTTTGTAATCTCTTCAATGATCTACAGGAAGAACATTCGGGGAAAATAAAAATATAAGTATGCTTTTAGTAAAAATAAAACACTCATTTAATAATTTATCATTTAATACTTAGCATAATTTTAAACCTATGCTAACACATATTAATTAATCTTCTAATGCATATGTGTATTTATACATATGCTTTTATGCAAACATACACAAGCTTACATGAATATAATCATACTTACATGCATACTCATGTACTAGACATGCTAATCTACATGCACACATGCACTTTATAAATACACAAATACATGCAAATTCACTTCACATGTACATGTATAACATGCTAACACATTCAACTTTATATGCATACATATACTATACATATGCAAACCTATCTACATTACATAGACATCATGCTCTTATGCATACACCTTATTTATAGGCATACATCTCTAATATTTATGCATACATTACTTATCATTGCATACATGTACACCTTCCTATCTTACTTGCATATACATACAATCATCATAGTCTCTCATGCTTCACATACATATACATGCATTCATCTCTCAAGAACTCTCATGCTTCACATACATATACATTCCTAACTTCCATATGCATACATGCACACACTCTCACATGCATGTTTACCTTCAATATAAATGTATATAATATTCATATGCATAAACACACATGCTCTCATGCATGCATACACATACTCTCTCATGCATGCATAATACACATGCCTCTATCTATAATATACTTATGCGCGTGCATAAACATATACTCATGCATGTTCATATTTCCCTCTCTCACTATCGCATTTATCTCTCAAGAGATTCAATTCTGCGCGGATAGAAGCGTTAAGCGAGCAAGCTCAACAATGGATGGGAGTAGCAATCAAGTTGTATTGACTATAACATCCAATGAAATATAAACATTGCCTTAGAAATGAAGAAACAAAAACTTGTTAGTCTATCAGGTAACGCCAAAGTAGAAATTTCTCTTTCAACTATATCTGGGAGAAATTGAAAGCATATATAAGTATAGAACCAAAAACTCAATAAGTCAATCAAACTCAAAGCACTCCAAGGATCTTAGAAATTACATCCTACCTCTTCACATGCATGAAGAAATCACTCAAAATAACGTAGCACTACAGACATACCATAAAAAAAAAGAGATATCAAGCATGTTCTTTATGCAGTTATCCGGTTCAAATCATAAATATTACCAATTGAATGGTACCCCAAACATAGTACCAAGATACTAGAGAGCATTATTAAATGTGCTTCATGGTTCCCGTCTACCAATAAATTTCTACATAGAAGGCAAATGAGAAACAGCAATCTAATCGTTTTTCTTTCTCACGCAAGTAAAATTATATTTGAATAAAATTATATTTGAATCACTCGAGGATATTATCATTATGCAGAATAAAACGATCGAAAAGAGACCTAAAAAACTATGTTACAAGCAATCTCTATCCTCCTTTCTACTTTTAGGGATTCCTTTATTTCTGCTCGGCTCAGGAGAGTCCTGCATCTACGTAGATCAGTCCATTTCCTCTATACGAATCATTTTTAAAAAAGAAACTTTCGATGGCAAGACCAACTTTATTGAAATCCAATTTAATCTATAGTACAATCACAACAACATCGTACATAAAAATCATCAAATTATCACTCTTTTGTCTTCGCGTAAGAAAATATGTGTAGGAAAGAGAGAAGAGAGAAGAGTTAATGAAAAAATCTCCCTCTCTCTTTACTGTCTCCATAAAAGCGTTGGAAGAGCTCAGTGAAGGTGAGACCCATAACACTTTGGGTTCTTTGCAACATATGCACATCTCTGTCGCTGAGAGGAGGTGGGTAGAAGATGAACACTTTTCCCGAGTCACCCTCTGTCACTCCGTTTATATGTATGTGTGCGCGCGCATATTTTAAATGTAGTAACTCCTCATTACAACAAAGAACATGCAAACTGTGAAATCAAGCAAATGTGAAGCCTTTGATGGAAGATAGAAGATATCTAACACAGCAGGGAGATCAAAAGATCTTCGCTTATAATGCAAAAGCACAGAAAGCTTCGGAATTCAAAATGAATGTGAGCATCACTATGATGATCATGCAACTATAAGAATGAAAAGCAGGTGCATTGTAAGCGGAGACATGAGGAATGGCCAACGCTGCTCATAACTTACATAGAAAGATGCAGAGGAGCTGAAAGACAACCAAGAAATGAATGACAGCTTTCACAAGGAATGTGCGTTCTATGAATTGAACAATCAACCTTAGACTATGAAGCAAATCTCAAACTATGCGCGCATTCCACAGAAAGATGTTGTCAAAAAAACTGAATTACAAAGGAGAAGTTCATATCAAACAGGTCGCAAAAATTCTAGGTGTTCGAGCGACAATGGAAATCTCTCTCTCTCTTTCTTTCTCTCTCTCTCTCTCTCTCTCTCTCTCTCTCTCTCTCTCTCTACAAAGCTTCGCCGTACCTGCAGGAAGAACATTCGGAAATAACACAATTATACATTCATTTATATACACAAGCACAAACACAGATATGCGCTAACTCACAATCAGTTAACTCACACACCTCACCATATTTCTCATGCACACTCACACATACTTTCACTTCATCATACACACGATTCTTAGCTAACTCACTCACACACACACATTTATCTAAATTTACGTATTTACAGCTTTCCTTTTATTTATAAAAATGATATAATCATTAATCTATTGAATTAAATATAAATATTAGGTTATTTTAAACTTAGTTTTTAATATAAATTTTATATATGATTAAACATTAGAGCTTAAAATTAGTGTTTTTAGGAACTAAATTATATAATAAAACAATATTATTTCTTATTTATTACCCATATATATATATATATATATATATATATATATATATATATATATATATATATATATATATACTTATGTTTAGACAAACAAACAAACACACACTCATATGGACATCAGTGCATACAAATATATCTTTTAGGTATACATATGTAAATACACATATATGACAAAAAACTATTCTCATTCACTCTCATAGATGTATGTTCACATATCTCCATTAAGTGCATTTCACATATACATATAGGTTCACAACCCTATAATCATAGGAACATATAACTATCTATTAATAGTTAACCTCATATGATCCTGAACACACACAAAGTCACTAATGGACATAAAAAAAAATTGAGCCCAAGTAGGAGTTCAATTAATCCTCCATCTCTATTCAGAACATATTTTCCTCTTTTTCCTGCAGGTACCCAAGAGATAACATTAGTCATTTTAAATCAGTACATTAAAAAATATGAGAGAGAGATATCATTTCACCAATTCTAAAGCAAAATATTTTTATTTTTTCATATGACAATTAAAATGAGGAAATCCTTTCGACAGCGCGTTGTTCTTGTAGGGGCCGCTGATGCTTTTGGCTTCCAAACCCATATCCTTGATGTTTTTCTTCTGACTCTTGTTGAAGAGGTGAGTTGGTTTACTGTTGGTCTTGGTGTTGGGTTCAGACCCTTGGATCCCTTTGGCTTCTTTGTTGAGACTTTTCTCACGTGGGAGAGCATAGGTTGTTGTGTATATAGTAGCTTCTTGGGTACCCATATTTGTAATTGTCTGTGTTGAGCTTCAGCTAAATTCTTAGGCATCCAAACTTGTCGGATACCTGGTGGTTGAGCTTGTCCAAGCTCCTTCCTTCGTCTTCTGGCCTGGTTGGCTTGCCTGGATGGGATTTGTGGGGGCAAGGTTGGTGGTTGCTCTCCTTTGTGTACCCATATCTGCTTCATGCTTGGAACTCCTTTCTTGTTGAATGGTGTCTTTCTATTTGATGTAACAATTGTCGTGAACGGTTGTGTTTGCATGTGTTGTGGAACTACTGTGGCTACTTGATTCTTTGGAGAAGAAGAAAGATCCACTCGCCTTCGAACCTGTTCTTCCACGATTGACTCCTTTTGCATTATAGAGCTTTTGACACATACAACATCTTCTTCCATATGATTAGTCTTAGAAGAACTAAGAGAGTGTGTGGTGCCATGATCTGGGAGCATGCAGTTCTCTAAATCTACGGTAATGCATTGTTCATGTAGCCAAACTTGAAGAATTTGACTTCTTAGCTTTAAGTTAACTGCATGGTCATAGATCCAATCTTGACCCAAGACAAGTGGTTCTGTAAGGTTCTCATCTTGACATACTAGCACTTTGACTTTCATTGGAACATCTTGAAGGTAGATGGGAAGTTCCACCTCACCCAAACAAGGGGTTTCCACACCTCCCAATCCTATGAGATAAGCTTCTATGGGATTGATGTTCAACTGCAAGTCTTGGTAGTAGGATAGTCTAACTGCACTACTTGCTGCACCTGAATCAATCAATGCTTTCACAGCCCTTGCACCCTTTCCTTGTCCTATCTCTATGGCCACAAAGGGACGTCGGTCAATGACTTCAGAAGTAATTATGCTTGATTTTTGGCACATATCCATGTGATATTTTGGGGCTTTTGAGTTGACATCTAGGCCTAGTCGTCTTAACTTATTCCGCCTAATATGCTCTCTGGCCTCTGCTTGTGCTTCTTCCCTCACCCTTAACTCCTCTTCTTTTCGCTTCTTAGCAGTGTTGAGTCTCGTAAGCATATCCTCTGTAAGAGGTTCTTGGTATAACTTGACTCTACATCCACTAATATAGTTTGGCAAGATATCTCCTTCTAAAGTGGCCAACTGAACTGCACCGCTAGTGGAAATTCTATTAATGATCATGGGTCCGTATCCTCTTTTTTCGAACTTATGGGCATGTTGCTTTAGCGTATAAACCAGCACTAGGTCCCCCTCTTTCAATCCTTTATCTTTGATGTGTGCATCAAAGTATGCCTTTTGTCTTTTCTTTGCAGCATAGATGCGTGCCGCCACGCGTAGCCTCGTCTCACCTAAGCGTTCTAGATCAAAGATCCTAGAGGACAATTCGTGTCCATTCCACTCATGCTCTTGTGCTACCTTTAATGCTGGGAGTAGGAAATCTAATGGTAGCACAACATTTTTTCCAAAGACCATCTAAAATGGGGTGGCATTGAGTACCGTTTTATAGGCAACTCGATAAGCCCACATAGCATGATGAAGCAGTTTGTCCCAATCAGAGCCTTTATTATTTACCAGTTTTGTTAATACATTACATAGGATCTTGTTTGTGCTCTCAGCTTGTCCGTTAGCTTGTGGATGATAGGGGCAGACTTCTTATGTATCACCAAGAATTCTTGGAGAAGATTTTCAATGACTTCATTCAAGAAGTCTGTGCCTCTATCGCTCACTAACTCTATTGGTAGTCCATATCTTGTGAACACATTCTCAAATAAGAACTTAGCTGTTGTTAGAGCATCATTCTTTGTTGTGGCTTTTACTTCCACCCACTTGGTAAGGTAATCTGTGGCTACAATGATGTACTCTGCATGGGAGCTTCTAGCTGGGGGGTTAATAGGACCTACAAAGTCTATTCCCCACTTTGAGAATGCACGTCCTCCCATCATGGGCCTCAAAGGCATCTCGTCTTTTCTGATAGGATATTGTGCACGTTGGCAAGTGTCACATTTCTTCACATAGGTATGAGCATCCATATGGAGAGTGGGCCACCAAAGTCCTGAGAATAGAATGTTCTTGATCACTCGGTCAGGACCAAAATGTCCACTTGCAACAGCACTGGGTGCAGTCTCTAAGACCTTTAAGTAGTCTGATTCATGAACGCACAGTCTTAAGTAACCATCTTTGCCTCTTCGGTATAGGTTGTCTCCTACTAAGGCGTAGCCTTGAGCCTCTTGCTCCATGCTTCGTCTTCTTGCTAGGCTAGCCTCTTTGGGTAATCTTCTCGACCTCATAAACTCTACCAATGGAGTACTCCAATTTGGAATTAATGACACTTGATAAAGGGTTGCATGCTCCACTGGGGGTTTTTCCTGGCACACAAGACAATTCTTAATCCACTCATGAATTTCTTTGTCCATGCTAGGCCAATACACTCCTAAACGTTTTAGATTCTGCAATGTTCATTGTTTAGAATAGTGATTTCCTAGAAATCCTTCATGGGCTTGTTGCAACCAGCTAGTATGTTCATCATCCTCGACACAACAAGCGAGTACACCCTCCGTATCTTGTTTGTACATGCTTCCTGCCAATATGTGATATTTTTGTGATTTTACAATTTCTTCTTGTGAGGTTTTCACATTCTTATTTGCGGGTCCGAAGGTGAGGACTGGTACCAACTTATTTGCCCATTTAGGAACAACTTCTAAATTGAACAGATAAGCATCGGGTAATTCATCAGACACTCCTTGTGGTGACTCCCTTGAAGTGATACGAGAAAGGTGATCTGCCCGAAGGTGGGTTCTACCTTTCCTGACAACAACTTCAAAGTCATATTCCATTAGTAAGAGGAACCATCTTACTCAGCGTCTAGTATTGCAAGGTTTATTGACCAAATATAACAAAGCTTGATGATCAGTGAAAAACTTGAATTTATTAGCTAATTAAATAGTGCCTAAACTTCTTGACAGCATATACCATGCCTAAGCCTTCTCGCTCGGTTGTGGTATAATTTCTTTCAGCTGGGTTTAGTTGTCTACTAGCATATGCTACGGGCAAATCTAGATTTCCTTCACCTGTGGGTTGTTCTAGCACACATCCTATGGCGTGATTGGATGCATCCACATGGACATGGAATGGTTTATTCCAATTAGGAGTGGTCAGTATTGGTGCTGTGCACAAACGTTTCTTCAGTTCATTGAAAGAATTCTCGCATTCATCATTCCACTCAAAATTAGACAACAAGGCATAAAGGGGTCTAGCTATGATCGCGTACATGTGGATAAACCTACGGTAATATCCACAATGACCCATAAAGGCTTGTACCTCTTTAACATTCCTTGGCCTTGGCAGCTCCGATATGGCTCGTACCTTATCTTCATCTGTAGAGATTCCATTCTTAGAAACAATATGACCTAAGATTTTACCTTCATGCACCATGAACACACACTTTTCTGGGTTCAAACACACTCGATATTCTCTACACTTGTTAAAGATTTGTCTAAGCTCAGGGATGTGAAATTTTCTTTCTTGGGAATGAGCACATAAATCATCCACATACACTTCTAAGCTCTTTCGCAAGAACTCTTTGAAGACATGACACATGAGCCTTTGGAATGTTGCAGGTGCATTGGTGAGCCCAAATGGCATCACACAAAATGCAAAGATTCCCCACTCTGTGGCAAAAGCTGTTTTGTGTTGATCTTCTGGGGCAATGGCTACTTGATTGTAACCTGAAAATCCATCAAGGAAGCTATAAACTTCCTTGCCTGCAACACGCTCCAATAGGTGTCCCATGATTGGAAGTGGATAACTATCTCTGATTGTAGCGGCATTAACTTTTTTAAGGTTAATACACACTCGCAACTTCCCGTTCTTCTTGGGCACCACTACAATGGGGGACACCCATTCAGTATGCTCAATCTCATAGATGAATCCAGCTTCAATCAGCCTATCAATTTCTTCTTTTATTTTGGTTGCATATGTATCATTATATGTGTAGGGTTTCTGTTTCGTGGCCTTGGCATCAGCAGTCATGGGGATAGTATGAGAGCAAATTCTTGGATCTACCCCTTTTAAGTCTCTATAGTGCCACGCAAACACATCCCTATATTCCCTTAATAGAGCTACGAGCTCCATTTCTTCTCTTGCACTTAGGTCATCTCTTATATATGTGCATCTCTCTTCGTTCTCTTCAATGGTCACTACAATTTTCTTGGTCTTTTCTTTATTATCATATGATTCTCCTATGATGGCCTCTCTCTTAGGCATTTGTACCAAAATTTTGCGGTCCTCAACTTCATATTTCTTGAAGTTTTCTGGTACTTCAAACAATGATTCCTCCTCTTCTTGTTTCACTGCTTTTCTTTTCTTTTTCTTTTGATTGCTCTCACTTCCATCCTTTGAATTTACCGTTTTAATACTTGTGAGAGGTTCTTCTTCTTTCTGGGTGAACACTCCTATATCTTCTAGATAGTGCTGCTCTGAGTTAAAGCAACTATCCATCACAATGGACTCTATATCATCGTCATTCTCTTCTTCTTCTTCTATGACATCACTAGGGTCACATTCTTCTAGCAAGGGCTAACACATGAACACTGAAATATCATAACCCTCCTCATCACAATGAGGTGTCCATTGTTCTTCATTGACAGCAATGTCCATGGTGGCTAAGATTTCTGGCCAGCCATGAGGCTCAAATTCCTCATCCGGAAAGATCATGGGTGTGTAGGCTGGGTCTTTAATTGGTCTATCTCCTAGCGAAGTTCCTTCTTCTCTTGCCTTAAAACGTTTTTCCTCTTCCTCTGCGACCTTGCACATCCACAAATGAGTATCTTCATGCAGCCATGATGGATCAGGTGAACTTTCAGAATGCACAGAGATAGAATCTTCTTTCGCTTTGTGGATAGAATTCCATTGTAGGGGTGGTACATCTCTGAAGGTGTAATCCTTCAAATTGAGCTTGGTGGTGGCCCCTAAGTGTTGTAAGTACAAGGAGTTGGTTTCCCAATCCTGTACTATTTGTAATTGTCGTAGGAAGGGTCTTCCTAGGATCATCTCATAGACGTTATTTTTCTCAAAATCACATATAGCAAATGTATGTTCAAACTCCACACCACAAGTGGTTAGAGTTATCCCTTCGAGCAATCCTAGAGGTCTTTCAAAATGACCGTCGGCCATTTGAAGCTTCATTCTAGTTGGTCTTAATGTGGGTTTGCCCCATTGCTTCCACAAGGAGGTGGTCGCAATGGCAACACCAACACCTGAATCTATGATTGCTTTGGTTGTGTAACCTTGGTAGGTGATTGGAAGATAAGTATTACCTTCTTCACCCTCACACATGTCCCCCATTTTATCGAGAGGTATCTCTGGAACTTTTTGCTTAGAGCCTGTTTTTGGCCTATTGGAATCAAGTTCTGGAACCTGATCCTTCACATGATTCCATAGCTCAGGTTTTGCTTTGAGCAGCTCTTCTACAGTGAGATGACATTGAACCTTAGTGTTCTTCACGACAGCAGTGTTCCTCGAAACCACTGAGTGTTCATGTCTTACCAGTATTCTGGGAGCTCTAATCTGGAGAGATTCAGATTCCCATGGGCCTAGAAATTGAGGCAGTTCTTCTAGGGTATTAGATTCAAAATCTAATCTTTCGTCTTCTTATTGTTCTGCTTCATCTCCGTAAATAGATGGAATGTCTTGGGGAAATTGATCATGAAGATCATCAATTTCAAGAATAGGAGGGGAACTAACCTTCTCCTTGGACCATTTCTCTTCTTGTATTTCCCGCAAGAACTCTTGAGAGTACTGTTGAATTGAAGGAGGTATTCCAGCATCCGTGGAATTAGGAACATAAGCTCCCATTGGTGGTGAGCTTCCTCTTTCAATACTTGGTTGAGCCTGTGGAGGTAAAGAAACTTGTGGTTTGTTTACCAATTTCTCTAATCTTTCTAGTAAGCCCTAGAAATGCAAATCCGATTTGATAGAGTTTTTCTGATTGAACTTTTGACTAGTCTCAAGTATAGCTTGAGCTTGTTCTACCATTTTCATGCACATTTTCATCCGTTCAATCTCTAAATCCGCTCTAGGGTAACTCTTGTCTAGGTTTGTAGCTGTAGACCCCTCTTGAAGTCGAGCCTGGTAGGCCTTGAACATCATGTCCAAGCCTTCTGGGGTTGGATCTGCAAGAACAGACCCTGGTTGCGGCCTATTTACAATGGGTGGTGGGGTGGGATGAGATGGAGTGGATGGAATTTCGGCATGCGAGGGGTTTTGAGATGCAATGTCTTCTATTTTTGTTTTTGCTTCTTTTAAGCTTTCTTCTAGTTCTGATAACTTTTTATTCCACTTGCGATTGGCCTTTTCTCTGGTATCTTTCCATGTTCTTGTTTTCCTCTTACTAGGCTCTCCTGATTCACTTGACTCCGATTGTTCTGCTCGTTTATCTTGTTTTAATGCTTGTGCCCTAGTAACTACCTGTACAGGTGCCACATTACTGCTATTGGCACTTGAATCCGCCACTAAGCCTACCACATTAATGGGTGTAATCTTGGGCGCACTAGAGGGGTTTCTTGGACAATCTCTGGGGAGATGGTATTTGCCACAATCAGGACAAAAAGCTTGTATTGTGATAGCATGTCCTTGACTCGGAGATGGTGGGTGGTGACAATCACGAAGGAAATGGTCGCCCTGGCATCTGAAACATGGTCCTCTAGGGGCTTGTGGTCTTACTTGTCTCAATTAGGGCCTAGGGTTAGCATTTGTGTACATGACATTGGAGTATTCTGGCTCCCAATTTTGTTCCATAGGTGGTGCCTCATATTGATACGGGTAAATCTCACTATGTTCAGGTGACTCTGTGTAATAAGCATGCGGACTACCTTCATGGGAGTAGTCTGAGCTATGAGCATGAGAGTCATTATCTGGTATCAATGGGGTTAGTGGCACCAATGCCCTATTTGGATTTTCCTCTCCCACAACATACTTGACTGAATCACGTTAGCAGGAGCTGGTGGTTGGTTTCCCAAGACTGGTTGTGGCCTATATTGTGCCTGATATTGTTGTTGTGGTCGATAATATGGCTGTTGGTATTGGTTCTGATACCTCCCTTGTTGATAAGGTTGCTGATAAGTTTGTCTAACAGCCTGTCCATTGTAGGGACAATCTTGAGCCGTGTGGTTCATGTATTTTCTCTCAATAGTGCAATATGGAGCATTCCTTTCTCTAACTTTTTGGTTTTGCATTGGGCATACGTTAGCCATGTGGTCCCCTCCGCATGTATAACATCGGTTCAATGAGGTGACTCTCTGTGTTTGTCTATTTTGGACTCCCAGCTTCTTGGCAACTTGCTCAGCTATCTCATCTATTTCTGTGGAGATTTTCGAAGTATGACTAGTAGAACTATCAGAATCCTTATAGATTTTGGACAATCCTAACTCCTCACCCAAGTTATCTTCTAAGTCAATGCATGTCGGCACACACTCTTCTATGGATCTGGGCTCTTTCAAGTACACATATGATCTTAACTTTGTGCTCAGTAAGCCATCTAAGAACAAAGCCACTTGTTCGGCTGGTATGGGTAACTCTGGAGTAGGGCATCTTTCTAGGTATTGTCTGAACCTTCTACCTGCTAGTCGTATCGTTTCTTGGGGTGTCTGCTTGAAACTGTGGATCAAAGATTATGTGTTATGCCTGATACCACTCTTGGAAAATTCTACAATGAATTCGTCTAGCAGTTGACCTATATCGCGATAGTTGCGACTACTCAATGGTTGAAACCAAGCTAAGGCAGTGCCCTTAAGAGTCAAACCAAATGCCTCGTACTGGGTGAACAAATCCTCAACTTGTTCAGCTCTTAACACTTGTTTGAACTTGGCCACATGATCATAAGGATCTCCTGTCCCGTCAAAATAATTCTTCATTGCCTTGATCACTTGAGTGGGTCTAAGGGTTCTTGTGTGCTCTCGGGGTCTAGGCAATGGAAAATCTTGTTCATCTCTTTGTTGCCTATGTGCTTGATGTCTCTCTCTTTCCGATCTTTCATTTTCAAATCATGATCTATTCTTGCCCACGGTGTGTGCAAAACTTACCTCGGGTCTCTCTCTAGTTCTTTCTCTCTGGGCTTCATGAGCTTGAGATGAACCTACTCCTTGGAGGCCATGGGAAACATTGGATCTTGGTGGAGGGAAAATCAATTCACTCTTCCAAGTATATGCGTGTCTATCATGTTCTGTTACCAAGAACATCTTCTCTGATGTGTTGTCCAGGTAGACAACTTTGCCTGGTATCTCTAGATCCTTGAACTCGTAGATGATGACTACGCCCAATTGGCTAGGTTGATCTGGCTTGAATCTCCAAAAGGCTTCCTCTGTTTCTCTATTCAAGAATAGTTCTATGCTTTTGTTGTCTTGAGGAATCCAGTCTAGAGTGATCACTCTGGTCAAAACTGACTTACCTCTAGGAGTCTGGGTCCTTGTCCTACATTTCCTTGTTCTAGGTCTCCTATCTCATTCTCAGGAATGACATTTCCAAACTCATCAGTCCTATCTGGTAGGTTGGTGACCACATACATGGTCCCTTCCTTATCAATGTATGAACCCTCTTCGAACTTGACCACCGGGTGTTCAAGTCCAAAGGGTTGATCTGGATTTTTGAGTTGGACCACTAATCGCCTTAGGCCATCCTCATAGATGCGAGCACCTAATCGGTTGGTCCGAATATATTCCAATTGTGGCTTATAGGGACCTTCTGGTGTTTGTAGATGGACAGTTCCTTAGCTACCTGCATGTTTCCCCATGCTAAAAGACATTTCTGAGTCACTTGTGTCTGAGTTTAGTACATAAGGACAACCACTTAGTTGTTGTGCCCAAGACTTAGCTGTATGGTTGACACTAGACTGAGAAGATCTAATGCTTTGTCTATCCTTGCCTAGGTGTCTACCAGATCTCAGGTTCATAAGCTTTGGTTATGAGTCCAAAATTTCCCCTTGGTATGGTTCAAAAATCCTTTGGAGTTCCCTTGGATTCCTAGTCTCACTTGAGGGTCAACTTCAAATTATCCTATTCGAAAATAAACGTGTTATTCTTATAAAAAAAACAGTTGAGACCGTGTAGGATTCAAAACAAGCTTTCCAACGAGCTATAGAGCTCAAAAAATGGACTTTGGATGAAAAAGTTATGTCAAATCAGGCTCCTGGGGGTCAAAACAGGCAAACAGGACCTTTTGGAAAAAATCGCGATTTTGTGAACAAGAGAATCGCGATTGTGTGAAATCAGAGAATCGCGATTGTGTGAAATCAGAGAATCGTGATTGTGTGAAATCAGAGAATTGCGATGCTGTGAAGTCAGAGAATCGCGATTGTGTGTGAAATCAGAGAATCGCGATTTTGTACCTTGAGAATCGTGATTTCACAAAATCGTGTTTTTGGCTGAAAATCGTGATTTCACAAAATCATGTTTTTTTGGCTGAAAATCGTGATTTATGAGAATCGCGATTTTGAGCAGAGAATCGTGTTTTTGAGAATCGTGATTTTGAGCAGAGAATCGTGTTTTTGAAAATCGCGATTTTGAGCAGAGAATCGTGTTTTTGAGAATCGTGATTTTGAGCAGAGAATCGTGTTTTTTAGAATCGCGATTTTGAGCAGAGAATCGTCTTTTTGAGAATTGCGATTGCCAACAGAAAATCTTGTTTTCACAGAATCGTGTTTTCATAGAATCGTGTTTTCACAGAATCGTGTTTTCACAGAATCGTGTTTTCACAGAATCGTGTTTTTGACATGAAAATCGTGATTGCCAACAGAGAATCGTGTTTTTGAAAATCGTGTTTTAGAGAATCGTGTTTTAGAGAATCGTGTCCTAGAGAATCGCGATTTTTGTCTCAGAGAATCGTGGTTTCCAAAAATTTAGAGAATCGCGATTTTGAACACAACCACAGAATCGTGTTTTCTCAGAATCGTGTTTTTTGGCTGAAAATCGTGATTTGTGAGAATCACGATTTTCAGCACAACCACAGAATCGCGATTCTGAGAATGACCTCAGAATCGTGTTTCCTTCAGAGGGTTTTTAGGCGGGAAATAGAAAATCGTGATTTTTCAAAAAAATTTGAATTTTTCACAAAATCGTGTTTTTTGGCGGGAAATTCAAATTTCTGAGTGTCGGCAATGGTGAGCTCCGTATGTGCAGAAAATCATGAAAAAACACAGGCGCTTGCTCTCCCTTGCATCTCCTAACACCTTCACACACAATGATGCATGAAAAATGGTATGAAAATGATGAAAATGCACTAAAAAATGAGAAATTTCTATGAAGAAGAGGATGGAAGAAGATGGAGATGGTGATGATGATGAAGATGAAGAAGAAAAATCAGAAAATGAACAAAAATGACAGTTTTTTTACCTTCCAACGTCGCAAATCTACGATCTTACCATCACAACGCTTGTCCTCGAAGCTCTCTCCCCGGCAACGGCGCCAAAATTTGGTGTAGCTCAAGCGTAAGAACCACCTCCTTTACTTGTCAATCCGCGGAGACGTGAGGACTGGTATGAAGACCACGAGCAAGTGAAAGCACAAGTGTGTGAGTGAAAGCACACCAACATGCACACACATACACACACACGCATACAAGGCAAGATCAAAGAGAGGAACAATGGAAAGCTTGGATTGCAAAAGAGTTCTCTTACAAAAGCTATATTCTCTAACAAGCTACCCTCAAAAATGAGCTCTCAAGCTCTTTTTATAGTTTTTGGACTAGTTTTGGCCCTGTCCAGACCTAGTGTCCGACCTAGTTAAAAATTAAGTTCCAGGGCTTATTTGAGGGCTCAAACGAAGTCTAAAAATTATGAAAATTGGTAGGATGATACTTCTAATACTCCTCAAGCTCAAGGACTCCTTGGCTTGAACAAAATGGAGTTACAAAATATAAAATGGTATTTACAATGGTTTTTAATGATGAAAATCACTATTGTTGTAGGGGATTCTTCTGAAAATTTGACATACACTTCTTGGAGCTCCCTACTTGCTCCTTCTACTTGTGTGTCCACCTCTTTGATGTGCTCCTGTGCTTTGTCCTTGACCTTCAACTTCAACAATAGTTAGAACATAGGTTCTAAATCTAATTTGAGGTACCTAACGGCTTCCAAAAATTATGAAAATTGGTATAAGCTACCTACTTAGACTCCTCAAGCTCGAGGACTCCTTGGCTTGCACAAAATGGATTCATACATGCGATAATTACAATACATTGTTTTAGTGATAAAAATCACTTTTTGGGTTATGAAATGACCTATGTGCTTCCTCTTCATCTGTGACAAGATCGTGTACTTTGTCCTGTGCCTTGAACATTCCCCTCCTCATTTCTGTCACCCCTGATAGAACCTGATTGTGTGTGGGTAATGTAGTTATTGAGGAGGTCTGTCGCAAGGGTGTGTTCTGTTATTTGAATTCCCCTAATAAGATCTTGTTCTAACTTCTCCTAGTCGATTAGTTGGGTTTCGTCAGGAGGTGGCATTTGATAATGCTCGGAGTACATCATGCGTTTGCATGTAAACAAATGGAGTAGGTGAGTGGATCTGCTGATCAATACTTTTGAGTGGTACTCCTAGAAGCTAGTAGTGAACATATCTTTGAACATCTGCTTGTAGCACGCCGGCATATATTTCAATCCATAGTGCCACGCATAGCATACCTTGATCAATGATGTCGCACTCATATCGTACACTAAATCCAAATTTATGTGTTCGAATGTGGGGGTTTTCACCATGGGAGCCTTGACACACCTGAATGTCTTGAAGAGCATTTGCATCATATCAAAAATTTTCTCTATCATTTGTGTAGCAACATCTGTCATATGATGTACGCCGGGTAGCCAATGGCAAACAGTAGACATCATGTATCTGACTATAGGGGTGTTATTCGGGGGAGGTGCTAGGTAAGGGTAGTTGAGCCAGTCATGACATTGTCAGTTGTTCTGAACTTTAATTACAAAGGCTTTCTAGGAACGTCTTTGAGGGATTGGTCCATAGCACGTGTTGTATTTGAGATGGGTAGGCATGTGCATCCATGTATGCATCAGCTCGGGATATTGTTGTCATAATTCGATCCTCCATGTAGGTTGGTAGATATGACCTTTCTCGGCTTCTAGAGGGACATCTTCTAGCTCGAACTCTATTGCATGCATTGGGCACTTCTTAGTGATGCTCTCAATCTATAAATTATATTCCATGAGCAAGAGCAAGTAAGGTTTATATTGTAGCTCACTAGTCATTATGTGTCTATGTGGTGCTATAGCGGCAAAATACGAAGACTTCAAAATGACTTCTTCAATATTGGCCATTGCATGTAACTGTGCATCAACTCTTGCCGAATGCATTTTGTGAAGTTCTTCAACTGTCTTCAACCATGCCAAGGGATCTAACTCATATGTATCTTGTCCTTCTTCTGAGGATCTACCTCCAACCACGGGTAATGGTATATAATCTTCTTCAAATGTGTCATCAGTTGGGATATGTATGGTCTCGTCTAGTTCTGGTAGGTCAGGTGGGGATTTTGGTCCAGGAGGCTCTGTCATGCTAGATATTTGGGTTTGCAATTCCTGTACTATCATTCGTAGTGCATTCAATTCTTCAAGGAGGACCAGTGGGGTGACCTGCTGCACAATCATAGGTCCTAGTGAATCCTTCAATTTCAATTGCTTGTTTGTTTCCTTGAGCATCTTCACTCTACTTGTAGTCCCTCATAATCTTCTAGCATAACTTCCCAATTGAGGTACTAGGATGCCTCAAACATTGCCTGGGTCAATTCTACCATTTTCATGCATAGTTTGGTTCTTTCTATTTCTAAGTCGGCTCTAGGGTAGTTCTTGTTGGATTCTCCTACCTGTTGTCCTTCTTGTATCCTAGTCTGGTAAGCCTTGAGAATCATGTCAAGGTTTTTTGGGGTAGGGTCTGCTAATACTAATCCTGGCTTTAGGGTTACCACATTCGGTTCAGCTTCTTGTGATGCCATTTCTAAAATCTTGGTTGTGGTTTCCCTCAGGCTTTCCTCCAACTCGGTAACTTTTTTGCTCCATTTTCTCATATGTCGCTCTCTTGACTCTTTCCAGGTTCCCGTCTTCTTTCCTATTGGTTCTCCTACATCGCTGGCTTCAGTTATTCTTTCGGGGGTCTCTGGTTGCATCTACCTTTGTGCTTGGGCTCTAGTTAGCACATGGATGGGTATGAACTGGGTTATGGAACCTTCAGTATGTTTCACTATTCCTATCACATTGATGGGGGTCACTTGTGTGGCTGCATTAGTAGGGTTCTTAGGGAAATCTCTTATATAGTTATCCTTCCCACACTCACAACAAAATCCTTGAATATTGAAATATAGTGGTTGCACAACAAGTTTGACATGTGGGTAGTCACGTATGAAATGGTCTCCCTGACACTTGAAACATGGTCCTTTAGGTCCCTGGAGTCTTGGTTGTCTAGCTTGTGGTTGCGGGTTGGGGTTGGTGTACATGACCTAAGCATAATCAGGTTCCCAATTCAGTTCATACATAGGACTCTCATAGTATGAATCTAGGTTTTTTGATGACTTTGTATAGTAAGCAAGTGAGCTATCTACATGGGCAGAATCAAAATTGTCCGCATTAGGGTCATTTTTTTGTGATCAAAGGGGTTGTAGGTACTAATGCCCTATTTGAATTCTCTTCCGAAGTGGCATACTTCACAGGAACTACGTTGGCAAGGGGAGGAGGTTGTTGTCCTAGGACAGGTTGGGGTCTAGGTTGTGCTTGATATGGAACTTGATAATGATGGGAGGCACAGTAGTATTGTAGTGGCTGGTATTGCCCTTGGTATCTGCCAAGCTGATATGGCTGAGGATAACTCTATCTAACCACTCTTTATTATATGGATAATCTTGAGTTGTGTGGTTAGTGTACCTATGCTCTATGGTACAGTATAGGCCATTAGAGTTTCTATGGGTTGCATTGTATTTGGACACATATTTGCCATTTGATCACCTCCACAAGTGTAACAGCTTCGAGGGGGGGTTAATTTGATGCCAAGTTTACTAGAGACTCCCAATCATTTGTCTACTTGTTCCGCTAAGTCTTCTATAGAATTGGAATGTTTGGATGAGGCATTTGTTGTGCTATCTGAATCTTTATGCACCTTAGAGAGTTCTAGCTCTTCCCCTAGGTTATCCTCTATGTCTACACAAATGTGCAAGCATTGATCCAAGGTCCTTGGTTCCTTCAGGAATACATACGACCTAATCTTAGCACTCAACATGTTGTCCATGAACAAAGCTATCAACTTAGCTTGAATGGGTACTTCCAATGGAGGGTATCACTCTATGTAGCATATGAATCTACGACCACCCATCCTTACTGTCTCTTGAGGTGTTTGTTTGAACGTGTGTATCAATGACAATGTGTTGTGCCTGATTCCACTCTTGGAAAAATCTATAATGAAGGCCTCCATCATATGGTGGATGTCTCTAAATTGGTGTTGGTGCAATGGTCGAAACCAATCCAACGCATCACCCTTCAGAGTGATTCCAAAGGCATTAAATTGTATGAACATGTCTTTGACTTGTTCAGCCTGTAACACCTGTTTGAATTCAGCTACATGCTCATAGGGATCTTCGGACCCCTCAAAGCAATTCTTCATAGCCTTCACAAGTTGAGTGGGCGTTAAAGTCTTGGGGTGGTCTCTAGGCCTTGGTAGGGGAAATTCATCCCTACCCCTTTGAGCTCTATGGTCTATAGTTTGATCTCTTTTCGCTCTCCCACCTTTTGTAGTGGTTCTTTCTCTCTCTGTGCGGTTCATGAAACTACTCTCTAGTCCATCCTGGTTTTTCTCTCTTTGTCCTTGAGATGTGTCGATACTCGAATTCTCCTTAGACACATGCAATCTCAACTATGGAAAGACTAGTTCTCCTCCCCACGTATATGCATGACGTCCATGTTTTGAGACTTTATACACTCTTTCAGAAGAATCATCTAAGTATAATATTTTCGCTGGGACCTCTCGGTCCTTCAGTTCATAATGTTGCCATTCCCACTGCCGCAGGATGCTCTAGCTTATATCTCCAAAAAGCTTCATCAGTTTCTTTATTCCAAAACAACTCTATGCTCCTATGGTCTTGGGGCATCCAATTAGGAGTCAACACTCTTGTTAGCACATATTTGCCTCTAGGTGTACTAGGTTCTTCGACGTGTTTCCCTTGTCCTTCTGCTCCTAGTTCTGTAGTTTCTACCACCTCACCAAATTCATTCGTTGAGTCGGGATTACTCATGACTATGTACATGGTTCCTTCTTTGTCTGTGTAAGCCTCATTTTCAAACTTCATCGTTAGATGTTCCAATAAAATGGGTTGGTCATGGTTATGCAATTGGATTACTAACCTACAAAGGCCATCTTCATATACTCAGGCACCCAATCTATTCGTGCGGTGTCGGGAAGAAGGAGGTCAGGCAGGAAGCCGGTGCCGGGGTTGGATTAGGCCCCTCTCTGGTGCACCGTTCCCGCTGTCCTGCGAGCGGCGTCTGCGCGCTGGGCGCCTCGCCTGTGCTCTCTGGAGCGTGCGCGATCCTCGTAGGGCCCCTTGCCCCTTGGAAGTGATGAGACGTGCGTGCGTATGTGTGGGACCGTGGGCGTCCGAAAGAGACGATCGAATACTGCAGTGAAACACGAGATGCAGACGAAGCTCGAAGATACAATCGGAAATGAAACTGAAGCCTCCAATATAATGAATGATACAAACAGGCCGCTACAGTGCGGGCCGATGGTACAATAAAACCGCTACAGTGCGGTGCGATGATACAACATAAAAGCCGCCGCTACAGTGCGGCCGACCGATATAAACTAGATCCCTCGCTACAGTGCGAGAAATCGCCCACGAGATTCCGCTTCGGTCTTCGCCGTCCAAACTTTTCTTTAGGTCTTCGATCCGCTCTTTATTTCCAGTATCCTCAGCAGTAGCCTCCAAACACGCAGTAACCTGGAGGGAAGATCCGCCAAGAAGTTCAACAGGGTGGGGATCAAAAACATGTTAGAACAATTCATAAATCAATAAACCACTCAAAATCAATATTTCCATTTTATTTGAAAATCTTTCTTTATATTTTCTCTTTATTCCATTTACTCATTCCTATAAGACCACCTATTTGAAACAGTTAGATTGTTTGATTTCACAATTCACCATTAGCCATAATACCATAAGGTAACTCTATGTGAATGTCCCAAGGTGAATTTTTCATGTTAATGCCAAATTGCTTCAATATATCCCTCCTAAAATATGTGTATCTCACAATTAATCTATTGAGCTTCTTCAAATTCTACTTCTCAGCAATTATTCATTCAGCTCGAGGATTGATTCGTCCCAACATAGGATATATCTCGTCATGTTCCTTGTTGGTCTCACAAAACTTGGCCAAAATAACATCGAAATCCCTTCCAAGTTTGGGCCAATCATTAATTTTGTATAGTCCTTTGAGTTTTCCAAAGAAAAAAAACACCCTCATCGTCATAGCTTATGTGGCATAATATTTATCTTTGTTTTTCTTTATCTCTCTCCCCATCGTTTCTCTCTCTCTCCAATACTAACCGACTCTCTCTATCTCCTTGCCGCCTTTCTACACCTCTCTCTCATGCTCTCTCTTGCTTGCGCATCGACGGTAGCAACTCTCCGTCGTCTGTGCTAGCAGCCTTCTAAGCATCTGCCCACACGTGGATATATCAGCACGTCAACAATCTCCTGATGCACCACCACCAAAATGGCCATCGGATAATCTCTCTCTGCTCTCCCTCTACGTAGATTTCTTTGCGCCGCCATATTTCCCAGAATCTCTCTCTCAGCAACTCTAGCGCGCGTCGTCCACGCCTGTAGCGCCGCCAAAAGCGTCCCTCAATTCTCTCTGACCACGCACTCAAGAGGCGCCAGACTTCTCCCGCTCTCTCTATGAAGCTTCTGCCGCCGTCAGATTCTCCAAGCAGTCGGCCAACAACATAACGAAAAATAGAACATCAAACAACATGTTCATGCGAGAGGGAAAACCTAAATCAGAATCGATAAATATCTATGCTTGTTTAGCTTTGCAGAAGCTAGGAATGGAAAGGGGTTTTGGAAACGGGTTTATTGAGACATTCTCTCTCTCATGTGCCTAAGAGCTCCATAGCCTCTCCCTCTCTCAGCATGGTAATGAAGCGTGTGAGCAAGAATATGAAAAACATGAATGATTAGAAATAGACCAAGAGCATACCTGAAAGTGAAGATTCACCAAGAAGTTCTACGGGGAGAAATAAAAGATGTCTGGACACCTATTTATAGGTTTCCCCATCTCTTAGACTTCTCTAGAATCTTCTAACCTCCTTATCTAATTTTCTATTTTCGGAACCTCTTGCATGTTCATTTACTGATTTTGGAAAATCATATTACTTATTTCTATTTTCTTATTTTTCTCCTTTTTTATTTTAGTTTTGGTTTCACACTGTGTATATACAAAATTAATTATTTTTAAGGGTTTCACCTAGGATAAACGCCAATTCCAAGGGTCAGACCTAGGGTTTTTGGTCGGGAAAATGAGGGTTTTGATCACAATTAACTAAAACACATTAATCCAGGGGTTTATTTACAATTCGGACCTAAACTCCAAGGGTTTCCAAGGGTTCAAGTTCATTTTTCATGGGATAAACCCTCAGTTTCAGTCAGTTTCAAGGGTCAAACCTAAGTTTTCATGGGTCTAATATCAGATATTTACACGCACGGTTCTAATGCACATCTATAACATGGTTTCTTATCACACAGTCAATCACACCGGCGAATTCATGCACAAAATATACCCCTCTTTAGATCAAAACATTACACAAATCTCATAAAATCTACGAACTTTGAAAAAAACAATGTACACTCCCTGCGGGATTTCATCCCGACAGCGCACGCTCCAGAGAGCACAGGCGAGGCGCCCAGCATGCAGACGTCGCTCGCAGGACAGCGAGAATGGTGCACCAGAGAGGGGCCTGATCCAACCCCGGTGCCGGCTTCCTGCCCAACCTCCTTCTTCCCGACAGCGGATGTACTCCAACTGAGTCTTGTAGGTCCCTCTGTCTTCCTTAGGTGGGCTACACCAAACAAAACCCCTGGTCTCCCTATGTTCATAGACATATCTAAGTTGCTTGTGTCTGAACTAACCTCATATGGATAATTGCCTAATTGTTGAGCCCACAATCATGTTGTAGTTCTCACACTAGCCTCGAAAGATCGACCACTTTGTTTATCAATTTTCCCTAAGTACTTCTGTTGATAATCAAGGTCACGCACAAGCATGGAAGCGCATCAATGAAGTGGACACACAAGAAGAAGGAGCATGTAGGGAGCTCCAAGAAGCACATGTCAAATTTTCATAAGAAATCCCTACAAAAATAGTGATTTTTATCACTAAAAACCATTGTAAATACCATTTTCTATTTTTACAACTCCATTTTGTTCAAGCCAAGGAGTCCTTGAGCTTGAGGAGTATTAGATGTATCATACTACCAATTTTCATAGTTTTTAGATTCCATTTGAGCCCCAAAATAAGCCCTAGAACCTCATTTTTAACTAGGCCAGACACTAGGTCTGGACAGGGCCAAAACCACTCAAAAACTATAAAAAGGGCTAGAGAGCTCATTTTTGGGGGTTAGCTTGTTGTAGATTTCAGCTTTGTAAGAGAGTTCTTTTGTAATTGAAGTCCTTCCATTGTTCCACTCTTTGCTCTTACTTTGTGCGCATGTGTGTGTATGTATGTGCATGTTTGCATGCTTTCACTCACGCACTTGCACGCACTTGTGCACTTCACTTGCTCTTGGTCTTCATACCGGTCCTCACGTCTCTGCGGATTGACATTTATGAGGTGAAGCTCCTCACATTGGTACTCATCATTGTGCTAGAGTGACACCAAATTTGGCGTCGTTGCTAGGGAGAGAGCTTGGAGGACGAGTGTGTGACGGTAAGATGTAGAGTAGCAACGTTGGAAGGTAAAAAATCACCATTTTCAATTCAGTTTCTGATATTTCTCCATCTTCATCTTCATCATCATCACCATTTTCGCCCACCTTCATCTTCTCTGATTTTTTCAGTTTTCGCCTGTAGTTTCACTTCGTTTTCACTTGTGGTTGTGAGAAAGAACCTTAGAGAGGGTGCAAAACCAGAAACGCTGAAGAAATACACCTCAATATACCCAAAAATTGAGTGAACTATCCCGAACGTGATGTGACCTACGCCAAATGTCGTGAGTGTGATATCGCAGGTTTGAAGAGAGGTTTTGCATCTACAGACACATAGGAGTGTCAAGGAGGACACAAGGTACTCATATTTGCAAAAAAAATTTGAATTTGAACTCCAAAAAATCCAAGTATCGTGTTCTCCCGTGGTTGAGTATTGTGACATCTAAATGTCGTGATCTCCTGTGGTCAAGTATCGTGATACCTAGCCACGTCGAATATCATGTATCGTTGTGTTTTGCTCGCGATACCCGTCGAATATCGTGCATCGTTGAGTTTTGCTCGCAATACCCGTCAAATATCGTGTATCGTTGAGTTTTGCTCGTGATACCTATGGAATATCGTGTATCGTTGAGTTTGCTTGCGACGCCTGGCACCTGTCGGGTATCATGGTGTAGCCTTGCGACATCTACCAGATATCATATATCGTAAGATTCCTTTCGCGACATTGGTTGAATATCGTATGTCGTGAGCTTTCCTTCACGACATCTATCGAGTATCAGGTATCGTGATTTTTTCCGCGACACTTGATGAGTGTCGAGTGTCATGAACTTAGTCTTACGACATCTGGTTGATATCGAGTAACGTGAGAATTTATTATCGTGATATCTGTGGCATATCGGGTATCATGGGACTTTCTCTCGACATTTGTCAAGTATCGAGTATCACAGATTTCTCTCGCGACATTTGTCGAGTGTCATATGTCGTGATTGATCAAGTGTCGAGTGTCGCCTACTCCAAGTATCACGATACTTACTAAGTGTCGTGTATCGCCTATTTTGAAGCAATCCCAGAGAGGTCTTGTTTCCCTGTTTTAACCCCAAGAACCCTGAACTAGCATAACTTTCTCATACGGAATCCGTTTGCAATGATTTTGGGTTTGTTGGAAAGCTCGTGGGGAGTACTATCAAAACTTCCATTTGTTATGGTAAAATTAATATGTGGATTATTAGATAGAGTATTTTGAAGTTGACCCTCAAGTTGGACTAGGAAGCAAGGGGTTCCACAAGATTTTGAGCAATACAAAACTACAACCAAGTAGCCATCACCCCCGAAGATCAACACAAAACGGCCTTTGCCACAAAGTGGGGAATCTTTGCATTTCGTGTGATGCCATTTGGACTCACCAACGCACCTGCAACATCCCAGAGACTCATGTGTCATGTCTTCAAAGAGTTCTTGCAAAAGAGCTTAGAAGTATATGTGGATGATTTATGTGCTCATTCCCAAGAAAGAAGATACCACATTCCTGAGCTCAGACAGATCTTCAACAAGTGTAGAGAATATCGAGTGTGTCTAAACCCAGAAAACTGTGTGTTCATGGTACGTTGTCGAGACCAAGGAATGTTAAAGAGGTACAAGCCTTTATGGGCCATTGTGGATATTACCGTAGGTTTATTCACATGTATGCAATCATAGCTAAACCTCTTTATTCCTTGCTGACCAATTTTGAGTGGAACAATGAAGGTGAAAAATACTTCAATGAGCTAAAACGACGTTTGTGCACAGCACCAATACAGACAACTCCTTATTGGAATAAGCCATTCCATGTTCATGTAGATGCATCCAATTATGCAATAGGATGTGTGTTGTCACAACCCACAGATGAAGGCAATCTAGATTTGCCTATAGCATATGCGAGCAAACAACTAAACACTGCAAAATGAAATTATACAACAACTGAGAGAGAAGGTGTTGTATAACTATGGGTCAAAGTGACCAAAGACATGGGTTTTGAGGGTCCAAAACCACTTGGAGAACCTTTGGATTCTATTGGGAAACCCTTGGGAAAGTGTCTCCAAGAGTGTGGTTTGAACCCTTGAATTATTTGGATTTATTTACTCCCAATTGAAGGGTTTTGACCCTTAGGATTGATATTTCCTAAGGGTATGGTATTTAAACCTTAGGAAGGCCTCTCAAGCCTTGAGACTTGTATGTACAAGCTTGGGAGAAATCCTTTTAGAATCCATGTGAGAGGCATGTGATTCCATGTGATTTCCAAGGTTAGAAGGCCTTGGATAGCATCCATGTGGAGAGGACACTTGGCAAGCTCTCCTCACATTTCACCCTTGGCCTTGAGGTATATTTATGGGTGGATTTGGTTGGGTGGAGACAGGCATCTCTCACCCCTTGTGGGTTTGATTAGACTCTTAGAATTGCTTAGGTTACTCTCTTAGAGTAGATTTGTTGTTCAGTAGATTTGTTGTTCATACAATAGTGGTATCAGAGCAAGTTAGATCTCTCGGCTATGGAAGCCCGCAAGCTCTTCTTCGTCCATGAGAACCATTTTTAACATCCACAAAAAGGCCTTACGTCGTTCGTACATGTGAACACCCCTCTCGAGGCCAAGACAAGTAGCTTCATATATACATTAATTTATAGTTAGCTCACTTATACCTTTAGTATAGTCATGAGCTTGTACATATATGCCTATATATACAAGTAAAAACTTGGGGCAAGTATGAGAGAGGAGAAGAATTAGAAGTTAGAATAGTCATTAGACACATGAGAAGTGAGAAAGAACTCTCTCATAATTCAGATGTAAAGTTTTCTGAATAGAAGGAAAAATTACACCCGATATCTTGTTGTGTTCTCCTTCTGTGCTTGATCATTTCAAGAATTCTTTTGTAGATGTCTAATTCCATAGTTACTGAGTCTATGGTTAAAGTTTGAGAGCCTAATTGTAAACGGGCTGAGAGAATTATGTGTAGGAACATTTGTATGTGAAGAAGTGTTGAGTGTCTTATGAAACAGGCACAATCTTGATGGTCAAAGAATTGATCAGTTCTTAGTGCACAGTGTAAAGTTTTGCACAAATGAGGAGTCAAAATCTAAGCGGAAGGTAAGACATCTATGGCTAAAAGCATTTTCTTAAACGGGTTCTAGTTTGGGAGAACCATGTGTTAGAAGTTGCAAGTGTCAGAATCGACTATACAAGAGAACAGTTTCAGACATAGGTGAACTATTTGATTCAATTCTCAAGATATACTTAACCTTTTGAAATGATTTAACTTGGAGAAGGTGTGCAATCTATAGACGACACCTTGTGAAAAGTTTTATAAAAAACTTTACACATTTGATTAGTCAATGAACAAATTATGTGTAGCAGACTTTTCTGAGTAGTGACTCTCTTCACAGTTAGTGTAAATTTTGATAGTTTGGTAGTGGTCCTCAAAATTGGTAAAGGTTTTGAGTTGTTCTTGATATAGAGGTGCTCTAACATCAAGGATAGCTTGTGTTTTGGAGATTAACACTCTCCATTAGTGACATCGGAGAAGGAGTCATCAAAATTGAAGAAAGGAGGACCCCAACTGCTACAGTCATAAAGTAATCAACACTTGAAGGTTCAAAAGGTGAAACCTTGAAGGGAAAGCTTGAGAAGGAGGCCAGAAGTCATCAAGAAGATCAAAAGGAACTTCATTCGAAGTAAAGGTACACGTATTACTCATAAAGTTTGAAGAATTCAATACACAGGTGAAGAAAGGATGGGAGATTCTCTTCAGATAGATAAAGTGGATAGAGAAAATTATCCAACATGGTCAATGAGGATGGAGGCTCATCTCATGAGCAAAGACTTACATTACAGGTGAAGAAGAAAAATCACAATTCAGATACCCTAGTGTTCCAACTAGGGATGAACTCTCAGATTTGAAGACTTGGATGAAGAAGGATGCTCAAGCAAGGAGCATTATCTACATGGGAGTCAATGACTACTTGCTACCTCATATTAGAGGTCTTGAGAGTGCAAGTGATATATGGAATTCTTTGCAGGAGCATTTCCAAAACACTACAAAGTCAAGGAAGGCATCTTTGTGGGCAGAGTTTACCACATTCAAGAAGAAGGCATCTCAATATATTTCTGATTATGTAACAAGGATGGAGGACAATGCAGATGCATTAGGAGCAGTTGATGAAGATATAGAGGAGGATAAATTGGTAAGGCAAATCCTCACATGTTTGAGAGGAGATGAGAAATGGAAGCCATTCATTTTGTATATTGAATTGTCACTAGATCATTTCACTCCTGATTTAAATCAGTTGCTAGGACACATGCTAACTTTTGAGCAGGATGTCAAAGGTGATGGTGATAAGAGTGCAGGTCAAGCAATGTATTCAAAGGATAAGAAGAAGAATAGCAAAGGCAAGCAACAAGCAAATGAAGATGAAGGTACTACTAGCCAAGATAATTTCCTAAGGGGAAGAGGAGGTGGAAAAGGTAGAGGAAGAGGCAGAAGCAATAAAGATGGAGCCAAAGCTTGCTGGATTTGTGGTAAGACAAATCATTTAGCTCATGATTGTTGGCATAATAATCAGAATAATGGAGGAT
Source organism: Ceratopteris richardii (assembly GCA_020310875.1). Classification (NCBI taxonomy): domain Eukaryota; kingdom Viridiplantae; phylum Streptophyta; class Polypodiopsida; order Polypodiales; family Pteridaceae; genus Ceratopteris; species Ceratopteris richardii. Next base: position 22,860,838 of record CM035423.1, on the reverse strand, counting down.
ATAATCAAAATTTTATTTCAAGAGGAAGAGGTGGTAGAAATCAAAGAGGTAATTTTAGAGGTAGAGGTAGTAGATGTTACTTTGGAAGAAATGCAGGTAGAGGATTCCAAAGTCAATCTTACAACAATACCTACTACAATTATGCTTTAGATCAGAAGGAGGATTCAACATTGATTATGAATGCAACTTGTGAAAGGGAAAGTGAAGACCAAAGAGTCTACTACATTGACTCAGGGTGTAGCAATCACCTGAGTGGTAATATAACTTTGATGACTAATTTGGAGAATAAGGTAACTAATCATGTAGTTCAAACAAGTGATAATACAAAGCATAATGTGAAGTCAATTGGATCCGTGAAGGCCAAGGATGGAATTACTCTCCTAAGTAAGGTCTTGTATGTTCCTACAATTCCAAAGAATCCGATAAGTGTAGGACAAATTGTTGAAAAAGGTATGAAGTAAGGTTCACTAATGATGGAGTTTTTGTGGAAGACCCTAGCAATAAATTGTTTCAGGGAAGAAAGAAGGAAGACTCTTCACATTGAAGATTCAAGGTAATGTTGGTCATGCCTTGTTCACTTATGGAGGACATAAGATCTCTGAGTTAGATCTTTGGCACAAAAGGCTTGGATATTTCAATGAAAGAGGTATTAAGGATATGGTTAACAATGGCTCAGTGCTTGGATTGCCTAATGTTGCAGGTCAACATATGACATACAAATGTGAGGCATGTCAATTAGGTAAGGCTCATAAGCAATCATATTCTAAGCATGGTTTCATGTATTCAGAGAAGCTTGAATTGGTACACATAGATGTGTGGGGACCATTAAAGGATTTCAGTATAAATGGTTCAAGATATTATGTGATTTATGTTGATGATGCTACCAGGTGGATCACTATCTATGTGATCAAAGATAAATCACAGGTATTTAATACATTCAAACATTATCATGTGTATGCAGAAAGAATCACAGGTCAAAAGTTGAAGAGACTAAGGTCAGATGGAGGGGGAGAGTATTTCTCTAACGAATTCAGTGACTACTTATGGAATGCAGGTATAAAAAGGGAAGTACTTGCAGGTACCCTCCTCAACAAAATGGTGTAGCAGAAAGGAGAAATAGAACTCTTGTTGAGTTTGCAAGATCAATAATAAAGAAGAAAAATTGTCCAAATTACTTGTGGGCTGAGGTTGTAAATACAGCTACATATCTGGTCAATAGGTTACCATGTAAAGCTTTGCAGGGTATGACACCATATGAGGCATGGTGGGGTAAGAGACCTGCCTTAGATCATTGCAAAGTGTTTGGATGTTTAGCCTATGCATATGTGCCATCTCAGTTGAGGCATAAATTGGAACCTAAGGCTGAAAAGTATGTGTTCATCGGAATAATAATCATGCAGGTGATGAAGAAGTTTTGAATCAAAAGAAAGGTAAATCAAAGGTTCAAATATTTGATGAAGAAGAAAACAATGAAGTACAAGTTGAAGTTGAATAAGTTCCAAGAATGTGATGAACCCGAAACCTCAAGAAGTGGAGAACTCAGAAGGTCATCAAGACAGAAATGGCAACCTACAAGGTATAGCTATGACACTTCTTTTCTGACTACTAAAGATTATGCTTACATAGTGAAAGCAGATGAAGACCCTTCTACATATGAAGAGGCAAAAGGTAAGGAAAATTAGGAGAAAGCTATGCAGGAAGAGTATGATGCATTGACGGAGAATGAGACATGGGATTTGGTTCCTAAACCAAATAGTCAGGAGACCATTGGATGCAAATGGGTCTACAAAACAAAGAGGTATGCAGATGGAAGTGTGCCTTGTTGAGACCTATAAAGCTAGACTTGTTGTGAAAGGGTTTGCTCAGACATATGGAATAGATTATGATGAGACCTATAGTCCTGTGGCAAAGATGACAACCATAAGGACACTTATAGCCATTGCTGCATGTAAAGGTTGGAAACTATGTCAATTAGATGTGAAAAATGCTTTTCTAAATGGTTATATTTCAGGTGATGTTCTCATGGAGCAACCAGAAGGATTCAGAGATAAAAGGTATACAAATCATGTATGCAAGCTCAAGAGAGCTTTGTATGGTTTGAAGCAGGCCCAAAGGGCATGGAATTATAGGCTTGTGAAGTTCTTGAAGGAACTTGGTTTTCAAGTATCTAAAGCAGATAGTAGCTTGCTTGTCAAAGCAACTGATGATAGGTTAATTTACATGTGCATATATGATGATGATATAATCCTTACAGGTACAGATGAGAAGGGCATACAAAGTCTAAAGAATCAAATGGAGAAAGAGTTCAAGATTAGTGACTTGGGAGACTTTTCATATTTCTTGGGCATGGAGATTTCATATACTCAACATGGAGTATATGTGACTCAAGAAAGATATTTGAAGAACTTGTTGATCAAGTTTAAAATGGAAGATTGTAGGGTAGCACCTACTCCAATGGAAGTGAATCACAAATTGAGCAGATATGGAGGAGAAGAATTCAAGGACATGAAGTTATATCAAAGTTTGGTTGGTAGTCTTATCTATGCTACATTAACTAGGCCTGATTTTTCATATGCAGTTGGAGTATTTTCTCAATTCATGCATTGTCCTAGGAAAGAACATTGGATTGCAAGACAAAGGGTGTTGAGGTACATTAAGGGTACACTCAAGGAAGGGTTGTATTATGGTTTTACATCAGATACAAACATCAAGATATATAGTGATACAGATTGGGCAGGTAATCCTGATGATAAAAGATCAACATATGGATACTTGTGTTATGTGGGAGATAAGCTAATCTCTTGGTGCTCTAAGAAGCAACACATAGTTGCTTTATCATCTACAGAGGCAAAGTACAAAGGTATGGTTGAAGCTGCAAAGGAAGTCATATGGCTAAAGACTCTTATGAAGAGTTTTGACATCATTCAGAGTACACCCACTATTCATGGAGATAACATGAGTTCATTGTATCTAGCTGCTAACCTTGTTTTTCATGCCATGACTAAACACATTGAGATTCAGTATCATTTCTTAAGAGAGAAGGTGATTGATAACGAGATTGAAGTTATACATACTTCAACAAAAGATCAGATTGCAGATATGCTAACCGTGGAAGGACCAAAGCTACAAAGATTCAAAGACATGGAAGGTATAAAGTGTTGAAGATAAATGTACAAGATCATTTTCATATGAGCCATGCTTGGATAAATTTACCAAATATAAAGATAAAGAAAAAGTAGAGGAAAAAAGGAAAAAAAATAATAAAAGAAAAAGTATAGTCAAAATTCATGATGAATAAGAGATACAATATCTTGCCTTGTAGTTAGTAACATGTAGTGGAGAAAGTGGTGAGTTAAGAAGAAGGCACAAACTTCTTCACATGCTCATTGGTTATAAAAGTGAAGTGAGAGCACATTCAAAACAAGGAGAGAAAGAGGCAAGAGCTCCCAGTAGTTGGATCTAGCCATTTTGTCATTTTGGTTTTCCCTTAGACTCCTTCCAGTCGCACGTCAGTTTGTACATAGCTCTGTTGCAGAGCTCATATCTCAGTGCATATGTAACCATTTTGTGCATTTAAACATTCATTGGAAAGCTTATTTTGTGTATGTTCTGCACATCAAATATCTCGTTGAAATCTTATGTGCTTTGTGACATATCAGTGAAAGAGTGAAGTCTAGTTTTTCAGTATACTTGTGTAGATAGGTAGTCTATTTTGGTCGGTTAAGTTTCCCAACCAAAACATATCCAAATTGCGTGATTTTTGTCTTGTTGGAAAGCCCTTGGCATCTACTTTCACTGTCTCAAATATCTCATTCAGATCATTCATACTCTATGAGATATCTGTCAGAGAGTAAAGTCTAGTTTTATAGTGTACTTATGTGTGCAGGTGGTCTATCTTGATGAGTTGAGTTTCCTGATCAAAACTCATCCACATTACTTGATTTTTAGCTTGTTGGAAATTTATTTGTGTCTACTTTCTCTGTACCAAATATCTTTCTCAAAGGATATATATTCAGAGAGCTATCAGTCCGAGAGTGAAGCTCAGTTCTTTAGCATACTTGTGTGGACAGGTAGTTCATCTTTGTTAGTTGTGTTTCCTAATCAAAACTTGTCCAAATTAAGTCATTTATAGCTTGTTAGAAAGCTCTCTTTGCCTACTTTGATTGACTAAAGTATCAAGTCCATTTGAGTTTTGTGTTGAGAGCAGCAAGCTATATAAGGTGCAGATGTTTGTCCAAGTGCTGGACATACAAGGGTTTACTACACACTTCCGTTGCGCATAGGAGAACTCATTCTCCACAGTTGGTATCAGAGCAAACTTGGTGCTGAAGCTTCATCAACAGAGCTGGAGATAAAGAAAAGCAAAAGAGGAGCTATAAAACAAGGAGGAGCTTCACAAACGCAAGAGCAAAGGACTATAACTATTCGAGGTAACTCTCAAAGTCTTTGATACTCTTCAATGGCTGACTTGGGCCAACAAGTAGAGAAGTTGGATAAGGATAACTATCCAGTGTGGAGGTTTAGAATGACCAACTACCTAATGGGCAAAGGCTTATGGGATATTGTGAGCGGCGATGATGCTCAACCTCAAATCAATCAAGCTATGGCCACCGAAGTCCAAAGGAGGCAAGCAAAAGAATGGGAGGAGAGGAATAGGAGAGTCATGTTCCTTATTTCGCAAGTCATTACTAATGCCATGGTAGGTCATATTCAACATCTAGAGAAAGCTAAGGATGCTTGGGAAGCTCTTGAAAGGATGTATTCAACAAATACCAAAGCTAGGAAACTTCAACTCAAGAATGAGTTGAACACAATCAAGAAAAGCTCGAGTCAATCCATAGCTGAATATACTTTGAAGATTAAGGAGCTAAGCGATGCTTTAGCTTCTATTGGCACAACGGTTGAAGACGAAGATCTTGTGTGTTATACTCTCAATGGCTTGAGAGAAGATGAAAGATGGAAGCCTTTTATAACTTCCATTAACTTGAAAGATGTATATCCAGGTTTTGAACAACTAATCCCTCATCTTGTCACAGAAGAGCTTAGCTTCGGTGGTCCCAAAGGAAAGGACAGCCACAACCAAATGTTATATGCATGTCGAGGCAAAGGAAGAAACTCAAGAGGAGGCTCAAGAGGAAAAGGAAGAGGTCACAACCACTCCAATTACAATCGAAACAATTCGGAAGACAACAAGGATGCATCAAATGCCAACACACAAGGAAGAGGTCGAGGTAGAAGTAGAGGAAGAGGCCGAAGCTCCTACAATTCTCATAAAGGTATAACATGCTATCATTGTGGTAAAGTAGGACACTATGCTAGTGATTGTTGGCTGAAGAATGGAAGACCAAATGGAGGCAATCAAAGGAACCAAAGCAACTACGCAAGCACCTCAAGTGAAGGAAGCAAGGACACACTACTTGCAATGAGACATGAATATAGAAGCTCTTGTGAAGATGACAAAAAATGGTACATTGATTTAGGTTGTAGTAACCATATGTCATGCCAAGGAAGTTTGTTCACTAATCTACAGGTACCAAGTGGAAAAGGATTTGTTGAAACGGGTGATGATACTCAACACATGATTGAACACATTGGAGATATAAGGCTTGGAGATACAAGTAGAGCAAAGGTACTATCTAATGTTCTTCATGTTCCTACAATTTCAAAGAACTTGATTTCAGTAGGACAAATGGTAGAGAAGGGTTATAATGTCATATTCAATGAGAATGGGTGCTTCATAAAGAATCCAAAAGAAGGCTTCAAGGTCATTGCTCAATGTAGAAGAGAAGGAAGGATGTTCACTTTGGATGTCCAACATCCACATGGAAAGGTCATGTACATTCAATGTGGGAACAAGAAGATTTCAGAGCTGGACTTATGGCACAAAAGAATAGGACACATCAACATTCCAAAGCTGAAGGACATGAGCAAACATGAAGTGGTAAGAGGTCTTCCAAAATTTAATAGCATTGCACTACATGAGTTATGTGAAGCTTGTCAACTAGGAAAGCAAACGAGGCAGCCATTCAAGAGGAGTAATTATGTGGCTCCAAATGTCTTGGACTTGATACATACGGATGTATGGGGACCAACCCAAGAGGCATCAATGGCTGGTAATAGATTTTTTGTCACCTTCATTGATGATCACTCAAGAAAGGTATGGCTGTTTTGTATGAAGCAAAAATCAGAGGTGTTTTCTATATTCAAAAGATTAGAAGTTGAAAAGGAAACAGGAAGGTCTATCAAAACCTTAAGGTCCGATGGTGGAGGAGAATACTTCTCCAAAGAATTTTTAGATTTTCTACAAGAGAATGGAATCAAAAGGCAGTTCACTTGTAGGTACACACCACAACAAAATGGAGTAGCTGAGAGGAAAAATAGGCAAATTGCTGAAATTGCAAGATGCATGCTCAACGAGATGAAGGTACCATTGTACTATTGGGCTGAAGCTACCACAACCGCCATTTACTTGATGAATAGGTGCACAACATTGGGAATACATCACTTGACTCCAGAAGAGGTATATTCCGGTAAGAAACCTGATCTTACACACCTCAAAGTTTTTGGATGTGTTTGCTTTGTTCACATTCCACAAGAAGTTAGAACAAAGATGGAACCAAGATCAAAAAATGCATTTTCATCGGCTACTCGACGGAGCAAAAAGGATACAAGTGTTACAACCCTAGAACAAAGGAATTAAGAGTCTCACGAGATGTGATCTTTGATGAACTAAGACCATGGTATGAAGATAAAGGAAAGGAAAAGATTCTTGAAGAAGATTGTGATGATTATGCAGGAACAAATCAAAGAGAAGTTCAACAATCAAGCACAAAGGCTTCAGGTCCAGAGGCATCTACATCAAATGAAGAATGTTCAACATGGAGGGGGAGCCATTCTTTGTCTCCAAATTCAGCTCATAGTAGAACCTGTTGGAGGATAAACACTCCTATGTGCACAACAAAAGTAAATGAACCCTCCTAGGATCCTGAAATTTTTCAGACATAGGTTTTGTATTTTCTGAGTTTCTCTGAGTATATGCAGAGACTGAAAATGACATTTTGCAAGCATAAACTAGACTTTAAGAGCTTTCAAATGAGAGTAAAATCAATCCATTTGGATACTGGATGATGCCTCAACCAGCTGCAACAAAACAGATAACTTGATCTCTTCACAGAGTATGAGCTAACTAGACAGACACTGTTCTGGACATTTCTCCGTACATGTACAGGCACTGAACCTGAGACTTATACCAGAAAAAGTAGAACGTATAAGCTTTCTAACAAGACAAAAAACATTGCAAATGGATTCCGGATGAAGAAGAAACAACAATTACAAGACTGGGGGGTCTACCATAAACATCTAGATAGATAGAGTGTGTAAAAGTGAAATTTCTGCAAAATATGCAGAGAACAGCTAGTAGGGGGTGTGCTTAAGCAAGGGGGCAGCTTGGGCACGTATTTCCATGACTCTAAGTCATAATACAACTCATTAGAGGTTTTAAAGACCACATACTAACCTCTTTAACCAATCAAAAGCATATACATGTCAAAAGTGAGGTCCAATCACATCAAGAGGTGAGCTAAATCTTCTCTAATCAACTTCTTTCCATTATGGGCATAATTGGATGCCTCCAACTCATAGAAATCAGCCTCCTTTGATTGTGGATGATGTGGAAGGTTCAATTTGGGGCATGTTCCCACACTCTTGAGCTTGAAAAACTTTCAACACTCCCCCTCAAGCTCAAGACTTTTCCTTTCATTGCTTCAGCCTATGTCTCTTATGTTGATAGCTTCCTTGAATCCTCCAAGCTTTGTACCTTCAAGAAACTTTGTCATCATGTCTGCAACCTGCATTTTAGTGTTCACATACCTTATATCTAGCTCTTTTGCCATCACCTTTTCTCTAACGAAGTGGTAATGAACCTCTATGTGCTTGCTCCTTGCATGAAACATGGGATTGTTAGCTAGATAGATGCTTGAAATGTTGTCTCCATAAAGAGGAAACTCCTCCACTTCTACTTCCAAGTCCTTAAGTAGCTTCTTAAGCCATAATAGCTCACATGTAGCCAATGTTAAACCTGTGTACTCAGCCTCTGTGGATGAAAGAGCAACAGTGGGTTGCTTCTTAGAGCTCCAAGAGATCACTTTTGTACCTATCATGAAAACATAACCCGATGTACTCCTTCGATCATCCTTGCTACCTACCCAATCAGCATCACTATATCCTTTGACACGTAGATCAGCATCATATGAGTAAAATAGACCTTGGTTGATGGTGTGCTTGATGTAACGAAGCACCTTTCTAGCCACCATAAGATGATCATGAGTAGGTGCATGCAAAAATTGAGAGAGAACACCTACTACATATGCAAGATCAGGTCTACTGAATGTAGCATAAATTAATGAACCAATTATGCTTCTATATAGTGTAATATCTTGTATAGCCTCTCCTTGACATGCAACCAACTTTGTATTGGGCTCCATGGGCTGAGAAAGTGGCTTACAACCACTCATACCAAACTTGTATAGCACATCCAACAAGTATTTTCTTTGAATCAAGAAGATGCCATTGTGTGCATAGATTACCTCTATTCCCAAGAAGTACTTTAGTGTTCCAAGATCAGATATCTTGAACTCCTTCCCTAGCTTTGATTTGATATCTTTAATACCTACAATATCACTTCCTGTGATGGTCAAATCGTCCACATAGATGCATATGTATACCGTCTTGTTTCCTTGCTTCTTCATGTAAAGTGATGGATCTGCAACACTTTCTTTGTATCCACAACTTGATAAATAATCCACTAACCTCTGACTCCAGGCCCTTGGTGCTTGCTTTAGTCCATATAATGCTTTCCTTAGCTTGCAAACATGATTTGGGTACCTCATACTAGCAAATTGTTGAGGTTGGCTCATGTAGACTACTTCTTCAAGTTCTCCATTGAGGAAGGCATTCTTCACATCCAACTGATATAAGCTCCATTTCCTTGATGTGGCCACTGCAATCAAAGTCCTAATTGTTGGCATCTTGGCTACGGGGCTGAAAGTTTCATCATAATCTATCCCGTAGCTTTGGGAGAAGCCTTTCGCCACCAACCTTGCTTTGTACCTAGCAATGGAACCATCTGAATTTCTTTTAATTTTGGAAACCCACTTATTACCTATCACCTTCATGCCTTCTTGAGCTGGTACCAAGCTCCAAGTATGGTTCTCATCAAGTGCTTTGAGCTCTTCCTTCATTGCCTCTTGCCATTCCTTGCAATCCTTAGCTTCTTCATAACTAGTTGGTTCTTTATCCTTGATTACATGAGTCATGTATGCATAATGCTTTGCAATGAAATTATCATATGTTAACTTTTGTACTGGATATCTTACTCTTGAAGACCTTCTTTCACTTCCTTTTGGTGTGGTTGGCATCTTCTTTCTTTGTTTTGCCACTCCTGGAGTTTGAACTTCTTCTATCTCTTCATCTTCCAACATGCTCTCGTCCACATAGCTTCCTTCTTCAACTAAAATCTTCTCTTTGCCTTTGACTTTTCTTTCTTCAGAGCTGGTCTCTCTTTCCCTAAGCCTTCCACTCCATGGTGAGGGTGTCCTTGTGTTGCATGAGTTCCTTGGACCACTTAAATCCATGCTTTCTTGAACTCTATCATCATTCTTCAAATCTGTCTAACCTATGTCTTCAACCTGCAATGGACTCGTGCATGCATACCAAGGCTTCAACTCAACAAAGACAACATCCCTACTTACCTTCAGCTCCTTGGTGATGGGGTTATAGCATTTATACCCCTTTTGTTCCATAGAATATCCCAAAAAAATACATCTTTCATATTTGGCATCTAACTATGACCTCAACTCTTGAGGTACATGTACATAGCAAGATTCTAAGATGTGAAATGCAAGGTTTTCTTCCACTCCATGCTTCCTCAGGGGTTAGATGATGTATACCTGATGTAGGACATCTATTCATGATGTATGTGGCTGTATATGTAGCCTCTCCCCAATAACAATGCGGCATATTCATTTCGTTGAGCATACACCTTGCTACCTCTGCTATGTGTCTGTTCTTTCTCTCTGCTACCCCATTTTGTTGAGGGGTATACCTGCATGTAAATTGTCTTTTGATGCCATTGACCTAAAAAAATTTAGAAAATTCATGGGAGAAATACTCTCCCCCTCCATCGGATCTCAAAGTTTTGATAAACTTGCCAGATTCCTTCTTCACCTCTGCTTTGAATTTCTTGAAGTAGTGGAACACATCTGATTTGTTTCTAATTCAATACAACCACACTTTCCTTGAAAATTCATCGATGAAGGTTACAAAATACCTATTTCCAGCAAGGGATGCTTCTCTTGTTGGACCCCAAACATCCGTGTGAATGAGGTCTAAAACATTTGCACTTACATGGGTACTCTTCTTGAAGGGCAGCCTTGATTGTTTTCCTTGTTGGCAAGCTACATAAATTTCATGCAACATTTTAGATGTAAAATTTGGTAGGCCTCTTACCAAGCTCCTCCTTTGCATATCCTTGAGCTTTTGTAGGTTGATGTGACCTATTCGTTTATGCCATAGATCCAAATCTACTATCCTCTTGTCTCCATATGTGACATACATTGAATGGTGTGGCTGATTTATGTCCATTGTGAACATTCTCCCTTGCTTTTTTCCTTTTGCTATGAGCTTGAAACCTGCCCTTGGATCCTCAACAAAACATCCTCTTTCATTGAACCTAACTTGATAGCCTTTTTCTACCATTTGGCCTATCGAAATCAAGTTTTTGGTAATAGTAGGGACATGTAATACCTCTGATAAGCACTTTGCTCTTTGATTTCCTTCCAAACTGATATCTCCCACATGTTGAATGATATGCTCTGAGTTATCACCTGTTTCCACATGCCCTTGATGCTTTGGAACCTGCAAATTACTAAAAAAATCCTTTCGACATGACATATGATTGCTACATCCATTGTCTACATACCATACATCTTCACTAGCTTGAGTTGTATCTTCACCATACCTCATGGCAAGTAAATAATCATTCCCTTGGTTGGATGATGTGTTTGCATAATTACCTTGCCCTCTATAATTGTTGTTGTTGCTTTGATTCCCTTGTCTTTGAGCTCTATGATAGCATTCATTTGCAAAATGACCGGGCTTACCGCATACAAAGCATCCATTTGAAGTGGCTTGTCCTCTTCCACCAAATCTTGCACCTCTTCCTCTATTTGTGGCTCTTCCACCTCTTTGACCTGCATTTTCTTGTTGTCCTTGACCTCCTTGGTTGCTTTGATATCTTCCTCTTCCTCTTGTAGCACCTCGATTGTGTCTTCCTCTTCCTCTACCTGCATACAACAATTGCCCTTGGCTATCCTTGGCATTATGACCACCAAGGTTCATCTCCTCTGTCACCATGAGAGTGATTAGTTGATCAAAATCAGGAAGAGAGTCCCTTACATACACTGAAGTTGTGAAAGCCCTCCATTTTTCATCATCCCTAAGTCCATTTAGGGTGTGGGCGACAAGATCGTCATCATCTAGGGCACAACCGATTGACCCTAGTGCATCTGCAAGCTCTTTAACCTTTAATATGTAATCATTAGCACCTTGAGAGGGGCTTTTCCTAAGATTATTTAGCTCATTCTTGAGCTGAATTTTTCTAGCTTTTGTGGAGGTTGAATACAATCTCTCCAAGCACTCCCACACCTTTTTCGATGTATCCAAATCTTGAATATGCCCTACCATAGAGTTGCTAATATGCTGAGATAAAATGAAAATGACCCTTTTGTCTCTTTCATCCCACTCTCTTACTGCTCTTCTCTGGTCAGTGATTGGATTTACCTCATTGTTGAAGCTCAAGGTCAAGGACAAAGCATGGAAGCACATCAAAGAAGTGGACATAGAAGAAGAGAGAGCAAGTAGGGAGCTCCAAGGAGTGTATGTCAATTTTTCACAAGAATTCCCTACAAAAATAGTGATTTTCATCACTAAAAGCCATTGTAAATACCATTTTCTATTTTGGTAACTCCATTTTGTTCAAGCCAAGGAGTCCTTGAGCTTGAGGAGTATTAGAACTATCATCCTACCAAGTTTCATAATTTTTAGACTCCGTTTGAGCCCTCAAATAAGCCCTGGAACCTAATTTTTAACTAGGCCGGACACTAGGTCTGGACAGGGCCAAAACTAGTCAAAAAACTATAAAAAGAGCTAGAGAGCTCATTTTTGAGGTTAGCTTGTTAGAGAATAGAGCTTTTGTAAGAGAACTCGTTTGCAATAGAAGCTTTCCATTGTTCCTTGCTTTGATCTTGCTTTGCGCGCGTGTGTGTGTATGTGTGTGCATGCTTGTGTGCTTTCACTCACACACTTGTGCCTTCACTTGCTCATGGTCTTCATACCGGTCCTCACGTCTCCACGGATTGACAAGTAAAGGAGGTGGTGCTTACGCTTGAGCTACACCAAATTTTGGCGCCGTTGCCGGGGAGAGTGCTTCGAGGACGAGCGTTGTGATGGTAAGATCGTAGATTTGCGACGTTGGAAGGTAAAAAAACTATCATTTCAGTTCATTTTCTGTTTTTTCCTCTTCATCTTCATCATCATCATCATCTCCACCTTCTTCCATCTTCTTCTTCATAGAAATTTCTTGTTTTTTAGTGCATTTTCACCATTTTCATACCATTTTTCATGCATTATTGTGTGGGAAGGAGTTAGGAGGTGCAAGGGAGAGCAAGCGCTGTGTTTTTTTCATGATTTTCTGCTCATACGGAGCTCGCCATAGCCGGCGCTCATAAATTTGAATTTCCCGCCAAAAAACGCGATTCTGTGATGAAAATCGCGATTCTGTGAAAATTCAAAATTTTTTGAAAAATCACGATTTTCAGTTTTCCCGCCTAAAAGTTGGTTGAAAAGAATCGCGATTCTGTGTTTTTTCTCAAAAAAACACGATTCTCTGCTCAAAATCGCGATTCTCAAAAAACACTATTCTCTGCTCAAAATCGCGATTCTCACCAATCACGATTTTCAGCAAAAACACGATTTTGTGAAAAACACGACTTTCTGCTCAAAATCGCGATTCTCACAAATCACGATTTTCAGCGAAAAATACGATTTTGAGAAAAACACGATTCTCTATGACAAAATCGCGATTTTCATGCCAAAAACACGATTTTGTGAAAAAGGCGATTCTGTGAAAACACGAATTTTTGCTCAAAATGGCGATTTTCAAAAACACGATTTTGTGCTCAACATCGCGATTTTCTTGTCAAAAACATGATTTTGAGAAAATACGATTTTCAGTGGGCTCAAAATCGCGATTCTCACAAATCACGATTTTCAGCCAAAAACACGATTTTGTGATCAACATCGCGATTTTCAGAAACACGATTTTGTGATCAAAATCGCGATTTTCAGAAACACGATTTTGTGATCAAAATCGTGATTTTCAAAAACACGATTTTGTGATCAACATCGCGATTTTCAAATCACGATTTTCTGCTCAAAATCGCGATTTTCAAAAACACGATTTTGTGCTCAACATCGCGATTTTTTTGACTTCACAGCATCGCGATTTTCAGAAAGTTCACAAAATCGCGATTTTCTCCAAAGGTCCTGTTTGCCTGTTTTGACCCCCAGGAGCCTGATTTGACATAACTTTCTCATCCAAAGTCCATTTTTTGAGCTCTATAGCTTGTTGGAAAGCTCGTTTCAAATCCTACACGATCTCAACTGTTTTTTTCAAGAATAATGCGTTGATTTTGAGATAGGATAATTTGAAGTTGACCCTCAGGTGGGACTAGGAACCAAGGGGGCTCTAAAGAATTTTGAACCATACCAAAAGGAAAATTTGGACTCTTGACTAAAGCTTATGAACCTGAGATCTGGTAGACACTTAGGCAAGGATAAACAAAGCATTAGATCTTCTGAGGCTAGTGTCAACCATACATCCAAGTCTTGGACACAACAACTAAGTGGTGATCTTTTACTAAGTTCAGACACAAGTGATTCAGAAATGTCTTTTAGCATGGGAAAACCTGCAGGTGGCTCAAGGACTGCCCATCTACAAACACCGGAAGGTCCCTATAAGACACAGTTGGAATATATTCGGACCAACCAATTAGGTGCTCGCATCTATGAGGATGGTCTGAGGCGATCAGTGGTCCAACTCAAAAATCCAGATCAATCCTTTGGACTTGAACACCCGGTGGTCAAGTTCGAAGAGGGTTCATACATTGATAAGGAAGGAACCATGTATGTGGTTACCAACCAACCAGATAGGACCGATGAGTTTGGAAATATCATTCATGAGAATGAGATAGGAGACCTAGAACAAGGAAATATAGGACAAGGACCCCAAACTCCTAGAGGCAAGTCAGTTTTGACCCGAGTGATCACTCCAGACTGGATCCCTCAAGACAACAAAAGCATAGAACTATTTTTGAATAGAGAAACAGAGGAAGCCTTTTGGAGATTCAAGCCAGAACAACCTAGCCAATTGGGCATAGTCATCATCTACGAGTTCAAGGATCCAGAGATACCAGGCAAAGTTGTCTACCTAGATAACACGTCAGAGAAAATTTTCTTGGTAACAGAACATGATAGACATGCATATACTTGGAAGAATCAATTGATTTTCCCTCCACCAAGATCCAATGTTTCCCACGGCCTCCAAGGAGTAGGGTCATCCCAAGCTCAGGAAGCCCAGAGAGAAAGAACTAGAGAGAGACCGGAGGTAAGTTTTGCACACACAGTGGGCAGGAATAGGTCAGGATTTGAAAATGAAAGACCTGAAAGAGAGAGATATCAAGCCCATAGGCAACAAAGAAATGAACATGAATTTCCATTGCCTAGAACCCGAGAGCACCCAAGAACCCTCAGACCCACTCAAGTGATCAAGGCAATGAAGAATTATTTTGACGGGTCAGGAGATCCTTATGATCATGTGGCTGAGTTCAAACAAGTGTTAAGAGCTGAACAGGTTGAGGATTTGTTCACCCAGTATGAGGCATTTGGTCTGACTCTTAAGGGCACTGCCTTAGCTTGGTTTCAACCATTGAGTAGTCGCAACTATCGCAATATAGGTCAACTGCTAGACGAATTCATTGTAGAATTTTCCAAGAGTGGTATCAGGCATACCACTTCATCTTTGATCCACAGCTTCAAGCAGACACCCCAAGAAACAGTGCGACTAGCAGGTAGAAGGTTTAGACAGTACCTAGAAAGATGCCCTGCTCCAGAGCTACCCACACCAGCCAAACAAGTGGCTTTGTTTTTAGATGGCTTACTGAGCACAAAGTTAAGATCCTATGTATACTTGAAAGAGCCTAGATCCATAGAAGAGTGCGTGCGGACATGCATTGACATAGAAGATAACCTGGGTGAGGAATTAGGATTATCCAAACTCTATAAGGATTCAGATAGTTCTACTAGTCATGCTTCAAAAATCTCCACGGAAATAGAGGAGATAGCTGAGCAAGTTGCCAAGAAGCTGGGAGTCCAAAATAAACAAACACAAAGAGTCACTCTAGTGAATCGGTGTTATACTTGCGGAGGCGACCACATGGCTAATGTATGCCCATTGCACAACCAGAACGTGAGAGAAAGGAATGCTCCATATTGCACTATTGAGAGAAAATATACGAACCACACGGCTCAAGATTGTCCCTACAATAGGCAGGCTGTTAGACAGAATTATCAGCAACCTTACCCACAAGGTAGGTATCAGAACCAATACCAACAGCCATGTTATAGACCACAACAGCAATATCAAGCACCATATAGGCCACAACCTGTCTTGGGAAACCAACCACCAGCTCCTGCCAACGTGATTCCAGTCAAATATGCTGTGGGAGAGGAAAATCCAAATAGAGCATTGGTGCCACTAACCCCATTGATACCAGATAATGACTCTCATGCCCATAGTTCAGACTACTCCCATGAAGGTAGTCCACATGCTTATTACACAGAGTCACCTGAACATAGTGAGATTTACTCGTATCAATATGAGGCACCACCTATGGAGCAAAATTGGGAGCCAGAATACTCCAATGTCATGTACACAAATCCTAACCCTAGGCCCCAGTTGAGACAAATGAGACCACAAGCCCCTAGAGGATCTTGTTTTAGATGTCAAGGTGATCATTTCATTCGTGACTGTCCCCACCCACCATCTCCGAGTCAAGGACATGCTATCACAATACAAGCTTTTTGTCCTGATTGTGGCAAAGACCATCTCCCTAGAGATTGTCCAAGAAACCCCTCCAGTGCACCCAAGATTACTCCCATTAATGTGGTAGGCTTAGTGGCAGAATCAAGTGCCAGTAGCAGTAACGTGGCACCTGTACAGGCAGTTACTAGGGCACAAGCATTAAAACAAGATAAACCAGCAGAACAATCGGGGTCGAGTGAATCAGGAGAGCCTAGTAAGAGGAAAACAAGAACATGGAAGGATACCAGAGAAAAGGTCAATCGTAAGTGGAATAAAAAGTTATCGGAACTAGAAGAAAGCTTGAAAGACGCAAAAACAAAAATAGAAGACATTGCATCACATAACCCCTCGCATGCCGAAACTCCATCCAATCCACCTCATCCCACCCCACCACCCATTGTGAATAGACCACAACCAGGGTCTGTTCTTGCAGATCCAACCCCAGAAGGTTGGGACATGATGTTCAAGGCCTACCACGCTCGACTTCAAGAAGGGCCTACAGCTGCAAACCTAGACAAGAGTTACCCTAGAGCAGATTTAGAGATTGAACGGATGAAAATGTGCATGAAAATGGTAGAACAAGCTCAAGCTATACTTGAGACTAGTCAAAAGGTCAATCAGACGAACTCTGTCAAAGCGGATTTGCATTTCCAGGGCTTACTAGAACGATTAGAGCAGTTGGTAAACAAACCACAAGTTTCTTTACCTCCACAGGCTCAACCAGTTATTGAAAGAGGAAGCTCACCACCAAGGGGAGCTTATGTTCCTAATTCCACGGATGCTGGAATACCTCCTTCTATTCAACAGTACTCTCAAGAGTTCTTGCGGGAAATACAAGAGGAGAAATGGGCCAAGGAGAAGGGTAATTCCCCTCCTATTCCTGAGATTGATGATCTTCATGATCAATTTCCCCAAGACATTCCATCTATTTACGAAGATGAAGCAGAACAAGAAGACGAAAGATTAGATTTTGAATCTAATACCTTAGAAGAACTGCCTCAATTTCCAGGCCCATGGGAATCTGAATCACTCCAGATTAGAGCTCCCACAATACTAGTAAGAAATGAAGACTCAGTGGTTCCAAGGAACACGGATGTCGTGAAGAACACTAAGGTTCAGTGTCATCTCACTGTAGAAGAGCTGCTCAAAGCAAAACCTGAGTTATGGAATCATGTGAAGGATTAGGTCCCAGAACTTGAGTCCAATATGCCAAAAGCAGGCTCTAAGCAAAGGGTACCAGAGATACCTCTAGACAAAATAGGGGACATGTGTGAGGGTGAAGAAGGTAATACTTATCTTCCAATCACCTACCAAGGTTACACAACCAAAGCAATCATAGATTCAGGTGCTGGTGTTGCTATTGCAACCACCTCCTTGTGGAAGCAATGGGGCAAGCCCACATTAAGACCAACTAGAATGAAGCTTCAAATGGCCGACGGTCATTTTGAAAGACCTCTAGGATTGCTCGAAGGGATAACTCTAACCACTTGTGGTGTGGAGTTTGAACATACATTTGCTATATGTGACTTTGAGAAAAATAACGTCTATGAGATGATCCTAGGAAGACCCTTCCTACGACAATTGCAAATAGTACAAGATTGGGGAACCAACTCCTTGTACTTACAGCACTTAGGGGTCACTACCAAGGTCAATTTGAAGGATTACTCTTTCAGAGATGTACCACCCCTACAGTGGAATCCTATCCACAAAGCGAAAGAAGATTCCATCTCTGTGCATTCTGAACGTTCACCAGATCCATCATGGTTGCATGAAGATACTCATTTGTGGATGTGCAAGGTTGCAGAGGAAGAGGAAAAACGCTTGAAGGCAAGAGAAGAAGGAACTTCGCCAGGAGATAGACCAGTTAGAGACCCAGCATACACACCGATGATCTTTCCAGATGAGGAGTTCGAACCTCATGGCTGGCCAGAAATCTTAGCCACCATGGACATTGCTGTCAATGAAGAACAATGGACACCTCATTGTGATGAGGAAGGTTATGATATCTCAGTGTTCATGTGTCAGCCCTTGCTAGAAGAATGTGACCCTAGTGATGTCATAGAAGAAGAAGAGAATGACGATGATATAGATTCCATTGTGATGGATAGTTGCTTTAACTCAGAGCAGCACTATCTAGAAGATATAGGAGTGTTCACCCAGAAAGAAGAAGAACCTCTCACAAGTATTAAAACGGTAAACTCAAAGGATGGAAGCGAAAGTAGTCAAAAGAAAAAGAAAAGAAAAGCAGTGAAACAAGAAGAGGAGGAATCATTGTTTGAAGTACCAGAAAACTTCAAGAAATATGAAGTTGACGACCGCAAAATTTTGGTACGAATGCCTAAGAGAGAGGCCATCATAGGAGAATCATATGATAATAAAGAAAAGACCAAGAAGATTGTAGTGACCATTGAAGAGAACGAAGAGAGATGCACATATATAGGAGATGATCTAAGTGCAAGAGAAGAAATGGAGCTTGTAGCTCTATTAAGGGAATATAGGGATGTGTTTGCGTGGCACTATAGAGACTTGAAAGGGGTAGATCCAAGAATTTGCTCTCATACTATCCCCATGACTGCCGATGCCAAGCCCACCAAACAGAAGCCCTACACATATAATGATACCTATGCAGCCAAAATAAAAGAAGAAATTGATAGGTTGATTGAAGCTGGATTCATCTATGAGATTGAGCATACTGAATGGGTGTCCCCCATTGTAGTAGTGCCCAAGAAGAACGGAAAGTTGCGAGTGTGCATTAACCTGAAAAAAGTTAATGCCGCTACAATCAGAGATAGCTATCCGCTTCCAATCACCGAACATTTATTGGAGCGTGTTGCAGGCAAGGAAGTTTATAGCTTTCTTGATGGATTTTCAGGTTACAACCAAGTAGCCATTACCCCAGAAGATCAACACAAGACGGCTTTTGCCACCGAATGGGGAATCTTTGCATTTCGTGTGATGCCATTTGGGCTCACCAATGCACCTGCAACATTCCAAAGGCTCATGTGTCATGTCTTCAAAGAGTTCTTACGAAAGAGCTTAGAAGTGTATGTGGATGATTTATGTGCTCATTCCCAAGAAAGAAGATTTCACATCCCTGAGCTCAGACAGATCTTCAACAAGTGTAGAGAATATCGAGTGTGTCTGAACCCAGAAAAGTGTGTGTTCATGGTGCGTCAAGGTAAAATCCTCGGTCATATTGTTTCTAAGAATGGAATCTCAACGGATGAAGATAAGGTACGAGCCATAGCGGAGCTGCCAAGGCCAAGGAATGTTAAAGAGGTACAAGCCTTTATGGGCCATTGTGGATATTACCGTAGGTTTATCCACATGTACGCGATCATAGCTAGACCCCTTTATGCCTTGTTGTCTATTTTTGAGTGGAACGACGAATGCGAGAATTCTTTCAATGAACTGAAGAAACGTTTGTGCACAGCACCAATATTGACCACTCCTGATTGGAATAAGCCATTCCATGTCCATGTGGATGCATCCAATCATGCCATAGGATGTGTGCTAGCACAACCCACAGGTGAAGGGAATTTAGATTTGCCCATAGCATATGCTAGTAGACAACTAAACCCAGCCGAAAGAAATTATACCACAACCGAGCGAGAAGGGTTAGGCATGGTATATGCTGTAAAGAAGTTTAGACACTATTTATTGGCCAACAAGTTCAAGTTTTTCACTGATCATCAAGCTTTGTTATATTTGGTCAATAAACCTTGCAATACTGGGCGCTTAGTAAGATGGTTCCTCTTACTAATGGAGTATGACTTTGAAGTTGTTGTCAGGAAAGGTAGAACCCACCTTCGAGCAGATCACCTTTCTCGCATTACTTCAGGAGAGTCACCACAAGGAGTGTCTGATGAACTACCTGATGCTTATCTGTTCAATTTGGAAGTTGTTCCTAAATGGGCAAATAAGTTGGTACCAGTCCTAACCTTCGGCCCTGCAAATAAGAATGTGAAAACATCACAAGAAGAAATTGTAAAATCACAAAAATATCACATATTGGCAGGAAGCATGTACAAACAAGATACTGAGGGTGTATTAGCTTGTTGTGTCGAGGATGATGAACATAGTAGTTGGTTGCAGCAAGCTCATGAGGGATTGCTAGGAAATCACTATTCTAAACAACGAACATTGCAGAATTTGAAACAAGAAATACATGAGTGGATCAAGAATTGTCCAATGTGCAGAGAGAGACCACCAGTGGAGCATGCGACCCTTTATCAAGTATCATTAATTCCAGATTGGAGTGCTCCATTGGTAGAGTTTATGAGATCGGGAAGATTACCCAAAGAGGCCAGTCTAGCAAGAAGACGAAATATGGAGCAAGAGGCTCAAGGCTATGCCTTAGTAGGAGAGAACCTATACCGAAGAGGTAAAGATGGTTACTTAAGACTGTGCGTTCATGAATCAGACTATTTAAGGGTCTTAGAGACTGCACACAGTGGTGTTGCAGGTGGACATTTTGGTCCTGACCGAGTGATTAAGACCATTCTATTCTCAGGACTTTGGTGGCCCACTCTTCATATGGATGCACATACCTATGTGAAGAAATGTGACACATGCCAACGTGCACAATATCCAGTTAGAAAAGACGAGATGCCTTTGAGGCCAATGATGGGAGGGCGTGCATTTTCCAAGTGGGGCATAGACTTCATAGGTCCTATTAATCCCCCTGCTAGAAACTCCCATGCAGAGTATATTATTGTAGCCACAGATTACCTTACCAAGTGGGTAGAAGTGAAAGCCACAACAAAGAATGATGCTCAGACGACGGCTAAGTTCTTATTCGAGAATGTGTTCACGAGATATGGGCTACCAATAGAGTTAGTGAGCGATGGAGGCACACACTTCTTGAATGAAGTCATTGAAAATCTTCTCCAAGAATTCTTGGTGATACATAAGAAATCTGCCCCCTATCACCCACAAGCTAACGGACAAGCCGAGAGTACCAATAAGATCCTTTGTAACGTATTGACAAAATTGGTAAATAATAAACGCTCTGATTGGGACAAACAACTTCATCATGTTGTTTGGGCTTATCGAGTTGCCTACAAAACAGTACTCAATGCCACCCCATTTCAGATGGTCTTTGGACAGAATGCGGTGCTACCACTGGATTTCTTAATCCCTGCTTTAAAAGTAGCACAAGAGCATGAGTGGAATGGACATGAATTGTCATCTAGGATCTTTGATCTAGAACGCTTAGGTGAGACAAGGCTACGAGCGGCTGCAGGCATCTACGCTGCAAAGAAAAGGCAAAAGGCCTACTTCGATGCACACATTAAGGATAAGGGACTGAAAGAGGGAGATCTAGTGTTGGTTTACACACTGAAACAACATGCCCGTAAGTTGGAAAAACGAGGATATGGACCCATGATCATTAACAGAATTTCCACTAGTGGCGCGGTTCAATTGGCTACTTTAGAAGGTGATATCTTGCCAAACTATATTAGTGGTTGTAGAGTCAAGTTATATCAAGAACCTCTTACAGAGGACATGCTAATGAGACTCAACACTGCTAAGAAACGAAAAGAAGAAGAGTTAAGAGTGAGAGAAGAAGCACAGGCAGAGGCTAGAGAGCGCATAAGGCGAAATAAGTTAAGACGACTTGGCCTAGATGTCAACTCAAAAGCTCCAAAATATCACATGGATATGTGCCAAAAGTCAGGCATAGCGACTTCTCAGGTCATTGACCGAAGACCCTTTGTGACCATAGAGATAGGACAAGGGAAGGGTGCAAGGACGGTGAAAGCATTGATTGACTCAGGTGCAGCAAGTAGTGCAGTTAGACTTTCCTACTGCCAAGACTTGCAGTTGAACATCAATCCCATAGAAGCTTATCTCATAGGATTGGGAGGTGTGGAAACCCCTTGTTTGGGCGAAGTGGAACTTCCCATCTACCTTCAAGATGTTCCAATGAAAGTCAAAGCGCTAGTATGTCAATATGAGAACCTTACAGAACCACTTGTCTTGGGTCAAGATTGGATCAATGACCATGCAGTTAACTTAAACCTAAGAAGTCAAATTCTTCAAGTTCGGGTACATGAACAATGCATTACATTAGAATTAGAGAACTGCATGCTCCTAGATCATGGCACCACACACTCTCTTAGTTCTTCCAAGACTAATCATATGAAAGAAGATGTTGTATGTGTCAAAAGCTCTATGATGCAGAAGGAGTCAATCGTGGACGACCAGGTTTGAAGGCGGGTGGATCTTTCTTCTTCTCCAAAGAATCAAGTAGCCACAGTAGTGAGTCCACCACACAAGCAAACACAACCGTTCACGACAACTGCTACATCAAATAGAAAGACACCATTCGATAAAAAAGCAGTTCCGAGCATGAAGCAGATATGGGTACGCAAAGGAGAGCAACCACCAGCCTTGCCCCCACAAATCCCATCTAGGCAAGCCAACCAGGCCAGAAGACGAGGGAAGCAGCTCAGACAAGCTCAATCACAAGGTATCCAACAAGTTTGGGTGTCTAAGAAGTTAGCTGCAGCTCAACAAGGGCAATTACAGATGTGGGTACCTGAGAAGCTCCTACATCTACAACAACCTATGTTCTCCCACATGCGAAAGGTCTCAACAAAGAATCCAAAAAGAGAAGAGGGTAAGAACCACGTACAGAGACCGAAAGAAGATCAAATCAGCTCTTCAACAATAGTAGGAAGACGTGCAAAAAGGATATGGGTTTGGAAGCCAAAAGTACAAGTAGCCTACACCGAACCAAAGGGCCAATCACATTGGATACCACAGTTCAGAAAGCATCCAAAGATGAAGTCGCCTGAAGTGATCTCTATTGTGCCAAATGCTGTTCTCAAATGGATTCCAATAAGAAGGAATACATAATCTCGCGATCCCATGGAGACATCCAAGAAAGATGGCGTCCACATCTGCAAGTAACATCAAGCCTCGACGAGCAACAACCATGTGCTCCTTGCACAACCCTGTCTTTTGCACCATTCAGGTCATGCATTTCCAAAGTATGCATTAATATAGGGCCACATTACACGGCCGTGCATAGACACACTTGAGAATCCCAGGCACAAGAGCACATTGACATATGTCAAAGATTTTTATTGATTGATACTAAAATCTGTCTTCTTGTTTTGTGATATTGTTACAAAAAAAAAAAAAAAAAAAAAAAACGAGGAAGAACTTGTTCCCAGGTTTCGCTCATGGAACATGAATGAGTCATGCTTAGTTGAAGATTGAACCATCGATTACTGGGCATTTATCAGTTTGGATAGAAGTGTGTCTTGGCTAGCAGATGATTTAATTGCTGCCTTATCTCATAGATGTCAAGAACTTAGCATGAGCAGGGCATCCACAACTATGGTTTCCTCTTACTATGGTAGGAGTGAAGAGCTTGAAGGTCCACAACTTGAGTGATGCTTAACTACTGTATGTACAAGAGCATCCAAGGAGATATCTGCAAGGGATAGTCTGGAGGAGAGGGGATCTGCCATTCAAAAGATCTCATCAGTGGACCATCAACACGGACATCCATCAACAATGGTCCATCCCAAACGCCAAGTGTACAACATGAAGAGATGAACATCCATCGACCTTCTCCATGGTAAGCATCTTTACTTTGGACACATCATAGCCATAATAGCGTAGGAAACCTCTTCGTCGGCATACCCTTGAGCACTTAGCTCAAGAGCCCCAATTTTTGCACCATTCTTCTTCCAATGCATTTCCCAAGTAAACATTCATAGGGCTACATTACAAGGCCGTGCACAAGGCACATATTTTCCTCAACCCATGCACGAACACACTTACCCATCACTCAATATGGGTTATGAGTACTTGGCATGACTACTATGAAGATCAACTTTGGAAGATCTAGAAAACATCAACGGAGACTCACAACGACACAGTCATGCTGGAATCCAAGGCAGAAGCACATACCAAGAGACTACAACCTGCAAAGACTCACAGTGATAGATGAAGAACGTAGGACGACTTGTGTTCATACAGAAGGGACACTCCCTCTCAAGGCACTACTTGGAACAACCACTACAACAAGGGTCTGTCAGGGACGACAGACTCGAGAGGGGGGGGAGTGTTGAAGCTCAAGGTCAAGGACAAAGCATGGAAGCACATCAAAGAAGTGGACATAGAAGAAGAGAGAGCAAGTAGGGAGCTCCAAGGAGTGTATGTCAATTTTTCACAAGAATTCCCTACAAAAATAGTGATTTTCATCACTAAAAGCCATTGTAAATACCATTTTCTATTTTGGTAACTCCATTTTGTTCAAGCCAAGGAGTCCTTGAGCTTGAGGAGTATTAGAACTATCATCCTACCAAGTTTCATAACTTTTAGACTCCGTTTGAGCCATCAAATAAGCCCTGGAACCTAATTTTTAACTAGGCCGGACACTAGGTCTCGACAGGGCCAAAACTAGTCAAAAAACTATAAAAAGAGCTAGAGAGCTCATTTTTGAGGTTAGCTTGTTAGAGAATAGAGCTTTTGTAAGAGAACTCGTTTGCAATAGAAGCTTTCCATTGTTCCTTGCTTTGATCTTGCTTTGCGCGCGTGTGTGTGTATGTGTGTGCATGCTTGTGTGCTTTCACTCACACACTTGTGCCTTCACTTGCTCATGGTCTTCATACCGGTCCTCACGTCTCCACGGATTGACAAGTAAAGGAGGTGGTGCTTACGCTTGAGCTACACTCATCTATGTAGGGTTTTGTCTCTCCACCACTCACAAGTCCCCACAAACCTTTCCCCATCAAAAAATTGCTTATTCTAAATCGCCACGGTTGGTAGTTTCCTTTTTTGAGCTTCTCAATCTGAGCATTGAGATCAGCCATGGTGCCTCCTAACTCTTTTGCACCTCCCCCTTGATGCAATGAAGTTTAAAAGGATATCTTTTACCTCAAAAAATAGAGCTACTCCTCTTGATGAAGCTTCGTCTTTGATTTGATGATGTATTTGCTTCCCCTTGTTGTTGATGTGCCCGTTCTTTGCTTCCTTCCTTCAAACTTTGATGAAGTCTTTACTTCACTTAAGTAGCTTCTTCGTCTCTCTTTGATACTCCACTTATAGCTCTGATACCACTATTGGAGGATAAACACTCCTATGTGCACAACAAAAGCAAAAGAACCCTCCTAGGATCCTGAAATTTTTCAGACATAGGTTCTGTATTTTCTGAGTTTCTCTGAGTATATGTAGAGGCTGAAAACGAAATTTTGCAGGCATAAACTAAACTTTAAGAGCTTTCAAATGAGAGTAAAATCACTCCATTTGGATACTCGATGATGCCTCAACCAGCTGCAACAAAACAGATAACTTGATCTCTTCACAGAGTATGAGCTAACTAGACAGACACTGTTCTGGACATTTCTCTGCACATGTGCAGGCACTGAACCTGAGACTTATACCAGACAAAGTAGAACTTATAAGATTTCCAACAAGACAAAAATCATTGAAAATGGATTCCGGATGAAGGAGAAACTACAATTACAAGACCGGGGGGTCTGCCAAAAACATCTAGATAGATAGAGTGTGTAAAAGTGAAATTTCTGCAAAATATGCGGAGAACAGCTAGTAGGGGGTGTGCTTAAGCAAGGGGGCAGCTTGGGCACGTATTTTCACGACTCTAAGTCATAATACAACTCATTAGAGGTTTTAAAGACCACATACTAACCTCTTTAACCAATCAAAAGCATATACATGTCAAAAGTGAGGTCCAATCACATCAAGAGGTGAGCTAAATCTTCTCTAATCAACTTCTTTCCATTATGGGCATAATTCGATGCCTCCAACACGTGGAAATCAGCCTCCTTTGATTGTGGATGATTGGAAGGTTCAATTTGGGGCATGTTCCCACACTCTTGAGCTTGAAAAACTTTCAATAGAGCGAAAGATGCAAGTGCTACTCCAAACAGTGAGGTAGATGCAAGTGAAGAAGAATATGAAGAGGTAATCACTCCGATGGTAAAGCTAAACAGGTTAAAGAAGCAACTCTCTAAAGGCAATGAAAGAAGATCTTCAAGGACAAGGTATCCAACTCAAAGGTTGAGTTATGATAGTTTTATGGCGACACATTTTGCATACATGATGCAGGTTATCAAAGACAAAGAGCCTAAGACATATGAAGAAGCTTGCACACAAAAGGAATGGAAGCAAGCTATGAAAGAGGAGATCAAAGCTCTCAAAGATAATCACACATGGGAGCTAGTGCCAAAGAAAGAAGGTATGAAGACTGTTCCAAACAAATAGGTGTTTAAAGTAAAGAGGAATGCTGATGGTTCACTAGCTAGATATAAAGCTAGATTAGTTGCCAAAGGATTTAAACAAACACAAGGTATAGATTATGATGAAGTTTTCAGCCCCGTTGCAAAGATGGGAACTATCCGAACCTTAATAGCAATTGGTGCTTCAAGGAGATGGCCATTATATCAACTCGACATCAAAAATGCCTTTCTCAATGGAGAACTACAAGAAGAGGTATAAATGAGTCAACCGGTTGGATTTGAAGATGAAAACCATCCAAATTTTGTTTGCAAGTTGAAGAAGGCACTTTATGGCTTGAAGCAAGCACCAAGAGCATGGAATTAGAGATTGGTAGAGTATCTAACTAAGTGTGGATACAACCCAAGTAGTGCAGATCCTTCATTGTACATGAAGAAGGAAGAAAATAGAGAGGTATATATTTGCATATATGTCGATGACCTCATCATAACAGGAAACGATGTTACAGCGATTAAAGATATCAAAAGGAAGCTTGGTAAGGAGTTTAAAATTTCAGATCTTGGGGAGCTGAAATATTTTTTAGGAATTGAAGTTGTTTATGGAAAGAGTGGCCTCTACTTGATGCAAAGGAAGTACTTGTTGGATGTTCTTTTCAGATTTGGAATGAGTGAATGCAAACCACTCACTCAACCCATGGACACAAATACAAAGATTTGTTCAAATGATGGAGAACCATTGGAAGATGTAACGACATACAGAAGCATTGTAGGATCATTGATCTATGCAAACGTTACAAGACCTGATTTGTCTTATGTTGTTGGTGTACTTTCTCAGTTTATGCAAGCCCCGACAAGTGAACACTTAAATTCAGCCAAGAGAGTGTTGAGATACATAAAGCATACAGTTAATCATGCTTTGTTTTACAAGTTTGATGAAGAATTACAAGTCAAAGGATTTAGTGATGTTGATTGGGCAGGCTCAAAGGAAGATAGAAGATCAACCTCAGGTTATGTGTTCATGATAGGAAGCAAACCTATCACGTGGAGCTCAAAGAAACAACCTACTGTTGCACTTTCATCTATGGAGGCTGAATATAGAGGATTAGCTTTTGCCACATGTGAAGCAATGTGGATTAAAAAGCTTTTGGCTGATCTTGGAGTGCAAGTTGGAACCATCCCTATATACAGTGATAACATGTCAAGTATTTACTTGGCAAGCAATCCTATGTTTCATGCAAGGAGCAAGCACATAGAGGTCCACTACCACTATGTAAGGGAGAAGGTGCTGAGCAAAGATGTGGAGGTAAAGTTCATCAGAACCAAAGAGCCGGTTGCATATATGTTTACAAAGTTCTTGGATGCTTCTAAACTCAAAGGTTTCAAGGATGCGATAAATTTGAAGGACATGGATGAAGATAACTCCGAAATGAGCTTGAGGGGGAGTGTTGAAGATAAATGTACAAGCTCATTTTCATATGAGCCATGCTTGGATAAATTTACCAAATATAAAGATAAAGAAAAAGTTTAGGGAAAAAGGAAAAAAATAATAAAAGAAAAAGTCTAGTCAAAATTCATGATGAGTAAGAGATACAATATCTTGCCTTGTAGTTAGTAGCATGTAGTGGAGAAAGTGGTGAGTTAAGAAGAAGGCACAAACTTCTTCACATGCTCATTGGTTATAAAAGTGAAGTGAGAGCACATTCAAAACAAGGAGAGAAAGAGGCAAGAGCTCCCAGTAGTCGGATCTAGCCATTTTGTCATTTTGGTTTTCCCTTAGACTCCTTCCAGTCGCACGTCAGTTTGTACACAGCTCTGTTGCAGAGCTCATATCTCAGTGCATATGTAACCATTTTGTGCGTTTAAACATTCATTGGAAAGCTTATTTTATAACTTTCTGCATATCAAATATCTCGTTCAAATCTTATGTAGTTTGTGACATATCAATGAAAGAGTAAAGTCTAGTTTTTCAGTATACCTGTGTAGATAGGTAGTCTATTTTGGTCGGTTCAGTTTCCCAACCAAAACATATTCAAATTGCATGATTTTTGTCTTATTGGAAAGCCCTTGGCATCTACTTTCACTGTCTCAAATATCTCATTCAGATCTTTCATACTCTGTTAGATATCTATCAGAGAGTAAAGTCTAGTTTTATAGTGTACTTATGTTTGCAGGTGGTCTATCTTGATGAGTTGAGTTTCCTTATCAAAACTCATACAAATTACTTGATTTGTAGCTTCTTGGAAAGCTATTTGTGTCTACTTTCTCTGTACCAAATATCTTTCTCAAAAGATATATATTCAGAGAGCTATCAGTCCGAGAGTGAAGCTCAGTTCTTCAGCATACCTGTGTGGACAGGTAGTTCATCTTTGATAGTTGTGTTTCCTAATCAAAACTTGTCCAAATTAAGTCGTTTATAGCTTGTTAGAAAGCTCTCTTTGTCTACTTTGATTAACTAAAGTATCAAGTCCATTTGAGTTTTGTGTTGAGAGCAGCAAGCTATATAAGGTGCAGATGTTTGTCCAAGTGTTGGACATACAAGGGTTCACTACACACTTCCGTTGCGCATAGGAGAACTCATTCTCCACATAAAGAAGATAGAGAAAACCTCAATTGATGATTGAGGAGGAGCTGTTGGTGCAAGTAAACCACCAATTGATGTTTTGGATGAAGGATTGAAGTCAAAGATTGAAGAAAAAATTAGTCTATGAAGCCCCAAGATAGTGCACATTCAGAAGATGAAAACTTGTATACATATGTACATTAATTTATAGTTAGCTCACTTATACCTTTAGTATGGTCATGAGATTTTACATATATGCCTATATATACAAGTAAAAAGTCGGGCCAAGTATGAGAGAGTATGAGATGAGAAGAATTAGAAGTTAGAATAGTCATTAGACACATGAGAAGTGAGAAGGAACTCTCTCATAATTCAGATGTAAAGTTTTCTGAATAGAAGGAGAAATTGCGCCTGATATTTTATTGTGTTCTCCTTCTGTGCTTGATCATTTCAAGAACTCTTTTGTAGATGTCTAATTCCATATTTAGTGAGTCTATGGTTAATGTTTGCGAGCCTAATTGTAAACAACCTGAGAGAATTATAAGTAGGAACATTTGTAGGTGAAGAAGTGTTGAGTGTCTTCTGAAACAGGCACAATCTCAATGGTCAAAGAATTGATCAATTCTCAGTGCACAGTGTAAAGTTTTGCACAAATGAGGAGTCAAAATCTAAGTTGGAAGGTAAGCCCTCTATGGCTAAAAGCATTTCCTTAAACGGGTTCTAGTTTGGGAGAACCATGTGTTAGAAGTTGCAAGTGTTAGAATCGACTATACAGGAGAATAGTTTCAGACATAGGTGAACTGTTTGATTCATTTGTCAAGATATACTTAATCTTTTGAGATGATTTAACTTGTAGAAGGTGCACAATCTATAGGTGACACCTTTTGCAAATTTTTATAAAAAACATTACACATTTGATTAGTCAATGAGAAAATTATGTGCAATAGACTTTTCTGAGTAGTGACTCTCTTCACAATTAGTGTAAATTTTGATAGTTTGGCATTGGTCCTCAAAATTGGTAAAGGTTTTGAGTTGTTATTGATATAGAGGTGCTCTTATATCAAGGATAGCTTGTCTTTTGGAGATTAACACTCTCCATCAATAATCAAGGTTGAATCCTCCTTCTGATTTGGAGCATAATTGTAGTAGGTATTGTTGTAGGATTGACTCTGGAAACCTCTACCTGCATTTCTTCCAAAGTAACCTCTACTAGCTCTACCTCTGAAATTACCTCTTTGGTTTTACCACCTCTTCCTCTTGAATTAAAGTTCTGACTATATCCTCCATTATTCTAATTATTATGCCAACAATCATGAGCTAAATGATTTGTCTTACCACAAATCCAGCAAGCTTTGGCTCCATCTTTATTGCTTCTGCCTCTTCCTCTACCTTTGCCACCTCCTCCTCCTCTTAGGAAAGGCTTGGCTAGTTGTACCTTCTTCTTCATTTAATTGTTTCTTACCTTTTCTATTCTTCTTCTTGTCCTTTGGATACATCACCTTCGACATCTTGCTCAAAAGTTAGCATGTCCTAGCAATTGCTTCAAGTCAGGAGTGAAATGATCTAGTGACAATTCAGTAGACAAAAATGAATGGCTTCCATTTCTCATCTACTCTCAAACCTCTGAGAATTTGTCTTACTAATTTATCCTCTTCAATATCTTCATCAATTGCTCTTAATGCATCTGCAATGTCTTCATCCTTGTTACATAATCAAAAATGGATTGAGAATCTTTCTTTTTAAATGTAGTGAACTCTGCCCATAAGAATGCCTTCCTTGACTTTGTTGTATTTTGGAAATGCTCTTCCAAGGCATTCCATATGTCACTTGCACTTTCAAGTTCTCTAATATGAGGTAGCAAGTAGTCATTGACTCCCATGTAGATAATGCTCCTTGCTTGAGCATCCTTCTTCATCCAAGTCTTCAAATTTGTAAGCTCCTCCCTAGTTGGAACACTAGGATCTTTAAACTCTAGTTTTTCTTCCTCACCTATAATGTATCCTATCTTCCATCCTCATTGACCAAGCCGGATAGTCTTCTCTATCCAATTTCTCTATCTGAAGAGAATCTCCCATCCTTTCTTCACCCGTGTAATAAATTCTTCAAGCTTTATGAGAAATAAGTATACCTTTACGTTGAATGAAGTTCCTTTTGATCTTCTTGATAGCTTCAGGCCTCCTTCTCTAGCTTTCCCTTTAAGCTTTCACCTTTAGAGTCTTCAAAAGTTAGTTTTTGTATAACTGCAACAGTCGGTGTCTTCCTTTCTTCTATTTTGATGATTCCTGCTCTGATACCATTGATGGAGAGTGTTAATCCCCAAAAGAACAAGCTATTCTTGATGTTAAAGCACTTCTATATCAAGAATAATTTGAAACCTCTACCAATTTGGAGGACTAATTCCAAACAATCAAAGTTTTGAATTAAGTGTGAACAAAAACACACAGAAAAGTCTACTTCACATAACTCACTCATTGACTAACCAAATGTGTAAAGTTTCTACTGAAACTTTGTATGAAGTTTTGGCTAATGTTTGCACACCCTCTCCAAGTTAAAACTTTGCACAACCTCTCCAAGTTAAAACTTCTCAAAAGATCTAGTAAATCTTGAAATTTACTCCAAAAATTCACCTATGTCTAAAACTGTACTTCTCTACAGTCGACTTTGACACCTGTAACTTCTAATGCATAGTTCTCTCAAATTACCACCTGTTTATTCAAATGCTTTTAGCCATAGGTATCTTACCTTCCAACTTACATAATGATTGCATGCTTGCTCAAAACTTTACACTGTGGAAGGAGAACTGACCAAAATATTAACATCAAATTTATACCGATTGCAAACTTCACTTCTTCACTACACATGTAAATGTTCCTACTCTCAATTCTCTCATCCTGATCACAATTAGGATCTGAAAAATTGTACAAAGATCACTCAACTATAGACTTAGACTTGTACAAAATCATTTCACAAAAGATTAAACATAGAAGGAGTACTCAGCAAAATATCGGGTGCAATTTTTCTTCTACTAAATACTTTACATCTGAATGATGAGAGAGATCTTCTTCACTTCTAAAGCTTCTAATGAATCTTAAAACTTCTAATTCATCACATCTCATACTCTCTCATACTTGTCCTGACTTTTTACTTGTATATATAGGCATATATGTACAAGCTCATGACCATAACAAAAGTATAAGTGAGCTAATTACAAGTTTAATGTACATATGTATACAAGTCTTCATTTCTTGAATATGCATTATCTTCAAGCTTCACTTGTTGATCTTTTCTTCATCTTTTGTCGTCAACCCTTTGTTCAAAACATCAATTGATGGTTGTCATGCACCAATAGAGGACTCCTCAGCTTGAACAAAATGGAGTTACAAAAATGGAAAATGATATTTAAAATGGTTTTCAGTGATAAAAATCACTATTTTTAAAGGGATTTCTTCTAAAAATTTGACATGTGCTGCTTGGAGCTCCCTACATGCTCATTCTTCTTGTGTTTCTACTTCCTTGATGCACTTCCATGTTGTGCTTAACCTTGAGTGTCAACATTCTCCCCCCCCCCTTGAGTCTGTCGTCCCTGATAAACCCTTGTTTGAGTGGTTGTTCCATATAGTACTTGAGAGGTAGTGTTCTTCAGGTATCAATAGGAGTAGTCCATCCTCCAAATGTAGCTTGGTCGATCGTCTGGTTCTTCAGTGTTCCACTACTAGCGTATGCGAGAGTTGGTCCCATCGTATGTACTTCTTCCTTGGATTTGAGCTTGATGGTCTATTTGTGTGCTTTCATAGACTGTTAGTTGCTCAAAAGAGGTTGTCAACGTTGATCTTGAGTAGTTGTCTATTGTGAATTGCTTCATAGGGACTGATGTGTGACCTTGGATGTCCTTTGATCTTTGAAACAAGAGTTTCATAGTATGAGGTTAAGTACTTGTGACCCATAATGGATGATGGGTAAGTGCATTAGTGCATGGGTTGAAGAAAATATATGCCTTGTGCACGACCTTGTAATGTGGCCCTATGCATGCATACTTGGGGAATGCATTGGAAGAATTATGGTGCAAAAGATGGGGCTCGTGAGCAAAGTGCGCAAGGGTATGCCGATGAAGAGCTTTCCTAATCTATCATGGTTATGGTGTTTTCGAAGGGTGCGCTTACCATGGTGAAAGTTCGGTCGATGTTTGTCTCTTCGTGTTGTATGCCCATCATGGTGGTTGACCATTGGCTCGTCTTCCATTCTTGATGGATGTCCTTGTTTATGGTTCATTGATGAGATTCTTGGAGTGCATGGTCCTATTTCTTCTTCTTCTTCTTCTTCCTCTCTCTCTCTCTCTCTCTCTCTCTCTCTCTCTCTCTCTCTCTCTCTCTCTCTCTCTCTCTCCTTTTGGAACAATGTCACAAACAAGAAGACACTCGTTAGTAGCAATAAAATATTTTACATATGTCAAGTGTGTCTCATGTGAATGAGATTCTCTATTGTGTCTATGCACAACCATGTAATTTGGCCCTATATTGATGCATACTTTGGAAATGCATGACCTGAATGGTGCAAAAGACAAGGTTATGCCAAAGGCACATGGTTGTTGCACGTCAAGGCTTTCAATGTTGCGGGTGGATGTTGATGTAGTCATGGTTGGATTGCTTTGACGGTAATGGTTGTGGCCAAGCTGGTGGTTTCTCTCCTTTTCGTACCCAAATCTGCTTCATCCCCTAAGCTTCTTTCTTCTCGCATTTTGTTTGTCTATTTGATGTAGTCGTGCTAGTGTATTGTTTTACTTGTCTCTTTGGTTGAATTGTTGCGGCAACAGTAGTCCTTGAAAAAGAAGAGGGGTCCTCTCTCCTTCTTTCATGATTAATTCCTTCTGTATCATAGCTTTTTTGACACATACAACATCTTCTTTGCTTAGATTGGGCCTAGAGGAACTAGGAGAATGCATGCTACTTGGATTTGTGCTTGCAATTCTCTAATTCTAATGTGATGCATTGGTCATGTACCCAAACTTGAAGAAGTTTTCTTTTAAGGTTTAAGTTGACTGCATGGTCATAGATCCAATCTTGACCTAAGGCAAGTGGTTTTGTAAGGTTCTCATCTTCACACACTAGCATTTTGACTGTCATTGGAACATCTTGAAGATAGATGGGAAGCTCGACCTCACCCAAACAGGGGGTTTCCACACCTCCCAATCCTATGAGATAGGCTTCAATAGACTTGATGTTCAATTGTAGATTTTGGTAGTATGAAAGTTTAACTGCACTAGTTATTGCACCTGAGTCAATTGATGCTCACACCATCCTTACATTCTTCCCTTGTCCTACTGCTATGGTCATAAAGGGGCATCGATCAATTATTCGAGAAGCAATTGCACTTGATGTTTGACACATGGCCATGTGGTATCTTGAGGCCCCATGATTGACATCTATGCCTAAGCGCCTTAACTTATTTCGCCTAATGCGCTCTCTAGCCTCTGCCTATGCCTCTTCTCTGACCCTTAACTCTTCTTCTTTTTGCTTCTTAGGAGTGTTGAGTCTCATTAGCATATCCTCTGTAAGAGGTCTTGATACAACTTGACTTGACATCCATTGATATAGTTTGGCAAGATATCACCTTCTAGTGTGACCACTTGAACTGCACCGCTAGTGGAAATTCTATTAATGATCATGGGTCCATATCCTCTTTTTTCCAATTTATGGGCATGTTTCTTTAGTGTATAAACCAACACTAGGTCTCCCTCTTTTAGTCCTTTATCCTTAATGTGTGTATTGAAGTATGCCTTTTGCCTTTTCTTTGCATCATATATGCATGCAGTCGCTCGTAGCCTTGTCTCACCTAAGCGTTCTAGATCAAAGATCCTAGAGGATAAGTCGTGTCCATTCCATTCATGATCTTGTGCTACTTTTAAAGTTGGGATTAGGAAATCCAATGGTATCACAACATTCTGTACAAAGACCATCTGAAATGGGGTGACATTGAGTACCGTTTTATAAGTAGCTCAGTAAGCCCAAACAACATGATGAAGTTGTTTATCCCAATCAGAGCGCTTATTATTTACCAATTTTGTCAATACATTACATAGGATCTTGTTTGTGCTCTCGGCTTGTTCATTAGCCTATGGATGATAAGGTGCTGACTTCCTATGTATCACCAAGAATTCTTGAAGGAGGTGTTCAATGTCTTCATTCAAGAAGTGTGTGCCTCTATCACTCACTAACTCTATGGGTAGTCCATATCTCGTGAACACATTCTCAAATAAGAGTTTTGCCATTGTTTGAGCATCATTCTTCATTGTGGCTTTGACTTCTACCCACTTTTTAAGGTATTCGGTGGCTACAATAATGTACTCTGCATGGGAGTTTCTAGTTGGGGGGTTAATAGGACCTACAAAGTCTATGCCCCACTTCGAGAATGCATGTCCTCCCATCATCGGCCGTAGAGGCATCTCATCTTTCCTTATCGGATATTGTGCACATTGGCATGTATCACATTTCTTCACATAGGTATGTGCATCCATATGAAGAGTGGGCCACCAAAGTCGTGAGAATAGAATGATCTTAATTACTCAGTCAGGATCAAAGAGTCCACCTGCAACACCACTATGTGCAATCTCTAAGATTTTCAGATAGTCTGATTCATGAATGCACAATCTTAAGTAACCATCTTTTCCTCTTCGGTGCAGGTTGTCTCCTACTAAGGCATAGTCCTGAGCCTCTTCCTCCATGCTCCATTTTCTTACTAGACTAGCCTCACTAGGTAGTGTTCATGATCTCATAAATTCTACCAATGGAGCACTCCAGTCTGGAATTAATGACAAATGATAAAGGGTAGCATGCTCCATTGGGGGTCTCTCTTGGCACATTGGACAATTCTTAATCCATTCATGTATTTCTTTGTCCATGCTAGGCCAATACACTCCTAGACGTTTTAGATTTTGCAATGTTCGTTGTTTAGAATAGTGATTTTCTAGCAATCCTTCATGGGCTTGTTGCAACCAACTACTATGTTCATCGTCCTCCACACAACAAGCTAGTACACCCTATGTATCTTGTTTATATATGCTTCCTGCCAATATTTGATAGTTTTGTGATTTAACAATTTCCTCTTTATTTGTTTTCACAGTCTTATTTGCAGGTCCGAAGGTTAGGATTGGTACTAACTTATTTTCCCATTTAGGAACAACTTCTAAATTGAACAGATAAGCATCCGGTAGTTCATTAGACACTCCTTGCGATGACTCTCCTGAAGTGATGCAAGAAAGGTGATCTGCCTTGAGGTGGGTCCTACCTTTCCTAACAACCACTTCAAAGCCATATTCCATTAGTAAGAGGAACCATCTTACTAAGCGTCCTACATTGCAAGGTTTATTGACCAAATATAATAAGGCTTGATGATCAGTGAAAAATTTGAAGTTGTTGGTCAATAAATAGTGTCTAAAATTCTTCACAGCATATACCATGCCTAAGCCTTCATGCTCGGTTGTGGTATAATTTCGTTCAGCAGCATTCACTTGTCTACTAGCATATCCTATAGGCAAATCTAGATTTCCTTCACCTGTGGGTTGTGCCATCACACATCCTATTGGATGATTAGATGCATCCACATGGACATGGACTTGTTTATTCCAATCAAGAGTGGTCAGTATTGGTGATGAGCACAAACGTCTTTTTAGCTCCATGAAGGATTTTTCACATTCATCGTTCCACTCAAAATTTGTCAACAAGGCATACAAAGGTTTAGCTATCATCACATACATGTGGATAAATCTGCGATAATATCCACAATGGCCCATAAAGGCTTGTACCTCTTTAACATTCCTTGGTCTTTGTAACTCCGCTATGGCTCTTACTTTGTCCTCATCTATTGATATTCCGTTCTTAGAAATGATATGACCTAAGATCTTACCTTCTCATACCATGAATACAAACTTCTCTTGGTTCGAGACATACTTGATATTCTCTACACTTGTTGAAAATCTGTCTGAGTTCAGGGATGTGGTATTTTCTTTGTTGGGAATGAGCACATAAATCATCCACATATACTTGTAAGCTCTTTCGCAAGAACTCTTTGAAGATATGACACATGAGCCTTTGGAAAGTTGCAGGTGCATTTGTGAGCCCAAATGGCATCACAAAAAATGCAAAGATCCCCCATTTTGTGGCAAAAGTAGTCGTGTTGATCTTCTAGGGAAATGGCTACTTGGTTGTAACTCGAAAACCCATCAAGGAAGCTATAAACTTCCTTGCTTGCAACACGCTCCAATATTTAAATGTTTGGTGATTGGAAGTGGATAGCTATCTCTAATCATAGTGGCATTAACTTTTTTAAGGTTAATACAGGCTTGCAACTTTCCATTCTTCTTGGGAACCACTACAATGGGGGACACCCATTCAGTATGCTCAATCTCATAGATAAATCCAGCTTCAATCAGTCTATCAATTTCTTCTTTTATTTTGGCTATGTGTAGGGCTTATGTTTGGTGGGCTTGGCATCGGCCATCATGGGGATCGTATGAGAGCATATTTTTGGATCTACTCCCTTCTGATCCTTATAGGTCCAAGCAAACACGTCCTTATATTCCCTTAATAAGGCTACAAGCTCCATTTCCTCTTCGATGCTTAGGTCTTCTTCTATGTACGTACATTGCTCTTCATTCCCTTCAATGGTTACAACAATTTTTTTGGTCTTTTCCTTGTTATCATACACTTCTCCTGTATTGGCCTCTCTCTTAGGCATTCGTACCAAATTTTTTTGGTCGTCAACTTCATATTTCTTGAAATTCTCTAGTACTTCAAACAATGATTCTTCCTCCTCTGGTTTCACTACTTTTCTTTTCTTCTTCTTTTGACCACCCTCACTTCCATCCTTTGATTTTACAACTTTGAGGCTTGTGCGAGGTTCATCTTCTTTTTGAGTACAAACTCCTATGTCTTCTAGATAGTGCTCCTCTGAATTAAAGCAACTATCCATCACAATGGACTCTAGATCGTCATCATTCTCTTCTTCTATGAAGTTAGTAAGGTCACATTCTTCTAGCAAGGGTTGACACGTGAACACTGAAATATAATAACCCTCCTCATCACAATGAGGTGTCCAATGTTCTTCATTGACAACAATGCCCATGGTGGCTAAGATTTCTGCCCAGCTATGAGGCTCAAATTCCTCATCCAGAAAGATCATCGGTGTATAGGCTGGGTCTCTAACTGGTCTATCTCCTTGAGATGTTCCTTCTTCTCTTGCTTTAAGAATTTTTACTCTTCCTTTGCGACCTTGCACATCTGCAAATGAGTATCTTCATGCATCCAGGATGTATTTGATGAACTTTCAGAATGCGCATAGATTGATTGTGCCTTGTGGATAGGATTCCATTGTAGGGGTGGTACATCTCTAAAGGATTAATCCTTCAAACTATTTTGTCTAGAGGTATCTCTG
Source organism: Ceratopteris richardii (assembly GCA_020310875.1). Taxonomy (NCBI): domain Eukaryota; kingdom Viridiplantae; phylum Streptophyta; class Polypodiopsida; order Polypodiales; family Pteridaceae; genus Ceratopteris; species Ceratopteris richardii. Next base: position 22,822,437 of record CM035423.1, on the reverse strand, counting down.
GAATTTAACCTTAGTGTTCTTCATGACTTCAGTGTTTCTTGGAACCATCGAGTCTTTGTTTCTTATCAATATTATGGGAGCTCTGATCTGGAGAGATTCAAATTCCCATGGGCTTGTGAACTGTGGAAACTCTTGTAAAGAATTGGATTCAAATTCCAACTTTTCTTCTCCTTGTTGCTCTACTTGGTCTCCATAAATAGACGGAATGTCTTGTGTAAATTGATCGTGAAGGTCATCAATCTCAAGAATAGGAGGGGGAACATCCTTCTCCTTGGCCCGTTTCTCTTCTTGTATTTCCCACAAGAACTTTTGAGTGTGTTGTTGAATTGAAAGAGGTTCTCCATCATCTATGGAGTCAGGAACGTAGACTTTCTTTGGTGGTAAGCTTTCTCTTTCAACAGTTGGTTGAGCCTGTGGAGGTAAAGAAACTTGCGGTTTATTTACCAACTACTCTAATCTATCAAGTAAGCCCTGGAAGTGCAAACCCGGTGTAATAGCATTTATCTGATTGAACAATTGATTGGCCTCGAACATAGCTTGAGCTAGTTCCACCATTTTTATGCACATTTTTGTTCGTTCAATCTCTAAATCTGCTCTAGGGTAGCTCTTGTCTAGGTTTGCAGGTGTTGGCCCTTCTTGAAGTCGAGCCTAGTACGCCTTGAACATCATGTACAAGTCTTCTAGGGTTGGATCTGCAAGAACAGACCCTTGTTGTGGTCTATCTACAATGGTTGGTGGATGGGGATGAGGTGGTGTGGATGGAGTTTTGGCATGTGAGGGGTTTTGAGAGGAAATATCTTCTATTTTTCTTTTTCATCTTTCAAGCTTTCTTCTAGTTCGGATAACTTTTTGGTCCACTTATGATTGGACTTCTCTCTAGTATCCTTCCATGTTCTCGTTTTTCTCTTACTAGGCTCTCCTAACTCACTTGGCTCTGATTGCTCAGCTAGTTTAGCTTGTTGTAAGGCTTGTGCCCTAGTAACTACCTATATAAGAGCCACATTATTGCTACTGGAACTTGAATCCCCAATTAAGCCTACTACATTAATGGGTGTAACTTTGGGTGCACTAGAGGGATTCCTGGGACAATCTCTCGGGAGCTGTTCTTTGCCACACTCAGGACAAAAGACTTGTATTGTGATGTTATGCCCTTGTCCCGGAGCTGGTGGGTGGGGACATTCGCAAATGACATGGTTGCCTTGATATCTAAAACATGGTCCTCTAGGGGCTTGTGGTCCCGTTTGTTTCACTTGGGTCTTGGGGTTAGGATTTGCATACATGAGATTAGCATATTCTGGTCCATAAAGGTTTTCATTTTCTTGTAACTCTGATCATATTCCATTGGGCTTGCCTCATAATAGTAAGACTCTCCTTGGGTCTGGTCAAAACCTTGATTTGTTATTTGGGAACTGATCAAAGGTGTCACTGGTACTGGGGCTTTTTCTAGGTTTTCTTCCAGTTGGGCGTACTTTACTAGAACTACATTATGTGGGTGGGGTGGTTGTTCTCCTAGTGCAGGTTGAGGTTGGCCATATCCTCCATGTTCATACGATCTAGTTGCTCCTTGTGGTCCTGGATATGGGTTATACGTAGGAACTTCTCTGCCTTGTTCTCCAAGGGGGTATGTGTATGCCCTATATTGGGGTGGTGCAAACGGTCATGGTTGTCTATTGAATGGATAGTTTTCAGTGTTGTGGTTGGTGTACTTTTGCTCGCTATAGGAGTACATGTTAGGCCCCTAAGTTGGTTGTCTATCGTAAGGGTAACGTTGTGATAACCCTAATTTTTCTCTAGTGCAGACATGAGATGGATGATCTCCACTGCAAAGTGTGCAACTTCTTAATATTGGGACTTTGAAAGGGGGGGTTCTTGTAATTCCTTTGTCCTTGTACTCCCAATCTCTTGGCCACTAACTCTGCCAATTCCTCCACATTACTCAAACTAGAAGTCTCATCGCTCCTTCTATCCTTTGATTTGGTAGAATTTTGTGTGGTTTTGAGATCCTTAGCTAAGTTGTCTTCCAAATCTATGCACTCTTGAAGACACTCACTCAGGGTTTGCAACCGTTTTACGTATACTAAGACTCTCAATGTTCCATTGGTTAGACATTCTAAAAATAGGGATATCATTTTCTACTGAGAAGGTCTCTCTATCACAGGGCATTGGTCTACATATTGATTAAATCTTCTCGCAACAATTTTTATTGTCTCATTACGAGCCTATTTGAAACTATGTATTAAAGATGACGAATTGTGATTAATCCCTCAATTAGTGAATTCCCCAATAACTTCTTGGAAGAATTGTTCAATATGGCCAAAGCAATTTGGATCCAAGGATTCAAACCAAGTTAAGGCTATTCTCGTGAGGGTTAGCCCAAAGGATTCATATTGCATAAAAAAGTCATTCACTTGCTCTGCTCGCAACACTTGCTTGAATTCTGCAATGTGGTCATATGGCTCTCATGTGCCATCGTAATGATTTTGCATACATTTGGCCACTTGGATTGGTCTTAATATTTTTTTTGGCTCTGGGGATCGAATTATGATGGGAATAACGGGTTTTACTAGGTGCATTCTACCTCCTACACCTTGGGGTGGTTCTACCTTAAAGGTGGTTCTATTCATATTTCCCATTCCTTGGCTAGTTTGGCTGTGGGGGTTAACTCGTGGCGTGGTGAATCGCTCCTCTGGTCTGTTGGGTATACTACATTGGCTCGTTTGTCGTGACATCACAACTTTCGTTCTTTGTTGGGTCTCGAATTGATTTTGTGAGGTAGTTGCCTGATCTCGGGGAGGGAATATAGGCAGACCCGTGTACTTTAATCTAGACTTATCCATTTTATCTATAGGCCAATATCTTCTTTGATTTTGGTCTAGGTATGTAACTCTAAATGGATTTTTTGGATCCCTTAACTCGTATATATTTGTTGGGCTGATGCCTTCTCCTTGTGTCAATGAATCAGTTTGTAGGAGTAGGTTTGATCCATGTACTAAGTACACATCCATCAGATAGTCATCTTGGGGTATCCTATCCCCTCGTAGTACTTGAGTCATAACAGACTTTCCCCTAGGGGTAGTCACCGTATCTCCACTGTTGGTTCTCCCAGAAGTTCCTTGTCCCTCTAACTCTCCTCTTTTGTTAATCTGATCAGGGTTTTTGGTTACTACATATATCTGGTCGATCTTGTCCATGTAAACTCCACCTTCATACTTGGTAGCTGACCTTTCAACTATTTCTAATTCTATCATGTTTACCATTCCTGCTACTGACCTATGTAGACCATCGAGGTAGATGGGTATTCCTTGCAAGTTAGTGGATACATATTGAAGAGACATCCGATATTTCCCCTCCACTGTAGACATAAAACCCTTCCTAGGTACTGAACTATGTGTGTCTTCAGAAGCCACGAGTCTCTCCATGTTAAAAGACATTTCTGACTCCCTTGTCTATAAACTCAGCATGTAGTGATAACCACTGAGTTGTGAGCCCACGACTTGTTTGTATGGTTGACACTAGCCTGAGATGATTTGATACTTTATCTTTTCCTAGGTGTCTACTTGATCTCTGGTTCATAAGCCTTGTCTACTAGTCCAAAATCTTCCTTTGTATTGCTCGAAATCCTTTGGAACCCCTTGCTTCCTAGTCCCACCTAAGGGTCAACTTCAAAATACTATATCTAATAATCCACTTATTATTCCCCATGAGCTTTCCAATGAACCCAAAATCACCACAAACAGATTTCATATGAGAAAGTTATGCCAGTTTATGGTTCTAGGGGTTAAAACAGGGAAACAGGGTCTCTTTGGGGAGTACCTCAGAATAGGCGATACAATCCCTCTTTTTTCCATGTTACCCGATACTACTACGGACGACACCACCTCAGACGATATGATACCACCAAGGCGATACCAACTTCCATGATACCATACTGCTGTCCAGACGATACGATACTAGAAGGGGTTGCAATACGATACCATAAGGTGCATGATAGTACACAATACGATACCAATCCCCATGATATGATACTACCTTGGACAATACGATACCACGAGATCTAGGCACGATACGATACCAAGTGTCTGATGATACAATACCACTTGACCTCACGATACGATACCACTAAGTGACGATACGATGTCACAAGGTCCATGATATGATACCACTCGTCAGACGATATCTTACTTCTCATGATACGATACCTTCTAGGTGATCACGATATGATACCACCGGGCTCACGATACGATACCACTCCACCCGCGATACGATACTGCTTGTGCCACGCGATATAATACCATTGAAGCGACATGATATGATACCTCTTGCTGTGTGATACAATACCGCAAGGTACGCGATACGATAACACTAGGTGGACGATATGATACCACTTAAACGCGATCATGATACCTCGACCTGATGATACATGATACCTTGATGGTATCACGATACCTCAAGGAGGCGATACAATACTTGAGAAGTATCGCGATACACGGGAGTTCTGGTATCCCAATACCAAAACTCAATTGGACACGATACTTGGAGATTTTGGAGGCCAAATTAAAATTTTTTTTGCAAATATGTGTACCTTAGCTTCTCCTTGTCACTCCTATGTGCCTGTAGATGCAAGGTCACTCTCCAAATCTAGGATACTCCACTCGCAATACCAGATGTAGGTCGTTTTAGGCTGTAATACTATCACTCAAATTTTTGATGTTTTCATAGCACGAACCTCTGTATTTCATACACACTTCAGCTCTGAATCTCTCAAACTCCTCGCACAGCCAATAATGAAGATGAAGAGGGGAAAATAGGGAATGTATAGTCAAAAAAGAAAAAAGAAAAAAAAATGAGAAGGTGAAGATGAGAGGAGATGGTGGTGATGATGATGACGATGAAGGTGAAGAAAAACTCAGAAATTGAACTGAAAATGGTGATTTTTTTACCTTCAAATGTTGCTACTCTACGTCTTACCATCACACACTCGTCCCCGAAGCTCTCTCCCTGACAATGACTCCAAATTTGGTGTCACTCTAGCACAATGGCAAGTACTAACGTGAGGAGATCCACCTCATAAATGTCAATCCGTGGAGATGTGAGGACTCGTATGAAGACCAAGAGCAAGTGAAGTGCACAAGTGCGTGAGTAAAAGCACAAAAGCATGCACACACATACATACACATGCGCACAAGGTAAGAGCAAAGAGTGGAACAATGGAAGGACTTCGATTACAAAAGAGTTCTCTTAGAAAAGCTCAAATCTACAACAAGCTAACCCCTAAAATGAGCGCTCCAACCCTTTTTATAGTTTTTTGAGTAGTTTTGGCCCTGTCTAGACCTAGTGTCCGGCTTAGTTAAAAATTAGGTTCCAAGGCTTATTTGGGGGCTCAAACGAAGTCTAAAAATTATGAAACTTGGTAAGATGATTGTGTACCTAAGTCAAGAAGACCTAAGGACTTGTGCCAAAGAGAATAAATCTCATTTGCCACACAAATGCGTATAGTGGAGAATTGACACACGCTTATTTGTCAATCCTATGAAACGACCTATCCAAGTGTATGAGGACATGTGCACACATGATGGAAAATGAAGTGGTTCAGCTTACATGCATGAGAAAAGACTAATCCACCTCTCTAACTCTCTGAAATACTGAAAGTTTCTGTCGCGATACCACTTACAGTAGTTTTCACTAAATCGAGGATTTCTCCCAGCTCCGAACTCTAAATATGGCCAATAGCAGGTTCTTGCGAAGCTCTCGATGAGAGCTTCTATTGGAGGTGGTTTCACTCGATTATGACAACCGTGCTTCAAGTTATGACCAAAATAGTGAATGGCGGGAAACACCCATACTCACTCCACAACTCCTACTAGCTCACACACACACTACAATAGCTCAAAGACAATGGGGACGGGTAGACAACAGTCCTAGACATGCATTCCAAGCATTACACATACATAGAAGATCAAAGAGAAGATGGAAATCAGCAAGAAAGAAGCAAATTCGAAAATCAGGAGCTCTCCTTCTTTACAATGGCAAAAAGTCTCTACAAAGAGTCACAAAGTGACTTATATACATGTGCCCTAAATTTAGTCCTTTCACACAAGGGACCGGCACTTTATTACTAAAAAGTGAATTTCCTACTAATTTACAAGGAATATATTACAATGAGTTGGGATTATGCATCTAGAGGACTCCTCTAGTGCATTTACATGGCTTGAGGGAATTCCGTAAGACTCTGAAGAAGAAAAAATATGCCCATTAATTTGAAAATTTTGGGGCTCCCCTTTCTTGCCTCTTTGCTCTGCAACACTCTCCCCCTCTTTGTCTCTGTCGTCCCTTGACAGGCTTTTGATTCTCATTTGTAGCTAGTTTGAGGCTTCTGAATACACGCACCCAGTGGTCGAAGAAGCGATAAGGACTGTGAGACAATTGGTTATCTTATCCGAGGTATGTCCTTTGCTTTTGTTTGCCCCTTGGTATTCCGTACATCACAAATCTGGGTTGCTGCATTCAGTCAAGCTGTCACGCATACCACCAGTGACTAAGAGTATGATGTTCTTAGTCACTCTCTTCAACTTTTTAGCCTTTGCCTCTTTCTAGCTTTTGGTCTTCTGATTTGTCTTTGTCTTCATATATCTGACCCTGTTGTATTGCTCTGAGCCTGTTTACTTGGTTGCCAATGCACGCTATCAGCGGGAGGATTATTACCTGCCAAGTATCTTCTTGCACTTCTTTAGGGATACTTCCTCGCCCTGGTCCGTCCTTCCCATGAAATGTCCTGGTTCTGATTGTTCTTTAATTCAAATCCTCAAGACCTGGGTGTTTGGCGTTGTTGCCTGATGCGTGCCCCTGCGGGGCTTTGGGCAGAGGGTGGTTCTTTTGCTTTATTATCTTCATTCTTTATTGAACAGTTTTGGTCTTTGATTTTCTTCTTCTTCTTTTCTTGCTTGATTTCCCTTCCACACGTCCTCCTCCTGAACTCTGTCATCCCCGACAGGCTTTTTGTGGCGATGTGAGTACGTTTGAATGGTGGTTTGCTCTCTTTGATTAAGTAGGTTGGCATGACATAGCATAAATTCTTTCCACTGTGTTGACTTCACTCCATCCTCTGGTGCTTGTCAATGATCCGCAAAAAAGCTTGTTTCATAAGCCACCAGTCTTGCGTTAAGATTTGAAGTCATCTTTACAAAAAATTCAGAATCAATTTCGAAGAAGCCAGTGAAAAATGCTTCTTCAAAAGTCTACATGTATGTGCTCGGCAGGAACATAAGTCTTGAATAGTAGGCCATGAGTGTTAAGCGACTCGGAATGGTGGAAAGATAAAAAACGAGCACTTCGGATCCTTGTGTAATGCCGATGAAGTTCAAAAATATATATTTGGCATGTTGGAAGACTTTAATTACAGCCAAGAGCATGCTAAATATTTTATTGGTCATTTTGACGGCCAAATCTGGAACAATTGCATATCTAGCAATCCATAATTCCATGGTTTTCACCATGTATTCCTCCGTCGGTAGGTAATTATGCAGTGGACTTGGTAAGAGCGGATAATTTAGCCACTGATTATTAATGCTACCCTGGCGTTGTCCTTCCCAAAAGTGCGGCCAAGAACGTCTGCGGGGTACTGGACAAAAAGAAGGGTTTACCTGAAGCGCATATGGTGATGCCTCCCATTGTACCCGCAGTGTAGGGTTCTTTTCCAAAAGCTTCCGCCTCCAGATAGGATTAGCCTTCTCGAATTCCTCTTGAGTATAATTGAAAGTATTATTGTTGATCTGGAGGTTGTTGTCAAGATCTTTATTTGTCATTGTCTTTATATATTGCCGCGCTTGTTCTTTCGGAGGCCATATGGTACATTAAAAGGCTTCAAGATTTGTTCCAAGTTTTTGCTTTCAATTTTAGCTTCCTTCATGACTTGGATTATTTGATCTTCAAACTCAACAGTAAGCTCGGACACCAGTAGTGCCCTCTCATGTCGGCTCAATTCTGCAATATCCCGATTATTATGTTCAATTTGGATCTCCGTGTCCTTCCTTATCGGCAAATGATATGAGGGGGGAGAGAGAGGACGTACCTCAATCTCCTCAGTAGCCACTGTGGATTTTGGAACTACTGGTGTCCCCTCTGTTGCCTTCTGCTCTAGCCGCTCTTGTAGCTTGATCATCTCGTCTTTTTGCTTGATTTCTTCATTGGCCTTAGCAATTGTGTCCTTATTTTTGAGAATTTATTGAGCTACCACATCAAGGTGATTAGTGTCTTCTTTACATTTACTAAATATCGATTCTCTGCTTTTTTCCATTTTGTCTTTAGAGCTGCGGTATCATCCATACACCTCTTTTCCCATTCGGCGATGGTTTCCTGTTCCTACTTGAGCTGATCTGCATACTTAGCTATCCTGTCCTCCATTTCCTTGATGTCTTGTTCCGGTCTTCCTTGAACTTCCATGGGCTGATCACTCAGAAGAGTTGTCATTAGCTCTTTGTTTCTGTTCCTTAGGTTTTCTGCCTCCTCCATATATACCTTTATTTGTGATTCTATTATTTTACTTCTTGCATTCATCCTAGTCTTCTCAGCCTCGCTAACCTCATATTTCTTTTGTAATTCCTGTAGTTGTTCTTTTAATTTTGCATTTTCTGTCTCTAAATTGTTGCACTGCTTTTTGACCTCTTGAACTTCATTTTCTTTATGTACTATTTGCTCTCTTGCTAGCTTTAATTCTGCTGAAAAGATTCTTACCCATTTCTTGAAGTCCATGCTTGTCCTGCAATGCTTGATCATAATCCTCATCAGCCTCAAGCATTAACTGTTGCGTATCCATTGCGGTTCTGATCAGGTCTTGCACTACTGGCTTGAGCTAAGCAATGTCGACATTCAACCACGTTCTCAGTATGCTTGGAGCCTCTCTAGTTTGTACATCTTTTCCGTCCTCCACATGGATAGTTTTGTTATGTGGTTGTCTGATCTGAAGTTGTATTTCTGGTCCTTTTCGTTCTTCTTCTAGTTCAATAACTTTAGTGGCACTCCCTTGAAAGGTGACATCCATGGGGGAGGGTTTTGCCACAACCCTTATCGGAGTGAAGGGTTCCGATTCTTCCATTGTTGCTTCTTTTGGGTCTTCTTTTGGATTCTTCAGGGATTCCTCTCGTTTAGTCGTTGTCTCTTTTATTTGAATCTTTGTAGTCTCATTGATTTGGATGACATGTACCCCTTTTTGGTTTCCTTCTTTGTTTGCAATGTCTTGATCGGTGTGTATGTGGTTATCATTCACCTTCATGCCCTCTTTTGTTTCATTGTAGTTTACTTCATTAAGCTCCTCCCATTGTCCATCATCCTTGGATTCACTTTGAATGTCCACGTTCAATAAGGATGTATCGGGTTCTTCTTGTGCATCCGAAGATGAGCTCGAATTATCCAACCCTATTTCTCTGTAACGATGTACTTTGGTGAGCTTTGTTTTTGCTTCCGTCTCTCTGTGGGCCTATTGGTAATGGTGCCCTTGGACTGGTAGATTAACTTGCCCTTCTGTATATTGGTGTGTATCTTCCAGGGCCTTAGTTAAGTCTTCTTCTGTAATAGGCCTTTTCTCTTCAATCCCGATCTTTGGAAGTACATGTGCCCTTTTCGTTGCTGGAACTTCTTCTTCTACTTGCTTTACCTCCCTTAATCTCTTTGTACCTCTCATTTTTGGTTGAGAGCTAGTTTCTGCCTCTTCAACAACCTTGACTCCTCTTTTCTTTTTGGGAACTGCGGCAACTTTGGCATACTTAGCCATAGCAGTCAATGATGGCATTTCTTGTAGGTGCTCTCTAATGCCTAAAGCATGATAGATCAATATTGTCAGAGCTACACTGCCATTCAGGAACTTCTTGTTATTCCATTGCTTCTTCGCCTTGAATAGCCGTTCCTGTATGTATGGAGTCAGATTAATTTGATTGCCAATTTGTTTGATGGTATGTGAGAGTAGTTGAACAATGATCTTCTAAGGGGCGTGTATCGATGCATGTTTGGGAAGCAGAAGTGTTGATGAATGATTTTGACTTCCTCTTCTACGTCAACTCTATTTAAGTCAGTGAATGTTCTGGTTTTTGCCCCTCGACTCTCTTCCTTCAAGACAGTGATTCCGTCCTTCTCCCATCTGAAAGCTTCTTTAATCAAATCATGCGTAAATTGAATGACTACCCATTCACCTACTCCGTCCATTACTCTAGCCTCTGGCACCAATGGGTTATGTAGTGCTGGCTGTAATGTATTCATGACTTGTGTACACCTTTGAAAGTCGGGCTTGTAGATCGGCAGTTCAAAGTATTTGTGGATACCCACTTTCTTCATGATGTCGATCGTAGACGGGAGCTCATGCACCACTTTAAAATCTTGGGACATGATCGGGAATTGATGATCCGTATCCATGATTTTGATATTCACCAGGAAGAGGTACTCCCCGGCCGGTTGAACTTCTCTAAACCAATGTCCCTTTGCTTTGGTTACACTCTGGAGAGGAAATTCCAATACTTCCTCTTGAATCGTTGCTTCAGAATCTTCAGAAGCCATCTGCACTTGTAATGAAGAGTGCATTAGCTTCAATAGAAAATAAAGCAGTTGTGTGGTGCATTGTTTATCACATGTTGTCGCGTTGTCACTCCGTTTCCCTTGCTTGTATAAGTGAGATCTCTTACCAAATATTTTTATTTCTTTTTTGAAAGAAAACAAGTGTTAGTATAGCCGAAGCATTTATTTATTTACATAGTATGTCCATTCCTAAGGAAGTTGAAGCTATGACCTATTCCCCATTGCAGAATGTGCACCACTAATTTTATTATGTACATCAAGTGCCGAATGCTTGGCCTTGTAATGTGGCACTATTATGCATACTTTAGGTGCATTCGATACTTCATGAGTGCAATTGGAATCTTCGTTGTTCTGGTGGTCCATTCCTCGCATTTGCTTTGGTCTCCAAATCCATTTTATGGTTGCATTGATAGGTTGTGCCTTCTCTTTGATCCTTCGAGCTTCATGTGTTTCTTTTGTTTCTTCTGATGTCCTAGTGATAGAGGTTTTTCTCTTCATGTTTCTATGACGAGTCTGTCTTGGCTTCGTTGTCCGGATGTCTCGATGTAATGGATCCTCCTGTTTGCTTATCTCTTGATTGGCTGCTTGTATGACCTTCTTGGGAATCCATATCTGTTGTCGTGCCTTCTTAGCTTCAATCAAAGGCTTAGGGAGCCATACTTGCAAGAGCCTTTTTGGTTCGGATTCCGGTAAAGCATAATGCTTGCCTTCATTTCCCTTCTCATGAGCTGGTGTAGCGTTCTTTGGTTTCTGTACTTGATCCTTGCGTACCCATTTGAATCTGCCTTTTCCTGGATGAGGGTATTTGATTGGTGGTTTTCCAAATTGGTGATCCTTAAAAACAAAACATTTATCAATGATAAAAACAAAAATTAATTAATAAAAAATAAATAGATCTCTCCTACTCTTCTACCTAGATCTTGCTTTGTGCTTATATAATTTTTCTGTAAAAAAGAAAGGAAAATAAACAAATTTTTCTCAACTTTTCTTCCTCTTTTTTTTTCAACAATGATTGCTTTTGTTTGTTTTTTTTCTTTCATAATGATTTTTTCTATTTCTTTTCTTCCCCTCCTAATTCTCTTTTTTAGAAAAGAAAATCAGGTCAAATATATATTTTTCATAATTTTTTCAACATTGTTATGATTTTCTAAATATAGATCAAATCTGGATGATCTTTTTTCCATTGGAACACCTCTGATTTTTTCACCCAATACTTCCTGACTCCAATTGTTCTGGTTTCAGGCAAACAACCATTCCCCTTGGATAAGCATTTTGTAGGAGTTTTTGGTCTCCATATCCATTTTGTCCTTGATTTCTATTTTGATGAGCAGACCTCTTGTAGCCTTTGATTCCATGTGCTTCTTGTTCTGATGCTTTGATTCTTTGAACAATGCCATGATTGTCATCTTCTTCTTATCTCTCCACCCTTCTTTGTTCTTCCAATCTTTTGCTGATTTTGATTACATGAAGCTTGATTATTTAACATTTGTATTGGTAATGCCTTTGTATCTTCAAATGCAAAAGTGAATCCTTCCATGTGTATGTCATGAACATCTGATTGAATTTCCTGTTTTTCATTACTCAATAAAAATATTAAAAACCTTTTGTCATTTATGTTCAATTTAAGCCTCATTTTTTCAAAATCCAAGATCACTTTACCTTTTTGAAGCCATGGTTGTCCTAAAATCACTTTTTCAGCCATCAAATCATCTGGCCATTCTTCACAATCTATTTTCATATATTCTTCATTGAACTTTACTTCAATAGACAGTGAAGACATACTCTGTACTATTTGACCTTCCAAAGTTTTGATTAGGGTTCTCCTTTTAGTTCTTTTTATGTTGAATTTACTTACCAAAGCTGAACTAATCAGATTTACTTGTGCTCCAGAATCTATCAAAACCCTAATGCTTTCATTTTGAAAATCCATCATCATCACCGGGACATGTTCCTTTGGTTTGAGAGGAGTTTCACACAGACAGACTTCCCTAAGCTCATTAATTTTTCTTATCCTTTCAATAGCTTCCTGTTGAGCTTCTTTTCTAATGTCTTTCTCTTCTCTTTTTCTGTTTTGAGCTTGTTGCAACCTTCTCCATTCATCAACACTTAATGGGCAATCATACCTCTTAACTCTACATCCACTTATAAAGTTTGGCATGATTTCTCCATCTATGTTAGCTAGTTGAATGGCTCCACTGTTGCTTATCTGATGTATAATATATGGTCCATGCCCTTTTTTCTGGAACTTTTTCTGATGTTCTCTGACTGTGTAAGCCAACACTAGATCTCCTACCTGTAGATCTTTCTCTTTTATGTGAACATCATGATAAGCTTTTTGCTTTTTCTTGTCCACATATAAACTCATAATGGCTTGGAGTCTAGATGCTCCCAACTTTTCCAATTCCATTACTCTCTTTGATAGTTCATGTCCAGTCCAATTGTAGTGACTTCCTACTTTTAATGTTGGAATAAGGAATTCCATAGGTAAAACTGCATTTTGTCCATATACTAGATTGAATGGTGTGCTCCCTATTGCAGTTTTATAAGCCACTCTATAAGCCCATAGGACATGATTAAGTTGTAGATCCCAATCATTCCTGTTTGTGTTCACTAACTTTGATAGTACAGTACAAAGTACTTTATTAGTACTTTCTGCTAACCCATTGGCTTGTGGGTGATATGGGGCTGACTTTCTATGACTGATCAGAAATATTCAGTGATGTTTTCTATGATTTGGTTTACAAAATGGGTCCCCCTATCACTTACTAGTTCAATTGGAAGTCCAAATCTGGTGATAATGTTTTCATATAGGAATCTGGCAGTAGTATGAGCATCATTTCTTTTTGTGGCTTTGGCCTCAGCCCACTTTGTGAGGTAGTCTGTAGCCACTATGATGTATTCAGCATGGGAGTGTTTTGCTGGAGGATGTATAGGTCCAATGAAATCCAATCCCCATTTACTAAAGGCTCTGGCTGAAATTAATGGAACCAATGGCATATCATTTCTTCTGTTTGGTTGACTTACCCTTTGACAGACATCACACCTTTTTACATAGGTTCTTGCATCAGGAAATAGCGTTGGCCACCAAAAGCCAGAATATAAAATGAGTTTGGCAGTTCTATCACTTGAAAAGTGTCCTCCTGCCACTCCAAAGTGTGCCATTTCCAACATTTCCAGATATTTATTCTCAGGAACACAAATTCTTAGGTACCCATCCATTCCTCTCTTATACAATTGTTCTCCTATCAATTGATATTCTTCAGAGATTACTTGTAAATTCTTTGAATGTGTACCAGCTATCACTTGTTTTCCTTTCTTCTTCCTTCTCAATTCTTCAATGATATTTTCACTCCAATCTGGATTTTTTTGGAACCAATATAGAGTTATGAATTCTGAATCTTGCAATATTTGGCACTTCCTGCAATTGGCAATGTATTTTGTTACATCTTGAATTTTATTAGGCCAATGTACCCCCATCCTATTGAGATTACTTAGGGTGACTACCCTAGAAGCATGAGTGCATGGGTTCCAATGATGAGCTCTCCTCAGATATTCTTGTTGCTCCTCCTCAGGAGTGCAATATTCTAATATGCCCGTGTGGTTGAGATGGTACAAATGCCCAGCTAGTAACATAAAGCTTCTGCTTTGCAATACTAAGTGTGCATTGTTCCCAATTATTCTGCAAGGTCCCATGGTTAATAATGGTACTAAAGTCATGGCCCACTCAGGAACACTCTCTACCTTAAACAGATAAGTGTCTGGCAGATTGTCATCTAAAGGTGAATTGGGTTCTTCAGACTGGATTTGAGATAAATGATTTGCTCTCAAGTGTGTTTTCCCTTGTCTGACCACCACCTCAAACTCAAATTCCATTAGCAAAAGAAACCATCTGACTATTCTCCCTGTGTGACAAGGTTTATTTACCAAATATAACAAAGCTTGATGGTCTATAAAGAACTGAAACTTGTTGGCCAAAAGGTAATGTATGTATTTTTTTACAGCAAATACCATGCCCAATCCCTCTCTTTCAGTGGTTGTGTAATTTTTCTCTGCTAGATTCAATTGTCTACTAGCATAGGCCACTAGAAAATCTAACTTGCTTCCTTCTATTGGTTGTGCTAACACACATCCCAAAGCATAATTTGAAGCATCCACATGAACATGAAAAATTTTGTCCCATTGAGGTGTTTTCAGAATTGGGGCTGTTACCAAACACGTTTTTAGAGTTTCAAAGGCTTGGTCACACTCCTTGGTCCACTCAAACTTTGTAATTAGGGCATATAAGGGTTTAGCTATGTCAGCAAATTTGTGCACAAACTTCCTATAGTACCCACAATGTCCCATGAAAGTTTGAAGTTCCTTTACACTTGTTGGTCTTGGAAGCTCTATTATGGCCTTTATTTTCTTCTCATCAGTTGAGATTCCATTTTTAGAGACTATATGACCCAGCATTCTTCCTTGTCTTACAAAGAATACACATTTTTCTGGATTTAAACATACTCTGTAGGTTCTGCATTTTCTGAATATATTTTCTAAATCCTGCGAGTGATCTTGTCTTTTTAATGAAAAAGTACAAAGATCATCTACATAGATTTCCATTACCTTTCTCAAGAACTCTTTAAAGATATGACACATCAATCTCTGAAAAGTTGTTGGAGCATTTGTTAACCCAAAGGGCATAACCCTAAAAGCATAAATTCCCCATTCTGTGGAGAAGGCAGTTTTATGTTGGTCTTCCAATGCTATAGGAACCTGGTTGTATCCTGAAAAACCATCTAAAAAACTATAAACCTCCTTCCCTACAACTCTTTCTAGAAGATGATCTGTTATAGGCAGAGGATAGTTATCCCTTATAGTTGCTGCATTCACCTTCTTCAAGTAAATGCATACCCTAAGTTTCCCATTCTTTTTTGGCACCACAACTATAGGAGATATCCATTCTATATACTCAATTTCATAGATGAAATTGGCAGCTAATAGCTTGTCAATTTCCTCCTTTATCTTAGCAGAGTATTTATCATTAAATGTGTAATGTCTCTGTTTACTAGGTTTTGCTTCAGGTGTAATAGGAATCTTATGCTCAGAGATTTTAGGATCAATACCTTTCAAATCCTTATAGCTATAAGCAAATACATCCCTATAATTTCTTGCCAAGTTTCTTAATGCCTCTTCTTCTTGAGTGGTCATGTCATCAGCCACTACAATGTGTCTTTCTTCTCCCTCCTCCTGAGTGATCATGATCTTTTTGGTTTCTTCCTCATTATCATAAGCCTCTCCTTTCTTCTTTTCCCTCTTTGGTTTCCTTTTGAGAAGTAATCTATTTTCCACTTCATAAGTCTTGAAATTTTCTGGTACATCAAACTGTTGGTCTTTGTTCATTTCCCTTGTCTTCTTCTCATTCTCCTGATTTTCTTCTAATTCCTTGTGTTTGTTTTTCTTGTATTTGCCTGAGATTTTATCCTTAATAGCATCTTCAGCTTTTACTTCCTCCAAAAATTGTGTCTTCCCTTTTTCTAATATCCTTTCTTCTTCTATGTCCTCTTCTGTTCTGGATACCTTTATCATTTGTATTCCAATGTGAAAAACATCATATCCTTCTTCATTTTGAAATTCCACTCCTACATATTCATCACTGGCTAGGTCCATGGTGGCCAAAATTTGATTCCACCCATAGGGCTCAAATTCCTCATCCTTGAATTGTTGTGGTACATAATTCTCATCTTGTAACTTCCTTCCTTCCACACAATCCTCTCTTCTTAATCTCCTTTTCCTACTGGTGAGATTTCTTATCATATTGTACTTCCATACTGATGATTCAGCCTCATCCTGGTCTTCCATCTCTGATTCCTCACTCAACTCTTGATTCTGATGAATTTTATACCATTCTTGAGGAGATATGTCACAGTAGTGCCCATTTCTTAGATTTACTTTGGTTATTCTTCCTTTGCTCTACAGGTATAAGCAAGCATTACCCCAATCTTGCACAATTTGCATTTGTCTCATGAATGATCTTCCTAGGATAATTTCATATGAAGTGGATTGTGGGAATTCAACTATAGCAAAGGTATGTTCTATCTCTATCCCACATATGTCCACAATCACTTTTTCCCATATTCCTAGGGGTTTTTCTATGTGTCCATCTGCAAGTTGCAATCTCATTTTTGTGGGTAATAATTCATTTTTCCCCATTTCTCCCAAGTTTGTTTAGTCATGATGGCCACTCCTGATCCACTATCCAAAATAGCTTTGGCCTGGTTTTTACCAAATTGTATTTTTAGTTGAGTTTCCCTCTTCTCCCTCACAATATCCTCCTATCTTATCAATGGGAATATACCACAACTCCTCCATTTCCTGTAGTTGTGGGTGAAGATTTTCTGGTGTTGTCTCCCATTTTTTAATTTGGTTCTGTAGGTGAGGATTTTGTTTCATTAAATCTTCCCATGTGGTATGATACAGAATTGTGCATCTTTTATCTATATTCACTTGGAGTGTTACTTGTGGGTTTTCTTCCTTGATACTATTTCCTCTTGTTTTTGTGGTCTCAGATTCCTCAATTGTTTTTTGAGAATTGTCTTCTTCCCCCATTTTGAGTTGCACTTCCTGTATGATTTGTTTACACTTTTGCATTCTTTCATGTTCTAGGTCTGGCATAGGATAAGCCATTGTATGATCAGTAGGGCTTGGTCCCTCTTGAATTCTTCCTTTGTATGCTTTGATTAGAGTGTCTAGACTTTGTGAATTTCCTATCTCCAACTGGGTTTGTGTCTTTTGAGGAGAAGTACTGTTTGATTGTTCCCTATTTTCTTCTTCAATATTTTTACCCATTTCCCTTTTTGTCTATTTT
Organism: Ceratopteris richardii; assembly: GCA_020310875.1. Lineage (NCBI taxonomy): Eukaryota > Viridiplantae > Streptophyta > Polypodiopsida > Polypodiales > Pteridaceae > Ceratopteris > Ceratopteris richardii. Next base: position 22,805,033 of record CM035423.1, on the reverse strand, counting down.
TCTTCACCTTTGAGATTGAACCTTCATTCTGTGCCTTAGTTGTTCTTTGTTGTTTTGTTTGTGACCTTGTTATAGCATTTACATTTACTCGGTCAATGTCACTCAATTCTTCCTGTTCCATGATACTGACTGCTTTTAGTGGTATGTTATTAGGTGTGTTTTGTTGTTTTTGAGGATTTTTTGGGCAATCCTTAATCAGATGCTCCCTGCCACAATCCTTGCAATATGCTCCTTCTATTCTTAATATAGGAGGTTGTGGACAGTCCTTAATGAAATGATCTCCTCCACACCTATAACAAGTTATCTTTGGTCCTCCTTTGAACTGAGGTTTTTGATTGGACATATAATTGTTGGTTATATACATGAAAGTGGCAGTGTCCATCTCAATTCTTCCATTTCCCAAGTCTAGGGCTTGTAATTCTGGTTCTCTTGATTCATAACCTTCCCATTCTTCTTGATATCCTTCATTCCATTGGTAATCCTCCTTGTATGGTGACTTTGTTCTTGAGTTTCCCTCCTCTATTGGTGTGTATTTGATTGGTACCACATTTGTTGGTATAGGAGGTTGTTGCCCAAGCACAGGTCTTGGTTGCTCAATATACACTGATTCTCTTTGGCTCCCATAGTCTCTCTCCTTTATGGGTTGTTTATTATAGAAGCATTCCTCCCTGGTATGGTTGGTCCATTTCCTCTCTAGTGTACAATATTTGAGTGTCTTTCTATCTTGCAAATGTGGAGGCTTTTGATATGGGCATTGTTGTACCAGATGACTTTCTCCACAATTGTAGCATTTTTTTATTTGTGTTTATCCTGGAGTTTATCAAATTGGTTTTAGTGCTTACCTCTAGGGCTTTAGCAATGGCCTGAGCCAATTCTTCTGCTGGAGGAATTTTGTCTTCATTTGATCTGGGTTGATCAAATGCTAACAAATCTTGGCCTCTGTTATCTTCCAAATCTATTGCTTCTTTTTACACAAGCTCCTAGATCACGGCATCTCCTGTAGTACACTAGGGTTCTTAATTGAGCACTTCTCAACCCTTCTATGAATAGGGATACTTGTCTAGCCATGGAAGGTACTTCTTCTTTAGGACATCTGTCAATATATTGCTTAAATCTCCTGGCTGCCTCTTTGACATTTTCATCTTTTTGTTGTTTAAAACTGTGTATCAGAGTGGCTGTGCTATGTTTTATTCCGGTCTTTGAGAATTCTCCAATAAAGGCTTCTAGAAAGGATTCAATATCTAGGTACATTTCTTTTCTCAAAGGGATGAACCAAGATAATGCTGGTCCTGTTAGGGTTAGACCAAATGCCTCAAATTGAACTTTATAATCTTCCACCTCCTCAGCTCTAATTAATTGTCTAAACTCTGCAGCATGAGCATGAGGATCTGAATACCCTTCATATTGATTTTTCATACATTTGGCTACTTGATATGGTCTAAGCATTGTACCCTGAGGTTGCCAATGATGTCTTCTTCTGAGTGAAAATTCATTATAACCTTCTGGTTCCTTATCAAAGGGATTTGGGGAAGCATGTGTCCTCCTCCCTTGTTGTTGCTCAGTACTAGTGTAGTTTTCATGTGGTCTAGGTAAGTCTGGTTGTCCCATGTTATGTTCCCAAGGTCCTTTGTCAGCACATTGCCCTAAGTCATTTGAATTTTCTGGGTCTTGGGAGAAGATGTACACACACCCTTGCCTATCCTCATACCTACCATCTTTGAACTGAGCTACTGGTGTTATGTTTAGGGGAACTTCTAAGTTTCTCAATCTAATGAGAAACTTATGCATTCCATCCTGATATACATAGGTGCCAAACCTATTTGTATACATGTATTTGAGGATATTTCTATAATCCCCAATTTCAATGGGTTCATTTGTTTCAGTTAAATTTTCCATGTTGTTTTCTTGCCCTAAGTTTCTTTTTTGCCCTTCCCATACTACTGACTCTATCTCCTTCCTTCCTAGGTCTTGCCTAGTATGTGAATTTAGTTTGTTCCCAGACCTAAGGATCATTCACCTAATTTTCACGATTCTGTGGTTAGAATCGTGTTTTTCACGATTTTCTAACTTAGGCTAGTGTTTTTTCACGATTTTATTTTGTTTTCCATGATTTTGAACTCAAAATCGTGTTTTTCACGATTTTGTGTTCAAATTAGTGTTTTTTCACGATTTTCTGTTGAAAATCGTGTTGTTCACGACTTTATGACTAAAATCGTGTTTTTCACGATTCTGTGCTCAAAATCGTGTTTTTCACGATTCTGTGCCCAAAATTGTGTTCTTCACGATTTTCTAACTTAGGCTAGTGTTTTTTCACGATTTTATGAATAAAATCGTGTTTTCCACGATTTTGAACCCAAAATCGTGTTTTTCACGATTCTGTGCCCAAAATCGTGTTTTTCACGATTCTGTGCCCAAAATCGTGTTTTTTCACGATTTTGTGTTCCAAATCGTGTTTTTCACGATTTTGTGCCCAAAATCGTGTTTTTCACGATTTTCTGTTGAAAATCGTGTTTTTCACGACTTTATGACAAAAATCGTGTTTTTCACGATTATGTGCTCAAAATCGTGTCTTTCACGATTCTGTGCCCAAAATCGTGTTTTTCACGATTTTCTAACTTATGCTAGTGTTTTTTCACGATTTTATGAATAAAATCGTGTTTTCCACGATTTTGAACTCAAAATCGTGTTTTTCACGATTCTGTGCCCAAAATCGTGTTTTTCACGATTCTGTGTCCAAAATCGTGTTTTTTCACGATTTTGTGCTCAAAATCGTGTTTTTCATGACTTTGTGTTCCAAATCGTGTTTTTCACGATTCTGTGCCCAAAATCGTGTTTTTCACGATTTTGAACTCAAAATCGTGTTTTTCACGATTTTGTGCTCAAAATCGTGTTTTTCACGATTTTGTGCTCAAAATCGCGTTTTGTGAAGAGATGGATAGGTATGTTCTTGAAGATGAAGAGGTGTTGCAAAATCCTTGATCTACACCAGCCAAATGAACTCTAGGAGTATATGGTGGGCCCTTTTAGCTTGCCAATGGATGTATTAGACACCCTATGTACCTTGGAAGATCACTCTCAAAAAGATAGATCAAAACAGATAAGTTGGAGTTAGCTCAGAGGTGAAAACTTGCTATTCTTAGTTCATACACCTGTCCAGTGTTTTACATAATTCTCTGAGCACAGCAGCAATTAGCTCAATTCCTCTTGGAGAAGTCTAGGCAACTTAAAGAGCTAACTTTCAAGAGTAATCGCATCAAAAATAATGAACCACACACTGAGAATGAGTTTTAACAAGTGATGACATCATCCCGATTTTCATGGGCTGCTACAGAAATAGACCAGTGAGCAGAAAAATCAACATAACTCAAAATATAGAAATCCAATGATTATGAAAATTTGTATGGTTATACTAGACAGTAAGTTGAATCCAACAAGCTTTAAATCACTGAATTTGGATAAGTAACCACTGAGAAATGGCTTCTTGATTGTATGTGAATGTGTCTTGTTTAAAATTGAGTTGCTCATCTGGACTCTTCTTTGTAAACTTCTTTATATATCGTCTTGTTTTCTCTTTCAATAGTCCGTACGGAATATTGAAAGGCTTCATTATCTTGTCCAGGTCTTTACCTTTGATCTTTGCCTCTTTCATCACCTTAATGACTTCATTTTCAAAATTCTTCGTCAATCGGGACACCACTAGTGCCCGTTCCTTCTGACTTGTTTCTGCAGTGTATGGCATTGGATGATCATCATGTATATCCGCCATCTGCTCACGTATTGGAGAATTATAGATCGGGTGAGATAGAGGACTTACCTCTACGTCGTCAGTAGGATTTTCCTTATCTGGCACTACTGGTGTCCCGATCGGTTCTTGTACATAGCCAGTCAAATTAATTTTGTTTCCTATTTGTCGCATGGCATGTGATAGTAGTTGTACTACTATCTTTTGTGGAGCTGTGTATCTGTGCATGCTAGGGAAACAGAAATGTTGGTGCACCAGACGGACAGCATCTTGTACATAGCCAGTCAAATTAATTTTGTTTCCTATTTGTCGCATGGCATGTGATAGTAGTTGTACTACTATCTTTTGTGGAGCTGTGTATCTGTGCATGCTAGGGAAACAGAAATGTTGGTGCACCAGACGGACAGCATCTTCAATGTCTATTCTGTTAATTTCCACAAAAGATCTCTTCTTAGGATCATGGCATTCTTCCTTGACACTAGTAATTCCTTCTTGATTCCAGCCAAAAGCTTTATTGATTAGTTCATGAGTGAATTGGATGGTTTTCCATGTTCCGACTTTATCCAATACTCGTGCTTCTGGAACTGATATTTTTGTTGCAGCAGGTTGCAAGGTATTCATTACTTGTGCACACCTCTGAAAATCTGGAACATAGATTGGTATTCGCAGAAATGCATCTATCCCTGCTTGTGTCCATACATCTTCGATATGAGGTAATCCCTGTATTATTGTTTTGAAGTCCTGTGACATGATTGGAAAATAGTGATCCCTATCCATGATCTTGATAGTTGCCATGAAGATAAGTTCCGAGATTGGTTGGTCATCACGAAACCAATGGCCTCTTACTCTTGTTACTGATTCCAATGGAAGAAGCTGTACCTCTTCCACTTGTGTAGCTTCGGAATTAGTAGACGCCATCTGCACTCAATATAGAGTATGAATTAGTGCCATATATTATCAGAAACCCTCCTTTATTGGTTTGTCATAAGCTCGATATTTCTCCGAGTGAATAGTGTCGCCCCTTTCCTGTGGGTGTGAGAAAGGTAATACCTAGATTTTTCACATTTTTAGATATTTTCATATTTTGATCTGAAAAGGAAAACAGAAAAGTTAGTTATAGCCGAAGCGGTTATTATTTTTGGAGTAATTTTCTTAATGTATGTACAAGTGCTCTCCTATTTCCCAAGGGGAAAATGTGCTTGACTATCCTGAAATAGAAGAAAGATGTGCCGAATGCTTGGCCTTGTAATGTGGCCCTACTATGCATACTTTAGGTCCTGACAACTCCATATGTGTGCAATTGGAAGTAGTTGGTTGATGCATGTGGTTTGTTTTGTCTTTCGGTATCCAAATCTGCTTCATTTTGCTGGGCCTTGTTGTATGTTGCCTAATTCCGATGAATGTGGCTCGTTTCTTGTTGTATGTCTGCTCTATCTGATTTGTAAATCTCGGACAATCTCGGGTTGCCATTACAGACTCCTTCTTTCTCCAATAGCTCCTTTTTTGTGGCTGTTTTGCCTGTGGACCATATTGGTTCTTCTTGTGCTGAGGATCATCATTTCGGCTTAGTTTCTTTGGAGCACATGACTTAGGAACCCAGATTTGCGAACGATCCGGTTGAGCGGCTACTACTTTCTTTGGAATCCATATTGTAGCAGTTCGTCGATGACTTCGTCGCTCCGACTGAATTGTTTTCCTATTTGATTGGTTTTTCTGATGTCGGTTGTGCTTCTGTCGTCGAAGATACTCCTTCACTTGATCCTTCTTTATCCATGCTTGGTTAGAGTATGGAATAGGGTATATTTTAATGGGTACAGATTTTGAATTACTCAGTGGACTAGTCTCTCTTAGGCATAGTGCTTTACTGAGGTCGGTTTCAGCTTGATTGACACTCTCATGACTTGCTAGACTAGAAGATGGTGTGCCAGTAGAACTCAATGTGTCAGCACATATAGTACTTGACGAAGAGGTTTCTATAGTGGTAGTGAACATACATTCATGACTTTGTTCATTGGAATGAACTTTTGGATCTATGCTTACAGATTTGATTGGTCGTTCATCTAGCAGACTGAATACTTCACGATGTCCTATCCTGGCTGAGATGTATCCTAAAGCCAATTGAATGGTCACCTCATATTCGTATATCTAGTCTTGACCTAACACTACCTCTTCAAGTAAATCCTGATCATGACACACTAATAGCTTTTGTTCCATAGTGTTGTTGCCAAGATGCAGAGGTAAGGTGATCTCACCTATGCATTGAGTAATCGTTCCTCCTATTCCTATCAACTGTGCCATCGATGGGCATACCCCCTCCTTTAGTTTTTGGGTCAAAGAAAGCTTGATACAGCTTACAGCAGCTCCTGTGTCAATGAGAGCATCCACCAAGTGGTACTCCATTTTACCTGCTCCCAAATTTAAATATGGTTGCGTTCTCTGTGAACCCGCGCTTTGATTGGCTCTAAAATTAGCCATTGGGATGAGTTCTTCTCCTAATCGATATCTCTCATCTCGCTCTCTCATCCACTCCTTTCGTTTTTTAATTCGTTCTAGTGCTTCCTGTCTCGCTTCTTCTCGTATCCTTTCCTCTTCTACGCGTCTATTCTTGCCTTTGATTAATCGAGACATTGTTTCTTCGGTCAATGGTTCTAGATATTTTTTTACTCTACATCCACTGATGTAGTTTGGTAATACATCTCCATCTAAGGTTGCTAAGCTGATGGCTCCACTTGTAGATATACGATTAATGATTAATGGACCATATCCTCTCTTCTGCAACTTCTTAGCGTGTTGTTTCAAGGTGTATACCAAAACTAAATCTCCTTCCTTTAAATTTTTGTCCTTAATGTGAGCATCAAAGTAGGCTTTCTGTCGTCGTTTAGCAGCATAAATGCCTGCTACTGCTTGTAACCTAGTTTCGTGAAGCTTTTCTATTTGATCCAATTGAGTTGATAGTTCATGTCCAGTCCACTCGTAAGTAGTTGCTACTCTGAGAGTGGGAATTAAGAAATCAATTGGCAAAATGGCATTTTGTCCATATACTAAGTTAAAAGGAGTAGTGCCTATGGCGGTTTTATAGGCTACTCGAAATGCCCATAAAGCATGATGTAATTGCTTATCCCAATCTGATCTACCATCGTTAACAATTTTGGTGAGAACTGTACACAAGATTTTATTCGAACTTTCGGCTTGTCCATTGGCTTGTGGGTGATAAGGAGCTGATTTCTTATGAATTACCAAGAATTCATTCAATAAAGCTTCTATAACTTCATTCACAAAGTGTGTACCCCTATCACTCACAATTTCTATTGGTAATCCAAATCTAGTGAAAACGTTCTCAAAGAGAAACTTGGCCGTGGTTCTTGCGTCATTTTTCTTGGTTGCTTTGGCTTCAACCCATTTGGTCAGGTAGTCCGTGGCTACAATTATATATTCGGCATGGGATCCTTTCGTTGGTGGGCTAATAGGTCCTATGAAGTCTATTCCCCATTTCGTGAAAGCTCTGGCACTCATCATGGGTCTAAGTGGCATTTCATCTCTCCTAATTGGATATTTGGCCCGTTGGCAAGTATCACACCGTTGCACATATGTCATGGCATCTTGGTGTAGAGTTGGCCACCACATTCCAGCAAAGAGGATCATTTTTGCTGTTTTATCTATAGAGAAGTGCCCTCCTGTAGCTCCTGTATGGGCCATCTCTAAAACAGAAAGATATTTGTCTTCGTGAATGCACATTCTTAATTGGTTATCTCTCCCTCGTTTAAAAAGTTGTTTTCCTATAATGGCATAATCCTTACTTTGTTCTACAAGTGCACGTTTCCTTGCTATAGTGGCTCCTTCGGGGTATTCTTGAGTCTTTAAGAACTTTACCAGAGGCATGCTCCATCTCGGTGCTATTGTGGAATAGCATAGAGTAGAGTTCTCATCTGGATTTTGTTCCTGACAAATTTGGCACGTTGATACATAGTTATGTGCATCTCTTTGCATGGTTGGCCAATATATGCCAAATCTCTTGAGTGTTTGCCATGTTCCATTTGCATTCAAATGAGTTTTCCATTGGTTTACATGTGCTTTCTGAAGCCACATTTCCTGTTCCTCTTCTTCTACGCATCTCATTAATAATCCACTTGAATCCTGGTGATACAAACTTCCCGCAATGATATGAAGGTTTTTAGTCTTCCAGAGGTCTTGGGTTTGGTTTGGTGTGATCCCATCTTTCGGTCCATGTGTAAGTATAGGGATCAACTTTTCTGACCATTGAGGACATACTTCCAAGTTGAAAAGGTATGTATCTGGTAAATCATCTGGTACTCCAATGGGTGGTTCTCCATGGGTCATTCTAGATAAATGATCTGCTCTTATATGAGTATTTCCTTTCTTGACTACTACCTCAAAATCAAATTCCATTAGCAATAAAAACCATCGTACTAGTCGTCCTGTATTACAAGGCTTGTTGACTAGGTACAGTAGGGCTTGATGATCAATGAAGAATTTGAATTTGTTTGCCAACAGGTAATGTCTGAACTTTTTGACTGCGTACACCATCCCTAGGCCTTCTCTCTCTGTGGTGGTATAATTGCGTTCTGCTTGATTTGATTGTCTACTAGCATAGGCTATAGGGTGGTCTAGTTTTCCTGTATCGGCAGGTTGAGCTAAGATGCAACCAATGGCAAACTTGGAAGCATCCACATGAATATGAAATGGCTTATTCCAGTTAGGTACTCGAAGGATTGGTGCTGAACTCAATCGATTCTTTAACTCATTGAAGGCTCTCTCGCATTCCTCGGTCCAATTAAATAGAGTCAATAATGCATAGAGAGGTCTAGCAATTATGGCGTACATATGTATAAATCTTCGATAGTATCTACAATGTCCCATAAATGCTTGAACTTCTTTAGCCGTCTTTGGTCTTGGTAAATCTAGAATTACTTTAATTTTGTCTTCATCAGTTGAGATTCCATTTTTGGAGACAATATGTCCTAATATTTTCCCTTGTCTAACCATGAAGACACATTTTTCTGGGTTAAGGCATACTCGATACTGTCGACATTTAGCAAAGATCTTTTCTAGCTCGGGGATATGTTCTGATCGTATAGCTGAATAAGTACAAAGATCATCCACGTAGACCTCCATACTTTTTCTTAGGAATTCTTTGAATACATGGCACATCAATCTTTGGAAGGTGGCTGGGGCATTAGTTAGACCAAAAGGCATGACTCTAAAGGCGTATACTCCCCATTCAGTTGCGAACGCTGTTTTATGTTGGTCCTCAGGAGCAATAGCTACCTGATTATACCCTGAAAAGCCATCCAGAAAGCTATAGACTTCCTTTCCTGCCACTCTTTCCAAGAGATGATCTGTAATTGGTAATGGATAACTATCCCTTATGGTCGCGGCATTTACTTTCTTCAAATTAATGCACACTCTTAACTTTCCATTCTTTTTCGGTACAACCACCAAAGGTGACACCCATTCCGTGTGCTCAATCTCATATATGAATCCAGCATCTAACAATTTGTCTATCTCTTCCTTTATCTTTGCTGAATACACATCATTGTATGTATATGGTCTTTGTTTCGAAGGTTTGGCTTCGGATGTTGTAGCTCAAGCGTAAGCACCACCTCCTTTACTTGTCAATCCGCGGAGACATGAGGACCGGTATGAAGACCACGAGCAAGTGAAGGCACAAGTGCATGAGTGAAAGCACACAAACATGCACACACATACACACACACGCGCACAAAGTAAGATCAAAGAGAGGAACAATGGAAAGCTTAGATTGCAAAAGAGTTCTCTTACAAAAGTTCTATTCTCTAACAAGCTAACCTCAAAAATGAGCTCTCTAGCTCTTCTTATAGTTTTTTGACTAGTTTTGGCCCTGTCCAGACCTAGTGTCCGGCCTAGTTAAAAATTAGGTTCCAGGGCTTATTTGAGGGCTCAAACGAAGTCTAAAAATTATGAAAATTGGTACGATGGTACTTCTAATACTCCTCAAGCTCGAGGACTCCTCGGCTTGAACAAAATGGAGTTACTAAAAATAGATAATGGTATTTACAATGGTTTCTAGTGATGAAAATCACTATTTTTGTAGGGGATTCTTCTGAAAATTTGACATACACTTCTTGGAGCTCCCTACTTGCTCTCTCTTCTTCTATGTCCACTTCTTTGATGTGCTTCCATGCTTTGTCCTTGACCTTGAGCTTCAACACTCCCCCCCCTCTCGAGTCTGTCGTCCCTGACAGACCCTTGTTGTAGTGGTTGTTCCAAGTAGTGCCTTGAGAGGGAGTGTCCCTTCTGTATGAACACAAGTCGTCCGACGTTCTTCATCTATCACTGTGAGTCTTTGCAGGTTGTAGTCTCTTGGTATGTGCTTCTGCCTTGTATTCCAGCATGATTGTGTCGTTGTGAGTCTCCGTTGATGTTTTCTAGATCTTCCAAAGTTGATCTTCATAGTAGTCAAGCCAAGTACTCATAACCCATATTGAGTGATGGGTAAGTGTGTTCGTGCATGGGTTGAAAAAAGTATGTGCCTTGTGCACGGCCTTGTAATGTAGCCCTACGCATGCTTACTTGGAAAATGCATTGGAAGAAGTATGGTGCAAAAATTGCGGGTCTTGAGCTAAGTGCTCAAGGGTATGCTGACGAAGAGGTTTCCTAAACTATCATGGTTATGGTGTTTCCAGAGTAAAGATACTTACCATGGCGAAGGTTGATGGATGTTTGCCTCTTCGTGTTGTACAATCGGCCTTTGGGATGGAACCTTGTTGATGAATGTCCATGTTGATTGTCCACTGATGAGATCTTTTGAGTGGTGGATCCCCTCTCCTCTTTTCAAAGCAACATTTGTCACTAACAATGTGCATTTCTGAGCTTGGGCTCATGCACGTTCACTTCCCTATATTGACACTCAGAGGAATATTGGACACGTGCCGGTTTCTAAGAGATTACCATGCTGATTGACATAGACCATTCACCAGTGCTACTGTTCCATACTGGTTCAGGAAATACTGAGAATTGAATTGCTTTATATTCCTTGGCAAGCAACATCGGGTAACTACACCAAGCTGTGTTTCACATATGCTCTTTAGCTCACCATATGCAGGAGTCTTCTCCTCCAGAACTACCTTTTGCAGATATCTCCTTGGATGCTCTGGTACATGAAGTAGTTAAGCATCACTCAAGTTGCGGACCTTCAAGCTCTTCATTCCTACCATGGTAAGAGAAAATCATAGTTGTAGATGCCATGTTCATGCCAAATGCTATTCCTCTACCAGATAAGGCAGCAATAATCTCACTGCTGGCCGAGACACACTGGGAACAAGCTCTCTCCCACTTCTTCTCTTTTTTTTTTTTTTTTTTTTTTTTTTGAGAAAAAGGATATCACAAAACAAGAACACAAAAGTTAGTATCAATAGAAATGTTCGACATATGTCACTGTGCTCTTGTGCATGGGATTCTCAAGTGTGTCTATGCACGGCCGTGTAATGTGGCCCTAGATTAATGCATACTTTGGAAATGCATGACCTAAATGGTGCAAAAGACAGGGTTGTGCAAGGAGCACATGGTTGTTGCTCGTTCGAGGCTTTCGATGTTATTTGTGGAGGTTGATGCCGACCTTGGTGGAGGTATCCATTGAGTCTCGAACTGATGTAATCCTCCTTACTGGAGTCCATTTTAGAACATCATTTGGCACTGTAGAGATCACTTCAGCCGTCTTCCTCTTTGGATGCGTTCTGAACGGTGGTATCCAGTGTGGTTGGCGCTTTGGTTCGATGGAGGCTGCTTGTACTTTTGGCTTCCAAACCCATATCCTTTTTGCACGTCTTCCTACTTTTCTTGAAGAGCTGATTTGATCTTCTTTCGGTCTCTGTACGTGGTTCTTACCCTCTTCCCTTTTTGGCTTCTTGGGTGAGACCTTTCGCATGTGGGAGAACATAGGTTGTTGTGGAGGTAAGAGCTTCTTAGGTACCCACATCTGTAATTGCCCTTGTTGAGCTGCAGCTAACTTCTTAGGCACCCAAACTTGTTGAATACCTTGTGATTGAGCTTGTCTGAGCTGCTTCCTTCGTCTTCTGGCCTGGTTGGTGTGCAAGGATGGGATTTGTGGGGGCAAGGCTGGTGGTTTCTCTCCTTTGCGTACCCATATCTGCTTCATGCTCGGAACTGCTTTTTTATCGAATGGTGTCTTTCTATTTGATGTAGCAGTTGTCGTGAACGGTGTGTTTGCTTGTGTGGTGGACTCACTACTGTGGCCACTTGATTCTTTGGAGAAGAAGAAAGATCCACCCGCCTTCGAACCTGGTCTTCCACGATTGACTCCTTCTGCATCATAGAGCTTTTGACACATACAACATCTTCTTTCATATGATTAGTCTTGGAAGAACTAAGAGAGTGTGTGGTGCCATGATCTAGGAGCATGCAGTTCTCTAATTCTAATGTAATGCATTGTTCATGTACCCAAACTTGAAGAATTTGACTTCTTAGGTTTAAGTTAACTGCATGGTCATAGATCCAATCTTGACCCAAGACAAGTGGTTCTGTAAGGTTCTCATCTTGACATACTAGCGCTTTGACTTTCATTGGAACATCTTGAAGGTAGATGGGAAGTTCCACCTCGCCCAAACAAGGGGTTTCCACACCTCCCAATCCTATGAGATAAGCTTCTATGGGATTGATGTTCAACCCCAAGTCTTGGCAGTAGGAAAGTTTAACTGCACTACTTGCTGCACCTGAGTCAATCAATGCTTTCACCATCCTTGCACCCTTCCCTTGTCCTATCTCTATGGTCACAAAGGGTCTTCGGTCAATGACCTGAGAAGTCGCAATGCCTGACTTTTGACACATATCCATGTGATATTTTGGGGCTTTTGAGTTGACATCTAGGCCTAATCGCCTTAACTTATTTTGCCTAATACGCTCTCTGGCCTCTTCCTGTGCTTCTTCTCTCACTCTTAACTCTTCTTCTTTTCGCTTCTTCGCAGTGTTGAGTCTCATTAGCATATCCTCAGTAAGAGGTTCTTGATATAGCTTGACTCTACAGCCACTAATATAGTTTGGCAAGATATCTCCTTCTAGAGTGGCCAACTGAACTGCACCACTAGTGGAAATTCTATTAATGATCATGGGTCCATATCCTCTTTTTTCCAACTTACGGGCATGTTGTTTTAGTGTGTATACCAACACTAGATCTCCCTCTTTCAATCCCTTATCCTTGATGTGTGCATCAAAGTATGCCTTTTGCCTCTTCTTTGCAGCGTAGATGCCTGCTGCCGCATGTAGCCTCGTTTCACCCAAGCGTTTGAGATCAAAGATCCTAGAGGATAATTCATGCCCATTCCACTCATACTCTTGTGCTACTTTTAAGGCAGGGATTAAGAAATCTAATGGTAGCACAGCGTTCTGTCCGAAGACCATCTGAAATGGGGTGGCGTTGAGTACAGTTTTGTAGGCAACTCGATAAGCCCAAACAGCATGATGAAGTTGTTTGTCCCAATCAGAGCGTTTATTATTCACCAGTTTTGTCAATACGTTACAGAGGATCTTATTGGTACTCTCGGCTTGTCCGTTGGCTTGTGGATGATAGGGGGCGGATTTCTTATGTATCACCAAGAATTCTTGGAGAAGATTTTCAATGACTTCATTCAAGAAGTGTGTGCCTCTATCGCTCACCAACTCTATTGGTAGTCCATATCTCGTGAACACATTCTCGAATAAGAACTTAGCCGTAGTCTGAGCATCATTCTTTGTTGTGGCTTTGACTTCTACCCACTTTGTAAGGTAATCTGTGGCTACAATGATGTACTCTGCATGGGAGTTTCTAGCTGGGGGGTTAATAGGACCTATGAAGTCTATGCCCCACTTCGAAAATGCACGTCCTCCCATCATTGGCCTCAAGGGCATCTCGTCTTTTCTCACTGGATATTGTGCACGTTGGCATGTGTCACATTTCTTCACATAGGTATGTGCATCCATATGAAGAGTGGGCCACCAAAGTCCTGAGAATAGAATGGTTTTAATCACTCGGTCAGGGCCAAAATGTCCACCTGCAACACCACTGTGTGCAGTCTCTAAGACCCTTAAATAGTCTGATTCATGAACGCACAGTCTTAAGTAACCATCTTTACCTCTTCGGTATAGGTTTTCTCCTACTAAGGCATAGCCTTGAGCCTCTTGCTCCATATTTCGTCTTCTTGCTAGACTGGCCTCTTTGGGTAATCTTCCCGATCTCATAAACTCTACCAATGGAGTACTCCAATCTGGAATTAATGATACTTGATAAAGGGTCGCATGCTCCACTGGTGGTTTCTCTCTACACATTGGACAATTCTTGATCCACTCATGTATTTCTTTGTCCATGCTAGGCCAATACACTCCTAAACGTTTCAAATTCTGCAATGTTCGTTGTTTAGAATAGTGATTTCCTAGTAATCCCTCATGAGCTTGCTGCAACCAACTACTATGTTCATCATCCTCGACACAACAAGCTAATACACCCTCAGTATCTTGTTTGTACATGCTTCCTGCCAATATGTGATATTTTTGTGATTTTACAATTTCTTCTTGTGATGTTTTCACATTCTTATTTGCAGGGCCGAAGGTTAGGACTGGTACCAACTTATTTGCCCATTTAGGAACAACTTCCAAATTGAACAGATAAGCATCAGGTAGTTCATCAGACACTCCTTGTGGTGACTCTCCTGAAGTAATGCGAGAAAGGTGATCTGCCCGAAGGTGGGTTCTACCTTTCCTGACAACAACTTCAAAGTCATACTCCATTAGTAAGAGGAACCATCTTACTAAGCGTCCAGTATTGCAAGGTTTATTGACCAAATATAACAAAGCTTGATGATCAGTGAAGAACTTCAACTTGTTGGCCAATAAATAGTGTCTAAACTTCTTTACAGCATATACCATGCCTAACCCTTCTCGCTCGGTTGTGGTATAATTTCTTTCGGCTGGGTTTAGTTGTCTACTAGCATATGCTATGGGCAAATCTAAATTCCCTTCACCTGTGGGTTGTGCCAGCACACATCCTATGGCATGATTGGATGCATCCACATGGACATGGAATGGTTTATTCCAATCAGGAGTGGTCAGTATTGGTGCTGTGCACAAACGTTTCTTCAGTTCATTGAAAGAATTCTCACATTCGTCGTTCCACTCAAAATTAGACAACAAGGCATAAAGGGGTCTAGCTATGATCGCGTACATGTGGATAAACCTTCGGTAATATCCACCATGGCCCATAAAGGCTTGTACCTCTTTAACATTCCTTGGCCTTGGCAGCTCCGCTATGGCTCGTACCTTATCTTCATCCGTTGAGATTCCATTCTTAGAAACAATATGACCGAGGATTTTACCTTGACGCACCATGAACACACACTTTTCTGGGTTCAGACACACTCGATATTCTCTACATTTGTTGAAGATTTGTCTGAGTTCAGGGATGTGAACCCTTCTTTCTTGGGAATGAGCACATAAATCATCCACATACACTTCTAAGCTCTTTCGCAAGAACTCTTTGAAGACATGACACATGAGCCTTTGGAATGTTGCAGGTGCATTGGTGAGCCCAAATGGCATCACCCGAAATGCAAAGATTCCCCACTCTGTAGCAAAAGCTGTTTTGTGTTGATCTTCTGGGGCAATGGCTACTTGATTGTAACCTGAAAATCCATCAAGGAAGCTATAAACTTCCTTGCCTGCAACACGCTCCAATAGGTGTTCTGTGATTGGAAGTGGATAACTATCTCTATTCGTAGCGGCATTAACTTTTTTAAGGTTAATACACACTCGCAACTTCCCGTTCTTCTTGGGTACCACAACAATGGGGGACACCCATTCGGTATGCTCAATCTCATAGATGAATCCAGCCTCAATCAGCCTATCAATTTCTTCTTTGATTTTGGCTGCATAGGTATCATTATATGTGTAGGGCTTCTGTTTGGTGGGCTTAGCATCAGCAGTCATGGGGATAGTATGAGAGCAAATTCTTGGATCTACCCCTTTCAAGTCTCTATAGTGCCATGCAAACACATCCCTATATTCCCTTAATAGAGCTATGAGCTCCATTTCTTCTCTTGCACTTAGGTCATCTCCTATATATGTGCATCTCTCTTCGTTCTCTTCAATGGTCACTACAATCTTCTTGGTCTTTTCTTTATTATCATATGATTCTCCTATGATGGCCTCTCTCTTAGGCATTCGTACCAAAATTTTGCGGTCGTCAACTTCATATTTCTTGAAGTTTTCTGGTACTTCAAACAATGATTCCTCCTTTTCTTGTTTCACTGCTTTTCTTTTCTTTTTCTTTTGACTACTCTCACTTCCATCCTTTGAGTTTACTGTTTTAATACTTGTGAGAGGTTCTTCTTCTTTCTGGGTGAACACTCCTATATCTTCTAGATAGTGCTGCTCTGAGTTAAAGCAACTATCCATCACAATAGACTCCAAATCATCGTCATTCTCTTCTTCTTCTATGACATCACTAGGGTCACATTCTTCTAGCAAGGGTTGACACATGAACACTGAGATATCATAACCCTCCTCATCACAATGAGGTGTCCATTGTTCCTCATTGACAGCAATGTCCATGGTGGCTAAGATTTCTGGCCAGCCATGAGGCTCAAACTCCTCATCTGGAAAGATCATCGGTGTGTAGGCTGGGTCCCTAACTGGTCTATCTCCTAGCGAAGTTCCTTCTTCTCTTGCCTTTAAACGTTTTTCCTCTTCCTTTGCGACCTTGCACATCCACAAATGAGTATCTTCATGCAGCCATGATGGATCAGGTGAACTTTCAGAATGCACAGAGATGGAATCTTCTTTCGCTTTGTGGATAGAATTCCACTGTAGGGGTGGTACATCTCTGAAGGTGTAATCCTTCAAATTGACCTTAGTGGTGACCCCTAAGTGCTGTAAGTACAAGGAGTTAGTTCCCCAATCCTGTACTATTTGCAATTGTCGTAGGAAGGGTCTTCCTAGGATCATCTCAAAGACATTATTTTTCTCAAAGTCACATATAGCAAATGTGTGCTCAAATTCTACACCACAAGTGGTTAGAGTGATCCCTTCTAGCAATCCTAGAGGTCTTTCAAAATGACCATCAGCCATTTGAAGCTTCATTCTAGTTGGTCTTAATGTGGGCTTGCCCCATTGCTTCCACAAGGAGGTGGTCGCAATAGCAACACCAGCGCCTGAATCTATGATTGCTTTGGTTGTGTAACCTTGGTAGGTGATGGGAAGATAAGTATTACCTTCTTCACCTCACACATGTCCCCTATTTTGTCTAGAGGTATCTCTGGTACCCTTTGCTTGGAGTCTGCTTTTGGCATGTTGGAATCAAGTTCTGGAACCTGATCCTTCACATGATTCCAGAGCTCAGGTTTTGCTTTGAGCAGCTCTTCTACAGTGAGATGACACTGAACCTTAGTGTTCTTCACGACATCAGTGTTCCTTGGAACCACTGAGTCTTCATTTCTTACCAGTATTGTGGGAGCTCTAATCTGGAGTGATTCAGATTCCCATGGGCCTGGAAATTGAGGCAGTTCTTCTAAGGTATTAGATTCAAAATCTAACCTTTCGTCCTCTTGTTGTTCTGCTTCATCTTCGTAAATAGATGGGATGTCTTGGGGAAATTGATCATGAAGATCATTAATCTCAGGAATAGGAGGGGAATTACCCTTCTCCTTGGCCCATTTCTCTTCTTGTATTTCCCGCAAGAATTCTTGAGAGTACTGTTGAATAGAAGGAGGTATTCCAGCATCCGTGGAATTAGGAACATAAGCTCCCCTGGGTGGTGAGCGTCCTCTTTCAATAACTGGTTGAGCCTGTGGAGGTAAAGAAACTTGTGGTTTGTTTACCAACTGCTCTAATCGTTCTAGTAAGCCCTGGAAATGCAAATCCGATTTGATAGAGTTTGTCTGATTGAACTTTTGACTAGTCTCAAGTATGGCTTGAGCTTGTTCTACCATTTTCATGCACATTTTCATCCGTTCAATCTCTAAATCTACTCTAGGGTAACTCTTGTCTAGGTTTGCCGCTGTAGGCCCTTCTTGAAGTCGAGCCTGGTAGGCCTTGAACATCATGTCCAAGCCTTCTGGGGTTGGATCTGCAAGAACAGACCCTGGTTGCGGTCTATTTACAATGGGTGGAGGGGTGGGATGAGGTGGAGTGGATGGAGTTTCGGCATGCGAGGGGCTTTGAGATGCAATGTCTTCTATTTTTGTTTTCGCTTCTTTTAAGCTTTCTTCTAGTTCCGATAACTTTTTATTCCACTTGCGATTGGCCTTCTCTCTGGTATCCTTCCATGTTCTTGTTTTCCTCTTACTAGGCTCTCCCGATTCACTCGACTCTGATTGTTCTACTGGTTTATCCTGTTTTAAGGCTTGTGCTCTAGTGACAGCTTGTATAGGAGCCACATTGCTACTACTTGAACTTGGATCTGCCACTAAGCCTACCACATTAATGGGTGTAATCTTGGGTGCACTAGAGGGGTTTCTTGGACAATCTCTGGGGAGATGGTCTTTGCCACAATCAGGACAAAAAGCTTGTATTGTGATAGCCTGTCCTTGACTCGGAGATGGTGGGTGGGGACAGTCACGAATGAAATGGTCACCATGACATCTGAAACAAGATCCTCTAGGGGCTTGTGGTCTCATTTGTCTCAACTGGGGCCTAGGGTTAGGATTTGTGTACATGACATTGGAGTATTCTGGCTCCCAATTTTGCTCCATAGGCGGTGCCTCATATTGATACGAGTAAATCTCACTATGTTCAGGTGACTCTGTGTAATAAGCATGTGGACTACCTTCATGGGAGTAGTCTGAACTATGAGCATGAGAGTCATTATCTGGTATCAATGGGGTTAGTGGCACCAAAGCTCTATTTGGATTTTCCTCTCCCACAGCATACTTGACTGGAATCACGTTGGCTGGAGCTGGTGGTTGGTTTACCAAGACAGGTTGTGGCCTATATGGTACCTGATATTGCTGTTGTGGTCTGTAATATGGCTGTTGGTATTGATTCTGATACCTACCTTGTGGGTAAGGTTGCTGATAATTTTGTCTAACAGCCTGCCTATTGTAGGGACAATCTTGAGCCGTGTGGTTTGTGTATTTTCTCTCAATAGTGCAATATGGAGCATTCCTTTCTCTAATGTTTTGGTTTTGCATTGGGCATACGTTAGCCATGTGGTCACCTCCGCAAGTATAGCACCGATTCAATGGAGTGACTCTCTGTGTTTGTTGATTTTGGACTCCCAGCTTCTTGGCAACTTGCTCAGCTATCTCTTCTATTTCTGTGGAGATCTTTGAAGTATGACTAGTAGAACTATCTGAATCTTTGTAGAGTTTGGCCAATCCTAACTCCTCACCCAAGTTATCTTCTATGTCTATGCACGTCCGCACACACTCTTCTATGGATCTAGGATCTTTCAAGTACACATATGATCTTAACTTTGTGCTTAGTAAGCCATCTAAAAACAAAGCCACTTGTTTGGCTGGTGTGGGTAGCTCTGGAGCAGGGCATCTTTCTAGGTACTGTCTGAACCTTCTACCTGCTA
Organism: Ceratopteris richardii; assembly: GCA_020310875.1. NCBI lineage: Eukaryota > Viridiplantae > Streptophyta > Polypodiopsida > Polypodiales > Pteridaceae > Ceratopteris > Ceratopteris richardii. The sequence continues at coordinate 22,785,732 of CM035423.1, read as the reverse complement.
GTCGCACTGTTTCTTGGGGTGTCTGCTTGAAACTATGGATCAGGGACGATGTGTTATGCCTGATACCACTCTTGGAAAATTCTACAATGAATTCGTCTAGCAGTTGACCTATATCGCGATAGCTGCTTCTACTCAATGGTTGAAACCAAGCTAAGGCAGTGCCTTTAAGGGTCAAACCAAATGCCTCGTACTGGGTGAACCAGTCCTCAATTTGTTCGGCTCTCAGCACTTGTTTGTACTCGGCCACATGATCATAAGGATCCCCTGTCCCATCGAAATAGTTCTTCATTGCCTTGATCACGTGACTGGGTTTAAGGGTTCTTGGGTACTCCCGAGGTCTAGGTAATGGAAAATCCTGTTCATCTCTTTGTTGCCTATGTGCTTGATGTCTCTCTCTTTCAGGTCTTTCATTTTCATATCCTGATCTATTCCTGCCCACGGTGTGTGCAAGGCTTACCTCAGGTCTCTCTCTAGTTCTTTCTCTCTGGGCTTCCTGAGCTTGGGATGACCCTACTCCATGGAGGCCGTGGGAAACATTGGATCTTGGTGGAGGGAAAATCAATTCATTCTTCCGAGTATATGCATGTCTATCATGTTCTGTTACCAAGAAAATTTTCTCTGACGTGTTATCGAGGTAGACAACTTTGCCTGGTATCTCTGGATCCTTGAACTCGTAGATGATGACTATGCCCAATTGGCTAGGTTGTTCTGGCTTGAATCTCCAAAAGGCTTCCTCTGTTTCTCTATTCAAAAATAGTTCTATGCTTTTGTTGTCTTGAGGGATCCAGTCTGGAGTGATCACTCGGGTCAAAACTGACTTGCCTCTAGGAGTCTGGGGTCCTTGTCCTATATTTCCTTGTTCTAGGTCTCCTATCTCATTCTCATGAATGATATTTCCAAACTCATCGGTCCTATCTGGTTGGTTGGTAACCACATACATGGTTCCTTCCTTATCAATGTATGAACCCTCTTCGAACTTGACCACCGGGTGTTCAAGTCCAAAGGATTGATCTGGATTTTTGAGTTGGACCACTGATCGCCTCAGACCATCCTCATAGATGCGAGCACCTAATTGGTTGGTCCGAATATATTCCAACTGTGTCTTATAGGGACCTTCCGGTGTTTGTAGATGGGCAGTCCCTGAGCCACCTGCAGGTTTTCCCATGCTAAAAGACATTTCTGAATCACTTGTGTCTGAACTTAGTAAAAGATGACCACTTAGTTGTTGTGCCCAAGACTTGGATGTATGGTTGACACTAGCCTCAGAAGATCTAATGCTTTGTTTATCCTTACCTAAGTGTCTACCAGATCTCAGGTTCATAAGCTTTAGTCAAGAGTCCAAAATTTCCCCTTGGTATGGTTCAAAATTCTTTGGAGTCCCCTTGGTTCCCTAGTCCCACCTGAGGGTCAACTTCAAATTATCCTATCTCAAAAAATGGACTTTGGATGAGAAAGTTATGTCAAATCAGGCTCCTGGGGGTCAAAACAGGCAAACAGGACCTTTGGAGAAAATCGCGATTTTGTGAGCTTTCTGAAAATCGCGATGCTGTGAAGTCAAAAAAATCGCGATGTTGAGCACAAAATCGTGTTTTTGAAAATCGCGATTTTGAGCAGAAAATCGTGAATTGAAAATCGCGATGTTGAGCAGAAAATCGTGATTTGAAAATCGCGATGTTGAGCAGAAAATCGTGATTTGAAAATCGCGATGTTGATCACAAAATCGTGTTTCTGAAAATCGCGATGTTGATCACAAAATCGTGTTTCTGAAAATCGCGATGTTGATCACAAAATCGTGTTTCTGAAAATCGCGATGTTGATCACAAAATCGTGTTTCTGAAAATCGCGATGTTGATCACAAAATCGTGTTTCTGAAAATCGCGATGTTGATCACAAAATCGTGTTTCTGAAAATCGCGATGTTGATCACAAAATCGTGTTTCAGAGAATCGCGATGTTGATCACAAAATCGTGTTTCAGAGAATCGCGATGTTGACTCAGAGAATCGTGATTCACAAAATCGTGTTTTTTTCACAAAATCGTGTTTTGAAAATAGCGATTTTGAGTAGAAAATCGTGTTTTGAAAATCGCGATTTTGAGCAAAAATTCGTGTTTTCTCAAAATCGTGTTTTTGACTTGAAAATCGCGATTTTGTCCCACAGAATCGTGTTTTTCTCAAAATCGTATTTTTGGCTGAAAATCGTGATTTGTGAGAATCGCGATTTTGAGCAGAAAGTCGTGTTTTTCACAAAATCGTGTTTTTTGCTGAAAATCGTGATTGGTGAGAATCGCGATTTTGAGCAGAGAATCGTGTTTTTTGAAAATCGTATTTTTCACATGAAAATCGCGATGTTGAGCACAAAATCGTGTTTTTTGAAAATCGCGATTTTGAGCAAAAAATCGTGTTTTCACAGAATCGCCTTTTTCACAAAATCATGTTTTTGCTGAAAATCGTGATTGGTGAGAATCGCGATTTTGAGCAGAGAATCGTGTTTTTTTTTTTTTTTTTTTTTTTTTGAGAAAAACACAGAATCGCGATTTTTTTCAACCAACTTTTAGGCGGGAAAACTGAAAATCGTGATTTTTCAAAAAATTTTGAATTTTCATAGAATCGCGATTTTCATCACAGAATCGCGTTTTTTAGCGGGAAATTCAAATTTCTGAGCGCCGGCTATGGCGAGCTCCGTATGAGCAGAAAATCATAAAAAAAATGCAGCGCTTGCTCTCCCTTGCACCTCCTAACTCCTTCCCACACAATAATGCATGAAAAATGGTATGAAAATGGTGAAAATGCACTAAAAACAAGAAATTTCTATGAAGAAGAAGATGGAAGAAGGTGGGGATGATGATAATGATGAAGATGAAGAGGAAAAAAACAGAAAATGAACTGAAATGACAGTTTTTTTACCTTCCAACGTCGCAAATCTACGATCTTACCATCACAACGCTCGTCCTCGAAGCTCTCTCCCCGGCAACGGTGCCAAAATTTGGTGTAGCTCAAGCGTAAGCACCACCTCCTTTACTTGTCAATCCGCGGAGACATGAGGACCGATATGAAGACCACGAGCAAGTGAAGGCACAAGTGCATCAGTGAAAGCACACAAACATGCACACACATACACACACACGCGCACAAAGTAAGATCAAAGAGAGGAACAATGGAAAGCTTAGATTGCAAAAGAGTTCTCTTACAAAAGTTCTATTCTCTAACAAGCTAACCTCAAAAATGAGCTCTCTAGCTCTTCTTATAGTTTTTTGACTAGTTTTGGCCCTGTCCAGACCTAGTGTCCGGCCTAGTTAAAAATTAGGTTCCAGGGCTTATTTGAGGGCTCAAACGAAGTCTAAAAATTATGAAAATTGGTACGATGGTACTTCTAATACTCCTCAAGCTCGAGGACTCCTCGGCTTGAACAAAATGGAGTTACTAAAAATAGATAATGGTATTTACAATGGTTTCTAGTGATGAAAATCACTATTTTTGTAGGGGATTCTTCTGAAAATTTGACATACACTTCTTGGAGCTCCCTACTTGCTCTCTCTTCTTCTATGTCCACTTCTTTGATGTGCTTCCATGCTTTGTCCTTGACCTTGAGCTTCAACAGATGTCATGGGAATTCTATGGGCACAAATAGATGGATCTACTCCCTTCAAGTCCTTATAGGTCCAGGCAAAAACATCCCGATATTCTCGTATGAGGCGTATTAACTCTTGTTCTTCCTCTATGGAGACATCTTGTCCTATGAAAGTACATCGTTCTTCTCCTTCTTCTAACGTTACTACTATCTTCTTGGTTTGTTCTTTATTGTCATATGCTATTCCCGGCTGTGCCTCTCTTTTAGGCATTTGAATAGCAATTTTTCTCTCCTCTACTTCATATTTCTTGAAGTGAGCGGGCACTTCAAACTGATCTTGTGGCTTGTTTTCTTCATTCTCTGGCTCTTTACCTAACTCCAGCTCTTCTTTCTGTGTAGGTTCCTGGTTGTTTTCGTTAGCTATGACGCTTATTCTTTGATTTTCATCCTCAGGTTCCATTGGTTCTGGTTCCATCTCAATGCTCTCATAGTCCTCCTTCCATTCTTTCTCTATCACTTCTCCCTCTTCAGCCTCCTGAAGGACTACTACATAGAGACTAACGTCATATCCTTCCTCGTCAATACATTCATTCATGGTTATCACTTCTTCATTCACGCATACATCAAGGGTCGCTAAAATCTCCATCCAACCATGAGGTTCGAATTCTTCATCTAAAAAGACTTGAGGCATGTATGCTAGATCTTGTACAGACCTAGCTACTCCTTGCCTTTGCTGCCATCCTTTCCTCCTATCCTCTTCTTTTTTGGCAGTTTGGCATATCCATAGATGAGTGTCCTCGTTCATCCAAGATTGGTCACTAGAACTTATGCTGTGAATTGAATGATCATCTTCCTCCTTGTGAATTTGATTCCATTGTAAGGGAGGAACATCTTGATATGTATAAGTGTGGAGATTTATTCTCGTGGTTGTTCCTTCATGTTGTAGGTATACAGCATCTTTTCCCCAATCTTGCACAACCTTTAATTGTCTCATGAAAGGTCTCCCCAATATCATTTCATAATTTCTTGGCCTTTCAAATTGGCAAATTGCTACGGTGTGTTCAAATTCGACTCCGCATGTGGTGAACACTACACGTTCCAATAATCCCAAGGGTCTTTCTGTGTGTCCGTCAGTCATTTGTATTTTCATACGCGTTGGTCTTAAAGTTGGTTTTCCCCATTTCTCCCAGATTTCTCTAGTAGCAATGCCTACGCCAGCTCCTGAATCTAAGATGGCTTTGGTCGTATAACCCCTAAAGGTAATTGGAAGGCAAGTGTTTCCTTCATCTCCCTCACTAAAGTCTCCTACCTTATCCACTGGGATCTTAACTGTGTTTACTTCATCAGATATCTCTTTTTCTTTCGTTTTGATTTCCAATTGGTTGGTTAATTTCTCCTTCAAATGTGGTTTAACCTTCAATAGTTCCTCTAATGTTAGTGTACAAGGGATTTTTACTTTTTTAAGATGTTGTATGATGTCCGATGTTTGGACTGATGGGTTTGATTCTTTTTTCCTTATTGAGGGGATGCAATACAATTCAAAATTATGTTCGTACTCCCCTGTGTAATTGGGCAATTCCTTGATTCCATCTTCTCCTTCGTCACTAGGATCCATGGGTAAAATTTCTTCTGAATTTAATTCAGGTATGGAATCCTCTATTTCCTCTTCCGCTTCTATCTCTTCAAAGGGTGGTTTAATTCCTTCTACTTTCTTCCATCTGTCTTCTTGGACTCTAGCCCACAAATCTTTAGGCCATTCCCCTTCTACTTCGGGAATAATGGATCCTTCCCTTTTTTCCTCACAATAATTGCCATTCTGTGTATTACCTTCTTCAGTTTTTTCGTGGTCATTGGTGATGATGCACTCTTGGAATTCTCTTTCAGGAATTCGGGACTTGGGCAATGGCAATACAGGTTTTTCTAAAGTCTGTTGAGCAACTTCTATCAATTTTTTGCAGATTTCCAACCTCTCTTTCTCTAGGTCACCTCTAGGGTATTCTCTTTCATGTTGTTCGATGATCGGTCCGGCTCTTATTCGTGCTTTGTATGCCTGAATCCACATAGCTAATTCTTCAGGCATGGGATCTGCTAAGACTGATCCAACCTCTTCTTTCTTATACTATTCATTTTTAATTTCTTCTTCCTTTTTCTGTTCCTCTTTTGGATTATGTTCGTTCTTCTCATTTTCCTTTTTCTGCCGTAATTTCTTTTCTTTTATCCTATCTCTACGGTTCTTCCATCGTTGGGTTCTTTTATTTACCACGCTTTTCTCAGGCTCTTCTGAGTCTTCAACTCTCTATGGTGTGGGTGTATTCGTCTCTATGTCACTCTGATTGTGTTTTTCAGCTTTTTCTGGGATCTCTCTAGCTTTAGCTCTCGTTATCGCTTTCAATGGTACAGTGTATTCCTTATCGCTCCCTGATGACTCGATTACTTCTATCACATTGATTTGCACGTTAGATGTAACCCTGTTGGGATTCTTGGGGCAGTCTCTGAAAAGGTGTTCCTTACCACAATCACTACAGTAGCCTTCCCAGACTCGTTGTGGTGGTGGTGGGTTTGGCAATGTGCATTCTCTGATGTAGTGATCACCTCCACATCTGTAACATGGTCCTCTGGGTACAGGCGGTCTGTTTATGGGTCGGGGTGGTATGGTTGCTCTAGGAGCTGTGTACATTAATGACACATAGTCCTGCTCGTATCCGTATGAACTATCTGAAACTTCCATGCCATAGGCATATGGTTCATATAGTTGTCCATATTCTATCACAGAGCTTTCATAGTTGGGATATGCTCCTTGACTATGGTCGTAAGATGAGTCATATGGTTCATTACTAGCCAAAGGTGTGGCTGGGACTATCGCTCTCTCTAGGTTTTCTTCGGGTTGAGCTATCTTGACTGGGACAACATTCTGAGGATGGGGCGGTTGTTGTCCTAGTACTGGTTGTGGTTGGGTGTATCCTTGATACGCATATGGTCGTGGCACTGGTGCCTGCGGCTGATAATTGGGATATCTAAAGGCTTCACCTCCTTGATCTCTCTGAGGGTATCCATAAGGTTTCATGTATGGCTGTGCTGGTCTCGCCTGCCTATTGTAAGGGCAATTTTCTGTACTGTGATTTGTATATTTTTGCTCTACACTGCAATATTGTAGAGGTCCTGGGACAGGGGGTCTATTATAAGCATAAGCAGGTGGTGGGACTACTCCCCTAGTACACAAGTGAGAAGGATGATCACCTCCGCACTGCATACATCTTCTGAGCATGGGTACTCTCATAGGGTTATTGGGGTAGTTCCTCTGTCCTTGAACGTTCAACTTCTTTGCTACCAAATCGGCTATTTCCTCTACGTTGTTTTTAGGGATTGATGTGCTACTGGCCGAATCTTCACTTTTCAAGCTACCGGGAGGTATTTTCAGGTCCTCTGCTAGGTTGTCTTCTAGGTCTATACATTCCTTCATGCATTCTTGCAAAGTCTGAACTCTCTTTACATATACCATAGATCTCAAAGATCCATTCAACAATCCTTCCAAAAATAATGATACCATTTTATTTTGGGTAGGTCTCTCTTCTACTGGGTATTTGTCTACATACTGCTTGAATCTTCTTGCGGCCAATCTCACTGATTCGGTAGGCACTTGCTTGAAGCTATGGATCAATGATGAAGAATTGTTTTTAATTCATGACTTAGTGAATTCCTCAATCATTTCTTGGTATACTTGCTCCATGTTTTGAAAAGTATTAGGGTCCAATGGTTGAAACCATGCTAACGCAGTGTCTGACAAAGTAAGACCAAAGGACTCATATTGAATCAAAAAGTCTTCTACCTGTTCGGCTCTGATTACTTGTTTAAATTCAGCTATATGATTGTAAGGTTCACTAGAGCCATCATAGTGGTTTCTCATGCATTTGGCAACTTGAATTGGCCTTAATCTTCTTCCTGCTTCGGGTGGTCTAGGCATTACTGGGAAAATTGGTCTTCCTATTGGTATGCCTGGTCCTCTTACTACCGGCGGTCTGACTGGAGCAGGAATTCCATGTCTTGGGTCAATAGTTGGTTGGGGTCGGTAATTAGGGTTATTTGCAGGCATTGCGAACTGCACAAGTGGTCTGACTGGGATTTGAGTTTGCTGTGTTTGCCCTGACTGTTGATATGAATCATTCTGTGATGTTCCAAGTGGATTTCTTGAAGTAGTGGCTTGGTCCCTAGGGGGAAACACTGGGATATTCTGATATTTCAACTCAACTCTTTCCGCTTCTGTTAAGGGCCAATATCTTCTCTGATTCTTATCCAGATATGTGATGATGGTGGGGAAATCAGGATCTTGTAACTCATAGATGGTGACTGGATTAGGGGCAGCTTCCCATATTGAAGAATGTGCTCTAAGAAGATGTTCTATCCCATTGATCAAGTACACATCTATTAGGGAGTCATCTTGGGGAATCAGGTCTCCTCTCCATATCCTAGCAACTGTAGATCTCCCTCTAGGTGTAGTTACTTGCTCTTCATTCCCTCCTCCATTTAAGTTTGAAGCATTATTTTCTTCACCAATTTCATTAATGTTTTCTGGGTGTTCTGTGACAACATATTGGATATCTCTTTTGTCCATGTAAAATCCTCCTACGTACTTGACTGCTGGTCTAGGCACTATGTAAGCCTCTGACGCTTTCTTTAACCTGGCCACTGATCTGTTTAGACCATCCAAATAAATAGGGATCTCATTTTGGTTGGTGTTCACATACTCCAAGGAGGTCCTGTACTCTCCCTCAATGATTGACATCATGCCAATCATGGGTACTGTGTTCTGCATATCCTCTGAAGCCATGGGAATTTCTTCCTCTGACTTACTGGAGGTCTCTGAATAATGTGAACGGTTACTTTGCTTTGCTACACTACCTACAGAAGGGATTACACTTCTTCGGCTTCCTAGGGTTCTTCCGGATCTCAGGTTCATCCACCTAACAACTCTGATCAGCCCTTGCAACCCTCTAGCCTCTGGGATTCTTCACTAAAGGTCAGAATTTCTAGAAAACTTTGGCTAGGAAATGACTGAAAAAGAATTTTTCCCAGATCATGATACTCGACTCCAGATTCCACGATACACGATCTTTGGGTTCATACGATACTCGATCTCTGATAAATATCGCGATCTCTGATAAACGATACCGATCTTTGACCGAAACGATACCGATCTCTCGTGCAAACGATACACGACCTATGAACCAAACGATACACGATCTCTGGCACAAACGATACTTGATGCTTGACTCAAGACGATACGCGATACCTGATGGAAACGATACTTGATACTTGGGAGGAAACGATACACGATCTTTGAAGTGGAAACGATCGACGATACCTGAACAAAACGATACGCGATCTTTGGTAAGTATCGTGATCTCTGAGGAGCGATACACGATACTTGAGCCAAAGGATACACGATCTTTGATCCAGAAGATACACGATCTACGATCCTTGGCCAAACGATACGCGATCGCTGGACAAAGCGATCTCTGACAAAACGATCTCTTTGAGAAACGATCGCAGGAGAAAACGATCGCCGCAAAACGATCTCTGACAAACGATCTCTTTGAGAAATGATCGCAGAGAAAACGATCGCCGCAAAACGATCTTTGACAAACGATCTCTTTGAGAAACGATCGCAGGAGAAAACGATCGCCGCAAAACGATCTTTGACAAACGATCTCTTTGAGAAACGATCGCAGGAGAAAACGATCGCCGCAAAACGATCTTTGACAAACGATCGCTGGACAAAACGATCTTTGGGAAATATCGTGATACTCAACCACAGGAGATCACGATACTTGTCAGGTATCGCGATACTCGACCGCGGGAGCAAACGATACTTGACCCTTAGACAAATTTTGGGAAAAATTTTTTCTAAGTTTTGGTTGTACACATGCTCTACTCTTTCCTCTCTCCTCTCCTCACTCTCTGTATCACCCCAAATCACTCCTTTTCACCTCTGTCAGTACCAAACGATACCTGACGCAGATCGTTTCCCTTTCCAAACTTAATTTACTGAGAAATTATAGATTAAATGGGTGTTTGCTCACCTTGAGAGCCTCTCTAACTTCTTTGTCACTTCCCCTTGCTCTGTGCAACCCCAAGTTGCCCGATTGCTCACTCACGATCTCTGGTGCAGCTCTCACGATACTCGACACTGCAGCTCACGATACTTGCTTTCAAACAAGTGAATTGCAAAATGACTATTTTTGGCTTTTATACTTGGGCTTTCCTTACTTTCAAAAAGGAGAATTTCTATAGAACAAAGACTAACTCCTACTCTCCGGACTTGACCTACTCTCTCCCTACTCCTACTCTACTCATTCCAATCACTTCCCTAGACTAACAACTCACTACACACACTCCAAGAATGAGAAGTAGCAAGTGCGGCTGAAAATGACTTACCAAAGAAGAGAAAATCACCACTCCACCTCTTACTTCAATGCAAAAAAGCTACTTACCATCACACGAATGCCTCGGTTTGATTCGTCACTCCCCGGGCGCCAAAAAGTGTGTTGACCTAAGCACCAACTTAGGGACTTGCGGAGAAAGAGACTATACCTCAATCCTCTCTCAAGTGCATATAGTGTGGATACACGCTTTTAATTATCAATCCAAAGAGTATACAAACCTAGCCGAGTGTATGAGGACATGCAATCATGTGATGATCAATGCAAATGAACTACTCAAAGAGTGTAAACAAGGCAAAGACTTATCCAAACAAGCTTCAACTGTCGGTCATGGCGAAACGATACTTGGTGCAGCAGCCGTCAGTATTTTGGACTTTTCTCTCAGCTCCAAGCTCCAAATATAGAGAATAGCATATGCATTTCGAAGCTCTCGAGAAGACGCATCCAATGGCAGTGGTTTCACTCAATTCTGGCGCTCCTACTTCAAGTTATGAGCAAAATACTGAGTCGCGGGAAATACCTTCCTACACTTCAGCACTTCCTACACTTCGCACACACCTTACCTACAGCAAATAAACACTTTCATGGATAGACAACACTCACAAGCACTCTTTCCAAGCAATACACATGCATACAAGCTCACAGAGAAGAAGATACAGAGTGAAGAAGACACAAATTCCAATTTCTGTGCTCTCTATTCTCACAATGGCAAAAAGTTCTTTACAAAGAGTCACATTTGACTTATATACTTGTGCCCTAAAAATGGTCCTTTCACACAAGACACCGGCACTTTATTCACTAAAAGACTAATTTCCTACTATTTTACATGGGTAAATCTCTAATCTTCTGTGGGGATGCATCTAGAGGACTCCTCTAGTGCCTTTACAACGGAAAATATATTACAAGAATGATTATGATACAAAAATATGATGTCCAAATCGGAAAAATTTTGGGGCCCGTCTTTTTCTCTGCTTTGTGCTTTCTTTAGCTCTGTAACACTAAATCAGATACATAAGGATAATAAAGTCCTTCATTTATGGTTCCTTTGAGATACTTGAGAATCCTTTTGGCAGCATCCATATGTGGTTTCCTTGGTGTGTGCATAAATTGGCTTAGCACACTCACACTGTAACATATATCTACTCTTGTCAATGTGGCATAGTTGAGACTACCCACTAGACTTTGATATGATGTGATGTCCTCTATGAGTTCACCTTCATGTGAGCTCAATTTGTGATTGACCTCCATTGGAGTACCTGCAATCTTACAATCTTACATCTTGAATTTTGCCAACATGTCCTTAATGTACTTTCTTTGAGTGAGAAACAAACCATGATCTTTGTAGACAACTTCCAAACCTAGGAAGTAGGTAAGTGAACCCAAATCACTTATCTTGAACTCTTCTCTCATATGATCTTTGATCTTTTTCATACCATCTGCATCATTTCCTGTCAATATAATATCATCTACATATACACATAGGTAGATGACCTCGGAATTACTCTTTTTAATAAAGAGTGAAGGATATGCCTTGCTTGGTTGAAAGCCTTTGTCCTGCAAGAATGAAACAAGCCTGAAATTCCAAGCTCTTGGAGCTTGCTTGAGACCATACAATGCTTTGTTAAGTTTACACACATAATCAGGATAAACTTGATTCTCAAAACCAGGTGGTTGTGCCATATATACCTCTTCTGTTATCCAACCATTCAAAAATGCATTCTTTACATCTAGTTGAAGTATCTTCCAATTCTTGGAAGAGGCAATACTAAGCAAAACCCTAATAGTAGGCATCTTTGCCACAGGAGAGAAGGTCTCCTCATAATCAATTCCCTGAGTTTGTGCAAAGCCTTTTGCTACAAGCCTTGCCTTATACCTGTTAATGGAACCCTCAGAATTCTTCTTGAGTTTATAGACCCATCTTGAGCCTATTACCTTCATGGATGAAGTCTTGGGCACCAAATCCCAAGTGTTGTTTTCCTCAAGTGCTTCAATCTCTTCCTTCATTGCATGCTTCCATTCTGTTTTTGCTTTGGCCTCTTCAAATGATGATGGCTCCTCTTGGTTTATGTCCTGTGCTATGTAGATAGAATGTTTAGTTACTAATGAGGTGTCAAACCCATACCTTTCTGGTTTTTTCTTTTCCCTCATAGATCTTCTTAGGCCATGATGTGATGATTCTGCCTCATGTCCAAGTTCCTGCAATTTTGCTTTACCTTTAGACTTCCATGCTTTGATCTTTTCCATGTGAGATTCTTCATCATCCTCTGAGGTTTCTTGTTCTTCAATCTTTGATTGTTCTCTACCAAGCTTTGGAAAATCTTCTTCAAGATCATATGGTAAATTGATCTTCCTGCATGAATCTTCATACCATGAATTGTTCTCATCAAAAACTACATCTCTGCTTACCAAGAATCCTTTGTTGGTAGGGTTGTATAACCTGTAGCCCTTTTGATTGTTTTCATATCCAATAAATACACACCTTTCTGCCTTTGGATCCATCTTGCCTCTAACCTGTGAAGGAACATGAGCAAAAACAATACATCCAAAAATTTTACAATGATCTAAGCTTGGTCTTCTTCCATTCCAAGCCTCATATGGAGTCATCCCATCAAGGGATTTTGAAGGCAACCTGTTAATCAAGTAAGTGGTTGTAGATACAGCCTCAGTCCATAAGTAATTAGGTAAATGCTTTTCATTTAACATAGACCTTGCAGCTTCAACAATTGTCCTATTCCTCCTTTCTGCCACTCCATTTTGCTCAGGAGTGTACCTTGTAGTTACCTCTCTTTTGATTCCTCTTTCTTGTAGAAAAGAATCAAAATCATGGGAGAAGTATTCTCCCCCTCCATCTGACCTTAGCCTTTTTAGTGATTTACCTGTTTGATTCTCCACAAGAGCCAAATATCTTTTGAAACATGAAAAAACTTCATCTTTGTGTTTCATAAAGAATAGGATAGTCCATCTGCTGCAATCATCAATAAAGGAAACATAATACCTTGATCCAGATATTGAAGCTTCCTTGCTAGGTCCCCATACATCTGTATGAACCAACTCCAAGAGATCTCCATGCATATAACCTTTCTTCATGAATGGTAACCTGTGAGACTTTCCAAATTGACATGCACTACACTTATAAATCATATGTTGTTTTGACAAATTAGGAAGTCCAAGTACACTTTGGTCCCTGCAGATTTGCTTTAATGACCTTTCACCAATATGTGCTAACCTTTTGTGCCATACTTCCAATTCTGTGAGTGTCTGACTACCATAATTAAAGAGAGCAATGTTTCTAGTGTCCTGTAATTCAAATGTGAACAATCTACCTGTCTTTTCACCTTTTGCAATTCTTCTGAATCCTTGACTTGGATCTTCAACAAATGCTCCTGCTTTTGTGAACCTGACTTGCAATCCTTTCTCTACTATCTGCCCAACACTTATCAAATTCTTTGTAATGGTAGGGACATAGAGTACCTTACTGAGTAGGTTGATGTTTCCATCAGGTGCTTTGACATTGCCTATTTTCTCCACAGGATGTTTTGTATCATCTCCTGTTTGTACCTCATGCTTATTCCTTGGATCTTCTAAATCTGATAGGAGTGCCACATTTCCTGCCACATGATTTGAACAACCTGAATCTATGTAGAAAATATGCTCATCAGATTTACCTTGTGGCATAGCCATGTTCATGATCAATAATGAATCCTCTTTGTTTGAGTCTTCTGTGTAGTTATTGTAGTCTCTCCTTCCTTTGTAGCCTCCTTGATAGTTTGAATGATTGTAGTTGTTGTAGTTGCCATGGTAGTTGTTGAACCTTCCTCTTGAGTAGCCATAACTTCCTCTATTGTATCCTCTGCCTCTTTGATTCCTGGAATTCCTAAAGCAATTTTCAGTTGTATGATTAGTTAATCCACAAATAGAACATGAGTTGGAGTCTTGGGATCTCCCCCTGCCTTGTCTACCTCCTCTTCCTCTACCTCTGCCATGTCTTCCTCTACCTGCATAGTTAGCTTGATATGTACCTGCTTCATCATCCACTTTCTTTGCCTTTCCTTTGTTATCTTTAGACTTGCTTTTATCCGTGTATAAAGCTGAAGATTGATTACCTTTAGAGCTTTCTCCATTTTTTATAAGCTTTGCCTCTTGAGTAAGTAGTTGTCCAATGAGTGTGTTGAAATCAGGTACATGCATGTCCATGTACAAATCCATAGCTGTGGTGAATGATTCCCACTTATCATCTGCCTTCAAGCCATTGATGACCTGCCTTACAATTTGCTCTTCATCTATTACCTCTCCAATGCTTCCCAACTGATCCGCTATGTCCTTGAGCTTTGTGACAAAATCAGTCACATTTTGTTTGGGAGCCTTCTTGAGAGTTGTGAACTCCAGCCATAGTTGATGCTTCCTAGCTTTGGTACTTGAAGAAAAGAAAGCTTCAAGTGCATCCCACACTTCCTGAGATGTCTTACTACTTCTAATGTGAGGCAACAAAAAATCTGAGATAGAGTTGAGGAGATAAGACCTTGCAAGTGCATCCTTGGAGCACCATGTGCTCAATCTTTCTTGCTCTTCTTCTGTTGGTTGACTTTTGTTCCTGAAACTTGGCATAGCTTCATCTCCAGCCACATAACCATATAAACTTCTACCTTGGAGATAGGCTTCCATTCTTAATGACCAAGCTGAGTAGTTACCTCTTTCTAATTTGTCAATTGATGAAGGAAATCCATCTGCCATGTTGTCCAACCTTGCTCTCATACCACTGTGAAGAGATGGATAGGTATGTGCTTGAAGATGAAGAGGTGTTGCAAAATCCTTGATCTACACCAGCCAAATGAACTCCAGGAGTATATGGTGGGCCCTTTTAGCTTGCCAATGGATGTATTAGACACCCTATGTACCTTGGAAGATCACTCTCAAAAAGATAGATCAAAACAGATAAGTTGGAGTTAGCTCAGAGGTGAAAACTTGCTATTCTTGGTTCATACACCTGTCCAGTGTTTTACATAATTCTCTGAGCACAGCAGCAATTAGCTCAATTCCTCTTGGGGAAGTCTAGGCAACTTAAAGAGCTAACTTTCAAGAGTAATCTTATCAGAAATAATGAACCACACACTGAGAATGAGTTTTAACAAGTGATGACATCATCCCGATTTTCACGGGCTGCTATAGAAATAGTATAGTGAGCAGACAAATCAACATAACTCAAAATATAGAAATCCAATGATTATGAAAATTTGTATGGTTATACTAGACAGTAAGTTGAATCCAACAAGCTTTAAATCACTGAATTTGGATAAGTAACCACTGAGAAATGGCTCTGACAAGATGAGTGAAAAAGTCGGGTACCTGACAGAGAAGTGAAGATGAATAGACCCTATTGACTTCAAATGAACATAACTGAAGATTTCAACATCCAAATGACATGAAAATTTGTGAGCATATAGTAGACTTATAGAGCTAACTTTACCAAGTTAAATCACTGAAAATGATGCACCAAGATCAGAGAAAACATCTCTGCAAGCTGATTGAGAAAAACTGAGAGTAATGGCAGTGAGTAGTACACTTCACAAGAACATGGAAAGATGAACTCAAATAATCATGAAAATGAAAGTATATTGCTTGCACAATACAATGACTTACTGATACATATGTGTGCCTTGTAATCACACCTTGATATGGCATAAAGCTCAGCTCTTGGAGGTCTTCACATAGGTCTCTCTAACCACGACTAAAACTGCCATCTATTTATAGTTGAGTTTGGGAGGCTAACTTCCCTCAATCACTCTCCAATCAATCAATGATTGATTTGATTCTCTACCTACCACAAATCATGAATTCGTGGCTCCTCTTTCCATTCTTGATCAAGTGGACTCAACCACTTAAGATTCTCTTACTTTTACATTAAGTAAACTCTTCAAAAGTTACAAGAGGTAGTTCACAAGTGAACTTTACATAGTCTTCTTTTTAAAGCTTCTTCTAAGACTTTGTGAGACTCAAGCCAATACTTAGGCTTGTCATAGAGTTGCTCCAACACATTTTTCACGATTTTGTGCTCAAAATCGTGTTTTTCACGATTCTGTTCCCAGACAACCGTGAGTGCTCACAATCGTAAATAACACGATTTTCTTATGAAAATCGTGTTCTGGGAATCGCGATGTTGTCCTAAGTTCAGAGAATCGCGATTTTGTGTTTGACTACAGAATCACGATTTTGAACATTTTTTTGAAGATTTTAAAGTATTGATTTTCAAGTTTTTCTTTCTTCTAATAGAATCGCTTTATTAAGTTTTTTACATGCAATGAAAAAACTTAACCAAAAAATAATATTTTCTCACTGAAAATTCAAAACTCAAAAAATCGTGATTTCGTGATTTTGATATTTTCTTACTTTTTTGTACTTATTGATTATAAAAATTTAAAGGCATGTAATTGAGGTGTTATAGAAACCACTCACCTTGCTTGTTTGACTCAAAGAAGCTCCTCAAAACCTGTATTTGCAGAAAGTCGCGATTTTTCCTGCTCTCTCTCTCTCTCACACCCACTCAAATGAATTTTTCTTTGAATTCCAGGTTTTTATAGTGTCCACAAAATTGCGATTTTGTGTGATTTCCACAGTTCTTCACTCTTTCACTTGTCCAATCTTTACTTACCCAATCTTAATGACATCTCTTGCAATTATCTTTCGCAAAAAACCCAAATATGCTAGAAATTCCAGAAAATTTCCCTTACAGAAAATCGCGATTTTGTGCAGAAAATCGCGATTTGTGCAGAAAATCGCGATTTGTGCAGAAAATCGTGTTTTTTCTGTACTTCTTATTTTGTGCCAATTTGAGTGTTCTTTTCTCTTGTTTTCTTTCAATACCCTCTACCCAATGCAATTCACCAGACTCCTGTATTCTTGCATCAAAATCACAACCTTACTCAGAAAATCACGATTTTGTGCAGAAAATCGTGTTTTTTCTATACTTCTGATTTTATGTAAATTTAAGTATTCTTCTCTCTTGTTCCCCTTCAGTACCCTTTACCAACTCCAATTCCACAGTCACCTGCCATTTTACCTCACAGTCACAATCATTAATCAGAAAATCGCGATGTTGTTCAGAAAATCGTGTTTTTCAAATCTTCTCATTTTTTGACAAATTCTTGCTTTTCTTTCACTTGATCCCTATTGCTCTTATCCACAAGGCTTCAGTCCATCTTCCTAAGAAGAAAAGAAATTTGTTTGATTGTTTTTGATGAATTTTATGAATTTTTTTAGTATTTTGCCATAAATAAAGGTAAACACTTCACTTAGGGTTTTTTGTTTGGTGATCTACTGATCCTATGTTCCTTGATTGGTTATGATCTCTTATGGCTTAGCTATCAAAACAGTTCATGAGAAAAACTTTCCAAAGAAAATGTGCTATGAAGTGCAAGTATCAATTTTTGCAAAGATAAACTCAATCACCCATTTCTTTTCAAAATGCAGATCAGTTTTGTTTCCCAAGATTTATGCTTTGATTTGGTTAACAAATGAATCTTTTCTACTTGCATCTAGCTACTTTTCCTGACTTTTCCTTAGTGCAACCATGTTATCTTCCCAAGATCAACAATATTGCCTAGTACTTGGTCAAAAAGAATTCTAAAAATGCAAGAATAGACACATGTTACCTCATCTCCAGCTTTCTTGATTCAAATTTTCCACACACCTGCACTTTTACTTCAACAATGTAATGAGCAACTATCAATTTACAAAAATTTCAGCACTTCCAATTCTAAAAGATGATCTATTGCTTCCTTTTCCCAAAAGACAAACAAAAGACATCTACCTTTTCATGTTCACATTTCTTGATTAAAGAGTGTTACCTTTTCCTTGTGTTTGTTACCATCATCAATAGAAGATCTAGCAAGGTCCAATTTCAATGAAGCTTTTGAAATACTCCCCGGCAACAGTGCCAAAAAATGTTTGTTACTAATCTTTGGAGTTGTCCTCTCCAATCATTTAGCATAAAGAATCAACAATACATCTTTATTTTGTCAATCCTGGAAGTATTCTTGAGACCACAGCCCCTTCAAGATGATAGAATCCAAGAAATAAGAGAATAATGGCTGGATTTCTGAGAATGGTGAAAATGAAGAGGAATTTCTAGGGTTTGGATTATCTTGAGCAAATCTCCACCATTTTCCACAATCTTGGTGTCTAATACATGCTATTTTATCAGCAGAACACAATTATGAAGTCAAAACTCAAAAATATCACCTGCACCATACAGACGAGACAATCGTGATTCTATGAAAACAGACGATTTTCATCTCCAGCACCTTTCTTCATCATCTTATCACTCAACACATCAGTATTCAGCTCTCTTCATACACATTCAATTAGAATCACACAATAGAAGCTCACAAATCTCCATGGATACACAAGAACTAGACTCACAAATCAAAGAAACCACACAAAGAGGAGAAAACACGATTTTCAGCAGAAAACTCCTTCTCTATTCACTTGGATAGCATGTAAACAAATGAGTAACCAACCCCCCCATAATAGAGGAAATCAGCTTATATACATTTTCAAATGTCCCTTTTCACACTTGAATTTTGGTCCTTTCCTCTATTATTCTAAAAATATACTATCTAGGAGTTTCCAAAAATTCTAAAAAAATTACATAAGATTCTATCCTACATAAGGAAGACTCTTCCTTATTTTTACAACAATTGCATAAATATTTTTACAAATTTCTATCATTTTACAATTATTTTTCTTCAAAAAGGCTTCCAAAAATACATCCTCTAACATGTGCACTCACTGAACTAGGAAAGGAACTAATTTTTGGTCCTTCCAAGACATCACGTGAAGATAAATATGATATTCTTGTCCCAAGATCTATCATGCAAAACAATGCAACTATCGAGAAAATAGAAGAAGCAATAATGGAAATCCCTTCTTTTCTAAGAAGATCGAAGGAAAACAACCAAAGAGACCCAAGAATTAGAGAAAGCAGACAACCAAATCTCATACTGAAACACCAATAAAAAATAGGGTGGCTCATGTGTTGAGAACATTTGTTTTTTGTTTTCTTGTAGGTACAAGTTCCAAATTATGTAAATACCTTTGGGAGGTCTTCAAATACTTCAAGAAGGCTCATATTATTAATAAACGATAGCCAAAATACCACATGAGTTCTAGAACATGGTGAGTCAAATAAGTGAGTTACAAGGGAGCTACAGTGGTGTTCTAGTGGAAGGTCGATGTGACTAGTTCTCAAAGTCCATCAATACTTTGCTTATTTAGGCACTTGAGTCATGTAATACCTCCACCAAAGTATCTAGCATGAATTTAGATGTATTAGGAAGGTTTTAGATTAGTTCCCTATGCTATAATAAGAGGGGAGAAGTCGTGATCTTGTGGGAAGTCCAAGAGATTCATGTGTATCTCTATGCTGCTGTAGTTTTGTATGCATAGATTGTAGAGCTTGTAGCTCCATCACTATATATTAAAATTAGAATTACATGTTTGATGGCTCATTTGAAAGGTCTTAATCTCTATTGTCATAATGTTAATTTTCATAATCATTGGGTTTGTGAGTTGAGAGCAGTACTCTCTGCAAGTAGTGTGTGTTCTCAGGTTCACCTCTACTAAAGGTCTCCATTAAACCTCAAAATTGCAGAGGTCGTATCTCCTTGTGCATTTATCCAAATTGAGCATTCTTTGGCTCATTGGAAAGATTGGTTTCTACTATTTGGGATTAGAATAGTTTTAAAAAATGCTAAGTGAATAGAGAACAGAAAGCTCTGCAAGCATGATTGGTTTTTTGTGCAAAAGTTTGAAAGAAGGCAATTAGTTCCTAGGGGGTTCCACCTACTTATAGCTATACTTTGGATGTCAATAAACTCCAACATTGGTATTAGAGCAATTAATTGAATCTTGGAGAAGGTTTTAATACCTTGATGAAGAATTTGAAGCTTGTGGAGCAAAGCTTCATCATCGACACTACATGAAGGTAGAAGGAGATAGCAACGAAGCATTTCAAGCAATATCCAAGCAAAGAAAGGTGCATAAACTTTATTACAAAGGTAAATCTCATACTTCTTCTTATCAACCATATCCAAAAGGAGGGTTAAAGGAGGAATTTTAATATTTACATAATGGGTGATCAACATGCAGAAGCTTGATAAGAACAAATATAAGCATGGCGATTTAGAATCACAACATACTTGCAAAGTAGAGGCTTGTATGGTTTGATTGATGGAACATATATCAAACCTATATTACCAGAGGATTGAAATCAGCAACAATCGAGGGATTTTAGACTTTTGAATGAAAGAGACAAAAGGGTTATATTCATTTTATCACAAAATATTCAAGATTCAATGGTAGGACACATACAAGATCTAGAAACAAGTAGGGATGTTTGGCTTGCATTGGAAAGGTTGTATGCTGTAGGTACAAGAGCAAGGAAGATTCAACTCAAGAATTATTTGAGTAACATAAAGATACAAGGACATCAGTCAATGATTACTTGTTGAAGGTTAAATAGATTGCAGATCAACTAGGATCAATTCAAGCTCATGTGGAGGATGACGACTTGATTGCACATACTCTCAATGGACTCAAGGATGATGAGAGATGGAAACCATTCATTACTTCAGTTTATGTTAGAGGAGAATTACTAGATTCTGATTAGCTTGTTGCTCTCATGGTCATAGAGGAGATGAATCTAAATTGCTCTACTTCAAATAAAAAATGATCTTAAGGACAAGATCTTTATGTAAGATCATCAAGAGGAGGAAGCAGAGGTAGAAGAGGTTCAAATAGAGGTCGAGGAAGAAGGAGCGATGATCAAGGGACTTCAAGTGGCTCCTTCTACACAAGAGGAAGATCAAGGGCTAGAGCTACGAGAGGCTACTACCGCTACAATCAAAGACAAAGGAATGAAGATAACAACAATTGCTACATATGTGGAAGGTATGGACACTATGCCAAAGATTGCTATCAAAATGAGAATAATCAAGGTGGTAATCAAAGAGGAGGCTATTCAAGAAGAGGCAAACAACAAGGAAATCATGCAGTTGAAGTTAAAAGTGATGATTATGATTCTCTTCTTATGATGAATGTAGAAACTAAGATGAATTGCAATAGTGATGTATGGTATGTAGATAGCGGTTGCTCTAACCATATGTCACATGATGATTCATGGTTTTCAAATATGCATAATCCTTCATGTAAAGGTCATGTTAAAACAGGAGATGATACAACACATAAGATTATGCAGGTTGGAGATGTTGTTATGCAGGATAAGAGCAAGATAAATTCCTTGAAGTTTGTACTTTCTGTGCCAATGATCATCAAGAATTTGATGTCAGTTGGTCAAATGTAGAAAAAGGTTTGCAAATAAGATTTAATCATGCAGGTTGCTTCATTGAGGATCCAAAGCAAAGGAGGTTAATTGCTAGAGGATGAAAACAAGGTAGATTGTTCACATTCAAGGTAAAGCCAAATCATACAAATTATTTCTCTTATGGTATGCATCGAATAGTAGAACTTGATCTATATATACGCCTATTGCCCTAATGGGCTACTTATCTTTGTACATTCTCTAGTAATACATTCAGTATTGTGTGTTGTGCTCCAAGCTTCTTCTCCTTCCTTATGTTGTTCGCGTGCTTCTGCAGACATCTATCTGCAACAATTGGTATCAGAGCATGTCGTTGCTTCATCTGGGGCGTTGTCGACACTCCTCCGGTTGTAGTCTCAGAATCGCACGAATTTTGGTGAGCATACTCAACGTGTTTTCGAGATCAAAACTGCTTCGCTTTGCGGTGCTGAAATCATGATCTGAGCTCGTTTCCACCTTCGAACGCACTATCATAGTGCTTGTGTAGGCTATTTCGTCTTTTTGTGCCAAAGGTATATACCAGTTTCTATTCGCCAGTATAAGCATCTCGAAGTCTACTACAGGTCTAGTGGAATTCGTCTTGGCAGTTCTGTTCAAAATTCTGTAGTCTATCACTCCGCATGAGGCTTGGCATGATCGCAAGCCATCTATTGCTCATCTATGTGTTTTTGGTTGTTTAACATATGCATTAGTGCTCGAACAACATCGCAAAAAATTGGATGATAAAGTAGTAAAATGTATTTTTGTTGGGTACAGTTCTGAAAGTAAAGGCTATCATTTGTATCATCCACAGACTAAACGCATTCTGGTTAGTTGTGATGTTGTTTTTGTGGAGGATGCTATTCAGCCATTGCTTTCATGTACTAAGGAGACATCTGTTAGCTCCAAAGACATGTATGATACTTTGCTGCCTCTTTTTACAGGTGGACAGTCTAGTGTTGGTCCTAATGAGGCAACTTCTCAGCCTTTGTAGGTTTCATGTGATGATGCAGATCATTCCATTTCTGATGTAGATTTACATGATGCACTTATTGATGAGAGAGCTGATATTGAGCAAACAAGAACTATGCCAAAATGGATGGTGCAGACCTTGCGTGATAGCAAATTAGATGCACCTCTATCATATCCTACTTGATGAGGCTCTCATAGTGTCTCTTTTGCATCAGATTGCTATGCTATGGCTTCATCTAGTCTCTGTGATGAGACTGAGCCTCTTTCATTTGATGAAGCACAAAATTCAGAAAATTGGATGGCTGCTATGCAATCTGAATATGATGCAATAATGAAGAATGGTAGTTGGTCTTTATGTGACTTGCCTCCTGGCAAGAAGGCCATTGGCACTAAGTGGGTATACAAGCTGAAGCGTAAACCTGATGGTATAGTTGACAGGTATAAGGCTAGGCTTGTTGCAAAGGGTTATGCACAGGAAAGAGGCATTGATTTTGATGAGACCTTTGTACCTACATGCCGTATGACTACTGTTCGGAGCATCTGTGCATTTGTAGCCCATAATGGTTGGAATGTACAACAGTTGGACATTAAAACTGCATTTCGGAATGATGATTTTCATGAAGAAGTGTATGTTTTTCAGCGCCGTGGCTTTGTGCAGAGAGGGCATGAGAACCATGTGTGCATGTTAAAGAAAGCATTATATGGTTTAAAGCAAGCACCATGTGCTTGGTATGAAAAAATACATGCCTATCTGATTGCACATGGTTTTGGTAATAGTCCAACTGAAAGCACCTTATATGTTAAGTGTGCTAATGATGTACTTCTGATCATTGTGGTTTATGTTGACGACATGCTGCTCACTGGTCCTCATGAGAGGCATATTGCTGATTTTGAAGCTGATTTGCATGTCTCATTTGAGATGTCTGATTTGGGGCATTTGCATCATTATTTGGGCATTCATTTTATGCATGTTGATGGTGGAATGGCTTTGTGTTAAACGAAATTTATTGACACATTATTACAATGTTTTGGCCTTGAAGATTGTAAGCCTATTGCCACTCCTATGGAGACAGGTTTACGATTGAGCCTTCATGATGCTCGAGATGCATTTGATGCTATTCTCTATCAGCAGGCTGTTGGATGCTTGATTTACTTATGCATTACTCGGCCAGATACTCAGTTTGCTATCTCATAGATGAGCGGGTTTATGGATTGCCCAGGATTCAAGCATTGGTAGGCGGTTAAGCATATCTTTCGCTACTTGAGTGGTACTCGGCTACTTGGGTTGTTTTATCCCAAGAGGGGATCACTACCGCCAGATTTGCATGCTTTTTTTTACTCTGATTGGGCTGGTTGCTATGACACTCGTGTATCCACTAGTGGCTTGTGCTTCATGCTTGGGTAGCTCATGTATATCTTGGTTGAGCAAGAAGCAGCCTACTGTGGCCACTTCTAGTTGTGAGAAACCCTGTGTTCCAGGCTCGCACTAAGCACATTGAGGTGCATTATCATTATGTCAGGGAGAGGTTCTTTGCTTGGGAGATCAGCTTGGCATATGTGCCCACGCAGGAGAACATTGCAGACCTTTTCACGAAGGCTCTGCCTGTTGGAATTTGGGGCCCCAGGATCGTTCCAATACTAAAACCTCTTGAGCATACACAACTTAATTGACAAGATGATAAGTGAGATAGAGAAAGAAAGAGATCTTGAGACAAGGATAGGGAACGTAAGTTGGATGCTTACTTCACTAAAAATAATAGAGGTCCAAATTACAACATGGGAGTACTACTCAACCATATAAAGTGGTGCACTCACTAATGGAAGAATAAGAAGATGATGATACAAAATTTAGATTATGTCGAAATAATCTAAGTGTGTGTGAAGAGAATGAAGCAACGAAGCTAACAAAATAGTGTAATGAAATTGTAAATCAGCCACAAGGTTAACTCACAAAAGATAGTTACAACCACCTCGTAGAAGACTTCCTGCTGCAATGAGAGTAGCCTCTCCTTCACCACAACTTCACCTCCTTCAAGAGTGTGAGAACACTCTGTCTTCAAGAAGATCTCCAAGCTCTAGATCTTTGAGTGAGTGATTATACAAGGAGCCAAGGGCCTTATTATATAGTTGTTGAGTATCCATGAAAAGTTGTACTAAAAGCTACTTTCGCTAAAATAAAAGCTACGATAGAGCATCATCATGTTTGACAATAAACGCAACTCGTCCGTGTGTTTTTCCTAAAAGTAAAGTAACTCAAAAAATTGTCTTCGCGCTGCACCCGACGGGATTTGAACCCGGGTCTACTGAGGAAGCTTTTAGAACGATGGGCTAGACCAAGTCGACCCGCTTTGACTTGTTGAAATTATATAGAAGAGAATCTATATATGGAGACTGCGCCTGCCTGGAAGGATATGGAGAAACCTTTTTATGAAGCTGTTTGTTGGACCAATGAGGACATTGACTTCCAACAATCCCTCCTTCAATGTCATATTGGTACAAGATTCAGTAACGTGCAAATCTTCTCATGACTATCTCTAGTCAATGCTTTGGTAAATATATCTGCAACATTCTCACTAGATGGAACATAAACTAGCTCAATGTGCTTCTTAGCTATTTGCTCTCGAATATAGTGGTAGTGTACCTCTATATGCTTTGTCCTTGCATGATGCACTGGATTTTTAGCTATAGCTATAGCACTCTAGCTATCTGAAAATATCTGAATGGGTTGATGTACTCTTACATCAAGATAACTGAAAATCTTCTGCAACCATACTGACTCTAGAGTAGCTGTAAATGATGCACGATATTCAGCTTCACACGATGAAGTGGCAATAGTGGGTTGTCTTTTTGAAAACCATGAGATAAGACAATATCCAAGATAAAAACAAAATCCACTAGTACTTCTTCTTGTGTCTCTATCACCTGCCCAATCAGAATCTGAAAATCCTTTTAGTAACAAATGTGTAGATTTCGAAAATACCATAGCATAATTTGAAGTTCCCTTCAAATAACGAAAGATCCGCTTTACTGCTTTCCAATGTAACACTGTCGGATTCTGCATGAACCTTGATACTTGAGAAACTGCAAACTGTATATCAAGACGTGTATTACAAAGATATATCAAGCAACCTACTGCTTGACTATATAGAGTAGCATCAAATGGTTTTGCATCTGCTACCATTTGTAAAGACGTGTTCTGATCCATAGGTGTTTGCATAGGTTTAGAATCACCCATCTGAAACCTTTCCAAAAGTTTCTCAATGTACTTCTATTGTGTCATGTAGATACACTCATCTCGAAACAGAAACTGAATCCCAAGATAAGAATGTAGAATGCCTAAATCATTCACATCAAATGTTTGCTTCAATTCTTCTTTGAACATCTGCAAATCTTCATCTCTGGGACCTGTGACTATAATATCATCCACATAAATGATTGCTATAATCATCATACCTGTTTCAGCTTTGACATAAAGAGTTGGAGCTGCATCTGAGTTATGGAAACCAACGGATAAAAGATATGTATGTATCTTTTCATACCATGCTCTAGGTGCCTGTTTTAAACCATACAAAGCTTTTATAAGCTTACACACTAAGTGTTCTTTACCTGTCTCTTCAAAACCTTCTGGCTGCTGAATATACACATCTTCGTGTAAATCACCATTTAGAAAAGCAGTCTTAATGTCAAGCTGATATATATGCCAACCAAAATGTGCTGCTAGAGCAAGTACTGACCTAATAATAGTCATCCTAGACGTAGGAGCAAATGTCTCATCATACTCAATACCTTTTTGTTGTGCATATCCTTTGACAACCAACCTGGCCTTGTATCTATCAATAGTACCATCTGCTTTCCTTTTGATTTTGAAGATCCATTTTACACCTATAGCCTTCTTTCCTTCTGGTAACTCACATAGCTGCCAAGTTTGATTCTTATGAATAGAATCAATCTCTTCTTGCATAGCTTTTCTCCAAATAGGAATGTTAAGTGCATCTTTAACACACGCAGGTTCATCTTCAACAGTCGTAAGTGCCAAAATATCATGAATCTCAAAGTCTTCAGCAAAACTTACATGATCTTTTTGTTGTCTAGTTTGACTTCTTGTTCTTACATGATCTTGTTGTTGTTGTCTAGTCTGACTCCTTGTTCTTCCAGTAAAAGTCTTTATACCACTGTCTTTCCAAGTCTGATATAACCACGTAGGTGTATTCTTGAATAGTGGTGAAACTCTTTCTGAACTTTCAGCTTCCACAGGTTCTGGAACTTGTCCTGTCGATGTACTAGGACTTTCTGGAACTTTAACTTCTTCTATTTCTGGAATCAAAGTCTCTTGTGGAACTGACTTTGTAGATGGTTGTGAAATTCCTCTTTCTTCAATTTTTTCTTGAATACTAGGAATTTGAGGTTTAACTCCCTCCTGATATGGCTGAACATGTATATCCAGAATCTTTCTAAAAATTCCATAGTCATTTTCACTAATGAACTCCGGAATTTCTGCTTCTTTATCATAAACCTTATTTTCAGCAATATAAGCATTACGTGAAAGAATAACTTCACCTGTTTCTGGAACATAAAACCTGTATCCTTTGCTTTCAACAGGATATCCAATAAAAACAGCTTTCTTTGCCTTTACATCTAGTTTGCCTCGGTCCTTTTTCTCAACATGTACATAAGAAAGTGATCCAAACACTCTGAAGTAACTCACATTAGGTTTTCTACCATAATAAGCTTCATACGGTGTGATTACCTTTAAAGCTTTTGTAGATGACCTGTTTAAAATGTGATTAGCTGTATGTACTGCATCAAACCAGAATTTTGGTGAAAGCCTCTTGGACGCCATCATGCTCCGCATCATTTCAACAAGCACTCTATTCTTTCTTTCTGCAACACCATTTTGCTGAGGAGTATAGGCAATAGTAAGATGTCGAGTAATACCTTTCTCATCGAGAAATGTCTGGAACTCATTTGACAAGTATTCTCCACCTCTATCACTTATGAGAATCTGGACAGTTTCTTGACTTTCATTTTCAACCATAGCTACAAACTTCTTGAACATAGGAAAGACTTCTGACTTCGACTTAAGACCATAGATCCATGAGTATCTTGTAAAATCATCCACAAATAGGACAAAATACCTGAAACCCTGAATAGAGTCTGCTCTCATAGGTCCATTCACATCTGAATGAATAATCTGCAATTTCCTGGTAGCTGTAATATGACCATGTTTCTTGAAAGGTAGTTTATGCATCTTACCTTCAAGACAACCTTCACATATATCTGAATCATCAGGTAGCTTGAATAAGGGTAAACTCTCAACCATACCTCTGTCTTTGATATTCTTGAGAGCTCCAAAACTGATATGTCCAAATCTTTCATGCCATAGCTTCATATCTTCCACCGGTGACGAAGATTTGACTGCATATGCTTGACTGATTTTTGACAAAACAAAGACCCCTCCTTTATGCTTACCTTGTAAAAGACACTTGTCTTCTTTATGTGATAAGACCTTACAAAGATCTTTCTCAAATACAACTTTAAAACCATCACTTAAAAATGCAGATATAGATAGCAGATTCTTCTTCATTTCAGGTACATAAGGACATCTGAAATTTGAAAATTACCACCTTCTCTTGACTTTAGGGTTACTGTACCTATTCCCACAACATCCAAATCATTGCCATCTGCAATAGTAACTCTTCTACCTGAAGAATAGGAGAGAGAAGAAAATACATCTCTACAACCTGTCATATGCTTTGTAGAACCTGAGTCGAATATCCAAGGACTTGCTGAAAGAACTTGTAAAGCTGCTTGATCAAAAGCTACTTCCTCAATAGTGATACAGGCATAAGAATCACCTTGAGATTTCCCTTTTTTATCATCTTCTGCAACATTACCTGATGCCTTTTTCTTTTCTGCTGCAATCCTTTTATAACATTCTGACTGAATATGTCCACGTTTCTTGCAAAAAGAACATATTTTTACCTTATTCTTAGAAGAATTCACTTTAGATGTTGTAGATACAGAATCTGAAGTAGAAGGTGAGAGGGATCTACTTTCCTTCTTGGATTGTTTTTCCTTCTTCTTATCCTTCTTCTTCTTACCCTTTGATGAAGATGAAAGTGCTTCTTCATTCTCTTCCATTCCCTTCAACTGATCTTCATCTTGAAGCAAGAAGAACTCTAACTCTTCAAATGTAACCTCTCTATCTCTTGTGGTAAGGGTAAGAGTGGTTATGAAAGATCGATATGAAATAGGAAGTGAATTAATCAGCGTATTTACCATTTCTTCATCTGATATCTCAACTCCTACATTTAGAAGTTGATCTCTTAAGTCAACGAGTCTCGTAATGTGGGTTTGAATTGACTCACCAGCTTTCATCCTTGTATTTGCTAGTTGTCTCCTCAAGTGAGCTTTCCTAGCAGGATTTCTGCTCTGAAAAAGATTCTCGAGCTTTAACCAAGCTTGACTAGAACTTCTGCAAGATTTGATCTGTGGTAGAACATGCTTTTTAACACTCATTGCTATGAATGAAAGTGCTAAAGCATCTCTATCATCCCATCTTGCCTGATCTTCAGTAGGAGGAACTCTAGGTAAAGACCTAGCAGTGACTCTGGATGTCGAAGTGGTTACCTCTTCTTCTGTTGGTTCTGTAATAGCAATTCCAGTACCTGTTGAAGCTGCTGTAGACCCTTCTTCGCCTTCTCGTCTTGGTCTTGTTAAGGATCCATTGACGATATTCCATAAATCCTTTGTCACTAACAAGTTCATCATCATGAAACTCCACATGGGATAATTAGAAGATCCATCCAACTTGTCTTCAATCTCAATTCTAATCTCACTCATCTTATCTTAAGTGTGTATGTCAATTATGTAGCTCTGATACCAAGTGTTGGAATTTGGGGCCCCAGGATCGTTCCAATACTAAAACCTCTTGAGCATACACAACTTAATTGACAAGATGATAAGTGAGATAGAGAAAGAAAGAGATCTTGAGACAAGGATAGGGAACGTAAGCTGGATGCTTACTTCACTAAAAATAATAGATGTCCAAATTACAACATGGGAGTACTACTCAACCATATAAAGTGGTGCACTCACTAATGGAAGAATAAGAAGATGATGATACAAAATTTAGATTATGTTGAAATAATCTAAGTGTGTGTGAAGAGAATGAAGCAACGAAGCTAACAAAATAGTGTAATGAAATTGTAAATCAACCACAAGGTTAACTCACAAAAGATAGTTACAACCACCTCGTAGAAGACTTCCTGCTGCAATGAGAGTAGCCTCTCCTTCACCACAACTTCACCTCCTTCAAGAGTGTGAGAACACTCTGTCTTCAAGAAGATCTCCAAGCTCTAGATCTTTGAGTGAGTGATTATACAAGGAGCCAAGGGCCTTATTATATAGTTGTTGAGTATCCATGAAAAGTTGTACTAAAAGCTACTTTCGCTAAAATAAAAGCTACGATAGAGCATCATCGCGTTCGACAATAAACGCAGCTCGTCCGTGTGTTTTTCCTAAAAGTAAAGTAACTCAAAAAATTGTCTTCGCGCTGCGCCCAACGAGATTTGAACCCGGGTCTACTGAGGAAGCTTTTAGAACGATGGGCTAGACCAAGTCGACCCGCTTTGACTTGTTAAAATTATATAGAAGAGATTCTATATATGGAGACTGTGCCCGCCTGGAAGGATATGGAGAAAGCTTTTTATGAAGCTGTTTGTTGGACCAATGAGGACATTGACTTCCAACACTGCCTAGGGAGAAGTTTGAAGCTTTCCGCAAAGCTTTGGGCTTACTTCCTTTTGTGGAGTGATTTCCACATAGCTTGGCACTTCCTTATACATGCATGCCAGCTACTTGTTCACCGGATCACTTCGAGGGGGGATTTTTTGATATATTTAGGAAGTGATGTGTGTGAACACTCTAAGACCGCCGGGGCACTTTTTTCCCTCTCTAGGAGGTTTTTTTCCCCGGCTTGTTTATACGCCTATTGCCCTAATGGGCTACTTATCTTTGTACACTCTCCAGTAATACATTCAGTATTGTGTGTTGTGCTCCAAGCTTCTTCTCCTTCCTTGTGCTGTTCGCATGCTTCCGTAGATGTATATCTCCAACAAAAGCTTGCAAGATTCAACTATATTCTTGACATCAAGGAAATACCCTTTGAAACTTGAGGGGGAGAATGTTGAAAACATTTTTGTTTTTGTTTTCTTGTAGGTACAAGTTCCAAATTATTTAAATACCTTTGGGAGGTCTTCAAATACTTCAAAAAGGCTTATATTATTCATAAAATAAAGCAAAATACCATGTGAGTTCTAGAACATGGTGAGTCAAATCAGCGAGTCACAAGGGAGTTGCAGTGGTGTTCTAATGGAAGGTCGATGTGGCTAGTTCTCAAAGTCCGTCAATACTTTGCTTATTTGAGCACTTGAGTCATGTAATACCTCCACCCAAGTGTCTACCATGAATTTAGATGTATTAGGAAGGTTTTAGGTTAGTTCCCTATGCTATAATAAGAGGGGAGAGGTCGTGATCTTGTGGGAAGTCCAAGAGAGTCATATGTGTATCTCTACACTATTGTAGTTTTGTATGCAGAGATTGCATAGCTTGTGGCTCCCTCATTATATATCCAAATTACATGTTTGATGGCTCATTTGAAAGCTCTTAGTCTCTACTTCATATTGGTAATTTTCATAGTCATTGGTTGTGAGTTGAGAGTAGTAATCTTTGCAAGTGGTGTGTGTTCTTGGGTTCACCTCTACTGAAGGTCTCCATTAAACCTCAAATTTGCAGAGGTCATATCCCCTTGTGTATTTACCCAAATTGAGTGTTCATTGGAAAGCTCTTGATGTATACTATTTGTGGTTAGAATATTTTTAACAAATGCTAAGTGAGTAGAGAACAAAAAGCTCTGCAAGCATGATTGTTTTTTTGCACATAAGTTTGAAAGAAGGCAATTAGTTCCTGGGGGTTCCACCTACTTCTAGCTATACTTTGGAGGTCAATAAACTCCAACATCATGGACTGAAGCAGATCTAAAGGCAAAAGAGTGAGCAACCCTCTAATCCCTCAGTAAGACTACAAGTACACACTGAACAAACAAAACAACCAAAGAAAATGACAGATGAATATTCCAGGAGCCAACCTGGGTGAATCATTTCTATTTGGATGCCTAAGCCATCGATGAAGGTTGCCTAAGTGGTCGATGAATGCTGATCCCAATGCTAGAAAAATCTGGCTACCGAAGACATGCCTACATTCTCAATTAGCCACACATAACCTCATAGGTTTAAATTAGTTCTCACAAGCACTAACCCCACCAACATCAAGAATGAAATTTGTTATCACCAATTAGCGAGTAAAATCACACCTCATGTTCATTGAAATGGGTACCTCAAAAGTCATAAATCCAAGTAAAGTCACTCGTGTTCATTGGAAATGGGTACCTAAAAAGTCATAAATCCAAGTAGAATTACCCTTAAAACCAGTAATTATCATCAAAGGCAAAATTTTTAATCCCATAAGGGAAGTGTGGCAATTCAAACATTGTAGTAAACCCCTTCACCCAACAACGTAAATACCCTCATAGAAGGATAGATGCACTCTGAGTATATTGCACATCTCGAGCATGCATCTAGAAAACTTACTAACCTCCTAAGATGCATTTTTTTCGGAATCATACATTTGGCTGACCATCGCAATGCTGACTCATCATCGCAACTGTGTCTGACCATCACGACAGTCCCTGACGGTCGTGGCAATTGGCTCACACCATTGTGATTGCATCACATCATCGCAATGGTGACACACCACCACGATGGTGCTTGACCATCGCAGTCTGATCGTTATAGTTTGACCATCGTGACAGTCACTGACCGGCATGGTGATTGGCTCATGCCATTGCGATTGCGGCACATCATCGCGACGGTAACACACCATCACGACGGTGCTTGAGAATCACGGCCTAGTTGACCATCGTGGTCCTGATCATCACAGATTTCCTGACCATCACACATGGACCGTTGCCACTTGATCGTCACATTCTGACCATTGTGGTTTTGATCATCATGATCTGATCATTGGAGTCTTACCATCGTTGACTGATCATCGTGGGTGTTCACACCATCATGACGGTGACACACTATCAGGACGGTGACATACCATCACGATTATGTCTGACCATCGCGACTATCAGGCAGAATGCTAAAATTAGGGTTTTCTCACAATTTTTCAAATATTTTGGGGTATTTTTGGCCATTAATTTTGAACTCTTGTGTGCTTGGCATAGGGAAAGGGGAGAAGCGGATTGTATCGAGGATTTGTGGGCAAATGAGAACCGCCTCTTCAAGAGTCCAGGATAACATAGCAAGTGGAACTTCAATTCTAATTTGGTGACTCCTATGAGTGAATAAACTTTGTGATAAACGGAGTGTCTTAGGATGCCTAGAGTAGCAAGGATTCGCTCTAGCATAAAAAGTTAGAAGTGGTTGATGAGAGAGAGAGAGAGAGAGCAAGTGGGTATAGGGATCTAGCCCAAAAGAACCTGGTGATGTGATTACACATCACTAAAACGAACCAAAATTGAACATATCAAAATGATTCCTTTCGACAAATTTGAAAAAGATAAGAAAATCAAAAGGAGAATAAAGAAAACTAAGTGATTGACCTAATCAAAAGGATGAGGGTAAAGAAGTGACATACGGATTAATGAACCTTAGATCTGGGAAGTTGATGTCACTCTAGCACAATGGTGAGTACCAATATGAGGAGCTTCACCTCATAAATGTCAATCCACGGAGACGTGAGCACCGATATGAAGACCAATAGCAACTGAAGTGCACAAGTGCGTGAGTGAAAGCATACAAACATGCACATACATACACACACACGTGCACAAAGTGAGAGCAAAGAGTGGAACAATGGAAGGACTTCGATTACAAAAGAACTCTCTTACAAAGGTGAAATCTACAACAAGCTAACCCCCAAGAATGAGCTCTCCAGCCCTTTTTATAGTTTTTGAGTGGTTTTGGCCCTGTCCAGGCCTAGTGTCTGGCCTAGTTAAAAATTAGGTTCTAGGGCTTATTTGGGGGCTCAAACGGAATCTAAAAATTATGAAAATTGGTAGTATGATACATCTAATACTCCTCAAGCTCAAGGACTCCTTGGCTTGAACAAAATGGACTTGTAAAAATAGAAAATGGTATTTACGATGGTTTTTAGTGATAAAAATCACTATTTTTGTAGGGATTTCTTATGAAAATTTGACATGTGCTTCTTGGAGCTCCCCACATGCTCCTTCTTCTTGTGTGTCCACTTCATTGATGCGCTTCCATGCTTGTGCTTGACCTTGACTATCAACACTCCCCCCCCCCTCTAGAGTCTGTCGTCCCTGACAGACCCTTGTTGTAGTGGTTGTTCCATGGTGCTTGGAGAGATAGTGTCCATCATGTATGCACAAGAGCAGTCCATCTTCCAATTGTAGCCTGGGTAGTTTTTTGGTTCGTCATTATGTCACTTCTACCTTTGTATGTACTCCTTCCTTGTATTCCAGCTTGATGGTGTCTTTGTGAGCTTTCAAAAATTGTGAGCTACTCAAAAGAGGTTGTCAAGGTTGATTATGAGCAACTCACGTGGTGGATTACTTCCTGTCTCTTGTTGTGGTCACCGTGATGTCCTCTAGTTCTTCCAAAGATGGCTTCCCGAGTCTCCATACCAAGTAATCGAGACCCATAATGACTGATGGGTAAGTGCATTAGTGCATGGGTTGAAAAAAGAATGTGCCTTGTGCATGGCCTTGTAATGTAGCCCTATGCATGCATACTTGGGAAATGCATTGGAGGAATTATGGTGCAGGAAGTTGGGTGTTGAGCTAAGTGCTCAAGGGTATGGCGACGAAGAGGTTTCCTAATCGATCATGGTTATGTTGTTGTTGAAGCATACAATTCGTACCATGGTGAAAGTTTTGTCGATCTTCAACTCTTCGTGTTGTACCTCCATCATGGTGATTGACCATTGACTTATCTTCCATTGTTGATGGATGTCCTTGTTGATGGTTCATGTCGGAGATGCTTCAAGCACACAGTCCTGCCCTTCCTCTTTGTATTCTCTCTCTCTCTTTTTTTTTTTGGAACAGTGTTACAAAACAAGAAGAAAGGTGTTAGTATCAATACAATATTGTACATATGTCAAGTGTATCTCATGTGCCTGGGATTCTCAATCGTGTCTATGCACGGCCGTGTAATGTGGCCCTATATTTATGCATACTTTGGAAATGCATGACCTGAATGGTGCAAAAGACAAGGTTATGCCAAAGGCACATGGTTGTTGTTGGTCGAGGCTTTTGATGTTACTTGCATACTTCATACATTCTTTGCTTGGAGGTGTCAATTGGATCTCGAAATGATGTAATCCTCCTGAGTGGAACCCATTCTAGAATAGTATTTGGCCCTGTAGAGATCATCCCAGGCCTCTTCATCTTTGGATGCTTTCCAAACTTTGGTATCCAGTGTGGTTGGCTCTTTGGTTCTATGGATGTTGTTGGTGTTTTTCGCTTCCAAACCCATATACTTGATGATTGTCTGTTTATTACCGGTGAGGAGATGAATTTATCTTCTTTTGGTCTCGGTCCATGGTTTTGACTCTTGCTTCGCCATGGTTTCTTTGTTGAGATTTTGCTCGTGAAGGATATCATTGTGTTTTGTGCCTGTAAGAGCGCCTTGGGTACCCACATTTGCATTCGCCCTTGCTGAGCTGCAGCTAATTTCTTTGGCACCCAAATTTGTATGTTAGTATGGTCGGCCTTCATCTATTGCTTTGGTACCCAAATCTATCGGAGACCTTGGGATTGAGCTTGTCCTCATTTCTTGGTGCTTCTTTTAGCATGGTTGGCTTGCCTAAGTGGGAAGGGTTGTGGCAAAGCTGGTGGTTGTTCTCCTTTTCATACCCAAATCTTCTTCATGCCCGGAGCTACTTTCTTCTTGAATTCTGTCTATCTAGTTGATATAGCAGACGTATTTTTGCTTGCCTCTTTGGTCCAGTTATGTTTGCATTAGTCTATGAAGAAGAAGAGAGGTTTGCTGGCTTTTGAGCTTGTGATTCCATGATTGAGTCCTTTTGCATCGTAGGGTGATTGACACGCTCAACATTTTCTTTGCGAAGATGAATTTCGGAAGAACTAAGAGAATGTGTGACCTCTAGATTTATGAGCATGCAATTGTCTAGTTCTAAGGTAATACATTGTTCATGTGCCCAAACTTGAAGGATTTGACTTCTTAGGTTCAAGTTGGCTGCATGGTCATAAATCCAATCTTGACCCAAGACAAGTGGCTTTGTAAGGTCTTCATCGTGACACACTAGCATTTTGACTTTCGTTGGAACAACTTGAAGGTAGATGGGAAGTTCCACCTCGCCCAGACAAGGGGTTTCCACACCACCCAAACCTATGAGATAGGCTTCTATAGGCTTTATGTTCAATTGCAAGTCTTGGTAGTATGAAAGTCTAACTGCACTAGTTGCTGCACCTGAGTCAATCAATGCTCTCACAGTCCTTGCATTCTTCCCTTGTCCTACCACGATGTTCACAAAGGGACATCGATCAATTATTCGAGAAGCAATTGCACTTGATGTTTGACACATGGCCATGTGGTATCTTGGGGCCTCAAGATTGACATCTAGGCCTAGGCATCTTAACTTATTTCTCCTAATGCGTTCTCGAGCCTCTACCTGTGCTTCTTCTCTAACCCTTAACTCTTCTTCTTTTCGCTTCTTCGCAGTGTTGAGACTCATTAGCATATCCTGTTGGGAAAGATGGATGGATGATCCAAGAGACTGAGTAGGTACTGCTAAACTTGCTTTGTACCAGCCCTCTTTTTCTTCAGACTTGATTAGTAGACTTCCTTAGCATTCCAATGACACCAAGAAATGGCCTATGTCCTTTGGAAATGATGTGTGTAATGATTGAATCAAAATAGATAACTTTGAAAATCACAAACTCAAGAAAACCTTCTATTTTGGTCTTGACACCTGCTAGATGTTTTGCTCAGTGTGACCAGTACAGTAGCAATTGATAAAATTCCTTCTAGGGGTATTTAATTAGCTTAGTAAGCTACCATTTTCAAGTGGAATCATGTAAAAAGATAAACTATGCTAAGAGAAATCAATTTAGCAAGATTAGCTATACCCCCGACTTTTTAGGACTGTAGCAGAAATAGACCAGTGAGCACCTCGACGCAGATGTCTCTGAATTGGCTGAATAGAATGTCTTCAAATTTTGATGGCATGTAGTAGGCTTCAAGCTGAATCCAAGAAGCTTTGAATCACTGAATTTGGTGGAGTATTGACCGAGATATGCCCTTGACAAGTTGACAGACTTTTGAGTAGACTAGCAGAGAACATAGAGATGAATGATGTAAATGTATCTATAAATTGACACTTGTGTACAATCCCATTGGCATGAATAACATTGCCTAATGGTGTAGAGAGGTGTAAGCTATGGTATAGTCCTCACACACACTCAATTACAGTAGAATGAAGCTCGGGAGTGAAGTGATCTCACGCGACTTTTTCATATCCATTTTTATAGGAAATGACTAAAAGTTTGAATTCAAATTCAAACTTTTGGATCCCTATGATCAAGCTCCTAAATGCTTGGAGATATTCTCTCAATCAAGTGAGTTACTTTTTCCACGAATCACTTAGGTAGGTGATTACAAAAGATTCTCAGTCAATATGACTTTTACAATGAGATAAAGTGGTAATTAACCACTAGCATATGTTCCTATGGTTCTTCATGTATGTAGAGTCTTCATGATATCTTCCAAGCCAAATGTGTAGGCTTGTGATTTACACCAACAGCTCCCCCTCAAGCCAAACATTTTGGCTTAAGTCTTCATCTTCAATCTTCAAGTATATCCTGCAATCCAATCATAGATTTGAACCTGCAAAGTTTGGTTCCATCCAAAGCTTTAGTCAGCAAATTTGCACATTTCATATTGGTTGATAGGTCAGCTGAATATCCTTGCTTAGCAACTTTTCTCTCACATAATGATAATGAACTTCTATGTGTTTTGTCTTGGCATGATAGATAGGATTAGCTGCAAGGTGAAGAGAACTTGTATTATCTCCAAAGATAATTGGAGGCCTAGTATATAATCCCAATTCTGTATACAAAAGCTTAATCCAAATTGCTTCTTGTGTGGCATTAGCTAGTCCTCTATACTCTGCCTCTGTGGAAGACAAAGCAACAGTAGGTTGCTTCTTTGCAGACCATGAAATTGGTTTGTCACCTGCAAAAGAAATATATCCAGAAGTGCTTCTCCTATCATCCTTGCATCCTGCCCAATCTACATCTGAATAAACTTTTATGTCAATATCTGAAGTGAAAGGAAAATACAAACCATGGTTCTGTGTACCCTTGAGATACTTCAAGATTCTCTTGGCAGCCTCTAAGTGAGGTATCCTTGGCTTGTGCATAAATTGACTTAGCACACTAACTCCATATGCAATATCAATTCTTGTAAGAGTAGCTTAGTTCAAGCTACCCACCATACTCTGATAACCTGTAATGTCCTTGACTTCATCACCTTCATGGGCACTTAGCTTTAGGTTCACCTCCATTGGAGTGCTTGCTACTTTAGCATCCTGCAAGTGAAACTTCTTCAACATATCTTGTACATACTTTTTCTGAGTAATGTATATCCCTGAATTAGTGTAAACTAATTCAAGCCCTAGAAAATACTTCAATAAACCAAGATGATTGATCTTGAACTCCTTCATCATCTGGCTTTTGATGTACCTGATTCCATTGACATCATTACTTGTAATGATGATGTCATCAACATAAACACAGAGATAGATTACTTCTGAATTACTTCTCTTAATGAATAGAGAAGTGTCAGCCTTGCTCATGACAAAACCTTGGTCTTGGAGGTATGTTGTTAACCTGTAATTCCATGCCCTAGGTGCCTGCTTCAATCCATATAAAGCCTTCTTTAATTTGCAAACATAAGTTACCTTCTTAGGGTCTTCATAGCCAGGAGGTTGTAACATATAAACTTCTTCTGAGATCCATCCATTCAAGAAAGCATTCTTGACATCCAATTGGTACATGTTCCAATTCTTTGATGCAGCCACACTTACCAACACTCTGATTGTTGGCATCTTGGCCACAGGAGAAAATGTCTCTTCATAGTTAATGCCTTGGGTTTGTGCAAAACCCTTGGCTACCAATCTGGCTTTGTACCTATTAATCGTTCCATCAGAATTTCTTTTCAACTTATAGATCCATCTGGATCCTATTACCTTCATAGAATCCTTCTTGGGTACTAACTCCCATGTATCACTCTCCTTGAGTGCTTCAATCTCCTCATCCATAGCTTCTTTCCATTCTGATTTGATGATTGCTTCTTCATATGAACCTGGTTCTTCATTTGACAAATCTTTGGCAAGATAAACTGAATGTTTAGTAACAAGGGATGTATCATACCCATATCTGATAGGTTTTTTGCTTTCTCTCTGAGATCTTCTGATTGATTGAGTTGAAGATTCAGGTATGTCTTCAAGATTCTTCATCTTCATTTTGCCCTTGGACTTCCATGCTTTGAATTCTTCAAGGTTGATAGTGTCTTCATCATCTGAACTTCAGTCTTCATTCTGAGTAGGTTCCTCCTTTGCAAGTTTTGGAAATTCTTCTTCCAAATCATAGGGTAGTTTGACCTTCCCGCATTCATTCTCATACCAAGAATCATTTTCATCAAAGATCACATCTCTGCTTACCATAAATCCCTTGTTGGTAGGATTATAAAACCTGTAACCTTTTTTATTTAAATCATACCCAATGAAAATGCATTTTTCAGCCTTTGGGTCTAGCTTACCTCTAATCTGAGAAGGAATGTGCACATATGCTACACATCCATATATTTTGTAGTGATCCAATGATGATCTCTTACCATGCCATGCTTCATAGGGTGTCATACCATCAAGTGACTTAGATGGTAACCTGTTTATGAGGTAAGTGGCAGTAGAAACACTCTCTGCCCATAGATAGTTAGGTAATTTCTTCTCATTAAGCATAGATCTAGATGTCTCAACAATTAACCTATTTCTTCTCTCAGCTACCCCCTTCTGTTCAGGAGAATACCTTGTGGTTATCTCTCTTTTGATGCCTCTGTCCTGCAAGAAGTCTTCAAATTCATTGGAGAAGTACTCACCTCCTCCATCTGACCTTAGCCTCTTCAAATTCCTTCCTGTCTGGTTTTCAACTAATGCAAGATATTTCTTAAAACAATTAAATACCTCATCCTTGTGCTTCATGAAGTATAATACAGTCCATCTGCTATAATCATCAATGAAAGACACATAGTACCTTCAACCTGAGACTGAGGGGTCTTTGCTAGGTCCCCATACATCTGTGTGTACCAACTCTAGGTAGTGTTGCTCTAGCACAATGGTGAGAACCACGTTAAGAAGCTCCACCTCCTTAATGTCAATCCACGGAAGAGATAGGAGTGATATGAAGATCGTGAATGTGAGATGAAGTGAGAGTGAAGGTGAGAAGCATAGAAATGCACACACACATACACACACACTACGAAGAGACAAGCAAGACACAATGGAAGGTGAGGAATCAACTCTATTACTCAAGAACACTATTACAAGCTCAAAAGAACTCTAACCTCAAACAAGCTAACCTCAAAAATGAGCTCTCTAGCTCTTTTTATAGTTTCTAGACTAGTTTTGACCGGTTTCACATCTAGTGACCGGCATAGTTAAAAAATAGGTCCTAGATGCTATTTGAAAGGGTAAACGGTGTCTAAAAATAACGAAAATTGATACGCTTGTTCTACCTAAGCTCCTCAAGCTCGAGGACTCCTCGGCTTGCACAAAATGGAGCTATGGATTACAAAATGGGGTTTTCTATGTTACATATGTTACAATAGTGATAAAAATCACTGTTGGAGGTTTTTGGAAAGTATTTGAAAACATAATTCTTTGAAAAAAGATTTGACTGGCTCCCTGCTCCGTCGTTACATGCTTCCGCGTCTTCTATGCCTCTGGCTGCTTCCAACACCCCCCTCCCTCTCGCTTCTGTCGTCCCTGACAGAACCTTGTTGTGAGGTTTGCCGGATATAGTTCTGTAGGAGGTCTTGAGCGAGGGTGTGCTCGGAGATACGAATGCCTCGGGCCAGATCGGCCTCGAGTTTCTCCCAATCTATTGGTTGCAGTTCTTTTGGTGGCGGGAGCTGATAGTGTGTGGAATAGACCATTCGTTCACAGGCAAATAAGTGTAATAAATGTGTAGGCCTGCTTATGAATACCTCGGAATGGTATTCCCAGAAGCCGGTTGTGAACATCTCTTCGAACGTCTGCTTGTAGCACGCCGGTAGGTACTTTATTCTACAATGCCAGGCATAACACACCCGTAGGGATGGCGTTGTACTCATATCATATACCAGGTCGAAATTGCCATGCTCAAAGCCCGGGGTGTTGACATGAGGTGCCTTGACGCGTCGGAAGACTTTAAAAATCATTTGCATCATGTCAAAGATTTTGGCAGTCATGTGCGCTGCTATATCGTCCATATGCTTAAGTCGAGGGAGCCAGTGGCGAATTGTAGCCATCATGTAGCCTACAGTTGGTAACTCGATGGGTGGCTTAAAGTAGGGGTAATTCAATCAGTCATGGCACTGCTTATTGTTTTGTACATTAATAGCAAAGGAAGTCCAGGAGCGGCGTCGTGGTACTGGTCCCCAACATGGGTTGTACTTTAAATGCAAAGGTGCCTTTACCCATGTACTCATCATTTCTGGATACTTCTGTAGTAAATCTTTGCGCCACTCTGGTTGATAGATCTCTCCTTGCCGCGCATCAAGTGGTAGATCGTCCTCCTCGAATTGAGTTGCATGCGATGGTTTCTTACCTGTCTCTTTCTCAATGGCTAACTGGTATTCAGCCATTAACATAAAATACGGTTTATACTGTAGCTCATGCCCAGATATGTATCGTCGCGGGGCCAAATGAGCAAAGAATGGAGACTGTAAAATTCTTTCTTCTATGATCGCCATGGCATGTAATTGTGCCTCTACTCTAGCTGAGTGCGTTGTTCCAAGTTCCTCAATTGTCTTCATCCACGCGGGAGTCGGGAGTTCGTAAGTCATCTGGCCTTCGGCCGTGACGCGTCCGCCTGGGATGGGTTGTGGCTCGTACGCCTCTTCAAACGTTTCCTCCACCGGGATGGTGACAGTTTCTTCCTCAGCTGGTAGCTCAGGTGGGGAATCTGGCCTTGGTGGTGCTTCATATACTGCAATCCTTGATTCAAGGTTTGATACCTGGGCCCGTAATGCATTGAGTTCCTCTAAGATGTCAGGAGAGGGATCCACAGGTGCTGGTATGTCTTGGTGTGCCGGTTCTCGTAACTGGAGTAATTTGTGATCTTCTTTGAGTTTCTGTAACTCCTCGTTCATGCGGCCGTATTCATCTAGCAATCTTACATGATCTTCTAGCAGCATCCTCATGGAGTCTGAGGGAATGGCTTTGAACCGACTAGGACTGAGTGGTTGGTCTGGATGGTCTAGGGCCGCTTCTAAGTTTTCTCGATTCTAATCCTGTAAGCGCTGGTTTTCCTCCTTTGCTGCTGCTAGATGTCTTCTGAGTAAGCCCATGTTTCGTGTTAGCGTTGCATTGCGAACTGTTTGGGCTCTTAATAAGTTATCCAGGTCAGTAGTGGCTTCCTTGGTCTTTTCTTCGCTTTCTATTTCTAATTTATGATAGGCCTCTCGTAATTCTTGGTATCGGCTGTTCAGTGAGGCATTCTCAATAAACAATAAATTAAGCTGCGACTGTAAGTCATTGGTTGTCCTCTGCAGCTGTTGGTAATTATCGC
Organism: Ceratopteris richardii; assembly: GCA_020310875.1. Taxonomy (NCBI): domain Eukaryota; kingdom Viridiplantae; phylum Streptophyta; class Polypodiopsida; order Polypodiales; family Pteridaceae; genus Ceratopteris; species Ceratopteris richardii. Next base: position 22,743,520 of record CM035423.1, on the reverse strand, counting down.
CAAGAGATGTGAACTCATCTCTGACTTGCGTCATACACATGAACATCTGTCGCAATGCATTATCTACAGTGGGTGATAGTATTAATGGGGTGCTAAATGTAGATGCAACTGGAACGGGGAATGGGGGTGGGAAGGTGGATGCTGTAGTGATTGTTGAAAATTGTGATGTGCCTAAAAATGTTTGTGCTGTGAGTGAAGTGAGTGATGGTGCAGTGGGTGGTGAGATGTCCATGTCATTGGACGTGTCCAGTGGAGTGACCGTGAATATGGGTGTGACCATGGGTGCTTGTGCTGGTGTAAATACGGGATTTACAAAGGTTGAGGAGTAATTTACAGGGGGGCTGGCTGGTGCAGCTTGGTGGAAAGGGGAAATAGGGGTTACCGTGGGTCGGGGAGGTGAGACTGGGGAGAAGGTTAATGGCGGTGGGAATGGGAAAGGGGTCGGGGAGGTGTGGGGAAGGACGGGAAAGATGGAAGGAGGAATGGGTTGAATGGAAAGGTGGATGTGTGAGGGGGTAGACTGGGTCTAATGGGTGCAGGAATTGTGGGGTGAGTGGTCGTAAAGACGATTTCTGCTATGCCACCGGCGAATGAAGATGTGGGTCTGGGAAAAGGAGGGTGAATAGGGGAGGCTGGAGGGATGGGCGGTGATGGAGGAGCGGTTGGGGTGGTCGGTACTTCAGTGACTACTGAGGTATGTACAGTTGTAGCGCGGGGTGGGGAATCTACAAGGATGGTTCCTGCTGCCAACGAACTTTCGGGGACGAGGCGTGCCTCCCTGGCTTGTTCTGAAGACTGTGCTCCTGTTGGTACACGAATGTATTCGCCGGGCTTTGAAAGTAGTCGTACTCTGCGGGGGTCAAACTGTGGTAGTGGCTTTCTTTGCAAGTACCTGAGTGCTTTGTTGGAGCCTACTGATTTGACTAACTCTCTGAATCCTTTGATGTATGCGTCTTCGAATCCGCCTATGACAAGTTCTTGTTCTATTATCGCTTGACTCTCTTCCTCAGTCAGCTTTTTGCGTGCCCAAACTTTTTCCATAGTTCTATACAGCTTCTTAATAGCCAGTGTGTATGCTGCTGCTTCGTAAGTTTCATCTTCATGGGTACTGGTATCACCATGTGTGTCTGTTTGTTGACCTTGGCCATCGGTCTGTTCATGCTCTTGGGATTCGATAGTGCCCTGGCTGGCTTCGTCATCACCTTCGTCGTCATCGGTTGCTGTTCTTTCGTCATCAGAGCTAGACACGATCTGTCCTTGTTGCTTATCCCGGGGTGTGGTGGGGTAGCTAGGCCTTTCAAATTCTTGAGAAAACAATTGTCCTTCTGAAAACTAGAACTCATTGGAGAATGCATCGGGCATCTCAAAATCGAACGTTGTGTTCAGTGGCTCTGCTTGTTCTGCTTCTAAATGGGGTATTGGAAAAGAGAACGCTTCCGCACCAACAGTGGTCAGAAGTTCAGCTGTTGTGGTGATAGGTTCTGTGGTTGTGGCTGCTTGGGGTGCAACAGTACTGGTGGTGCCCTCCGTTACCACTGGTCTTGATAATCTGATACGAATAGGTTGTACGGTGGGAGTGGCTGCTGTCGGTGACTGCTCTGGAGATGGTTGTGGTGAGGGTGATTCCGGGACTTGTAAGCACCGGATAGTGCCTCTCATCCGCTTTCCGGCTCTGCCTTTGCTAGACTTTCTAGCTTTCCTTGTGGTTCCTTTAAATGCCTTCAGCTCCTCACTGGTCATGGCGCGCTCTATGGGTAACTCATATGCCAAACACATATATATAATCCTTGTAAGTGCACAACATCCATTGATGACTTTCTTTCTTTCCCATCTATGTTGTGCCAAATAGAGCTGATCAATTATCCAGCTAGCTAGATCAACCGTTTGAGGTCCAGTACATGCTAAGTATAATCCAAACCAGATTCTTTTGTGGGGCATGGTAAAACGATCCTGAGCTGGGAAAGCAAAATGTTGCATGCATATCCGCAATGGCTTGGAGAGCTCAGGTGTTATAGCAGAAATATCCTCCCACTTAGTTACGTCACCACGTTTCATCTGCTCTAGGACTAGTCGTTCTCGCTCCGTCGGAGTATGCATTCCATGTATTTTGAGAGCTGCACGAATTAAATCTTTAGACAAATAAAACCTTCTGAATGGAGGATCATTTACCAAGGATGGTAACATGAATGTGCCGGGTAGATCCTTGTTCTCTGAAGCCGTCAAGGTGGTTACTAAGTAAAAGCATCTGTAAAAGTCAGGTTTAGGCAGAGGGTCACTAAAATATTCTGTAAATCCCACTCGTGCCCAAACGTGCGTTAAATCTTGGGTATTCTGTAGTCCTTCAAATTCTCTTGAAAAGAGCTGGTACTTGGCCCATGTGCGAAGATCAAATGCCAAATTGGCCTCAAATATGAAATCAGTGTCTGCTAAGGGTCCTGCTAGGCCTTGAAACCAGTGAGAGTTACGATGAATCTTCTCAGTGTATCCTCTAGGAGGATCGTCTATTGGCATGGGTCCTGGAAAACCTTGAAACTCTGGAGGTTGCATCGTCGGATAAGATTCCACGAGTAATTCTCCAATATTGGCCATTGGTGTGCTTGGGCCAGCTTCTGATTGTCCTGCTTCGGTTTGCATGATGACTGACGAGCAAATGGAAAAGATCTGCTACAAAAGATTAGCACATTAGTATGGAAATTAATTATGATCCCATTAAGGTGAGACCGCAATCCCTTTCCATAACCGATGTATAACCCGTGTAGCCAAGTGTCGTGAAGTGATTGATGCTATGATTTTTTTGCAGAGCTAATGCATGTCTCTAGACGCCTACATTGTCAGATTATGCATACATTTCTTGATGAGCTTTTATTATGCGGGACGTGGGGTTATGGTGTGTGAATTCATACAAGGTTTGGTTGAGGGTGAATTATTACAAGGGTGGTGTTTAAGCGGGGTGGGAGAATTGTTAGATAAAGGGATACAAGAAGACGTCTGGATACGTTTCGGTATCCATTTCCTAAGAGTCTTTGAGTGGGTGGTGTGTTTCTGCTGAGGGACAAAAAGTGGTATCGGGTTTGGTGGTATTGAAGGATGGAAAGATTTCTGAGGGGTATATATTACATGGCTTGAGGGTTGGGCTATAATACATTGTTTGGGTACCCAAATCTGCGTGGGTGTGGGTCGATTGATAATATACTTCTTGGCGATCCAAATCTGTCGAGTATTTGTACTTGTAGAAGAAGATCGAGGGGACTTTGAATACTGACTCTGCTTCTTTTGAAACTTTGTCCTGTTCTCGTCTGCAGTGTTGCCAATAGCCTGTGGTTGTTGTCCTTTTGGCACCCATATTTGTCTCGTGCCGCTTGTTCTGTGATGCTGGTACTGCTGCTTTCTTTGCCTTGTCTGGTGGTGTTGTCGGTCTGGGTTCCTCTGTTGTGGTTGACTCCTTCGTGTTTGGGTTTGAGAGGTCCAGTGGACGCTCTGCTTTGGAAAAGAAGGGAGATCCAACACTTGCGTGACCTGCCCATTAGGAAGCGCATCAGTTGGAATGCCGTTAGGGAAGTCAAGCAGTATCACTCGCTTCTGTTCTAAGGTTCCAATCTGTAAGGAGCCTTGTCTAAGATTTAGGTCCACTGAGTGATCGTATAGCCAATCTTGGCCAAGGATTAGGGGTTCTATCAGGTCGTCATCATGGCACACTAGTAGCTTCGCTGTCATGGTCACATCCTTAATGAGGATAGGAAGGTCCACCTCGCCCATGCAAGGGGTTTCCATGCCTCCTAAGCCTATGAGGTATGCCTCAATTGGCTGCATTTCTATTCCTGAATCCTTATAGTGGGACCATCTAATCACACTAGTCGCAGCACCTGAGTCAATTAAAGCCCTGAGCTCTTGGCAAGGGTTGTCGTGCTCTAGCCTGATTGTAATGAATGGTCTCCTGTCCACTATACTAGGATGAGTGGTTGACTTTACTTGACACATGGCCATGGGATATCTGGGTGTAGTTTCCAGATGGTTATAATGTTCTCTCCCTAGTCCTTGTCTTCTTAGCTTCATGCGCTTAATGCGTTCTATTGCTTCTGCCTGAGCTTCCGCTCGTATTCTATTTTCTTCCTCCTTACGCTTCTTTGCCAACGTGAGTCGTCTAAGCATATCCTCAGTAAGAGGTTCCTGATATAACTTGACTCTACAGCCACTAATATAATTAGGCATTATGTTTCCTTCTAAGGTGGCTAGCTGTACTGCTCCACTTGTCGAGAGTCTGTTAATGATCATAGGTCCATAACCTCGCTTTTCTAACTTCCGTGCGTGTTGTTTTAGCGTATATACTAGAACTAAATCTCCTTCTTTTAAGCCCTTATCTTTCACATGTGCATCAAAATATGCTTTCTGTCGCTTCTTCGCTGCATATATTCCTGCTGCTGCCTTTAGCCTGGTTTCTCCTAGTCGTTCCAAGTCCATTATTCTTGCTGATAATTCATGGCCGGTCCACTGATGTTCTTGTGCAACCTTAAGGGTCGGTATCAAGAAGTCCAAAGGAAGCATAGCATTCTGACCAAAAACCATCTGAAAGGGAGTTGCATTGAGTACGGTCTTGTAGGCCACTCGATATGCCCAAACAGCGTGGTGTAACTGTTTGTCCCAATCTGAACGTTTGTTGTTCACGAGTTTGGTCAGTACGTTACAAAGGATCTTATTAGTGCTTTCAGCCTGACCATTGGCCTGAGGATGATATGGTGCAGATTTCTTGTGAATCACCATAAAATCCTGTAACAAATATTCAATGACTTGGTTTAGAAAGTGAGTTCCTCGATCGCTCACTAACTCTATAGGCAATCCATATCTTGTAAAGACATTCTCAAATAAGAATTTTGCAGTTGTGTGTGCATCATTCTTTTTCGTGGCTTTTGCCTCTACCCATTTCGTAAGATAATCTGTGGCAACAATAATGTATTCAGCATGTGTACCTTTTGCAGGGGGGTTAATGGGTCCTACAAAGTCTATAACCCACTTTGAAAATGCACGTCCTCCCATCATGGGTTTCAATGGCATTTCATCTCTGCGAGTAGGAAACTGAGTTCTTTGGCACACATCACATCTCTTAACATAGGTATGAGCATCCAAGTGAAGAGTGGGCCACCATAATCCTGCAAAGAGGATGGCTTTGATTATCCTATCTGGTCCAAAATGACCTCCTACAACACCTTGGTGTGCAGTCTCTAATATGCTCAGATAATCGCTTTCATGAACACATTGTCTTAGATATCCATCTCGTCCTCTTTTTTATAGATTATCGCCAATAAGTGAATAGTCGTGAGCTTCCTGCTCTAGACTGCGTTGTCGAGCTAAGGTCATTCCTTGAGGGAATGTGTTCGTCCTCAAGTATGTCACTAACGATTCACTCCAGTCTGGTGTGAGAGACACGTGATATAATGTAGCATGCTCTACTGGTGTTCTTTCACAACAAACATGGCATTCTTTACACAACTTAGACATCTGCTTCCATTGAAGGCCAATATACTCCTAATCTATGCAGAGTCTGTAATGTTCGATGTTTTGAATGATGTTGCTTTAATGCACCTATGTGTGCTAATTGCAACCAATTCGCATGTTCTGATTCATCTACACAACAAGCAAGAATCTTTTGATTATCCTGTTTATATATGCTTCCTGCCATTATTTGGTATCTCTGAGACTTGGTAATCTCTCCCTCTTTGATCTTTATCCTAGGATTCTTGGGTCCATATGTGAGAATAGGGACTATAGGCTTAGCCCATTCTGGTGCTATCTCAAGATTAAACAAATAAGCATCTGGTAATTCATCCGCTATTCCTTGAGGAGCTTCTCCTGAGGTTAATCTTGAAAGGTGGTCAGCTCTAAGATGTGTCTTTCCTTTCCTGACTACGACTTCAAAATCATACTCCATGAGTAATAGAAACCAACATATCAATCGTCCTGTGTTACATGGTTTGTTGACTAGGTACAATAGGGCTTGATGATCTGTAAAGAACTTGAACTTGTTTGCCAACAAATAATGTATGAATTTCTTTACCGCGTAGATCATCCCTAATCCCTCTCGTTCCGTCGTGGTGTAATTTCTTTCTGCTGCGTTCAATTGTCTGCTCGCGTAAGCTATGGGGAGATCTATGTTACCTTCATTCGTGGGTTGTGCTAACACACATCCTATGGCGTAGTTGGATGCATCCACATGTACATGGAATGGCTTACTCCAATCTGGGGTTGTCAATATAGGTGCTGAGCACAAGCGTCGTTTAAGTTCATTAAATGAATTTTCACATTCATCTGTCCACTCAAAATGAGTTAAAAGAGAGTACAATGGCTTGGCTATGACTGCGTACATGTGTATGAATCTCCTATAATAAACGCAATGGCCCATAAACGCTTGTACCTCTTTGATGTTCGTCGGCCTAGGTAAATCTGCAATCACCTTCACTTTTTCCTCATCCGTAGAGATTCCATTCTTTGACACAATGTGTCCTAGAATTTTGCCTTGTCTGACCATGAAAACGCATTTTTCTGGGTTCAAACAAACCTGATATTCTCGACATTTGTCAAATATTTGTCTTAGCTCGGGAATATGCATCTGCCTAATGTTAGAATGAGCACATATGTCATCGACATATACTTCCAAACTCTTGCGTAAGAATTCCTTAAAAACATGACACATGAGTCGCTGGAATGTGGCGGGTGCATGCCCATTCGGTGGCAAATGCCGTCTTGTGTTGATCTTTTGGAGCAATGGCTACTTGATTATAGCCTGAAAAACCATCAAGGAAGCTGTAAACTTCCTTGCCCGCAACTCTTTCCAATAAGTGTTCCGTGATAGGAAGAGGATAACTGTCTCTAATCGTGGCGGCATTAACTTTTTTAAGGTTAATACACACACGCAATTTTCCGTTCTTGGGCACTACCAAATGGGGGATACCCATTCGGTATGCTCAATTTCATAAATGAATCCTGCTTCTATCAGCCGATCTATCTCCTCTTTAATCTTCGCAGAGTAGTTATCATTGTACGTGTAAGGTTTCTATTTCATAGGTTTTGCATCTGGAGTCATAGGGATTCTATGAGAACATATGTCTGGATCTACTCCTTTTAGGTCTTTGTAACTCCACGCGAACACATCTCTATATTCGCGCAATAGGGCAACTAGCTCTTCTTCTTCTTCCTTCGTCAAATCATGCCCTATGTATGTACATTTTTCCTCTTCTCCTTCTATGGCTACTATTATTTTCTTGGTTTTCTCTCGGTTATCATATACTTGTCCGTCATTCGCCTTTCTATTCGGCATTCGTACCATGATTCTTCTATCTTCGATTTCATACTTCTTGAAGTTCTCGGGTACTTCAAATAAAGATTCTTCTTTTTCTGACATGGTTTCTTTCTTCTTTCTTTTCTTGCCTTCACTCTTGTTAGTCACTTCTGTGGCTAACCTCACATCATTCATAATTTCTTCCTGTTTCTGAGGGTGAGTTTCGACTTCGTGAAAATATTCTTCCTCTGATGCAAAGGGTGAGTCCATGATAATTGATTCTAAATCAAAATCACTTGCATCCTCAAATGCATCAGTGTTAGGTTCACACTCTTCTAAAATTGAATCGCACATGATTGGCTCTATCGTGAAAACTGATATGTCATAGCCATCCTCGTCACAGTGGGGTGTCCATTGTTCTTCATTGATGGCTACATCCATGGTTGCTAGGATTTCTGCCCAACCATGGGGTTCAAACTCTTCGTCTGGAAATACTACAGGTGCATAAGCTGGATCCTGAAGGGTTCGTGGATGTTGTTCTGCTCCTAAGGTCTTGGCTTCTAACCTTTCTTCCTCTTGTTTGGCTACTTTACACATCCATAAGTGAGTATCTTGTGCAACCAAGAAGGATCTGATTCTAATGAGTGCACGGATTCCGTCTCTACCTGAGTCTTATGGATGGGATTCCATTGTATTGGGGGTACATCTCGATGTGAATAGTCTTTAAGATTGACTTTGGTAGTCACTCCTAAATATTGCAAGTACAAAGAATTAGTTCCCCAATCTTGTACAATTTGCAACTGACGCATGAATGGTCGTCCCAATATCATCTCATAAGCATGATTTTTTGCAAAGTCACAAATGGCGAAAGTATGCTCAAATTCTACACCACAAGTGGTGAGAGATATTCTTTCTAGTAAGCCTAATGGTTTTTCTATGTGTCCATCAGCCATTTGTAGCTTCATGCTGGTGGGTCTTAATGCTGGCTTACCCCAATGTTTCCATAAAGCGGTGGTAGCTATGGCTACTCCGGCTCCTGAATCTAAGATGGCTTTCGTGGTGTAGCCCTGATGGGTTATCGGAAGATAAGTGTTACCTTCCTCTCCTTCGCTTACATCTCCAATCTTTTCTACAGGTATCTCTGGTACCTTCTTATGTGATCCTATTTGTGAGGGAGTAGTAGCAAGCTCGGGGAATTGATTTGCTACATGCTTCCACAATTCTGGTTTAACCTTTAACAACTCCTCTAGAGTAAGGTTACACTGTACTTTGGTATTCTTGATCACTTCCGTGTTTCTAGGGATTACTGATTCTTCATTCCTCACTATTATCGTGGGTGCTCTCATACTAATAGACTTTGCTTCCCAAGGTCCTGTGAACTGAGGTAATTCTTGCAAAGAATTGGACTCAAATCCTGTGTGTTCACTCAGTTGTTCTTCCTCTACATCATCGTAAATAGAGGGAATGTCTTGGGGAAATTGTTCCTGCAAGTCATCTATTTCTTGAATAGGAGGATGGGTTCCTTGTTCTTTTATCCATTTCTCTTCTTGGATTTCCCTCAAAAATTCATGTGAGTATTTATGTATGGAAGACAAATTGTCTTGACTTTCTGTATTGGGTACTTGAGACAGGGATGGTGCATTATTTTCCTGTGTCTCTGGGACAATATGGTTCCTGTGCTGATCCTTTTTCTCTTTGCTATCAATCAAATATTTTAGCCTCTCCATTATTCTTTGAAAGTGTAATTCCGGTTTTGCCATGTTATTCCAATTAAGATATCTAGAGGCTTCGAACAAAGCTTGTGCTAACTCTACCATCTTCATGCAAAGTTTAGTTCTCTCAATTTCTAGATCAGCTCGTGGGTAGTTTTTGCTCATTTCAGCTACCTGAGGTCCCTCTTTTAATCTAGCCTGATATGCACGAAACATCATGTCTAGATTTTCTGGTATGGGTTCCGCTAAAACTGATCCTGATTTCTGAGCTGGATTCTCTTGATTCAATTCCTGTGAAGTCAATTCTAGGATTTTGGCTCTAGATTCCTTCAAACTTCCTTCCAACTCAGTTATCTTTTTACTCCACTTTCTCTTTATTCTTTCTCTAGAATCTTTCCAAGATTTTGTCTTTTTACTGCTAGATTCTGCAACTTCACTACTTCCAACTACTTTCTCCTGATTAAGCTATTGGTTCTGTAAGAGCACCTGGGCTCTTGTGATAGCTTGAATAGGCACGTATGTAGGGTTGGATCCATCTGCGTTATTTACAATACCTATCACGTTGATCGGTGTCACATTCGAAGCATTAACAGGGTTCTTAGGACAATCTTTGATTATGTGCTCTTTGCCACAATCGGCACAAAAGCCTTGGATGTTATAGTACTGTGATTGTCCTGTTATCGGAGGATGTGGACAATCCTTTATGAAGTGATCTCCTTGGCACCTAAAGCATGGTCCTCTAGGGCCCTGTGGTCTCTGGTGTCTTACTTGGGGCCGTGGATTTGGGTTTGTGTACATCACATTAGCATAATCCGGCTCCCAACTAGGCTCCACTGGTGGACTATCGTAATGATATGTCTCCACGTGTTCTGGTGACTCCGTGTAATATGCGGGTGGACTATCTACATGCGTAGAGTCAAAACTGTTTGAGTTCGGGTCACTCTCTATGATCAAAGGTGAAGAAGGCACTAAGGCCCTACTTAGGTTCTCTTCTGCAGCAGCGTATTTGATTGAGATGACATTTGCGGGTGGGGGTGGCTGCTGAGCTAAGACAGGTTGAGGTCTCTGTTGAGCCTGGTATGGGTAGTTCTGAGGTGGCCTATAGTAATAAGGTTGAGCATTGTATTGGCCTTGATACCTACCTGGCTGTGCGTATGCTTGCGGGTAGTTCTGTCTCACGGTTTGTTTGTTGTATGGGCAGTCTTGAGCTGTATGATTCGTGTATCTTCTCTCAATTGTACAGTATTGGCCACTAGGGTTGGCTTGTGGTTGTGGTGCATTGGGACACACATTTGCCATATGATCATCACCACAGGTGTAACAACGCTTGTTCATTAGTGCCCTAGGTTTGCTAGAAACTCCTAGTTTCTGGGCCACTTTTTCTGTTAGGTCTTCTATTGAGTTAGATAATTTTGTGGATGCTAAAGATGAACAGTCTGAATCCTTATAGACCTTTGAGAGTTCCAACTCATCTCCTAAGTTGTCCTCAATGTCTATACAAATTCTTACACATTGCTCTAGCGTTCTGGGTTCTTTCAGGTACACATAGGAGCGTAGTTTAGAGCTCAACAAGCCATCTAGAAACAATGACACTTGCTTGGCCTGTGAGGGTAGCTCTTGCATTGGACATCGTTCAACATATTGTCTAAACCTACGTCCTGCCAGTCTAACTGTCTCCTGAGGGGTCTGTTTGAAGCTATGAATCAATGAAGACGTGTCATGTCTAATCCCACTTTTAGAGAATTCAGTGATGAAGGACTCTAAAAAGTGATGGATGTCTCTAAATTGCCTTTGTTGCAATGGTTGGAACCAAGTTAAAGCGGTGTTCTTTAACGTTAGTCCAAATGCGTTGTATTGCGTGAACATGTCTTCAACTTGTTCGGCTCTTAGTACTTGCTTGAATTCTGCGACATGGTCATAGGGATCTCCTGTCCCATCAAAATAATTCTTCATTGATTTTACTAATTGAGTGGGTCTCAATATTCTTGCATGTTCACGTGGTCTGGGTAGAGGAAAATCATCTCTACCACCTGGTATTCCATGATCTCTTTGTCTATCCGCTCTATTAGTGTCCGTGGTTGTTCTATCTCTCCCTATGGGATGAGTGAAGCTTACTTCGAGTCTTTCTTTATTCTTTTCTCTTTGATTTCCAAGGGATGATGATGTTCCTGCTCCTTGTTGGCTTGTATTCATGTTCGTTCTAGATGGAGGGAATACCAATTCACCTCTCCATGTGTATGTGTTTTTTGCGTGGTCAGGTACCACAAAGACTCTTTCTGAAGTCTCATCCACGTATACAACCTTTCCAGGTGTATCCGAGTCCTTGAACTTGTATATCGTGATGATACCTACCTCACTAAGTAGTTCTGTCTTGTATCTCCAAAAGGCTTCATCGGTTTCTTTATTTACAAACAACTCTATGCTTCTGTTGTCCTGAGGGATCCATTCTGGGATTAGTACTCGTGTCAGTACAGATTTCCCTCTAGGTGTTCTAGGCTCTTCTAATGGTTCTTTTCCTTGAGATTTAGCCTCCGTCTCTAATTGAATTACGCCAAACTCATTCGTATTGTTTGGCTGCGTACTTAATATGTACATTGTTCCTTCCTTGTCTATGTATGCGTCTCTCTCGAATTTCACCACTGGATGTTCCAATCCAATGGGTTGATTGGGGTTGTGCATTTGCACCACTTGCCTTCGCAAACCATCCTCATAGATGCGAGCACCTAATCGGTTGGTTCGGAGAAACTCTAGTTGAGTCCTATAGGGTCCTTCTGGTTTTTCTAAGTATGCTACATTTGACCCTACTTCTGGTCTTTCTGTGCTAAATGCCATTTCTGATTCACTCGTGTCTGAGTTCTCGTAGAGATAACTAGTGTTCAATTGTTGAGCCCACGATCGTGCAGTAGTTCTTACACTTGCCTCTGATGATCTAAGGCTTCGTCGGTCTGACTTACCTATGTGTTTGCCCGATCTAAGGTTCATTAATTTTGTTCCTTGCACACTCAGTACACGCTCAGATCGTCAATGATTCTTTGTTATTACTTTCTTGATTCTTTTTAGATTTCTTTAGATTCTTGTCTTAATGTATGCGTTAGGAATTCGACTTTCTGTGGTACTTTGAGTTCTCGTTCCGTCAGACTTATGTTCTTTCCTTTAGGTTTTCGTGTCACACACCTTTATCTTTAGTCTTGGACTTGATAAATTTAATTCTCTTGAACTTGAGGCGTTCCTATCGTCTTAACTTCACAATGCTAACGTTTATCCTAAGCTAAGAATTGACTGAGGGGGTTGAGTAATCTTCCAACCTCGAGTCAGCTTTTCTGGTTGCTCTGATGCCCAAGAAGCCGCACTTCCCAAGCTTTATGCCCTTCACTGCCTTGCCTTGGTTGCCCTTGATTGCCCTTGCTAGACCTGGAAAAATTCAATATTAGACCAATTCATAGTTGGATGATCAAGCACTTGAGTATATACACCTTTTAAGTCCCTTCCCTTTTGCCCAACTTTTCAATGTTTGCCCCCTGGCTTTCTAGTCCCAAACTAGGTCAACCTCAAAATAGCTTGTCTAAAGATAGATGTATCCTTTAAGAAAAAAATTGTTGAGGTCACGTAGTACTCGTAAAGAGCTTTCTAACGAGCTATTAAGCTCAAAAAACGGACTTCGGATGAAAACTTATGACCGTTCAGGCCCTGGGGGGTAAAAACTGACAAACAGGTTTTTCTCCAAATATGAGCTAAGGGGTCTCCTATGAATATAATCACCCAAAAATTTCCCAAAAATAGCCCCAAAATTGGCCAAAAAATGAAACCCTAAAATTTGTGTTTGGGGTGGACAATCGCGATGGCGTGAGACAATCGCGATGGTCTGGGACCGTCGCGATGGCGTGAAGGTGAACAATCGCGATGGCGTGATGCGCGAACCGTCGCGATGGTCTGAAGTGCACGGTCACGATGGTCCAAAAGTGAGCAATCGCGATGGTCGAGGTGAGTGAACAATCGCGATGGCGTGAAGTGTGAACCGTCGTGATGGTCTAGCTTGCCACGTGGCACCGTCCGTGCGATGGCGTGAGCCAATCGCGATGGTGTGGGGTCAACCGAATAGTCGCGATGGTCCACAAACCGTCGCGATGGTCCAAATGAACCGTCGCGATGGCGTGAGACCGTCGCGATGGCGTGAGACCATCGCGATGGTCCGGCCGAGCCGTCGCGATGGCGTGAGCCTATCGCGATGGTGTGACACAATCGCGATGGTATGAGACCGTCGCGATGTTCCACCAAAGTATGAGTTTTTGCAATGCAAGTATGGATTCCTAGAGGCGCAAGTGTGCTCTACATGCTGGTGTGGTTGCCTTCTTCAAATTCCGTACTTTGCAGACCATCGCGATGGTCTGACACAGTCGAAAATTTCTGACAAAAACTAAAAATTTTACCTTTTCCAAGATTTCCTGATGCACTGGAGCTCTGTACCTGCAAGAAAACTCAAGAAAACAAAAGTACACACAAGCACAAAAGCTCTCTCTTACTCTCTCGCATGCACAAATGAGGGGAAATGAGGAGAATGGGTGGATATGGTGAATTTTTTGATTTTTTTGGAGATGAAGATGATGATGCGGTGATGAAGATGGAGTGTGGGGGAGGTGAAAAACACTAAAAACTAAGTAAAAACAACAACAAAAACTGAAATTTTTACCTTCCAACGCTACTTCTTGCTATACTCTTACCATCACACATTCGTCCTAGACTCGATCCCCGACAACGGCGCCAAATTTGGTGTTGCTCTAGCACAATGGTGAGAACCACGTTAAGAAGCTCCACCTCCTTAATGTCAATCCGCGGAAGAGATAGGAGTGATATGAAGATCGTGAATGTGAGATGAAGTGAGAGTGAAGGTGAGAAGCATAGAAATGCACACACACATACACACACACTACGAAGAGACAAGCAAGACACAATGGAAGGTGAGGAATCAACTCTATTACTCAAGAACACTATTACAAGCTCAAAAGAACTCTAACCTCAAACAAGCTAACCTCAAAAATGAGCTCTCTAGCTCTTTTTATAGTTTCTAGACTAGTTTTGACCGGTTTCACATCTAGTGACCGGCATAGTTAAAAAATAGGTCCTAGATGCTATTTGAAAGGGTAAACGGTGTCTAAAAATAACGAAAATTGATACGCTTGTTCTACCTAAGCTCCTCAAGCTCGAGGACTCCTCAGCTTGCACAAAATGGAGCTATGGATTACAAAATGGGGTTTTCTATGTTACATATGTTACAATAGTGATAAAAATCACTGTTGGAGGTTTTTGGAAAGTATTTGAAAACATAATTCTTTGAAAAAAGATTTGACTGGCTCCCTGCTCCGTCGTTACATGCTTCCGCGTCTTCTATGCCTCTGGCTGCTTCCAATAGGTAGTCTTCATGTATATATCCTTTCCTTGAGAAGGGTAACCTGTGAGACTTACCAAATTGACAAGCACCACACTTGTAAATCATATGTTGCTTGGATACATTAGGTATCCCAAGCACACATTGGTCCCTGCACATTTGTTTCAAGGTTCTTTCTCCTATGTGCCCTAACCTTTTGTGCCAAATCTCAAGCTCTGAAAGTGTTTGATCTTTATAACTGTATAGTGCAATATTCTTTGTGTCTTCTAGCTCAAAAGTGAAAAGTCTACCTGATTTTTCTCCTTTAGCTATTCTTTTGAATCCATGTCTTGGGTCCTCCACAAATGCTCCATATTGATTGAATCTGACCTGCAAACCTTTCTCTACAATCTGACCAACACTCATTAAGTTCTTTGTAATTGTTGGTACATAAAGTACCCTGCTCAACAAATTCTGATTACCATCACAAGTCTTCACATTTCCAACTTTAACCACAAAATGCTTTGTATCATCACCTGTTTGGACTTGGTGTTTACCTTTTGGTTCCTCAAGATCAGAGAGTAGTGCCACATTACCAGCCACATGATTTGAACACCCTGAATCAATCTCAAATAAGTGATCATCATTTGTACCTGTCTTTGAAGTCATGTTCATGATTAGAAGAGAGTCATACTGCTCTTCTGTGTAGTTGTTGTAGTCCCTTCTAGTTTTGAATCCTCCTTGGTAGTTGCCATTGTAATTGTTGTTGTAGTTGTTGTTGTAATTGTTGTTGTGGCCTTGGTGATTGTTGAACCTTCCTCTTGACTGTGAGTATCCACCTCTTTGGTAGCCTCTTCCTCTCTGATTTTTGTAATTTCTGAAACACTCATCTGTGGTATGATTTGATAAACCACAAATGTTACATGGTGATGAATTATAGGGTCTCCCCCTACCTTGCTTACCTCCTCTGCCCCTTCCTCTTGAAGATCTACCTCTCCCTGCATAGTTGGCTTGGGAGGTAGAGCCTTCATCTTCCATCTTCTTACTCTTGCCTTTATCCTTAGATTTCTTATCAGTGTATAGGGCAAAAGAGTTGTTACCTTTGGATGTATCTCCACTCTTGGTGAGCTTTGCTTCATGTGTAAATAGTTTACCCATGAGAGTTGTAAGATCTGGAGTGTGCATGTCCATGTAGAGATCCATTGCAGTGGTGAAGCTTTCCCACTTGTCATCAGCCTTGATTCCATTGATTACCTGCCTCACAATTTGTTCTTCTTCAATCTCTTCTCCTATGCTTGCTAACTGATCTGCAACATCTTTGATCTTAGTCACAAATTCTGAAACAGCTTGTTTAGGTTGCTTCCTTAGTGTTGTGAATTCAATAATCAACAGATTTTTCCTAGCCCTTGTATTGGAGGAAAAATATGATGACAGAGTTTCCCAAGTCTCTTGGGAAGTCTTGCAATTTCTGATATGTGGAAAAAGAAAATCAGATATAGAGTTGAGTAAATAAGACCTTGCCAATGCATCCTTTGCACACCATGTGTTGAGCTTTTCTTGTTCTTCCTTGGTTGGCAATCCTCTTGCTTTGAATGAGGGCAATTCCTCATCTCCTGAGATGTATCCATAGAGACTCCTTCGTTGTAGGTAGGTCTTCATTCTTAGAGACCAAGCTTGATAGTTGTTCCTATCCAATTTATCAATGAATGAAGGAAAACCATCTCCCATTTTACCTTATTTGCTCTGATACCACTGTTGGGAAAGATGGATGGATGATCCAAGAGACTGAGTAGGTACTGCTAAACCTACTTTGTACCAGCCCTCTTTTGCTTCAAACTTGATTAGTAGACTTCCTAAGCATTCCAATGACACCAAGAAATGGGTGTGTTATGTTTAAATCAAAACAGATAACTTTGAAAATCACAAACTCAAGAAAACATTCTATTTTGGTCTTGACACCTGCTGGATGTTTTGCTCAGTGTGACCAGCACAGTAGCAATTGATAAAATTCCTTCTAGGGGTATTTAATTAGCTTAGTAAGCTACCATTTTCAAGTGGAATCATGTAAAAAGATAAACTATGCTAAGAGAAATCAATTTAGCAAGATTAGCTATACCCCCGACTTTTTTAGGACTGTAGCAGAAATAGACCAGTGAGCACCTTGACACAGATTTCTCTGAATTGGCTGAATAGATTGTCTTCAAATTTTGAGAGCACGTAGTAGGCTTCAAGCTGAATCCACGAAGCTTTGAATCACTGAATTTGGTGGAGTATTGACCGAGATATGCCCTTGACAAGTTGACAGACTTTTGAGTAGACTAGCAGAGAACACAGAGATGAATGATGTAAATGTATCTATAAATTAACACTTGTGTACAATCCCATTGGCATGAATAACATTGCCTAATGGTGTAGAGAGGTGTAGGCTATGGTATAGTCCTCACACACACTCAATTACAGTAGAATGAAGCTCGTGAGTGAAGTGATCTCACACGACTTCTTCATATCCATTTTTATAAGAAATGACTAAAAGTTTGAATTCAAATTCAAACTTTTGGCTCCCTATGATCAAGCTCCTAAATGCTTGGAGATATTCTCTCAATCAAGTGAGTTACTTTTTCCATGAATCACTTAGGTAGGTGATTACAAAAGATTCTCAGTCAATATGACTTCTACAATGAGATAAAGTGGTAATTAACCACTAGCATATGTTCCTATGGTTCTTCATGTATGTAGAGTCTTCATGATATCTTCCAAGCCAAATGTGTAGGCTTGTGATTTACACCAACATATCCTCTGTGAGAGGTTCTTGATATAACTTGACTCGACAACCACTGATATAGTTTGGCAAGATATCACCTTCTAAAGTGGCCAATTGAACTGCTCCACTAGTGGAGATTTTATTAATGATCATGGGTCCATATCCTCGTTTCTCCAATTTTCAGGCATGTTGCTTTAGCATATAAACCAGCACTAGGTCTCCCTCTTTCAATCCTTTATCTTTGATGTGTGCATCAAAGTATGCCTTTTGTCTTTTCTTTGCAGCATAGATGCCTGTTGCCGCTCGTAGCCTCGTCTCACCTAAGCGTTCTAGATCAAAGATCCTAGAGGATAACTCGTGTCCATTCCACGCATGCTCTTGTGCTACTTTTAAGGTTGGGATTAGGAAATCCAAAGGTAGCACAACATATTGTCCGAAGACCATCTGAAATGGGGTGGCATTGAGTATCGTTTTATAGGCAACTCGGTAAGCCCAAACAGCATGATGAAGTTGTTTGTCCCAATCAGAGCATTTGTTATTTACTAGTTTTGTCAGTACATTACATAAAATCTTATTTGTGCGCTCGGCTTGTCCGTTAGCTTGTGGATGATAGGGGGCAGACTTCTTATGTATCACCAAGAATTCTTGGAGAAGATTTTCAATGACTTCATTCAAGAAGTGTGTGCCTCTATCACTTACTAACTCTATTGGTAATCCATATCTCGTGAACACATTCTCAAATAAGAACTTTGCCGTTGTTTGAGCATCATTCTCTGTTGTGGCTTTGACTTCTACCCACTTTGTGAGGTAATCTGTGGCTACAATAATGTACTCTGCATGGGAGTTTCTAGCGAGGGGGTTAATAGGACCTACAAAGTCTATGCCCCACTTCGAGAATGCATGTCCTCCCATCATTAGCCTTAGAGGCATCTCATCTTTTCTTATCGGATATTGTGCACGTTGGCATGTGTCACATTTCTTCACATAGGTATGTGCATCCATATGAAGAGTGGGCCACTAAAGTCCTGAGAATAGAATGGTCTTGATTACTCTGTCAGGCCCAAAGTGTCCACCTGCAACACTGCTATGGGTAGTCTCTAAGATTTTCAAATAGTCTGATTCATGAACACACAATCTTAAGTAACCATCTTTGCCTCTTTGGTATACGTTATCTCCTATGAGGCCATAGTCTTGAGCTTCTTGCTCTATGCTTCGTTTCCTTGCTAGACTAGCCTCATTTGGTAATGTTCCTGATCTCATGAATTCTACCAATGGAGCACTCCAATCTAGAGTTAACGACATGTGATAAAGGGTAGCATGCGCCACTGGGGGTCTCTTCTGGCACACTGGACAATTCTTGATCCACTCGTGTATTTCTTTATCCATACTAGGCCAATACACTCCTAAATGTTTTAGATTGTGCAATGTTCGTTGTTTAGAATAGTGATTCCCTAGAAATCCTTCATGGGCTTGTTGCAACCAACTACTATGTTCATCGTCCTCGACACAACAAGCTAGAACACCTTCCGTGTCTTGTTTATACATGCTTCCTTCCAATATTTGATAGCTTTGTGACCTTACAATTTCATCCTTGTTCGTCTTCACACTCTTATTTGCAGGTCCAAAGGTTAGGATTGGTACCAACGTATTTGCCCATTTAGGAACAACTTCTAGATTGAACAGATAAGCGTCGGGCAATCCATCACAAACTCCCTACGGGGGCTCTCCTGAAGTGATGCATGAAAGGTGATCTGCTCTGAGGTGAGTCTTACCTTTCCTAACAACCACTTCAAAGTCATATTCCATTAGTAAGAGGAACCATCTTACTAAGCGTCCAGTATTCCAGGGTTTATTGACCAAGTATAATAAGGCTTGATGATCCATGAAAAACTTCAACTTGTTGGCCAATAGATAGTGTCTAAACTTCTTTATGGCATATACCATGTGTAAGCCTTCTGTTGTATGAACAAAAAATCTACTGAACAACAAATCTACTCTAAGAGAGTAACCTAAGCAATTCTAAGAGTCTAATCAAACCCACAAGGGGTGAGAGATGCCCATCTCCACCCAACCAACTCCACCCATATATATACCTCAAGGCCAAGGGGGGGAATGTGAGGAGAGCTTGCCAAGTGTCCTCTCCACATGGATGCTAATCCAAGGCCTTCTAACCTTGGAAATCACATGGAATCACATGCCTCTCACATGGATTCTAAAAGGATTTCTCCCAAGCTTGTACGTACAAGTCTCAAGGCTTGAGAGGCCTTCCTAAGGGTTAAATACCATACCCTTAGGAAATATCAATCCTAAGGGTCAAAACCCTTCAATTGGGAGTAAATAAATCCAAATAATTCAAGGGTTCAAACCACACTCTTGGAGACACTTTCCCAAGGGTTTCCAAATAGAATCCAAAGGTTCTCCAAGTGGTTTTGGACCCTCAAAAACCATGTCTTTGGTCACTTTGACCCATAGTTATACAACATTCTTCCCCCCTTTAACATTTTTGTCCTCGAAAATGTGTGCACGTATATTATGTGGAGTATTCCCCCGTGCCCCATGATCTTTTCTATAGATCATGGCTTTTTTCATCTCTCTGATTTGCTTCTTTATCAGAAGGAGATTCTATCTCATACTTGATCTGAAAAGAAGGAAATCCACTTGTGGGGCTAATCCTTGCCCAAATCATTACTTAGCTTTGCATGTGAAACACTAAATCAAATGCTAAGTATGGATGATAAGGGTGGATTAAAACATCCCTGCCTAATTCAATGTTTCCCTATGTCTGAACCCCGCATCCATAGTACAAACATATGAAGTAGGTGGATTGCAAAAGTCTCCAACTAATTTGCTATGCACCACTCGGGTGTGGACCTAGCAAAATAGATGGATCTTTTACTAGTTCAAGGCTTTGAGAAGTCTCATTAAATTCAGGTTGATCAAAACATCTAAATAAGATGTTTCTGAATATTTTCTACTTCTTAATCAACATCTACTGATCCTTTTTCCAAATATAGAACTACCATGTCCTATTGTAATTTAGAGTCAAGGTAGAATGTAGGAAAGAAGTGATTCCATTCTTTAGGCAATGAACCTCAAAATGATTTTTCCAAGACTTTCTCAAAAGCCTTGACTTGTTTGGAATGGTTAGAATCTATAAACGATTCCTAAGATTTTTACTTCAAACTCTTTTAAGAGAACTTTTTAGATTCTTCATCCATTGATCTTAAGCAACATTAGATGGATGAATGAATTCTCTTAAACTTAAGTGTCTTTTGAAATTGAAGGGGTTCTATATAGAACATCTATCTTTTGATGTTCAATTTGGTTATCCACTCCATCTAGCTAAACCTGATCTAGGAGTGACTTTGAAGATTCCTTCTAAGTCAAATCCAAGGTCTGGAAAAGCAAGAAGGAAGAACCAAAACTCGATGTAACGGTTCAACTTTTGAAACACTAAAATGATTTGAGTCAAATCAAATGAGACTCAAAACTTTAAGGATTTAATCTAGCTAATGGTTTGAAGCATTGTTTCTATTGAATCGAAATTCTGAAGAAGATCCATTGGGTAAAGTTTAAACCATCATCCATCTACCAGACTTTAGTGGTAAAAAACATCGGTGTCTCGAGCCATCAAGTTTTGATGATGTTCAACTTTACTATGATGCTTCAAATATCTTAATTAAGAAGTTAGTCCTTTTCAATCTTTTGAGACCCTATAGACTGGAATACCAAGTCTAGTATAAATCTCTTACTTTAGGAGACTGATTACCTTGTTGTACTATCAACAAGATGTTTTGGAGTAACTTAGTCTAACCCCAATTACGTAAATAACTAAGTCAATCTTTTTTAAATATCTTCATTCTAAAAGATATTAACTCACTTAGTTGTATTTGTCAACTAAGTGTTTTATCCAAGATTGACTTAGTCAAATTTACCTTTCTCGGAAGGATCTTTCCAAGTTCTCTCCCCAGAAATCCATGTAGCATTTCTGATAAAGAACTTCAAAATCCTTAACAAGACTACATTAGTCTTACTGAAAATCTTTATGAAGATCTAGAAAGTGATTTCTCTTCACGATCTTCGGACTTAATTAGTTACTTGATATGGTCATATTCTTGACCAACCTATACTTCATTTTTATCTATGAAGTTTCAGTTTCCATTGGGATGAAGTTTCACTCCAACTCATAAGCCCAAGACTAAAAGATACCTATCATATCAAGGTCTGATGTCCCATACCATCATTCCTACATTAATGTGAATATAAAGGATAGTGTCCCATACCACTATACTTTATATCCAACACTGATGTGTGAATGATATTTATCTTAAAGTCTAGAAGCTTAATCTAACTATAGCCATGGTTTCATGTATTCAGAGAAGCTTGAGTTGGTACACGCAGATGTGTGGGGACCATCAAAGGATTTCAGTATTAATGGTTCAAGATATTATGTGATTTATGTTGACGATGCTACCAGGTGGATCATTATATATGTGAACAAAGATAAATCAGAGGTATTCAATACAATTAAACATTATCATGTGTATGCAGAAAGAATCACAGGTCAAAAGTTGAAGAGACTAAGGTTAGATGGAGGGTGAGAGTATTTCTCTAATGAGTTCAGTGATTACTTGTGGAATGTAGGTATAAAAAGGGAAGTTACTTGCAGGTACTCTCCTCGCAAAAATGGTGGAGCAAAAAGGAGAAATAGAACTCTTGTTGAGTTTGCAAGATCAATGATGAAGGAGAAAAACTATCCCAATTATTTGTGGGTTGAGGCTGTAAATACAGCTACATACTTGGTTAATAGGTTACCATGTAAAGATTTGCAAGGTATGACACCATATGAAGCATCGTGGTGTAAAAGACCTACCTTAGATCATTGCAAAGTATTTGGATGTTTGGCTTATGCATATGTGCCATCTCAGTTGAGGCATAAATTGGAACCTAAAGCTGAAAAGTATGTGTTCATTGGATATGATGATAAGCATATGGGATATAGGTTGTGGAGTCCATCCACAAAGCAGCTCCTCGTATCTAAGGATATTACATTTGATGAACAAGGTACTTGGTATACATGTACACTTAATATTCATGCAGGTGATGAAGAAACCTTGAATCAGAAGAAAGGTTAATCAAAGGTTCAATTTGATGGAGAAGAGAATAATGAAGCACAAGTTGAAGTTGAGGAAGTGCCAAGGTTTGATCCAAAATGTGATGAACCAGAAACTTCAAGAAGTGGAGAACTCAAAAGGTCATCAAGACACAAATGGCAAAATACAAGGTATAGCTATGACACTTCTTTTTTTACTACTAAAGACTATGCTTATATGGTGAAAACAGAGGAAGACCCTTCTATGAAGAGGCAAAAGGTAAGAAAAATTGGGAGAAAGCTATGCAGGAAGAATATGATGCATTGATGGAAAATGAGACATGGGATTTGGTTCCTTAACCGAATAGTCAGAAGATCATTGGATGAAAATCGGTCTACAAGACAAAGAGGTATGCAAATGGAAGTGTGTCTAGGTATACATATGGTATAGATTATGATGAGACCTATAGTCCTGTGGCAAAGATGACAACCATAAGGACACTCATAGCCATTTCTGCATGTAAAGGTTGGAAATTATGTCAATTAGATGTGAAGAATGCTTATAATTTCTTTAATCCTTAAGGTTTATGAAAGCCTCTGCTTACATCAGCCTTCCATTGCATAACTTATAATTTTTTTGGAACCACTTATAATTTCTTTAATCCTCAAGGTTTATGAAAGCCTCTGCTTACATCAGCCTTCCATTGCATAACTTTAACCTTATGGTACTTCAATTCATCTTCTTGGAGTATATAACACATGGGGACTTTCCCCTCCCCTTGAAGAGTTTTCTTCCTCGAAAACTACCCGAGAGCACATTTGAGATAGGTGCTCTTTCAAGAACTCTTTGTCAGAGTTTGAAAGAGTTTACCTAATTACTTATCCATTGAGCCCTCATCAATTAAAAGAAGTATTTGGAGCTTTTTAGTTCATTTCTTCCAAGCTTATTGAACATGTATCCATGAGTTCAAGCTTTGATTATCCATAAATTCGGTGTCCCATACCACCGAATTCACTTTGGTGGTAGTGTAAGTCTAAGTGTCTCATACCATCTAGCTTAGAATTCCACTTCAGTGTAGATAAATTTTAGCTTTTACCTTGTGATCAAAGCTTCTCATCTAATCAAGCGAGAGTTTCACTACTTAGACTTGCTCTTAAAATTGGATTTTCATGTATTTCTTTGCTCATATATATTCTGAAAAGTATAATCAAGATGGTAAATATAAAACTTACAAGCCTAAAAAAGCATTTTGATCCATGATACTTGATTACACTAAGAGGAAGAAAGTTTACTCAATGAGCAATCCCTTAGTAAGAGCTAAAGTTGTCTTCATTAAGGTGAGAGTGTAAACCAGCTGGTGATATGGGACATTGGATTTAAGGATAATGAAAGTTTGAACTCAGGGATTGTAATAAGGTAATTCTATGATCTAAATGTCGGATTGGTTTAGATAGATCTGAATTTGGATACTATTTGGTCACTCTGATATATGGTGAAAGATCTCAAGACTAGACTTAAGCAAAGGTTCTTATGCTCTCTATGACAAGGAATCCACCTAGCTTAGTGGATAAGTCTTAATAGGGGCAAGGAGGAGGTCTTGATTTCAAAACCTATAAGTAGCAAAACCCAAGAGCTCCATGAACGAGAGCATTGTGGACCATTATTTCTAATTGGCACTTTTCCAGATAAAGGGTGGTGGAGAATCAATCCACAAAAGTGTGGTGTGGATAGATTCTGAAACGGATGGTTCTCAACTGATTGTACTTCTCCAAAGGCGTGCTTCTCAACATTGCTTTTGAAAAGAGTGGATTAGAACCAAAGTGGTTGACTTCTGAATTGCTATATATATAGGCATAAGGTTGGAAGGAGAGTCATCAAGCACGTGGTGGTCCTAATAGTTAGTTTGTTGCATTGGTATCATAGCTAGGTAAGCTTCCATGGTGATCTTGATGCCTCATCATTTTCCTCATAAGCATCTATGGAAACTTTTGGATATGGATCATCTTGTGTAAAAGATGATGTTGATTTCATTCTCTTCATTTTGTTTATTCTCGATAATTATTTCATTCATTTCTTCCCCAAACATAAGCTTCTAGAGCCCATTTAACGCACGCATGAAGTTTTCATCTTCTCTTTACCTCTCGGATGCACTTCTTCAAGATTTAAAAAATCATTGATGCCATAGGCGGCTGTTCTAGAATCAATGATGCCAATCATTACTTATGTGAAATACACGCGACATGGGAAATACACGCGACATGGGAAAGTTCATGCATCTCGGGCTACGTACACGTTTTGAATCCGACTCCTTCCATATACAATGCCATGCACAACCACACGAACTAGTATATGGGTGAACATCCAAGACTAAATTTTTTGCTAACTCTACTTTCGCTTCTTTCGTCTCCCGTTGGGAGTAGCAAAATATTCGTTCCTTTCTGCATACGCCGCCAACCTTGGAGGATCGAACTTGGGTGCTAAAGCAATGAGAAGAAACCTGTATACACTCGAACACTAGCAAAAAATCACTCTTTATGCTATAATGCTCCAGAAGCTCACGGGTTTCAAACCGAGGAGCTCTCAAACTGATAAGTTAATCTCACCATGTGAGCTACACCTCTCTGTGTTCAATCGACTTCTCTTGCCAAGAGTAGGAGAGTGATTCAAGAGAATTTTTGTAGATGTTGTTGAAGATAGATGTCTGCAGAAGCACGCGAACATCACAAGGAAAAGAAGCTTGGAGCACAACACACAATACTGTATGTATTACGGGAGAATGTACAAAGATAAGTAGCCCACTAGGGCAATAGGCGAATATACAAGCCGGGGGAAAAAAAAACCTCCTAAAGAGGGAAAAAAGTACCCCGGCAGTCCTAGTGTGTTCACACATCATTACCTAAATATATCAACAAATCCCTCCTGGGAGTGATGCGGTGAACAAGGAGATGGCACTCATGTATAAGGAAGTGCCAAGCTATATGGAAATCACTCCACAAAAGGAAGTAAACCCAAAGCTTTACGAAAAGCTTCAAACTTCTCTCTAGGCAGAGCCTTCGTGAAAAGGTCTCCAATGTTCTCCTGTGTGGGCACATATGCCAAGCTAATCTCCCTAGCAGAGAACCTCTCCCTGACATAGTGATAATGCACCTCAATGTGCTTAGAGCGAGCATGGAACACAGGGTTCCTTGCAATTTCCAATGTGCTCTGATTGTCAGTGAGGATTGTGGTGGCAGAAGACTGACCAACACCCAAATCAGCCATAAAGCATCTGAGCCACACACACTCAACAGTCGTTGTGAAAGCTACCCTATACTTAGCCTCACAACTGGAAGTGGCCATAGTAGGCTGCTTCTTGCTCAAGCAAGATATACATGAGCTACAAAGCATGAAGCAAAAGCCACTAGTGGACACACGAGTGTCATAGAAATTAGCCCAATCAAAGTCAGAAAAAGCATGCAAATCTGGCGGTAGTGATCCCCCCTTGGGATAAAACAACCCAAGTAGCCGAGTACCACTCAAGTAGTGAAAGATGTGGTTAACCGCCTGCCAATGCTTGACTTCTGGGCAATGCAGAAACTTGCTCACCTGTGAGACAACAAACTGAATATATGGCCGAATAATGCATAAGTAAATCAAGCATCCAATAGCCCGCTGATAGAGAACAACATCAAATGCATCTCCAGCATCATGAAGACTCAATCATAAACCTGTCTCCATAGGAGTGGCAATAATCTTATAGTCTTCAAGGCCAAAATGCTACAATAAGGTGTCAATATATTTCGTTTGACAAAAGCCATTCCACCATCAACTTGCATAAACTGAATGCCCAAATAGTGATGCAAATGCCCCAAATCAGACATCTCAAATGAGGCATGCAAATCAGCCTTAAAATTAACAATATGCTTCTCAATAGGTCCAGTGAGCAGCATGTAGTCAACATAGACAACAATGATCAGAAGCACATCATTAGCACACTTAACATATAAGGTGCTTTCAGTTGAACTGTTCTCAAAACCATGTGCAAATAGATAGGCATGTATCTTCTCATACCAAGCACGTGGTGCTTGTTTTAAACCATATAATGCCTTCTTTAACGTGCACACCTAGTTTTCATGCCCTTTTTGCACAACGCCATGGGGCTGAAAAACATACACTTCTTCATGCAAGTCACCATTCAAAAATGTTGTTTTAATGTCCAACTAATGTAGATTCCAACCATGATGAGCTGCAAGTGCACAGATGCTATGAACTGTAGTCATTCAGCAAGTAGGTGCAAAGGTCTCATCAAAATCAATGCCTCTTTCGTGCGCATAACCCTTTGCAACAAGTCTAGCCTTATACCTATCAACTGTACCATCAGGCTTACGCTTCAGCTTGTATACCCACTTAGTCCCAATGGCCTTCTTGCTAGGAGGCAAGTCACATAAAGACCAAGTACGATTCTTCATTATTGCATCATATTCAGATTGCATAGCATCCATCCAATTTTCTAAATTTTGTGCTTCATCAAATGAAAGAGGCTCATTCTCATCACAGAGACTAGATGCAGCCATAGCATAGCAATCTGATGCAAAAGAGGCACTATGAGAGCCTGAACGAGTACGATATGACAGAGATGCATCTTATTTGCTGTCACGCAAAGTTTGCACTAGCCATTTTGGCATAGTTTTTGCCTTCTCAATATCAACTCTCTCATCAACTAGTGCATCATGTAAATCTGCATTAGAAATGGAATGATCTGCCTCATCACATGAAACCTGCAAAGGCTGAGAAGTTGCCTCATTGGGACCAACACTAGACTATCCACTTGTAAAAAGAGGCAGCAAAGTATCATACATGTCTTTGGAGCTAACAGATGTCTCCTTAGTACATGAAAGCAATGTCTGAATAGCATCTTCCACAAAAACAACATCACGGCTAACCATAATGTGTTTAGTCTGTGGATGATACAGATGATAGCCTTTACTTTCATAACTATACCCAACAAAAATACATTTTACTGCTTTATCATCCAATTTTTTGCAATGTTGTTCAGACACTAATGCATATGCCAAACAACCAAAAACACGTAGATGAGCAACAAATGGCTTGCGATCATGCCAAGCCTCATATGGAGTGATAGACTGCAGCGCTTTAGTGGGACACCTATTAAGTACATATGCTACACACATGATAGCCTCAAGCCAAAAACTATGTGGTAAAGCTTGACTGATGACCATACACCTCGCCATCTCCATGAGTGACATGTTCTTTCGTTCAACAACTCCATTCTGTTGAGGTGTATACGACACTGTACACTGGTGTTTTATCCCACGTTCAGCTAGAACTGCATTAAAATTAGAAGACATATATTCCCCCCTCGATCTGAACGGAGGGTGCCCATTTTACATGTTGATAGATTTTCAGCCAAAACCAAAAATTGTTTGAAGCACATGAACACTTCGGACTTTGCCTTCAGTGGATATACCCATGCATGCCTGGAAAAATCATCAATGAAAGTCACGAAGTAAAGATAATTTCCAAAAGAAGGTGTCTGCATAGGAGCACAGACATCAGCACGTACAAGCTGCAATTTCGTAGTAGCCCGAATTGAACCATCTTTTGGAAATGAGGAACGCTGCATTTTGCCCAAAATACAACCTTCACAAACATTTTTTCTAGGTGCCTCAAGTTTGGGCAAAGAGGACACAATTTCATATTTCTGTAGGTGTAGCAAACTAGCAAAATTCACATGACCAAAGTGTGCATGCCAAAGCTTTGCATCTGACATAGCCTGAGAATCATGTATTGCACATGCCGAATCATTCAGATATCTTTCATAGTCTACAATCTTATACAACCCACGACATAAAATGCCAGAAGCAATAATCACATCGCCATTTGAAAGATCATGGACTGTACACCTGTCATCAACAAATCTTACAACCAAGCCAATCTTGGCTAATGCAGAAACTGATAACAGGTTCTTCTTGATCCCTGGCACAAATAAAGCATCTGAGAAAGTGAAAGAACTACCATCAGAAGTAGTCAAAATGATCTTACTACTTGCATAACAGGATAAAAAGAGTTGTTGGCACATGTAACAGTATTCCCTATAGGGGCAGGCTCGAGTGAAGAGAAGAAACTGCATTGCGAGGTAATATGTTTGGTCGCCCCACTATCAAAATATCAAACATCCGAGTCTACTGCAGACACGCACTGCTCATGAGAAGATGGGTCAAAACTACAGACAATAGTAAATGCCCATTCTTCTTCCTGCACAAGATTAGCAGACTCTATTTTTGGTGTAGAGGCCTCTGCAACAACCATTCCAACCTCTTTCTTCTTTGCCTCTTTAACAGCCAGTTTTGGGCAGTTCTTTATGATATGATCATTCCCTTTACAGTACTTGCAAAATAATTTCTACTTTTCTAATTTCTTCTCATCTTTATCTTCCTTCTTTGAATGTGCAGCATTTGCAGATTTTTGCTTACTAGTTGAAGAGCTCCATTTTCCTTTGCCCTTCTGACTAGCTAGGAAAGCTTGATCTGCAACACGCATAATGGACTTGTTCTGCCTGGACTGATCTTCCTGCAGTAGAACAAAGACTAACTCCTCAAATGACAAGGCATTTGGATTGCCTTTCATCATTAACCGAAGAGTAGAAGCAAAACTCTGATATGAATGAGGAATACTATTTACAATGTTCTGCACAAGTGAGCTATCTGGAATAACCTCATCAACAGAAATCAACTTTTCCTTCAAGTATTTAATCTTTGTTAGAAAACTGTCCATAGAATCACCTTCATTCATGTGCTCACTCTCCAACTGTTTTCGGAGGTAAGCAACACAAGCCTCATTCCTATCTTGGTACAATGTGGTAAGTGTATCCCAAGCATCCTTGGTTGTTCTGCAAGAGCGAATATGAGGAATAATGGCATGTTTGACAGACAAAGCTATCAATGCATGTGCCTGGACATCTCTGCCATCCCAACGGATTTGCTATATGGTAGGTGCAGCAGAAACCGCAGCACAAATAGGAATATGCAGAATATCATCATCTTCGACCTTCCACCTCAGCTTCTGTACCTGTAGTTGTAACAGTTGCAGGTGTGATAGGACATTTTTCAACACCCTACACAATGTTCCATAATGCTTTTGCAACCAATACATGTCGCATCATATAAGCCCATAATGGGTAGTTGGTACCATCCAACTTATCCTCAACAGCCAACATACGGAATACATCACTGCTTTCAGCCATGGCCGGTGACTAAAATACCTTGATGCAGAAAATTGATTGTATCTCAAAAAGTTAAACAAAACTACCCATACAAATTTCGCTAGACCTGTAGCAGACTTCGAGACACTTATACTAGAGAACAAAAACCGGTATATACCTTTGGCACAAAAAGATGAAATAGCCTACACAAGCACTATGATAGTGCGTTCAGAGGCCGAAACAAGCTCAGATCACGATTTCAGCACCACATAGCAAAGCTGTTTTGATCTCGAAAACATGCTGAGTATGCTCACCAAAATTCGTACGATTCTGAGACTCCAACCAGAGGAGTGTCGATGGCGCCCTAGATGTCTGCGGAAGCATGCAAACAACATAAGGAAGGAGAAGAAGCTTGGAGCACAACACACGATACTGTATGTATTACTCAAGAATTACAAAGATAAGCAGCCCATTAGGGCAATAGGCGTATATACAAGCCGGGGAGAAAAAACCTCCTAAAGAGGGAAAAAAGTGCCCCGGGAGTCCTAATGTGTTCACACAGATCACTACCTAAATATATCAACAGATGCCGCTCTCAAGTGTCAAACCTGAGACCTCTCAATTGTCCTTGGTCGTGCCAAACAAGGATCCGAGTGTGCAATCACAGCTTGGAATGTTCATTACATAAAATTATCCTTTATACCAACACCTCACCAAGAAGAAAAGTGATCGTGGGATTAAAAACCCATCTTGTTTGGAACCCATGCACATTTAGCTATTATGAAGAGAACAGAACTATCCATAATCAAGTTTCTTTCATCAAGAAGGCTTCTATGTTTCCAAGCGCAAGGATCAAAGCTGAAACTCTTCGAGTGATGGAGTGTTGATATATTTAGGTAGTGATGTGTGTGAACACTCTAGGACCGCCGGGGCACTTTTTTCCCTCTTTAGGAGGTCCCCCCCCCCTTGTATATAAGCCTATTGCCCTAATGGGCTACTTATCTTTGTACATTCTCTAGTAATACATTCATTATTGTGTGTTGTGCTCCAAACTTCTTCTCCTTCCTTGTGTTGTTCGCGTGCTTCCGCAGATGTCTATCTCCAACAATTGGTATCAGATCAGGTCGTCGCTTCATCTAGGGTGCCATCGACACTCCTCCATTTGCAATCTCAAAATCGCACGAATTTTGGTGAGCATACTCAACCTACTTCCGAGATCAAAACCACTTCGCTTTGTGGTGCCAAAATCGCAATTTGAGGTTGTTTCGGCCTCCGAATGCACTATCGCAGTGCTTGTGTAGGCTATTTCATCTTTTTGTGCCAAAGGTATATACCAATTTTTGTTCGCCAGTATAAGCGTCTCGAAGCCTGCTATAGGTCTAGCAGAATTTGTCTGGGCAGTTCTGCTCAACTTTTTGAGATACAATCAATTTTTTGCATCAAGGTATTTTAGTCACTGGCCATGGCTGAAAGCAGTGATGTATTCCATATGTTGGTTGTTGAGGATAAGTTGGATGGTACCAACTACCCGTTATGGGCTTATATGATGCGACATGTGTTGGTTGCAAAAGGACTGTGGAACAATGTGCAGGGTGTTGAAAAACGTCCTATCACACCTGCAACTGTTACAACTGCAGGTACTGAAGCTGATACAAAAGGTGTCGAAGATGATGATATTCTTCATATTCCTGTTCGTGTTGCGGTTTCTGTTGCACCTACCGTAGAGCAGATTTGCTGGGATGGCAGAGATGCCTAGGCACATGCATTGATAGCTTTGTCTGTCAAACGTGCCATTATTCCTCACATTCGCTCTTGCAGAACAACTAAGGATGCTTGGGATACACTTACCACATTGTACCAAGCTAGGAATGAGGCTCGTGTTGCTTACCTCCAAAAACAGTTGGAGAGTGAGCACATGAATGAAGGTGATTCTATGGACAGTTTCCTAACGAAGATCAAAGACTTGAAGGAACAATTGATTTCTGCTAATGAGGTTATACCAGATAGCTCACTTGTGCAGACCATTCTAAATGGTCTTCCTTATTCATATCAGAGTTTTGCTTCTACTCTTCGGTTGATGATGAAAGGCAATCCAAATGCCTTATCATTGAGGAGTTAGTCTCTATTCTATTGCAAGAAGATCAGTCTAGGCAGAACATGTCAATTATGCGAGTTGCAGATCAAGCTTTCCTAGCTAGTCAGAAGGGCAAAGGAAAATGGAGCTCTTCAACTAGAAAGCAGAAATCTCCTAATTCTGCACATTCGAAGAAGGAAGATAAAGATGAGAAGAAATCAAAAAAGCAGAAATTGTTTTGTAAGTACTATAAAGGGAATGATCATATCATAAAGAACTGTCCAAAATTGGTTGCTAAAGAGGCAAAGAAGAAAGAGGCTGGAATGGTTGTTGCAGAGGCCTCTACACCAAAAAAAAAGTATGCTAATCTTGTGCAGGAAGAAGAATGGGCGTTTACTACTGTCTGCAGTTTTGATCCATCTTCTCATGAGTAGTGCATGTCTGCAGTAGACTCAGATGTTTGGTATTTTGACAGTGGGGCGACCAAACATATTACCTCGCAGTGCAGTTTCTTCTCTTCACTCGAGCCTACCCCTACAGGGAATACTGTCACATGCGCCAAGAACTCCTCTTATCCTGTTATGGGAGTTGTTAAGATCATTTTGACTACTGCTGATGGTAGTTCTTTCGCTTTGTCAGATGCTTTATTTGTGCCAGGGATCAAGAAAAACCTGTTATCAGTTTCTGCATTAGCTAAGATTGGCTTGGTTGTGAAATTTGTTGATGATAGGTGTACAGTTCATGATCTATCAAATGGCGATGTGATTATTGCTTCTAGCATTTTATGTCATGGGTTGTATAAGCTCATAGACTATGAAATATTTGTAAGTGATTCGCATGCCTACTATGCAATCTAAATATGATGCAATAATGAAGAATGGTATTTTGTCTTTATGTGACTTGCCTCCTGGCAAGAAGGCCATTGGCACTAAGTGGGTATACAAGTTGAAGCGCAAACCTGATGGTACAGTTGACAGGTATAAGGCTAGGCTTGTTGCAAAGGGTTATGCACAAGAAAGAGGCATTGATTTTGATGAGACCTTTGCACCTACATGCCGTATGACAACTGTTCGGAGCATCTGTGCACTTGCAGCCCATCATGGTTGGAATGTACATCAGTTGGACATTAAAACTGCATTTCTGAATGGTGACTTGCATGAAGAAGTGTATGTTTTTCAGCCTCGTGGCTTTGTGCAGAAAGGGCATGAGAACCAGGTGTGCAGGTTAAAGAAGGCATTTTATGGTTTAAAGCAAGCACCACGTGCTTGGTATGAAAAGATACATGCCTATCTTATTGCACATGGTTTTGAGAACAGTCCAAGTGAAATCCCCTTATATGTTAAGCGTGCTAAGGATGTACTTCTGATCATTGTGGTTTATGTTGATGACATGCTGCTCATTGGTCCTCATGAGAGGCATATTTCTGATTTAAAGGCTGATTTGCATGCCTCATTTGAGATGTCTGATTTGGGGCATTTGCATCATTATTTGGGTATTCAATTTATGCATGTTGATGGTGGAATGGCTTTGTGTCAAACAAAATATATTGACACATTATTGCAGCGTTTTGGCCTTGAAGACTGTAAGCCTATTGCCACCCCTATGGAGACAGGTTTACGATTGAGTCTTCATGATGATGGAGATGCATTTGATGTTGTTCTCTATCAGCAGGTTGTTGGATGCTTGATTTACTCATGCATTACTCGGCTAGATATTCAGTTTGTTGTCTCACAGATGAGCAGGTTTATGCATTGCCGAGGAGTGAAGCATTGGCAGGCAGTTAAGCGTATCTTTCGCTACTTGAGTGGTACTCAGCTACTTGGGTCATTTTATCCCAAGGGGGGATCACTACCGCCAGATTTGCATGCTTTTTCTGGCTCTGATTGGGCTGGTTGCTATGACACTCGTGTGTCCAATTGTGGCTTTTGCTTCATGCGTGGTAGCTCATGTATATCTTGGTTGAGCAAGAAGTAGCCTACTGTGGCCACTTCTTGTTGTGAGGCTGAGTATAGCGCAGCTTTCATAGCGACTGTGGAGTGTGTGTGGCTCAGATGCCTTATGGCTGATTTGGGTGTTGGTCAGTCTTTTGCCACCACCATCTTCACTGACAGTCAGAGCGCATTGGCAATTGCAAGGAACCCTGCTCCATGCTCGCACTAAGCACAATGAGGTGCATTATCATTATGTCAGGGAGAGGTTCTTTGCTAGGGAGATCAGCTTGGCATATGTGCCCATGCAAGAGAACATTGCAGACCTTTTCATGAAGGCTCTGCCTAGGGAGAAGTTTGAAGCTTTCCGCAAAGCTTTGGGCTTACTTCCTTTTGTGGAATGATTTCCACATAGCTTGGCACTTCCTTATACATGAGTGCTAGCTACTTGTTCACTGCATCAGTCCCAGGGGGGATTTGTTGATATATTTAGGTAGTGATGTGTGTGAACACTCTAGGACCGTCGGGGCACTTTTTTCCCTCTTTAGGAGGTTTTTTTCCCCCGGCTTGTATATACGCCGATTGCCCTAATGGGCTACTTATCTTTGTACATTCTCTAGTAATACATTCATTATTGTGTGTTGTGCTCCAAGCTTCTTCTGCTTCCTTGTGTTGTTTGCGTGCTTCCGCAGACATCTATCTTTAACATGGAGGACACTCTTGTTGATATATTTAGGTAATGATACGTGTCAACATACTAGGACCGTCGGGGCACTTTTTTCCCTCTTTAGGAGGTTTTTTTCCCTAGCTTGTATATATGCCTATTACCTGAATGGGCTACTTATCTTTGCACACTCTAGTGGTAATAGATTCAATATTGTGTGTTGTGCTCCAAGCTTCTTCTTCTTCCTTGTGTTGTTCGTGTGCTTCCATACACCTGGAACTCCATCAATTGGCATCAAACTAGGTCGTCATTTCATCTACGACATCATCGACACCCCTCCGATCATAGTCTCAAAATCGCACGAAAATTGGTGAGCATACTCAGTGTGTTTAGGAGATCAAAA
Organism: Ceratopteris richardii; assembly: GCA_020310875.1. Lineage (NCBI taxonomy): Eukaryota > Viridiplantae > Streptophyta > Polypodiopsida > Polypodiales > Pteridaceae > Ceratopteris > Ceratopteris richardii. Next base: position 22,709,052 of record CM035423.1, on the reverse strand, counting down.
CGGCTTCACTTTTTGGTGTTGAAATTGCGATCCGAGCTCGTTTTGGCCTCTGAATGCACTATTGCAATGCTTTTGTAGGCAATTTTGTCTTTTTGTGCCAAAGATATATACAAGTTTTGGTTCACCAATATAAGCATCTCGAAGTCTACTACAGGTTTAGCAAAACTCAATAGGGTAGTTCTGTTCAACTTTTTGAGATACAATCATTTTTTTGCATCACGGTATTTCAGTGAGTGGCCATGGCTAAAAGCAGTGATGTATTCTGTATGTTGGATGTTGAGGATAAGTTCGACCATACCAATTACCCATTATGGACTTATATGATGCATCATGTATTGGTTGCAAAAGGACTGTGGAATATTATACACAGTGTTGAAAAACATCCTATTACACCTGTAAACATAGTTGCTGAAGATGATGCAAACGACATTGAAGATGATGATATTCTTCATGTTCCTATTCGAGCGACGGTTCTTGCTGCACCTACTACAAAGCAAATTCCTTGGGATGGTAGAGATGCTCAAGCACATGCATTGATAGCCTTTTCTGTCAAACGTGCTATTATTCCTCACATTCGCTCTTGTAAAATAGCTACGGATGCTTGGGATACACTTACCACTTTATGCAATGCAAGGAATGAGGCTCGTGTTGATTACCTCCAAAAACAGTTTGAGAGTGAGCACATGAATGAAGGAGATTCAATGCACAGTTTTCTGACAAAGATCAAAGATTTGAAGGAATAGTTGATTTCTGCTGTGCCGTCTTACCTAACAATCCACTTGTGCATACTATTCTGAATGGTGTTCTCGATTCATATCAAAGTTTTGCTTCTACTCTTCATTTGATTATGAGAGGCAATCCAAATGCCTTAACATTTTAGGAGTTAGTCTCTGTTTTGTTGCAGGAGTATCAGTGTAGGCAGAATAGGTCCATTATGTGTGTTGTAGATCAAGCTTTCTTGGCTACTCAGAAGGGCAAAGGTAAATGGAGCTCTTCTACTAGTAATATGAAATCTGTTAGTTATGCACAATCAAAGAAAGATAACAGAGACGAGAAGAGAACAAAAAAGCAGAAATTGTTTTGCAAATACTATGAAGGAAATGATCATGTCGTAAAGAGTTGTCCAAAACTGGTTGCTAAAGAGGCAAGGAAGAAAGAGGCTGGAATGGTTATTGTGGAGGTCTCGACATCCAAAACAGAGTCTGCTAATCTTGTCCAAAATGAAGAATGGGCATTTACCATTTTTTGCAGTTATGACCCATCTTCTCATGAACATTGTATGTATGCAGTAGACTCATATGTTTGGTACTTTGATAGTGGGGCAACCAAACATATTACCTCGCAACACAGTTTCTTCACTTCACTCAAGCCTGCACCTACAAGGAATACTACCACATGCACCAAGCAATCCTCTTATCTTGTCATGGGAGTTGGTAAGATCATTCTCACTATAGTTTATGGTAGTTCTTTTACATTGTCAGATGCTTTATTTGTGCCAAGGATCAACAAGAACTTGTTATCAATTTCAGCTTTAGCAAAGATTCGCTTGGTTGTGAAATTTGTTGATGACAGATGTACAATTCATGATCTGTCAAATGGCGATGTCAATATTGCTTCTGGCTATCCTGGGTTGTATAAGCTCATAGTCTATGAAAAATATGTGAATGATTCAGCATGTAGTGCATGATTCTCATGCTTTGTCAGATGCAAAGCTTTGGCATGCACGCTTTGGTCATATGAATTTTGCTAGTTTGCTACACCAACAAAAATCTGAAATGATATCCTCTCTGCCCAAACTTGAGGCACCTATTAAACACGTCTGTGAAGGCTGTATTTTGGGCAAAATGCACTATTCCTCGTTCCCAAAAGATGGTTCAGTTTGATCTACTCATAAATTTTAGCTTGTTCACAATGATGTTTGTGGTCCTATGCAGACACCCTCTTTTGGAAACTATCTTTACTTCATGAATTTCATTGATGATTTTACCAGGCATGCATGGGTATATCCATTGAAAGCAAAGTCCAAAGTGTTTATGTGCTTCAAAAAGTTTTTGATTTTGGTTGAAAATCTGTCAGCATGTAAAATGGGCATCCTCTGTTCTGGTCGAGGCGGCGAATATATGTTTTTTCACTTTAATGCAGTTCTGCTTGAACATGGGATAAAACATCAGTGTATAGTGTCATATACACCTCAACAAAACGGAATTGATGAACGGAAGAATAGGTCACTCATGGAGGTGGTGAGGTGTATGGTCAAGAGTGAGGCTTTACCACATAGTTTTTGGCTCGAGGTTGTTATGTGTGCAACATATGTACTTAACAGGTGTCCCACGAAAGCATTGTAGACTATCACTCCATATGAGGCTTGGCATGGTAACAAGACATTTATTGCTCACCTACATGTTTTTGGTTGTCTGGCATATGCATTAGTGCTTGAATAACAACACAAGAAATGATAAAGCAGTGAAATGTATTTTTGTTCGTTATGGTTATGAACACAAAGGCTATCATTTGTATCATCCACAGACTAAGCACATTTTGGTTAGTCGTGATGTTGTTTTTGTGGAAGATGCTATTTAGCCATTACTTTCATGTACTAAGGAGACATCAGTTAGCTCCAAAGATATGTATGACACTTTGCTGCCTCTTTTTATAGGTGGACAGTCTAGTGCTGGTTCTAATGAGGCAACTTCTCAGCCTTTACAGGTTTCATGTGATGATGCAGATCATTTCGTTTCTAATGTAGATTTACATGATGCACTTGTTGATGAGGGGGATGATATTGAGGAGGCAAAAACTATGCCAAAATGACTGGTGCAAAGTTTGCGTGATAGCAAATTGGATGCACCTCTATCATATCGTACTCGAGCCTGCCCTTGCATTTGTAGACGAGACTTGCTATTGCATATTCTTAGAAGGTGAACCCTCTCTATTCCCTGAAGATTGAGCAATTTGAAAGTGTAAAACATATGATACTAAAGAGGACTTGCAAAGGAACTCTATCAAATGATAGTGATAGTATTCCACGATTTTCTATTCATCTAGGGAGTGTACAAATACTCCCCCTTTAAACTCGAAATGACAAAGGCATTCCTCGTGGAGCGACAACATTAATAAAATCTAGGTGAAAGTTGTGCATATGTAACTCACTCGTGTGTGTCACCTTAATGGCACTCAATCCCTTATCTAAATAATAGATGTAGTTAGATGTGTGATCTACAAAAAATGAATATGTTTTCCCTTTTGGAGAACCCAATACAAGACAAAGATGTACTTATGATTGTGCAAATACAATATTTGAAATGATATAATAATCCCAAATAATATATAGTTTTTTCAAATAGATCCCAAAAGCTTATGGGTGTTGGAAAGCATCAAAACACATGTAGACAAAGTTTTATGTGAATTGCTACCATTATAAACTTGAAGAAGTTGTCAATGTTCCCATAAGATTGACAAGGGGCGGTTGTTGAAATTTTATTTCTTGCATAGATCGAAAAAATGAAATCTATTTATTATAATACTTGAATGCTTAGAAAGCTTGATAGATGAAACTAGAAAAGATTTGAAAAATTCTACAATCATACACTCGAGGAAAGATCTCTGCATGCTAGAAGTTAGCAGAGTACTTGGGGGACACCAACTAGAAGCAAGTGTGGGAGTGGCCACTCTGAGAGCATGCCGAATGGGTCTGGGAAATTATTTCTTCAAACTTGAGCCATGATCCAACTTTACAAACTCCCAAGAGCACATATAAGCAAACTACCAAGAATTTGAATGAGATTTGAATGTTCCCTATTCCTCTTGGAGACTATTCTTTGCACTAGGTTATTTTGGGGGGGCTTCTAGAGGGTGTGTGGAGATAGAGATGAGAAAGACGAAGGAGAAGCCTAGGCACTTGTTGATAATTATCCCACATATCAATTTTTTCAACTCTAAGGAGGCCTTCAGCCATGTACTCAATCACTCAAGGGAAAGAGGGACCCACTCGCTCTCTGTGCTTGTGGGCATCCATGTTTTGTCATCTAACTATGCTTTTTTCACATGGCCTACATGTTGGGTGTGTAAAAGACCTCTTCCTCCCTTCTTGGGTGCCATGCACATATGAGAGGAGCTAGAGGGCCCTTTTCTTCTTCCATTGCTACCCATGAAGATGTTAAATCCCATAATCAACTACTATGATACCATGACTTTGCATATTTGGAGTTGCATCTACGTCTATGTGAAGAGAAAAAAATATTATGAACCAAAAGAGAGACACATGAAGGAGGCTGATTTTGGCCGCATTTGTGAGTTATTAACTATCTAAAAGTTCGTGAGGAACTATTCCATCCCATCCTTTCTCATCAGCCACACCTTTAAAGTGTTGCTCTCATTTCAAGGCTTCTTAGCCACTTACTCCCAGATTAAGGTTTAGAATCTTAGTTTTTAACACCATGTCTAATTCTTTGTAGCCTTCCCTCTATGGGCTATCTCTCTTATTGTGATTTTATCATACCATCAATGCCCTAGAAGCCATACTATCTACTTATGGTTAGCTTCCTATGATCTATATCCTTGAAGGACTTCTCCTCCATTTCTCTCCATTTCTCTTCATCAAGAATGACGTCCCCTCCTCTCTTTTCTCTCATATATTCTTCTTCCTTGTGGTTTTCTCACCTCAAGTTCTAATAATGTCGCCTCATTAGGTATTTTCCCCTTTGATAGTTATGTTGATGCCTTTTCCTTTATTCCAGCCATCATCCTCTACATGTGTTTTATTATCTACAATGCCATGAGTGCCCTTTTGGCACACTACTATCATCATTTGCGTAAGTTTAAAGGTAAAAAATAAAATTAAGATAATTTTAGGAGCATAAAAAATGCCATTGTAGACAACGACATAATGAAACTAGGCAATATTGTTGGTTTCTCTATTTTCTTTGATGTGAAAAGATTTATACATTACGATTGACTACGACTCAATAGTTGTAGATGCTGTGCAACTGTTCAATGTAGATCATATTCAAAGAAATTGTGAAATATGAAGAAGCCATGTCCCACGGTAAGACATCTTTCTAGGAAATGTGACTCATACCAAATTTGATCCCTCTTCCTAAACCAATCATGATCCCTTATCTTGATATTGTTGATATATTTTGATAGTGATGTCTATGAACACACTAGGACCATCGAGAAACTTTTTTCCCTTTTTAAGAGGTTTTTCCCCCTAGCTTGTATGTATGTCTATAACCCTAATGAGTCACTTATCTTCATACATTCACTTAGTAATACATTCAGTATTGTGTGTCATGCTCCAATATTCTTCTTCTTCTTCATGCTATTTGCGTACTTTATGTTGAAAAGTACATGAAATAGCTTTGGCAAAACAAACTACCTAATAAATAACTCAATCTAGAGAGAGTATGGAGAATAAATGGAACTTTGGGGGTGATCTCAGAATAGATAAGACTCATTTACGACATTGGGGTGCTCTCCCTTGTCCCTCTCTACTTGGATATGGGTCGAGTGGTATCTATATGTTGATTTACCATGGGATACACCTCAAGTGACTCTTCATCTTCCAAGGTAGTGTTTTCTTCCAAACTCCTAGGAGTTAAACCTCTTTTTGTATTTCTAAATTCCAAACTTGAATGTTTGCCTATTGAGAAATTGTCCGTTTTATCTTGATGGAAGAACTCATCTTCTCTTGAGAGGATAATTGAAAGAATGCCTATGTAGAGGCATTACATTCTTAATGTAATATTTGAAGGAATGCCTATCTATAGACATTACATTCTTGATGTAATATTCCATTGGATCATGAGTCCCTTTTCCTTCTAGCCATCACAAAAAAGTAATCAAGGGAAATCCATTCCCACTATCCCATACCAATTTCCTTCACCCGATCCACAAAATGATTTCTCCATATTTTTTTATTTCACCTTCTTTGTCCTATTTAATGCCCTCCAAATCATATTATATGATTTTGAGAGCAAGCATTAAGGCTCTTAGCTACACCACAACTAATTTCACATGCCTTTCAAGAATGTTTGGTTAACCATTTTAATGTGCTGTGAATGATGTTATTAAACTTAAAGATCTTTGAGTTGCTTGAATGATTTTGTGTTTTCAATCTTCTCTTTTGGCAAATAAGAAATAATACTAGGTCTTTCTCCATCAGATACCTTTTCCAAATCTCGTGTTCAATGTTTTATCCATAGGTTTTATTTTGGAATCTAACTATTATGCTTCAACCAAGAAACTTTTTCCCTTAGGCTTTTACTATTGGGATCAACAACCTATGTTGTTTTATCCATGAATCATCAATATAATTTTAGAGTATGATTTACTGATCTTCTTTTTTGAACCACTTAGGATTCCTATAATCCTCAAGGCTTATGAAAGCCTCTGCTTACATCAGCCTTCCATTGCATAACTTTACCGTTGTGGTACTTCAATTCATGTTCTTGGAGTTTAACACATGGGGATGTTCCCCTCTCCTTGAAGAGTTTTCTTCCTCGAAAACTATCCGAGAGCACATTTGAGATAGGTGCTCTTTCAAGAACTCTTTTTCATAGTTTGAAAGAGTTTATCTAACTTATTCATTGAGCCCTCATCAATTAAAAGAACTATTTGAAGCTTTTTAGTTCATTTCTTCCAAGCTTATTGAACATGTATCCATGAGTTCAAGCTTTGATTATCCATAAATTTGGTGTCCCATACGACTGAATCCACTTTGGTGGTAGTGTAAGTCTAAGTGTCTCATACCATCTGGATTAGACTTCTACTTCATTGTAGATAAAGTTTAGCTTTTACCTTGTGATCAAAGCTTCTCATCTAATCAAGTGAGACTTGCACTACTTAGACTTATCAGTTTAAATTTTATTGAAGAGAACTTTTGTTGCTCATGCTTGAGAAGACTTTCTCTTAAAATTGGAATTTCAAGTATTTCTTTGCTCAGATATATTATGAAAAGTATATATCAAGACGGTAATATAAAACTTACAAGCCTACAAAAGCATTTTGATCCATGATACTTGATCAAACTAAGAGGAAGAAAGTTTACTCAATGAGCAATCCCCGATTAAGAGCTAACGTTGTCTTCATTAAGGTGAGAGTGTAAACCAGCCGGTATGTAATGTCTAAGTTTACACTATCACTAAAGTGGACCTGGTGGTATGGAACATTGGATTCAAGGATAATGAAAGTTTGAACTTGGTGATTGTAATAAGGTAATTCTATGATCTAAATGTCCGGTCGATTTAGATAGATCTGAATCCAGACACCATTTGGTCACTCCAATATATGGTGAAAGATCTCAAGACTAGACTTAAGCAAAGGTTCTTATGCTCTCTACAACAAGGAATCCACCTAGTTTAGTGGATAAGTCTTAATGGGGGAAAGGAGGAGGTCTTGACTTCAAAACCTAGAAGTAGCAAGGTTATGTCCAAGAGCTCCATAAGCCGGAGCATTGTGGACCATTATTTCTAATTGGCACTTTTTGAGATAAAAAGTGTTGGAGAATCAATCCACAAAAGTGTGGTGTGGATAGATTCTAAAACGGATGGTTCTCAACTAGTTCTACTTTTCCAAAGGATTGCTTTTCAAGTAACACTGCTTTTGAAAAGAGTGGCTTAGAAGCAAAGTGGTTGAGTTCTGAATTGCTATATATAGGCATAAGGTTAGGAGGAGAGTCATCTCTCAAGCATGTAGTGGTCCTAATAATTAGTTTGTTGCATTGGTATGAGACCTCTAGGTAAGCTTCCATGGTGATCTTGATGCCTCATCACTTTCCTCGTAAGCATCTATGGAAACTTTTGGATATGGATCATCTTGTGTAAAAGATGATGTTGATTTCAATCTCTGCATTTTGTTTATTCTCGAGAACTATTTCATTCATTCCTTTCTCATAAATAAGCTTTTAGAGCCCATTTAACGCACGCATGAGTTTGTCATCTAGTATGTAAACCACCTAGTATGGGATGTCTAAGTTTACACTATCACTAAACTGGAGCTGGTGGTATGGGACACTGGATTTAAGGATAATGAAAGTTTGAACTCGGGGATTGTAATAAGATAATTCTATGATTTAAATGTCTGGCTAATTTAGATAGATTTGAATTCGGACACCGTTTGGTCACTTCGATATATGGTGAAAGATCTCAAGACTAGACTTAAGCAAAGGTTCTTATGCTCTCTAGGACAAGGAATCCACCTAGCTTAGTGGATAAGTCTTAGTTGGGGCAAGGAGGAGGTCTTGACTTCAAAACCTACAAGTAGCAAGGTTTTGCCCAAGAGCTCCATGAGCCGGAGCATTGTGGACCATTATTAATTGGTACTTTTCCAGATAAATGGTGGTGGAGAATCCATCCACAAAAGTGTGGTGTGGATAAATTCTAAAACGGATGGTTCTCAACTGATTCTACTTTTCCAAAGGCGTGCTTCTCAAGTAATAGTGGCTTAGAACCAAAGTGGTTGAGTTTTGAATTGCTATATATATAGGCATAAGGTTAGGAGGAGAGTCATCTCTAAAGCACGAAGTGGCCCTAATAATTAGTTTGTTGCATTGATCATATGAAATCTCTAGGTAAGCTTCCATGGTGATCTTGATGCCTCATCATTTTCCTCGCAAGCATCTATGGAAACTTTTGGATATGGATTATCTTGTGTAAAAGATGATGTTGATTTCATTCTCTTCATTTTGTCTATTCTCGAGAGCTATTTCATTCATTTCTTCCTCATAAATAAGCTTCTAGAGCCCATTTAATGCACGCATGAGTTTTTCATCTTCTCCTTACCTCTTCGATGCACTTCTTCAAGATTAAAAAAATCATTGATGCCATAGGCGGCTGTGCTAGAATCAATGATGCCAATTATTACTTATGTGAAATACACGCGACATGGAAGAGCTTCTTCCGAAGCAAAAGCTTGGGCATGAGTGTGGAATCACATCTTGGAATGTTCATTACATAAAATTATCCTCTATACCGATACCTCACCAAGAAGAAAAGTGATGGTGGGATTAAAAACCCATCTTGTGTGGAACCCATGCACATTCATCTACTATGAAGGGAACAAAACTATCCATAATCAAGTTTCTTTCATCAAGAAGGCTTCTATGGTTCCAAGCGCAAGGATCAAACCTGAAACTCTTCGATTGATGGAGGACACTCTGCATCCAATGATACTTACAGAGTCATAAAGAAAAGAGAATTTACACTTTCTTGTGGAACTTATCAAGTAGGATGATAACTCAAGATAGTTTTCAAAATTCCATGACCACTTTGAAGTGAAAATTCTCACTTGATTCCATCCCAAGAAGTGATGATTGAACCTAACATAAATTGAATTTTGAAAGCTCAATAGATGGAAATTAGGTTCCATGACTGTATCTATGGTAACGATGTGAGTGCCAAGAAAACATGGAAATTTTGAAAGAACTCTTGAGTTAGAGAGTTACTCTGTGATTTCATCTAAGAGACTTGCACTTTCAAGATAAAACCTATACAAGTGATCTTTGAGAAGTGAAATAGCTCCTAAAGACAAGAACATAAATGAAATAGCCTAGTATTCTATTTCATGAATCACACCATTTTTCTATCATATTCAAGGTGAACTTCTCTTTTGGGAATACAAGAAGTTCCAAGTAATGGATCTCAATTGATCCATGAACTATTTCCAAAACAAGAATAAATTCATAAATATGTTAGGAGAAGTACGTGATGATGTTCTTTTGAAAGATATTTTGGAGTTAAAAGCTATCACATGATGGAAGCTTCGATTTATTTTCAAGTATATTATTTTTTTAGAAAAAAGGGACAAAATCATTAAACCTAACTAATGCTTAGGAAAGGGAAAATAAGCACCTTTAGGATATGGATGCTTAGCCAAGAAATTTGTCTAAAAAATAAATTTTAATTGGCATGCTAAAGTTGAGAAAATCCCAAAACAAAAATGTGGTTGTAAACCACAAAGATACTACAACATGCTCAAGTTCCACTTATCCTAAGGAAAGTGTGAACATATTTAATTCCTCCAAGTATGTAGTTTGCAACCGTCATGATGGTAGTTAAGTCTGTGGAAGACCTCGAACTCCAACACAAATAAGGTGTTAATATGAATACTTGAAAAGATTGCTAATTTATATTAGAAAGGGTTGGGAAATTCTGTAAAAATAAGCGCTATGGGGATTCAGAATAGCTTTCAAAGATTTATTTAATTTTTTGAAAGGTTGATTTAAAAAAAAAAAATAAAATTAGGTTTTAGATCCGACCAAAAATTTCGTAACAGAAATCGGCCAGATCACAAACATGAAATTTGGATGGATCCCCCTCGTGCTACTTGTAGTACTCTTATTGATCAATACACATCAAGGCTTGTTCTTTATCAGATTGTACCTACTTATGTTTGCTACACACATATGCATACGTATAGGGAAACATACATAGAAGCATATATACATACACGCATATATACATGCACACATATATACATAGAAACATATATACATACACGCATTCATACATATGCACACAAGTACATGCACATACATATATCCACACATGTTCTTCTCTTGTGAACTCACATTGTGCCCTTGAAATTTTAACAAGGGGAAGGGTAGACTCACATGTGTGGTCTAAGATTGACAACATAACGTGCTCGCTTCGACATGGAGGTTGCTCAATATATGGGCTACGAGGTGGTCCATGGTATGAGCATGAGGCAAAGCTTTGTGCTAATTAATCATGGAGGTCTTTGACAAATCATGTGTTGAGACACGACTTGAAAATTCAGTTGTTCTTCTTACTCTTAGGTATCATGTCGGGTCTCATGCTACCTTTTAAGAAAATAAATGATGAGACTATAATATTTTAAGTACAATATCGACTAAGGCATTCACAATCTTTAGGTGCTTATACCTTATACTACACTAATTGCCGACCAAGTTCTCCCATTGTTTTGCCCATACGACGCATGGTTTTTCTCTACCACTTAGATGGTGTCCCCACCTATAGAGTCGGACCCATTGGTTCTTGATGCCAATGATGAGAAAAAGTCAAGTATATCATCCTTTCAAGAGGTTGAGAAGGCAATCTCCTCTCGAGCAAGTAAATGTTTAGGTATTCCTCTGAGCTTTAATTTTGAAATTACAACTATATAGGGTGAATGGGCATAGTTTCCTTGGGAACCCCCTAAAGTATTTCGATGGCGATGCACCATAGTGCACTCTCTTTCTTTCGAGCTTCACTATGATATCCTCAGAGTAGAAAACCAAGCTCCACGAACTGCACACAATACTCCGCATAGAGGTTGTAGAATACACAGAAAAACACAGCACACAGGGAGCATGGACATAGATTTCTTAGGTGTTACAAATGCGGTTGAACTTATAGTCTGTGACTGAGCAGACCACTATATGTTTTATTAAAGAACATATACAAAAGTGTCAAGTGGCCATTTGATCTTTCACATGGACACTAACGACAACACCCCATTATCCCACAAGAGCAAGGGTTAGACTAGTTTGACATGGACGTACAACTGATTTAGATTGATTATACATGCACAAACGCCTGGTCCTTGCCCTTGCCTAAAGAGGCGAGGGACTCAACCATCTGACCTAGCGTACCACTAAACATTTATATGAGGACATTAATTTATCGCCACAAGAATTCTTTTCATGAGCTTTTCACAAGTTCCCATGCTTCCTAATCACTAACGACCCAAGAGAGACACAATAGAATTAGAGAGCTCAACCAAATTAGGTTGATAAAACCACACCATTGGGGAGCTCAATCATGTTGGGTTTATAAGATCGTGACACTAATAAGTTTACCTCTATTTATATGTGCAAATGAAAAATTCTCCAATTCCTAGACACCACAATCTTTTTTCTTGAATTTTTGAACTTGATTTCTCACCAGTTATGATGGGCCACGTGGAGCCAATTGAGATGTGAATATAATCCTTAGCTCATATGAGCCCCTCCTCAACCTTCATGAGCCACTCACTAAATAACTTGGCTAGCCTTTCAAAATCACCACCCATGATTGAACCAAACCAATGACCAATTAAGAATCTAGCATTATTCAAGGAACTCACACTCCACTAAAGGTGTCCATGAAGGATATGAACACAATAAAGTAAAAGTGTATGTCCTATTATTCATTCAAGAAAGTAAAAGTGTATGTCCGATTCTTCATTCAAGAAAGCTAAACACATAGATAAATCACATTTTCATTGTAACAATGCACATCTCACATAGCGCACACATTCTCGTTGTAACATTGCACACCTGAGGTATCGGACACCTCCATCAAGATAAAATATCACTACATGATGAGAGAGAAGGTAAGACATGGAAGATGGATATGGAAGCCTGTGTAAACAAAAAAAACCAGGCGGGCATTTGTTTTATGTGACGTTTGGTGAAACAGGGGAACATCAGAAGTGCAGAAAAAGTGGTGGGTTACTGACTATGGGTCATGGGTGTTTGCAAGTTCAAATTTGGGTACGCTCTGACGAATTTTTAAAGCCACACACGCACACGCGCGCATGGAAGAGTGAGACAAGCACACCTCCTTGGCCTCGTCACACGCGCGGTAACATTTGAAGAGACGACCATCCCACACGTTCTCGTCTCTCTGATGCGGAGCAGACAAGGCGAAATACAGCGCAAGTGAATGGCACAAGGCTTATAGTAGTTCCGAGGTGGGCATCATCAGCTCTCTACATTTTTTAGTGATGAATAGAAAATGGCTCCGTTAGTGGGGATCGACGATCATTGCTAATATTCTTCTTCTCTGTGTTTTGTTAGGATGACTGCAACTAAATTTATCAAGTGCGTCATTGTAGGAGATGGAGCAGTCGGCAAGACCTGCATGCTCATTTCCTATACGAGCAACAAGTTTCCCACGGTAGGTACACTCAACAAGTTGCTCACATTTCCTTCTGAAAACTTTGTTCAATGATGAACGCCTTGCGGCATGTCACGTTTAGCTCCAAAGCAATTATTGCATGCATGTTTATCTTCCTCGAAGAAAACTTAAACAGAGAGGGAGAGAGTTATCCTTTGCGAAAGTTCCCTCTTTCTCGCTGCTTATTGGTTCATTTAGAAAAGAGAGTGCGTGTGTGTGTTTTTTTTTGGGACCATTCTGACTACAGAAGTGGAATTCAGTGGTTGAATGCATGCATAATTATGTCTATTCCGCGACACCTATTGTCAATGCTACTCTCATTTTGTATTCATTTCCTACCTTTTTGATGGCGTTCTTCGATAGGTTAAGAAGCCTCTTCTTTCTCTGCTTAAAAGCATCATTATGCATCTAAACAGGAATATATACCGACGGTATTTGACAACTTTAGTGCAAATGTATCAGTCGATGGAAGCACTGTGAATCTTGGGCTTTGGGACACCGCAGGTGGGACTCTCAACTCTTAATAAATTTTTCTCACTAAAAGTTGTTGCTTGCATTTTGCCATTTTGAGGGCCATTTTTTCTATGCATAATGTTTCGGAGGAATTCGTTGTAATTTTAGTACTTGTTGAGCCACTTGATTTGAAATAGATCGCCTATGAGGCCCTCATTTGATCCAGGATAACCTTTTATTGTGAAGTATGCGTGCAATGTTTAACAATTGGCGCACTTCTCTTACTCTGTAATGACATGGGCTTTATTTTATTTTTTGCAAACCTCTCAGTAGTAACTATCTTCTCTCAATGGAGCTTCTGAAAATAGACAGTCTGTTTACTATTGATTATAACTGTTTACAGTAACATATTTTGACAATCAGAGGGTTGGAAAGCCGCAAGATAATGTATAGCTAGTTATACATGACTGCTACGTGAATATACTGTCGCCTCTTGTAATGCACACTGTGACTTTTTCCAGGTCAAGAAGATTACAATAGGTTGCGGCCCCTCAGCTACAGAGGAGCAGATGTTTTTCTACTTGCGTTCTCCCTAATAAGTAAGGCCAGCTATGAAAATGTCATAAAAAAGGTAGCTGACAAAGAATTGGGATGCTTTTGTTCTTCCATGGCATTTGAGAAGCTAGAAGGGTTCTTATCAAAGATGTGAAATGTTGGATGCATTTTGCAGTGGATACCAGAGCTGAGACATTATGCTCCTGGAGTTCCAATTGTTCTCGTTGGAACTAAGCTAGGTGATTAGTTCATAGTCTCTCTTTCTGGTATACAAAGGTTGTTTTCATTGGATCAGAGTTTGTTTGTGGATTTTTTTCACGTGCGGGGTGTGTTTAGAGTTTACGGAGGAAGAACAAATTGTTGCTTCTCTAGGAAATCAGAGTCTGATGACATGAATTGGAACCCAAGGAAGCATTATAAGTGCAAGAACTCAAGTTTCAAGGAACCATCTCATTAGTAGTCGATATATATTCACATTCTGTGATTCTGAGTAGCATCTTGACTTGTAATGCTAGAATAAATGGGGTGTTTTATATGGTAATGGCATGCAAAGTTAAGAGTGACGCATATTTGCATATGCATTAAACATGCACAAGGGAGGTTTATGTGTGCACATTTATTCTTGCATACTAACATGCTTGGTAAGTGCGTCTGGGCTTGTGAGCACACTTGCCCATACACCTGTAAACACAGACCACTAAAGGGGTGAGCATATTACGTCTCTTAACTCTTCTGTGAACAAGTACAAATCTACTCACATATGAAAAAGCTCAATTTTCCCTCCCCTTAAAGCGACTGTTCAACATCACAACCTTATGTGTGATTCGATTCTCTATGAAGCATTTTGTGCTGATTATCAACTTTACTCTTTCAGACCTTCGTGACAACAAACCATACCTCATGGAACATCCAGGGGTGGTTCCAATTACTAGCATATATGTAAGGGATTTTCATATTTAGACTTTGGCTATTCATCAAACATCAATCATTGAATGTCTTGTCCAAGTGCTGTGATAACAGTACTTAGCACATTGTGTTTTTGAATGAAATGGCATTGGCAGGGTGAGGAATTACGAAAACAGATTGGAGCTGCTGCTTATGTTGAATGCAGTGCAAAGACACAGCAGGTTGTCATTACCCTCTATTTGAAGTGCCATCAGTGGTCTTTTTTTTTTTTGTATTTATACTATTATTCAATGTGTAGGTAAGCTGGTCAAAACATAGGACTGTTAAAGAAATTTTTGGGTTTTCAAATTTTGCAGAATGTCAAAGCAGTTTTTGATGCAGCAATCAGGGTTGTATTACAGCCCCCAAGGCAAAAGAAGAAGAAGAAGTCCCGGCAGAAGGTTTGTGCTATGATGTGACCTCTTTTAGGATTGGTAGTCTGTAGAATTTGAGGTATAATGATGGTTTAAGAATGCTAACTGCAATCTAGAATCACAATACCCTTAGCTGCTGGAGAAGGATAGCAGTGATATTTACAGTCTTGTTGTACATGAGACTAGTTAATCAAAGTGGAATCTTCCTGTAGGAATGCCATTGCACGAGTTGTTTATTATGCACATTCTGGTATATTGTTGTATGATATGTAGCCTTAGCCAAAGTATAAGGATGTGTTCAGTTAACCTGCAAGATTATGGTGTTATGCTCATCAGAGCTGTGGGAACCTTCCAAGTTCCAACACAGGGTCATTGTTTTTTGTACTTCGTGATCGATAACTTGAATGGTTGACTTTATGCTGCATCGATAGCATTTTTCTTCTTTCAATTCTCAAATTCAATTTTAGTAAATCTGAACCATGGGTGGCCTGATTTTCATTGTGATTTCATATGTACATGGTTCCCTCTGAGGTAAATATCAAAGACTTGAGGATTGGTGGGTCTCAGTCTGGACCTTGCTACATGATTAAGGTGGCATCTCCATTCTTATTTGTACTTTACCTTTATGCAGGGCATCTTCTCCAGAAAGTATGTTTTTGTGTTTGAGAGAGCTTATAGCAGATAGAAGATAACATACAAAGCTTTGAAGGGAAGGGATGTGTCACAATGCTGAATGAAAGAAACAATGACATGTAAACTTGAACTCACACCGAGTGCAAATAGGTGCACTAAAGAGATTAATTGAGACAGAGGACAAGCCATGGGGTAGTGGTCGTAAGCTTTTGTGGGTCGTTACCTTCCTTTATGCTATTATTGGCCTCTTGATTGAAGAGTTGTCCAAGAAAGATGTTGAAGATTGGAGTTATTATCACATTTCGGTTACTTTTGGGTGGTTCATTTCTGATTGATGTCTTGGGTTTTAACGACTCTATTGCGATACAAGCTTTTAGTGCTTTATTGGGCATGCATACTTATATACAAAAACATTTATTTAATCGCATACATACTTAAGTGGAGGTTGGTTACGATAAAAATGGGCCAGATATTAAGGAAAGTAAAAGACTGATTGGTGAGATTTGTTAGGAAATATTGCTCTTTGAACCATTTTACAAGTTTATTGAAAGAAAAATCTTCATTATAGAAGTGGTCTTTTGTGATTTTGGTGCCCTTAATTATGGCATAAGTTACTTTGTACTCTTGAATGTTTGAGAAACAATCATTAATTGGACATATATTTGAAGGTCAAAGCTTTAGAAGAAATCCACATGCCTATGTGAAGGAACAAATTCTCAATTATATTATATTTGTAAAGTTCGTTTACTTTAGTTTTAGACGTTTTTAAAAAAGTCACAAGATTGAGAAAAACTATATAATTTAGTTTGTATGAACTTGCGTGATGTGGAAGAGAGAGTGATAGAATGTGAGGAGTTCATTTTGTATGATTGAGTATAGTCTGGCTTTTTTGAGTAAGAAAGTACCTGTAAACTTCTGAGTTTTTTTCATAGTTATGAGAAGAATTAAGTAAACTTTTGTGTATGAGACTATCTCCATCATCTCCATGCTTTCCTATTGTGTGATGAGTTTAAAAGTTCAAGTTTTCAAAGCAACTCGATGCTTGGCATTGAGTTTGTGCTAATAAGTCATTGTTTTCATTCTCTGAGTTGTATTTGTTGTTGAATCTTCTTAAAACTGTTGATATATTTAGGTAGTGATTTGTGTGAACACACTAAGACCGCCGGGCCATTTTTTTCCCTCTTTAGGAGGTTTTTTTTCTCGGGCTTGTATATACGCCTATTGCCTTAATGGGCTACTTATCTTTGTACATTCTCTAGTAATACATTCACTATTGTGTGTTTGTGCTCCAAGCTTCTTCTTCTTCCTTGTGTTGTTCGCGTGCTTCCGCAGACATCTATCTTCAACAATTGGTATCAGAGTAGGTCGTCGCTTCATCTAGGGCGCCGTCGACACTCCTCCGTTTGCAGTCTCAAAATCGCGCAAATTTCGGCGAGCATACTCAGCGTGTTTTCGAGATCAAAACATCTTCGCTCTGTTGTGTCGAAATCGCGATCTGAGCTCGTTTCGGCTTCTGAACGCACTATCGCAGCGCTTGTGCAGGCTATTTCGTCTTTTTGTGCCAAAGGTATATACCAGTTTTTGTTCGCCAATTTAAGCGTCTCGAAGTTTGCTACAGGTCTAGCAGAACTCGTCTGGGCAGTTTTGTTCAACTTTTTGAGATACATTCAGTTTTCTGCATCAAGGTATTTTAGTCACCGGCCATGGCTGAAAGCAGTGATGTATTCCGTATGTTGGCTGTTGAGGATAAGTTGGATGGTACCAACTACCCATTATGGGCTTATATGATGCGACATGTTTTGGTTGCAAAAGGATTGTGGAACATTATGCAGGGTGTTGAAAGACGTCCTGTTACACCTGTAACGACAGGTACTGCAAATACAGTGCTTGAGCTGATGAAGATGGTGTCGAAGATGATATTCCACAGATTCTTATTCGTGCTGCTGAATTTGTTGCATCTATTACAGAGCAAATTCGTTGGGATGGCAGAGATGCCCAGGCACATGCATTGATAGCTTTGTCTGTCAAACGTGCCATTATTCCTCATATTCGCTCTTGCAGAACAGCTAGGGATGCTTGGGATACACTTACCACATTGTACCAAGCTAGAAATGAGGCTCGTGTTGCTTACCTCCGAAAACAGTTGGAGAGTGAGCACATGAATGAAAGTGATTCTATGTACAGTTTCCTAACGAAGATCAAAGATTTGAAGGAAGAGTTGATTTTTGCTGATGAGGTTATACCAGATAGCTCACTTGTGCAAACCGTTCTGAATGGTCTTCCTGATTCATATCAGAGTTTTGCTTCTACTCTTCGGTTGATGATGAAAGGCAATCCGAATGCCTTATCATTTGAGGAGTTAGTCTCTGTTCTGTTGCAGGAAGATCAGTCTAGGCAGAACAGGTCCATTATGCGTGTTGTAGATCAAGCTTTCCTGGCTAGTTAGAAGGGTAAAGGAAAATGGAGCTCTTCTACTAGTAAGCAGAAATCTGTAAATGCTGCACATTCAAAGAACCAGGATAAAGATGAGAAGAAATCAGAAAAGCAGAAATTGTTTTGCAAGTATTGTAAAGGGAATGATCATATCATAAAGAATTGTCCTAAACTGGTTGCAAAAGAGGCAAAGAAAAAGGAGGCTGGAATGGTTGTTGCAGAAGCCTCTACACCAAAAACAGAGTCTTCTAATCTTGTGCAAGAAGAAGAATGGGCGTTTGCAATTCCTTGTGTTGTTCGCGTGCTTCCGCAGACATCTATCTCCTACAAAAACATGAGCTTTGTGGAGCAACTCGACGCCTGGCATCGAGTTTCAACATAAAGTCGATGCTTGGCATCGACTTCCAACATAAAAGTGGTCTTGTTCATATTTTGTGTTCATGTGCATATTGGAGCTAAAAAGTGTCTGAAAAAACACCAAGTCAATGCATGACATCAACTGTTGGTTGCAAATGGATGCTAGGCATCGAATTTGCATTTTTAGACACTCAGTTTTACTAAAAGAGGCAAAATTTCTAGTTTTGACAGCTCATATAGGATGATCTTGTGAGGGCCATAACTTGAGTTTTAGAGATCCCTTTCTCGCAAATAATAGCTTATTGGAAAGCTCTACTATTTTACTTTCATCTACCAAAAGATCTTGGAGAAATAATATTTGTGCTAGGAGAAATAAGCAAAATAGTGAAGGTATGTCATTTAAGTGACTAGAAAGAGTAAAGTTCTTGGTTTTGGCTATCATTTCTCAAAGTTTGGAGTGACAATGAGTTAATGGTGACCATAGAGGTTGTCTAGTATCACATTAATTCATTTCTTGTGATGTTTCATACATCAACAAGTGGTATCAGAGTAGAAAGGTTCTCGAGAGCAGGTGTCAAAGGTACGAGAAGTTTTTGAAAAGTTTTCATTAAACTTTGAAAGTTGAAGCATTCAAAGACACAAGACATCAAAAAGTTACTTCAGAAGTATCTTCATACACAAATAACTTCAAAAGGTATTATCCTTTATCCTTTAAGCTCACACGTTGCATTAGAAGGAAAGAAATATGGCATATCATATCTCCATTGACAAGCTTGACAAAGATAATTATCTTGCATGGGTAATGAGAATGGAAGCCTTACTTATGAGTAAGAATCTCGTGGTATATGTAACAGGTGAAGAAGAGAAGCTAGTATTTGAAGATGAAAGCCGACCAAAGAAAGAAGAAGTGGATGCTTTAAAGCATTGACAGAAGAAGGATGCAAGTGCAAGAGCTTACATCTACAATACAATCTAAGATAATTTGCTACCACACGTTAGAGGATTGGAATCAACTGAAGAAATATGAAATGCATTGGAATATCATTTTTAAAGTACTACCAAAGCAAGGAAAGCAAGTCTATGGTAAGAGTTTACTACATTCAAGAAGAAGCCAAGCAAAGTATTAGTGATTATGTCACTAAGATGAAGGATCTAACATATAGTCTTGGATCCATAGATGAAGATGTTGAAGATCACAGGTTGATTGCTCAACTGCTTACAGATTTGAGAGCAGATGAAAGGTGGAAACCTTTTATCTTGTCAACAGAACTTTCTTTGAATCATTTTGTTCCTGATTTGAATCAATTGCTTGGTTTGATGCTCACATTTGAGGAAGACTTGAAGGGAGATGGAGATAAAGGACAAAGTTCTGCAATGTACATGAAGAACAAAAAGAAAGGAGACAAAGGTAAAGCAAAGGATGAAGAGGAATCGAGTTCTCAAGTTTATTATGCCAGAGGTAAAGGCATTGGCAAAGAAAGACCAAGAGGCTTTGGAAGAGGAAGAGGTAATCAGAATAATAATAAGAAGGCTTGCTGGATCTGTGAATTGAGTAATCATTTGGCTCATGATTGTTGGCACAATCAACAAGGATCAAACCAAAATCAAAACAACAATAGTAGAGGCCGAGGTGAAAGATATCAAAGTTACTCTCGGAGAGGTACACAAAGTCAAAGAGGAAGCCATGGCAAAGGTGGAGGAAGAAGTTGGGACAGAATCAATCTTACAACATCACCTACTACAATTATGTAATGACACATAGAATGAAAGTCATACATCATTGATGATGAAATCAATCAGCACATCAGATAAAGAAGATCTAGAGGTATTTTACATTGACTCTCGATGTTCTAATCATTTGTCAGGAAGCATATAATTGATATCATAATTGGAAAAAGGCATTTCTAGTCATACAGTTCAAACAGGTGACAATACAAGACATAGTCTACATTCAATTGGAAAAGTGAAATGCAAGAGTGGAGCAGATTTGTTAACCAATTTTTTGTATGTTCCCACAATACCTAAAAACTTGATTAGTGTGGGACAAATAGTTGAAAAAGGTTTTCAAGTTAGGTTTACAAATGAAGGAGTATTTGTTGAAGACTCAGAGAATGGATATAATTAGATTTTCTATGGTAAGAAAGAAGGTGAACTCTTTACTTTAAGAGTGCTATACTAGGATTAGCAAATGTGGAGAGTCAACATAAGATTTATAAATGTTAAACATGTTTGATGGGAAAAGCACATAGGTTACTATTTCAAAAGAAAAGATTCAAACATGATGGATTACTAGAGCTCATTCATACAGAGGTATGTGGACCAACAAAAGAAGGATCTATCATTGGCTCAAGGTATTATGTTCTTTTCATTGATGATGCTACAAGATGGATAACTCTGTATGTTTTGAAGGAAAGATCAAAAGTGTTTGGAGCTTTCAAGCATTTTCATGCATATGCAGAGAGTCACAGGTTAAGAGCTTAAGAGACTGAGGTCTAATGGAGGGGGAGAATACTTCTCTCGAGAGTTCAATGATTATCTTTGAAATGCAGGTATTAAGAGAGAAACAACCTGCAGGTATACACCACAACAAAATGGTGTAGTAGAGAGAAGAAACATGACTTTGGTTGAGTTTGCTAGAGCTATGCTGAAGGATAAGAATTGTCCAAATTATCTTTGGGCTGAGGCTGTAAATACAGTTACATATCTTGTGAATAGATTACGATGTGCAACTCTCAATGGAATGACTCCATATGAAGCTTGATGGGGTAAGAAACCAACACTAGATCATTGTTAAGTGTTTGGATCAATTGCATATGCTTATGTGCCATCACAATTTAGACACAAACTTGAGCCAAAGGTAGAAAAATATGTGTTCATTGGTTATGATGAAAAGCAGATGGGTTAGAGGTTGTGGAATCCTCTAACCAAACAGTTTCTTGTTTCTAGAGATGTTACATTTGATGAACAGAAAAGTTGGTATGCAGATCAAAGTCATACACTTGAAGAATTTGAAGAGGTAAGATGTGAGAAAGGAAAATCAAGTGTGCAGGTGAATGAAGATGAAGACTATATGCAAGCAAGTACATCCAAAAGTGGATTAACAAGATGGAATGAAGAAGCTTCTATATTTGATAAAGAGGTGTATCCAGACACATATGAAGAATGTGAACCAAGGAGGTCAAGTAGGACAAGAAGGCAACTAGAAAGGTGTTCTTATGATACTTCTTACATAACTCTGAAGAATTATGCTTACATGGTCAAAGATGATGAAGAACCTCAGAACTATGATGAAGCAAAAGGTAAGAAACAATGGGAAGAAGCAATGAAGGAAGAATTCAATGCACTAGAGGAGAACAAGACATGGGAACTTGTTCCTAAATCAAATGGTAAGAAAGTAATTGGAAATAAATGCGTTTATAAAGTGAAAAAGCTTGCAGATGGAAGTATAGCCAAATACAAAGCTAGACTGGTGGCGAAAGGCTATGCCCAAACCTATGGCATAGATTATGATGAGACATTCAGTCTTGTAGCTAAGATGTCAACTATAAGGACAATCATTGCTATTGCACCTTCAAAAGGATGGACTCTAAGTCAATTGGATATAAAGAATGCATTCTTGAATGGATACATATCAGATGAGTTATACATGGAACAACCTCAAGGGTTTATAGATTCCAAGTATCCAGTTTTTGTTTGCAGATTGAGAAGAGCACTCTATGGATTGAAGCAAGCTCCAAGAGCATGGAACTATAGACTGATGAAGTATCTCAATGATCTTGGATGTTAAAGTTTAAAAGCAGATCCAAGTCTACTCATCAAAAGAACAGAGGAAGGTACAATCTACATTTGTATTTATGTAGATGACATTATAATCACAGGTACTTCAAATGAAGGAATCAAGGAGGTAAAGAGATTACTTGAGAAAGAGTTCAAGATCAGTGATCTAGGAAAGTTATCATACTTTGTTGGAATGGAAGTTACTTATACAGATCATGGCATATATGTGTCACAAGAAAAGTATCTTCTAAATCTATTGACGAAGTTTGATATGGAAAATTACAGAGAAGCTTCAACTCCACTTGAAGTTAATCACAAGCTCTGTAAATATGATGGTGCAGAATACAAAGATATGAGGAAGTATCAATCTCTTGTGGGTAGTTTGATTTATGCTACACTAACAAGAACTGATCTTAGTTATGCAGTGGGAGTTTTGTCACAATTCATGCATTGTCCAAAGGACCCACATTGTATTGGAGGTCAAAGAGTCCTCAGATATATCAAAGGAATTATAAAGGAAGGATTGTATTATCCTTTTACATCAGATTTGAAGTTGAGGGCATATAGTGATTCAGAGTGGGCAGGTAACAGGATGATAGAAGATCAACTCATGGCTACATGATATACATTGGTGATAAGCTTGTAAGTTGGTGTTCAAAGAAACAACATATAGTAGCATTATCATCAACTGAAGCTGAGTACAAAGGACTTGTGGAAGCAGCTAAGGAGGCTATATGAATGCAGACATTATTCAAAAGCTTGGGTATTGATCAAGGTATACCTACAATACATGGAGATAATATGAGTTCACTTTATCTTGCAGCAAATCTAGTATTTCATGCAAGAACAAAACATATAGAGATACATTATCATTTTCTGAGAGAAAAGGTAATGGAGAAAGAAATTGAAGTGGAGTACATTTCTACAAAAGATCAGATAGTAGACATAATGACAAAGAGCTTGGATGGTGTGAAGACCAGGAGATTCAAAAGCATGGTAGGAGTAAAAGAAAAGAAGATGATATGAAGAAACAAACAATGTCAATTAGTGATTGAGGGGGAGCTATTGGAGAAACAATCACTAATTGGACATATATTTGAAGGTCAAAGCTTTAGAAGAAATCCATATGCCTATGTGAAGGGACAAATTCACAAGTGTATTATATTTGTAAAGTTAGTTTACTTTAGTTCTAGAAGTTTTTCAAAAAGTTACGAGATTGAGAAAAACTATATAAGTTAGTTTGTATCAACTGATGCGTTGTGGAAGAGAGAGTGATAGAATGTGAGAAGGAGTTCATTTTGTATGACTGAGTATAGTCGGGCTTCTCTGAGTGAGAAAGCACCTGTAAACTTCTGAGTTTTTTCATAGCTATGAGAAGAACTAAGTAAACTTCTGTGTATGAGACTCTCTCCATCATCTCCATGCTTGCCTACTATGTGATGAGTTTAAAAGTTCAAGTTTTCGAAGCAACTCGATGCTTGGCATCGAGTTTGTGCTGATAAGTCATTGTTTTCATTCTCTGAGTTGTATTTCTTGTTGAATCTTCTTAAAACATGAGCTTTGTGGAGCAACTCGATGTCTGGCATCGAGTTTCAACATAAAGTCGATGCTTGGCATCGAGTTCCCACATAAAAGTGGTCTTGTTCATATCTTGTGTTCACGCGCATATTTCAGGAGCTAAAAAGTGGCTGAAAAAGCACCAAGTTGATATCTGGCATCAACTTTTGGTTGCAAGTCGATGCTAGGCATCAAATTTGCATTTTTAGACACTCAGTTTTACTAAAAGATGTAAAATTTCTAGTTTTGACAACTCATATAGGGTGATCTTGTGAAGGCCATAACTTGAGTTCTAGAGATCTGTTTCTTGCAAATAATAGCTTGTTGGAAAGCTCTTCTATTTTCATCCACTGAAAGATCTTGGAGAAATAATATTTGTGCTAGGAGAAATAAGCAAAAGAGTGAAGGTATGTCATTTTAGTGACTAGAAAGTTCTAAAGAAGTAAAGTTCTTGGTTTTGGTTATCATTTCTCAAAGTTTTGAGTGGCAATGAGTTAATGGTGACCATAGAGGTTATCTAGTGTCACATTAATTCACTTTTGATGTTTCATACATCAACACTCAAGGCATAAAAAATGCTCCCCCGAATGTGGAAAAATTAAAGAGATGTAAGTAATTCATTCAATTCTTAGCTTCATAATGCACCTCTTAGGCTTTGATGGATATAAATGCAAATCTATGTAATTTGAAGACTTGATAGCTTCATAGTGCATCAATACTAATTACGGAGCTTTAAATACAAAGCGGTTTAGGAAGATCATCATCCCAAGCAGCCTTACATGTGATTTTTAGAGATATTGATTAGCATGTGATGTGATTATCAATTGGCATGCATCACGTGGCACAAGGATTACAATAATTCAACGAGTAAAGAGTTTCAATTGATCCTAGTTCATTGTGCATCTTGGCCCCTTGAAAACGTCTTGATTACATGAGATATATCTTTTTGCTCTTGGGCCTTAACCTCGAAAAGACTTTGAAAGAACAAGCTACCGTTCCTTTCGAACTAGTTCCTTTATGACGATCTAATACTTCTAAAATTTGATTGAAAATGAAGATGTTCAGTTTCATATTCACTAAAGTTCAAACATAATCTACATGATTGCTACTCTTGGGATAAAGCATGTAATATGTCAACTTTGGAAGCCTCCTTGAAGTAAACTTACTCTTAAAAAGTCTATCAACTCATCGTAGGTAAGATATAACTATATCAATGAAGTGTTAGTCTTGGCTTCTCATTGTAAACATCTATTTTAGATTCTTGAATAGAAGGTTCAATTGACTAGGGACTCAATCATGATCCACCTCAAAGAATTCCTTCTTTAATTTGATTTTCAATTAGCATTTGCAATTTATTTCTATACGAAATCTTAGGCAATGAGCACTTTTGTTTTTTGTAGATATAGATTGTGTAGTATTACCATTTAGTATATACCTTTGCCATTTTAGTACTAGATTCAAAGGAAGAACACTGTTGCGTGTCAAAATGCATTAAATGAAGGCATCTTCTCACTGAATTTTATGGTAATTACTAATGCTTGTAATCCTAGTGACTTTTGGAATTTTCCATAACATGGTTTTTATATATTATAATTGTTTTAAATTCATTTGTTTGATTTTATGATTCTCAATCACATCCTTTTGCTTCATGTGCATCTTCAAGTCCATTTGAAATCTTATTTTATAATCATGACAGTTGTAAATACTCTTGCAAAAGAGGCCAGACTCGTAAGGGGATTGAAGTCCCCAGTGTTATAACAACATGATCATAATTTGCATGGTTGACATTGTTGATGAATGGATAAGAAAATAGTAGCACTGTTTTCATTTGTGCAATATTGCTAATGATGTATAGAAAATACAAATGATGTATATTTGATGGTTCTTGCATGTAAATGGTGGCACAATGTTGAGGAAGATAAGGTGGGACTCTACACTTGGTAAGAACTCAAACCACTATTTTAGAATAATTTTGTGCTACCAAATAAGAGGATGAAAGCTCTTGGTGCTTGGTTTTTCCTCTAGCAACAAAATGACTACTAAGGAGTACGTCTATAAGTATTGAGATATTTTATTGAATATATTTGATAACTTTCTTGTTTGTTTACATTTCATAACTCTATACTTGACTTGAGAGATAGCCAACATCCTCTCATTCAAAATAAAGTTGTAACGCACCTAATCAATTTGTTACACTATCTTATTCATGAAGATGATTATATGGATATACTTTCACATGTTGGCGAGAAGGCTTCCTAGACTAGGTATTAGAATGTAGTGGTATTATCTTCCTATTTAGTTCCATAGATAAAGCATGATTACATCCTAGATACTACCAAGGGAGTCAAGAGAAAAGTGTTTACCATAGTTGAACATGCATATTCTTGCTCATTACCAACTCAATAACAAAGGGGAAAGGCTTGCGGAGAGTGACTGTGTTATGCTTGGTTATGCAAGCATGCTTACAATTAATGTTTGAAGAAGGAAAAAATCTTTGTCGTAATGGTATTTTCACTTCAACAACCATTGATGTTGGTTTCATCCTTAGATGATCTATTCGATATAAAAGTTGAGATGGATTAAGACTCACTAATTAATAATTCTATTATCAATATGATAATGACCAAGAAGGTCACTAATGTGTTGCACACAATTCTATCTTCAAGGACTCAAAAAGGATATTGAGTCCTTGACATTAAGTTCATGGTTATAAGGGAGAGGTACATGGATATCCTAAAAAAGTTTCATTTAATACATTATCTACCAATAGCATTATTAGTTCTCATTATGAAGCTTAAATTGAAGTTTTTTTCTTCAAATTATGCTATTAAGATGGATTTAATTGATGGAAAAGAGGAAAGATGTGGGATCAGTGAGTTGTGCCTACTTTTTTATGAACACTTGTTTCTTCTTCAAAATTGCTCTGAAATGGGCCATTGAGATGTGTTTTATCGTAGGTGGGAACTTTCAAATGGTAAATATAGAAATTGAGATCAATTGTGCATGAGAAAATTTTATGTATAATTAATCAAGGATTTTTTTGACATGTAGAAGTTATCGTGAGTGAAGTACATATATATTAGCCTTATGTAATGGGTAGAACTAGTGAGGCTTAAAATTTTATGAGTATGAAATATGATTTTTGAGTCAATTCATGTATCTTCATTATGGTAAAGAGGAAGCCAGAAAGTTTATCACTTGATTTCATTTATGGTGCACCCAAATCAGTCTGCCACATGTTTCAATTCACCTCTAGTTCATGTGTTTTTATTAAGAATTTAATAGAAGATCTCTTCAACTTTTTTATCCATGGATCCTTTTAAAGACATAATAAATTTTTATCGATGGATCCTTTTAAAGACAAAACTTAAGGGACTCGCAATTGGCGTGCCTTCACTCACATCCTATTCAATATATATAGCCTTCTTATGTCATATTCTAGAACCTCCTAAGGTTTTGTGCCATCAATGTGGCCCTCATCAATGGAACATGACCTCTTTAAGATCCTTACTGCTCTTGGGTATCTCTCTAGTTTAAGATCTTTGTTTCCTTGAACCTTTTTGTCATATGCATGTCTAATGGTAGGCTATCAAGAACTTGAAAATATAGCACTCCCCTCTTCTAAAAACCATGGCTCTAAATGATCAAGATTTATGGTCCTTAGAAATGTTATAGAGTGAACTAGATTTCTTGAATACTATATACTACATGGAATGGAGCCACTCTCTTCTTTATTGATCAAACTGTTGGGTGCGTAAGAGTGCAGAAGCACCGATAGAAGTATACATGAGCGAAGAAGGAGATCAACACATGAAGATAGGTGATGGTTGGAAGAGCTGTCTATAGATCTAAGAATGAGTGAAGTGAGAGCTATAAGTGAATCCTTGAGTACTAAGTGCCACCACATATGATTATATAATGTATATATGGTTACATGGCGAAAAAAACTCTAGTCAGCTCTTAAATAAAAAGTATCCATGTATAATGTAAGGGTTCAGATCAAAGCTACTTGAAGGAAACTTGTGTAAAAAACCCCCCTAAAGTGCTTGATTTGAACACATATAGGAAGCGACAAATCTACCCCACAAGGTACTCAGCCTAAAGCTTTGTGAAAACCTTCAAAATTTTCTCATGGAGTAGCTTTGGTGAATATGTTTGCCACATTATCTTGTATAGGCACATATATCAAATCAATATCTCTAGCATGAAGGCACTCTCCTGCATGAAGGCACTATCTCACATAATGATAATGAACCTCAATGTGCTTTGTGCATGTATGAACATTAGGGGAAAAAATGAACTAGGGAAAAAAATGAACCATCCTTGGGCCTTTTAACTTAAGGAGTGATTAGTGATCCACCAATAGGAAGAGGGCAGTGGCCATAGTCTATTCTCTTAATCAACTAAACTAGGCATATCCTTCCCTTGGTTTTCCTTGGTCAAAGATACAAACACTACTTTCGTTTGGTGGTTTTTTTCCCATTAGTGTTTTAAGATCTTCTACGAGTGAACCACATCCATTAGATGGCCCCAAAGATCTAAGGGCTGTGTTTCAAGTTTGAAAGTCCAGGGCATGTTCAATTTGGGCCCTTAGATTTGATGTGGATCCAAAATTAGGAATCCTTACAAGGCCTAAATGGGGTTCATTTTTTTCCCTAATGAAGACCAAATTTCTTGCAATTGACAATGCACTATGATTGTCAGTGAGAAAATGTATACGTGCATCAATCTCCATGCATAGATCCATTAATGGGTGTCTCAACCATATAAATTCCACTAGTGCTGTGAACATTACCCTGTACTTAGCTTCACAACTTGATGTGGCCACAATAGGTTGTTTATTAATCAACCAAGATATGCATGATTCTCCAAGGAAAAAGCAACTACCACTAGTGGACACTTGTGTATCACACCAACCAATCCAATCACTATTTGTAAAAGCATGCAAGTTTATCTGAACATCTCAACCATAAGAGAGACCCAAATTTAATGTGCCTTTGAGATATCTAAACACATGTTATTGTTTGCCAATGCTTAATGCCATGGCTTGCATAAATCCACTCAATTGGGAAATTGCATATTGTATGTTCCACATTGTGTTACATGCAAATATCAAACATCCCATAGCTTGCTGATAAAGAGAAGTATCAAATGCATCATTTGCATCCTTAAATGAAAACCTAGATCTTGTTTTCATTGGTATCGAGATAGGCTTGGAATCCTCAAAACCAAAATGCTAAAGTAGTTTCTCAAGGTACTTTAAACTTGATGCACAACAATTCCCCCCTCAATAGGTGCAAACTGGATGCCAAGATAATACTCCAAAGGACCAAGATATGTGATATCAAAGGTATGCGACAAACCAGGCATAAGCATGCCAATTTTCTCATCACATGACCAAATCAAGAGAATATCATCAACATAAAGAACAAGCACTATAAGATCAAACCCACTTTTGCATACATACAATGTGCTTTCAACTGGACTACATGTAAAATTAAGTGAAATCAAGTTCTTATGTATTTTTTCATACCATGCATGTGGAGCTTTTTTAAGTTCATACAAAGACTTATGAAACAATAAACAATATGCTCTTGACCTTTGATGGCAAATCCAAGAGGTTTCTTCACATAGATTTCTTCTTTAAAATTGCCATTTAGAAAAGTTGTTTTTATATCCAATGCACTTCCCAACCACGATGGGCAACCAATGTAATCACACAATGAATGGTAGTCATGTGCAAGGTAGGTGAAAAGTCTCCCTATAATGGATGCCATAGTTTTTGTGCATAACCTTTTACAACTAATCTGGCTTTGTAGTGATCAATGGTACCATTTGACTTTCTTTTAATCTTCTAAACCCACTTAGTATCGATGAAATTTTTACCTTTTAGCAATTTACATAACTCCCCAGTATAACTTTTATGAATAGAATCCAATTCAAATTGCATTGCACTTCTAATTTGAATCATCTCATGTGTCTTCAAAAGTGAGTGGTTGTTTGCAATAAGAGATACAACCACAAAGTCACTTGATGCATGGTGAGGTCTTGATATTTTTCTACCAAGCATAGGAGCACTCAATTTGCTATCTTATAATGTCTTTGCAACCGTTTTGGCATAGATTGTGCATCCTTGATAGACATATGTTCCTCACGTAATACATAATAAAATTACATTAAATGTGGTTTGAACGATACTAATATTTGATGAGATGATACTCGGATACTCAAGGGAAGACATGATACATGGTACAAGGCTAGATATGATACATGACATTGGATCTTCCATGATATGATACCTGAGTCACGATACAAGACAAGACATGATACACAATACTTCAAGGGGTGATACATGCTACTAGGGGTACATGACATGATATATGATACTTTCGAACCAAACCATACACGATACTAACCTCAAACGATACAATACTTGTCCACAATTTCAATGATACAAGCTCCAAATATATGTCAAGTTTTGCATGATACAAGCTCTAGTGATACTGATCCTTCTATGCGCTCTCCATGACATCTACAAATAAACTTCAAATATATGTCAAGTTTCACATGATACAAGCTCTAGTGATACTGATCCTTCTGTGTGTTCTCCATGATACTACAACTAACAAGTGAATTCTGATGTGGTGGTTTTGGGTTTTTGTCACTAGTCAGGGCCAATGAACTCAAGAAAAGATGATTTTTTTTTTGGTTTTTTGATATTTTGATTGACCTAACCTACTTCCAAGCTCTCTTGCCTAACTCCTTTCCCTAGGGATTTGTAATGAGTGAGACTATACCTCACACATCCAATGAATGCATATAGTGGTGGTGTGATACACACATTAAATTAACAAACTGAGAGTATGACCCAGTCAAGTGTAGGGAAACATGATGGTTAATGTGGGAAAGGGACAAGTAATGCATGAAAAAAGGGAACATCCACCTCACATGACACCTCTTACACAAAAGCGTGTATTGTGATACTTTTTATAACAACAGACACAAATCAAGTAATATCTTCTAGATTTGATACCCATGTATAGTCAATAGCAGATTTTTTTCAAAGCTCTTGACCAGGCACATCCAATGATGGTATTTTCAGCTTGGTCAGATCTTTGTGCTTCAAGTGATGCCCTTAAAACAAAGTCACAAGAATTACCTACTCTCAACTAAAGACTCCCTACACATCACACACACAATAACAACAAAAAGAGATGGAAAAGTGATAGAAAACACCTCTAAAAACGCATTCCATGCCTCAAGCACACACACGAGCTCAGAAAGAAGAACCTACACAAGTGAGAAGAAGCAAATTCAAAATTTCAAAAGTTAGCCCTTGATTATGGAAAAAATTCTTTACAAATATGTCACCAATTGACTTATATACATGTGCCCTAATTTTGTCCTTCCATACAAGAGACCATTACTAACTCTAAAGATCTCTAAGTTCCTACTATTGTACAAAAGTAGTGTTACAATCTTCAAGGATTATGCATTTGTAGGACTCCTCTAGCACATTTACAAGCCTTCTCAATACTTTGTGATGGATTTTAAGAAAAGAAAATGGGCAATTTCTTAAAAAATTTATGGGCCTATTTTTCTTTTCTTCTTTGTTCTATTTTTTGCTCTCTCTTGTCTTCATTCCTTTGCAATAATACATAACAATCACTTCCAAATACATTTAGCCTCTTGTGGAATCTTTCCATCTAGTGCCTTGGTGTAACTTCGATTCAAGATGTAGATAGCAATGTTGATGACCTCTACCCAAAATCGATTTGACAAACCCTTTCCCTTCAACATGCACCTTGCCATCTCCATGATGGTTCAATTTTGACATGTTGAAAAAATGTTTTGTTGAGTGGTTGTTGGGTGTGAGAGTGAGTGATAAATCACAAATAGTACACATAAGATCTAAGAATGAAATCAAGGCATAAAGGCATGTGATGGTTGGAAGATCTCATTGTAGATAGATGATTATTATTATAAGAATGAGTGAAGTGAGGACTTATATGTGAATCCCTAAGTACAAAAGTACTAGCAGATCTGAGTATATCATGTATATGTGGCTAACATGGGGAGAAAACCTTTAGCCAACACTAGAGTCAAAAGTGCTCATGTATAGGGAAATGGTTCATATCAAAGCTACTTAAGGGACACAAGTGTAAGCAAAGAAGGAGATAAAAGCACATAGACATGTGATGGCTGAAAGTTCTCACTATGCATATATGATTAAGGGTATAAGAATGAGTGAAGTGAGAGCTATATGTGAATCCCTAAGTAAAAAATGTACCACAACATATGAATATATCATGTCTATGTGGTTACATGTGAAAAAAAACCTCTATCCAACACTAGAGTAAAAAGTTTCCATGTATAAGGAAACGTTTCACATCAAATAAGGGATGCATAAGTGTGCCCTAGAGAAAATTATGTGAACACATACAGAGAGTGAAATATCATCCCCCACAAGGTAATAAGCCTAAAGCTTTGCAAAGCTTCAAACTCTTCTCATGTAAGAGCTTTGGTGAATATGTAAGTCTTATTATCTTGCATTGGCACATATACCACATCAACTCACATAATGATAATGAACTTCAATGTGCTTCGTGCATGCATGATATAGTGGATTTCTTGCAACATCCCTTGCAATCTGGCTATTAGTGAGAATATGCATAGGTGCATCAATACCCATGCATAGATCCATCAATAGGCATCTCAACCATAGAAACTCCATTGTAATTGTGAATACTAAATTGTACTCTGTGTCAGAAATTGATGTGGCCATAGTAGGTTACTTCTTACTCGACCAAGATATGCATGACCGTCCAAGGAAAAAGCAATTACCACTAGTGGACACTTGTGTATCATAACAACCAACCAATCACTATCTATAAACGCATGCAAGCATCGCTGAGCATCTCTACCATAAATGAGACCCAAACCCAAAGTGCCTTTGAGATATCTAAACTGTTGGTCCATGACAACCATCAATTGATGTTTTGAACAAAGGGTTGAAGACAAAAGATGAAGAAAAGATCAGCAAGTGAAGCTTGAAGATAGTGCATATTCAGGAAATGAAGACTTGTATACATATGTACGTTAAACTTGTAATTAGCTCACTTATACTTTTGTTATGGTCATGAGCTTGTACATATATGCCTATATACATAAGTAAAAAGTCGGGGCAAGTATGAGAGATGAAGAATGAGAAGTGATTAGAGTCATTAGACACTTTAGAAGTTTAGGAGATCCCTCTCATCATTCAGATAAAAAGTTTTCATAGTAGAAGGAAAAATTATGCCTGATATTTTGCTGAGTACTCCTTCTGTGTTTAATTGTTTTTGAAATGCTTTTGTACAAGTCTAAGTCTACAGTTGAGTGACCTCTGTACAAGTTTTCAGATCCTAATTGTGATCAGGCTGAGAGAATTGAGAATAAGAACATTAACATGTGTGAACGTGAAGAAGTGAAGTTTGCAACAGGCACAAATTCGATGCTAATGTTTTGGTCAGTTCTCCTTCCACACTGTAAAGTTTTGAGCAAGTAATCACTCATTCTTTAAGTTGGAAGGAAGCTATCTATGGCTAAAAGCATTTGAATAAACGGGTTGTAGTTTAAGAGAACTATGCATTACAAGTTACAGGTGTCAAAGTCGACTGTAGAGAAGTACATTTTTAGACATAGGTGAATTGTTTGGAGTAAATCTCAAGATTTACTAAAACTTTTGAGAAGTTTTAACTTGCAGAGGGTGCAGAAACAGCCAAAACCTCTACAAAGTTTTATTAAAATATTTACACATTTGATCAGTCAATGAGTGAGTTATGTGTAGCAGACTTTTATGTGTGTTGAGTTTGTTCACAATTAATTCAAAACTTTGATAATCTGGCATTAGTCCTCCAAATTGGTAGAGGTTTTAGGTTATTCTTGATATAGAGGTGCTCTAACATCAATAATAGCTTTTTTGTTTGGAGATTAACACTCTCCCTCAGTGGTATCAGAGCAGGAATCATCAAAATAGAAGAAAGGAGGACCTCGAATGCTGCAGTCATACAAAAATCAACATTTGAAGGTTCAAAAGGTGAAAGCTTAAAGGGAAAGCTAGAGAAGGAGGCCTGAAGCTATCAAGAAGATCAAAAGGAACTTCATTCAAAGTAAAGGTACACTTATTCCTCATAAAGATTGAAGAATTTAATACACATGTGAAGAAAGAATGGGAGATTCTCTTCATATAGAGAAATTGAATAGAGAAAACTATCCAACTTGGTCAATGAGGATGGAAGCTCATCTCATGAGCAAAGAATTGATAGGATACATAAGAGGTGAGGAAGAAAAACCAAAGTTTAAAGATTCTCGTGTTCCAACTAGGGAGGAGCTCATAGATTTGAAGCTTGGATGAAGAAGGATGCTCAAGCAAGGAGCATTTCTACATGGGAGTCAATGACTAGTTGCTACCTCATATTAGAGGACTGGAAAGTGCAAGTGACATATGGAATGCCTTGGAAGAACATTTCCAAAATACTACAAAGTCAAGGAAGCCATCCTTATGGGTAGGGTTCACTACATTTAAAAAGAAAGCTTCTCAATCCATTTCTGATTATCCCATAGTTGAGAAATGCAATGTTCTTGGTGTCTTGGAGCTCAAAGGTGAACAATCTACCTGATTTTTTCCTCTTTTTTATCTTCTTGAATCCTTGATGTAGGTCTTCAACAAATGTTGCATGCTTGGTGAATCCGACCTACAATCTCTTCTCAACAATTTGACCTACACTTATGAGATTCTTGGTAATAGTTGGCACATAGAGTACTCTACTTATTAGGTGCATATTGCCATGTGAAGTCTTCACATTACCTATCTTCTTGATTGGATGCCTTGTGTCATGTGAAGTTTGGACTTGATGCTTATTCCTTGGGTCTTCCAAGTTAAAGAGCAGATCTACATTTTCTGCCACATCATTTCAGCATCATGAGTCTATATAAGACATAGGTTCATCTGCTTTACCTTCCTTCATAGTCATGCTCATGAGCAGAAGTGAGTCTTCTTGAGCTTGATCATCTTTATAGCTTGAGTCTTCTTGAGCTTCCTTTGTATCCACCTTGGTAATTGTTATTATTGTATCCATATGAGGTGTTGAATCTCCTCTTGAGCTTCCATAGCCTCCTCTATTGTATCCTCTTCCTCTTTGTTTTCTTGGATTCCTGAAACAATTCTCAATAATATGACTGATTAGAGCACATATAGCATAGAGCAATAAGCCTTGAGCTCTCCAACTACCTTGTCTACCTCCTCTGTCTCTTCTCCCTAAGCCACTACTTCTACCTGCAAAATTTTTTCAAGAGGTACTATATTCATCATTAGACTTCTTGCCCTTGCCTTTGTTATCCTTGCTTTTATTTTTATCTATATAGA
The DNA here is from genome assembly GCA_020310875.1 of Ceratopteris richardii. Lineage (NCBI taxonomy): Eukaryota > Viridiplantae > Streptophyta > Polypodiopsida > Polypodiales > Pteridaceae > Ceratopteris > Ceratopteris richardii. Next base: position 22,673,662 of record CM035423.1, on the reverse strand, counting down.
TAAAAGAGGATTGATTACCTTTTGTTTGTCTTCATTCTTCATAAGCTTTGCTTCATGTGTGAACAATTCTCCCATGAGTGTGTTGAAGTCTAGAACTTGCACATCCATGTAAAGATCCATAGTTATGGTGAAGGATTTCCATTTTTCATCAGCCTTGATACCATTGATGACTTACCTCACTATTTGTTGTTCATCAATAACTTCTCCAATGCTTCCAAGTTGGTCTGTAATGTCCTTCATCTTAGTGACAAAATGAGTCACACTCTACTTGGGCATCTTCCTGAGTGTTATAAACTCCATCCATAATTGATTATTCCTTGTCTTGGTGCTTGATAAGAAGAATGCTTCACGAGCATTCCATGTCTCTTGTGATGTTTTGAAATTCCTAATGTGTGGAAGTAAAAAATCAGAGACAGATTAAAGAATGTATGACCTTGCCAAAGAATCCTTTGAGCACCATCCATTCAATCTTTCCTACTCCTCTTGTGTTGGTTGGCTTTTGCTTCTAATTTTGGCATCATCTCATCTCTAGATATGTAACCATAGAGATTCCTTCCTTGTAGATGAGCTTCCATTATGAGTGACCATGTTGAGTAATTACCTCCATCTTGTTTGTCAATAGATGAGGGGAATCCATCACCTATGATGCTTAGTTGCTCTAAAACCACAGTGAAGACGTGATGGGATGTACGCAAAGATGAGTGGGTGTTTGCATCAACTTGCTCTACACTAGCCAATGTGACTTGAGGGATTTCTATTGTACTTCTTTTGCTACACAAATATTCACAAAGAACCATTAAATCCTTTGGAACATAGCTATCAAATGTTTGCATCAGAACAAATAACTTCCACTTTGCAAGGTTTGAAGAAACCTTCTATTTTGGGAAGAGAAGGTCACAAAAATATGTGTAGAGATCACAACCTAGTATGAATTGACCAGAGAGCTTTTGCACACATCTATTTGAATTGTATAGCTAACTAAGGCAAGTTACTTGATGAATCTAGGTGAACCATACAATGAGAAATAAATCTCTCTCAGGAATAGGTGACATATCCCATGAATAAGAAGAGGATGTATTGATGCACAAATTTGAATTTAAATCTAGTTATTCACTCACTTAAAAAAGTGATCCTAGACTTAAAGGAAAAATTAATCCCGATTCCCAACTAAAACTTAGTGGATATTGGCTTCTTGAATCTATGATATTCCTTATCACTTTTAGCTATTACAAATGATCAAGGTAAATACACAAGATTTACTCTTAGAGGTTTTACAACCATACATTCTCACGACCATATTAAATGGGACGACTTATGAGAATAGTCCATAGTTCAAATGCCAAGCTCTTAGGCTTGCTATTTGCACCAAGGTATCATGCTTGAGAAAAGGTATTCTATACATAGTCTAAGTTAATTCATAAATTTAGCCATAGTTTCATGGTGAGTTATATGGTTTTCTATTCTTAAAAGAATCCATAAGTACTTATGGGCCCTATATCTTTATTCTTGTTAAAGGATAAATATGGAAGAGCTAAAATCCATGAGTTATGAGGTTGATATTCAAACAACTACCAAAATCAGTTTTGAACTTGATTCCCTATCTCCTAAACTATAGGGAAAGAAAAGGGATCTTATCAAATTCACTCCACGCGAGATTTGAATTCAAATATGGGTTTTGGAGTCATGCAAAATCATGCAAAGAACTCCAAGAAGTTTATATAACCACTTCATGACTTGTACATGATAATAGATGAATATACAATCAATTTTCATCATCCTCTTGCTTGTTGCTCATTTCTCTGATCCATATCCTTCAAGCGAGTAGAATTGTAGAAGTTTTTTCTTATAGCTGAGAGGTCCATTCTTCATGCACAAGGGCTCATTGGAAAATTATTAGTTTCTAATTGTATGGTGAAAATTTTGGCAGCATTGGGATTCACTTATTGTGTGCTAGAGCATATTCTTTGCCTCGGGGTTTGTGCCTACTACTCCCTAAAAAGTCGAGGTGCTTGTTGATGTTAAACTTATAATCAGAGCGCATCTTGTTTATAAATCTAATTCCTGTGCATAAAAGATACTTAACCCTATAAGAAACCATCCTCTAAGAGGAATTCAGCCAATTGTAATCGGGGTGGGAGCATTGAGCATTTGAAGGTGCATGTTTAAACCATAAATAGTAAGTTTCATGCACTAGCTCATATGAAAACTAATCTATTTTGGACCAATTGTTTCTTAGTGACTATCCAAAGTATCTAGGGTGGTTTATTGCATCAATGTGAATTTTATGAGGTTAATTAAAGCCTCCAATAGTAAAAGGACCGATTCTATACTAGTTATCGCAACCGAATTTCAACATCCTCAACATCAGTTTTTTACTAAAGTCTCTCCATTGAGAAATGTTAGTGGTATTAGAGCTACATTAAGATTGGTGATGATTTTCCTTGAATGATTGAGAACCTTGACACAAAAAACTATGCTACTTGGCAAATCAGAATGAAAGCTTACTTACAAGGTAGAAATCTTTATGGAATTGTAGTAGGTGATGAATTTATGCCTACTCTCAGATCCAAAGGAGGACCTACACAAGAAGGGATTGATAAGCTTACATTATGGTGTGCAAGAGATGCTCAAGCTAGATCTTACTCTGATTTCTTGCTCCCACACATTATAAGTCAAAAAACATCATCAAAAAACTTGGAATGTACTTGACACATTCTTCTCTACTAGTGCCAAAGCTAGGAAGAATCACTTATGGAATGAGTTCAACCAAATGAGAAGACACCAGAGCAAAAGATAGAGTTTGTCACTAAAGTCAAGGAGTTTACAGATCAATAATGTTTAGCCCATAAAAGTCATATTGACCAAAGTCAACCATAGTCAAAGTCAACCACAATCAAAGTCAAGAGGCAAAGTCAAACGGGTCAAAGTCAACAAGATCAAGGTCAAAAGTCAATAGGGGCAAAGTCAAAGTGTTCGAAGTGCAGGTGTCAAGGTGCACAGGTAGTGCACAAGTAATTGTCCACAAAGGGTGAATTGGAGAAAGTGGGTTGTAGGTTGCAGAGGTATTTCTCTAATTTTCCTAAGGTTCAAAGTGTTTTAAAGTGTTTTAAAGTGTTTTGGAAGGTTCAGGTGAACCCTCTCTTAGGTGCACAAGTGAAGAATTAAAAGACAAAATGTGAAGGTATGTGAAGCGGCAGCGTACGCACATGTGAAAGTATGGCCCCCCAATTAAAATTTTTGTTTTAGTCTAAAGTCACTACAAGACAAAACAGGGATTCGTTGCCTGCCCACTTGTGAAGACAATCTTGGGACATCAAAGCGAGCACCAAGATACTCTTGCAGTTAGGAGCGTACGTGAATCGACACTCAAATCAAGGCAAGGACTATTCTTGGACCAAGCAAGTGTAAGCAAGACTAAGCAAGGTGAGCATAGTTTAAGGGAAAAAAGAGAGAGAAGTGCAAGAGACACACAGTGTGCGATGCAGAGAAGTGAAGTGCAAGGTGTGCATGAAGAGTGACTAAGAAGTGTGCAGAGCAGTGTTAAGCTATTCCCCCCAAGGATCCCAAGGTCACATTGCAGTGTGCACGTGCCGATAGAAGGTATCCAATCCCTCCCCCTTATTGGAAGCTTGGTGCAAGGTGTGCACAAGTGCAGGCTTGGAGAAGGTGGAGGTCTGGTGCAGAGGAGGCCGGCAACAACAAGACCTTGGGTATTTGGTATTTTGTAATTGAGCACTCTGTGGGATTTTGCACAAAAGCATTGGATTGTATTGTGCATCTCCATTGTATTTGTCTTATTATAATCAAGTGACAGAGGCTTCTAGTGTGTATCTTTATTCTTGCCTTTCCCTTTTCTCCTACAAACACTCAAATCCCTTCTTGTCCAAGAATCCCCCAAAAAATAAGCTTCAATTGGATAATTGATTGAAGAGGAAGACATCATGAGGCATATCCTAAATGGTATTAGGACTCACAAACCAATGGTAATAATTTACAACTGCTTATGAACTGATCATGCATGTGGAGATACCTAACTTCAACATGTTTCTTAGGAAAATCTTCAATCAAGAGTCCAACAAAAACTTGAAGGTAACTCTTATGTGGTAGAACTAGAAGTGATTTTTTGTAGATAAGAAGGATAAGAACAATAAAGGAAAGAAAAAGGAAGATGATGATGAAGAAATTTCCAAGCCAACTATGTAGGCAAGAGTAAGTGGAAAAGAAAGAAGAAAGGAGCAAATCATGATAATCTAAGTAAAAAAGAAGGTAAAAAAGATGCATATTTGTTCTACATAGAGTTTGGTTGTTCAAACCATTTTGCAAGCAATGTTTCTCTTTTATTAGGCTTGGAGAAACCCACTCTTAAGAATAAATTACAAATGGGGGATGATACCAAACACAAAGAAAAAAGAATTGGCAATCTCAAAGCCCCTAATGGTAGAACAAAATTTTGAGTAAGGTTCTCTATGTATCCACTATTACTAAAAACCTATAAGTGTAAGCAAAATACTTGAAAAGGGCTTACAAGTCAGGTTCACTCTGTTGGTGCATTTTACCCAAGCCTACATGCTTGATATATTTGATATCATCCTCATTTGTAAGTCACATGAGTAGTCATGTGAACACCTCTTGTAAAAGAGTTCATTTTTATCTCTTGTAATTGAAAAAAGAAAAAGGAAAAGGATGGATTACCTCATGCATGATGTAAAAGCAATTTCGTGGCTCTAACTACCAAAACCCATGACTTTTTGAGCTGAGGGAATATCTCCTAACTTTGGGGATCACTTTTAGGTGGAGCCATTCGAATTCGAATTCAAAACTCCCTCCAAGAATAGCTATAAAAGGAGCAAGAAGAAAGAGGCGATTAGCAAGCCTTGTACGTGACCACTTCATGTCATTTTGTAGAGATTGAAGAGCTTACTCCATAGCTCTATCATTCTACTCCCATTGTGCAAAGATTCATTGCCAATGTGGTTGTAATCATATGTGAATCTATACATTTATTACCATTTACTTCTCTGTTTTGTTCTCTGCTATACTCACTCAGAGCAGTACCTTCAGAAGGTCATATCTCGAGTTCTACTGATTCGTTTTTAGTGATCTAACTTGCGTTGGATAGCTCATACTGTCTACTTTGTACCTATAAATTTTCGAGGTCATTGAATTAATAGTTTTGAAGATATCTGCAGTTTACTACTCACTGGTCTATCTCTGCAGAGCCCCGAGAATGGTGGGCATGTTCCAGAAATTGATAAATCTTGTTCTCAGTGCTCAGTCCATCATTTGAAGTTTTTTAACTTGGATTGGGAAGCTTGCTAAGTCTATTTGCTATGCCCAAAAGGAATTTTTCTAATTCCTACCAGGTTGAGAGCACTGTTCATTTTTTCCAGTAGGTGTATGTCCAAAAATAGCAAGTTTTGGGAGCTAGTCATTTCGCAACTTGTCTATCTTGACTTAAACTTTTGGGATACATGTTGGAAAGTACTTGGCTGATATTTTGGTGGATTTAGGAAGTTTAAAGGGTATACTAATCAACTCTGAAGTCTCAGTTGGCTGGTGTGAAGCTGGTTGTAGCAGCACCTACTCATCTTTGGATTGCATCCACCATCTCTCTTCACACACTCAACGTGGAGATTATGTGGAAGACACATCTCAAGGCTTCAAGGAGATAGCCAGAGTTGGGAAGCATGGTAGACTCTTCATATTTGAAATGGAAGGAACTAGAAACACAACTCTATTCAACTTTGGGTCACAAACCCTAAGTGAGCTAGACCTGTGGCATAAGAGACTTGCACATGTGAATGATGTTGAAATTTATGAAACTTTTGCAAGCTCCATTTGTGTGAGGCTTGACACATTCTCACCTCTTATTATTTACCTCTTCATAATTTATGTATTTCTTGTAAGCCCAAAAGGAAGCTATGCCTTGAAAATGTAAATACCTCCTAACCTTATAGAAGAGTGTTAAAGTAGAAGACGAAAATGTATTTATGGCTTGGATAAAAGCCAAATTATGATTAAAGAGATGAAATTCTCAAAGAAGGTGTGAACGTACCCATGTGGAGTGATTTGGAGTAGAAAAAGTCACCCAAGGCAATGGAAGGACAAAGAGTGATCTGGAGTAGCAAAAGTCACCCAAGGCAATGGAAGGACAAAGGACAAGAAGTGGAAAGTCAACATGTCAGAGAAGATGCAAGGGTAGGTGATGTGGCATAGACTCCCATGCACATATCTCTATATATAGAAGCCTTTAGAATGTGAACATTGGTGGATATTACAAGGACATTGTAGAAGCTTATGCTGGTCATTCTCTCACCAGTGGATATTAGAAGATCTCTCAATAATGTGCTACAATGCACATAGGTATTCAAGCCACATACATTTTTGTACAAAACCACATTTTAAAGGTGATATCTCTGTGTACTTATCCATTTAATTCATATGATATCTTCTTGGAAAGCTCCTCTTTTGAACTTTCTCTGATATAAATATGTTTCCTAGATAAGTCTCCACTAGTGACTGTGAACATTAATTGGGAACCTCAATTTTCTACTTAACCTAAGTTAACAGGTAGTCTGCCTTTATACAATTGATTGCCTATTCATATGAACTCCAAATGGAGTTTGATTTAGCTTGTTAGAAAGCTAGAAGTGTCTAATATATGTGGAAAAAAATTATAATTGGTACCTCCAACTTATCCTCAATAGCCAACATACGAAATACATCATTGCTTTCAACCATGGCCACTTACTAAAATACCCTAATTTAGAAAAATGACTGTATCTCAAAAAGTTCAACAAAACTAGCCTATCGAGTTCTGCAAAACCTGTAGCACACTTTGAGGTGCCTATATTGACAAACCAAAACCTATATATATCTTTGGCACGAAAAGATGAAATTGCCTGCACAAGCACTACAATAGTGTGTTTAGAGGTTGAAATGAGCTTAGATCGTGATTTTGACACCACAACACACAACTGTTTTGAACTCCCGATTGCTCTCAGTATGCTCACCAAATTTCATGCAATTCTGAGACTGTGACCAGAGGGGTTTCAATGATGCCCTAGATAAAGGGACGACCTGCTTTGCTACCAATTGTTGGTGTTTGAGGTCTATGGAAGCACACAAATAACACAAGGAAGAAGAAGAAGCTTGGAGCATAACACAAAATATTGAATGTATACCAAGAGTATGTACAAAGATAAGTTACTCCTTAGGGTTATATGTTGATATATTAAGGTAGTGATGTGTGTGAACACTCTAGGACCGCTAGGGCACTACTTTCCCTCTTTAGGAGGTTTTTTCCCCCCGACTTGTATATACGCATATTTCCCTAATGGGCTACTTATCTTTGCACATTCTCTAGTAATACATTCAATATTGTGTGTTGCGCTCCAAGCTTCTTCTTCTTCCTTGTGCTGTTCGCGTGCTTTCGTAGACGTCTAACTCCAACAATTGGTATCAGTGCAGGTCGTCGCTTCATCTAGGGCGCCGTCGACACTCCTTCGCTTGCAGTCTCAGAATTACATGAATTTTGGTGAGCATACTCAACGTGTTTTCGAGGTCAAAACAGCTTCGTCTGTGGTGCCGAAATCATGATCTCAGCTCATTTCGGCCTCTGAACGCACTATCGTAGTGCTTGTGCAGGCTATTTTGACTTTTTGTGCCAAAGGTATATACCAGTTTCTATTTGCTAGTATAAGCGTCTCGAAGTCTGCTACAGGTCTAGTGGAATTTATCTGGGCAGTATAGGTTTTCTATTCAACTTTTTGAATACAGTTAATTTTTTGCATCAAGGTATTTTAGTCATCGGCTATGGTTGAAAGCAGTGATGTATTCCGTATGTTGGCTGTTGAGGATAAGTTGGATGGTTCCAACTACCCGTTATGGGCTTATATGATGCGACATGTGTTGGTTGCAAAAGAACTGTGGAACATTGTGCAGGGTGTCAAAAAATGTCCTATCACACCTGCAACTGTTACAACTGCAGGTACTGAAGCTGATGCAGAAGGTGTCGAAGATGATGATATTCTGCATATTCCTGTTCGTGCTGCGGTTTCTGTTGCACCTACTGTAGAGTAGATTCACTGGGATGGCAGAGATGCCCAGGCACATGCATTGATAGCTTTGTCTGTCAAACGTGCCATTATTCCACACATTCGCTCTTGCAGAACAACTAAGGATGCTTGGGATACACTTAGCACATTGTACCAAGCTAGGAATGAGGCTCGTGTTGCTTACCTCCGAAAACAGTTGGAGAGTGAGCACATGAATGAAGGTGATTCTATGGACAGTTTCCTAACAAAGATCAAAGACTTGAAGGAACAGTTGATTTCTGTTGATGAGGTTATACCAGATAGCTCACTTGTGCAGACCATTCTGAATGGTCTTCCTGATTCATCTCAGAGTTTTACTTCTACTCTTCGGTTGATGATGAAAGGCAATCCAAATGCCTTATCATTTGAGGAGTTAGTCTCTGTTTTGTTGCAAGAAGATCAGTCCAGGTAGAACAGGTCCATTATGCGAGTTGAGAATCAAGCTTTCCTGGCTAGTCAGAAGGGCAAAGGAAAATGGAGCTCTTCAACTAGTAAGAAGCCTACATGCCTCATTTGTAAGTCACATGAGTAGTCATGTGAACACCTCTTGTAAAAGAGTTCATTTTTATCTCTTGTATTTGGAAAAAGAAAAAAGAAAAGGATGGCTTACCTCATGCATGATGGAAAAGCAATTTTGTGGCTCTAACTACCAAAACCCACGACTTTTTGAGCTGAGGGAATATCTCCTAACTTTGGGGATCACTTTTAGGTGGAGCCATTCGAATTCGAATTCAAAACTCCATCCAAGAATAGCTATAAAAGGAGCAAGAAGGAAGAGGCGATTAGCAAGCCTTGTATGTGACCACTTCATGTCATTTTGTAGAGATTGAAGAGCTTACTCCATAGCTCTATCATTCAACTCCCATTGTGCAAAGATTCATTGCCAATGTGGTTGTAATCATATGTGAATCTATACATTTATCATCATTTACTTCTCTCTTTTGTTGGATAAATCTTGTTCTCAGTGCTCAGTCCATCATTTGAAGTGTTTTAACTTGGATTGGGAAGCTTGCTAAGTCTATTTGCTATGCCCAAAAGGAATTTTTCTAATTCCTACCAGGTTGAGAGCACTGTTCATTTTTTCCAGTAGGTGTATGTCCAAAAATAGCAAGTTTTGGGAGCTAGTCATTTCGCAACTAGTCTATCTTGACTTAAACTTTTGGGATACATGTTCCAAAGTACTTGGCTGATATTTTGGTGGATTTAGGAAGCTTAAAGCGTCTACTAATCAACTCTGAAGTCTCAGTTGGCTGGTGTGAAGCTGGTTGTAGCAGCACCTACTCATCTTTGGATTGCATCCACCATCTCTCTTCATAGTGGTATCAGAGCATAGTCAAGCAACATGGGAGATGGATTTCCATCAACAATTGACAAATTGGATCGAAACAACTACCCGGCATGGTCTCTAAGGATGGAGGCTTACCTTCAAGGGAGGAATCTATATGGATTCATATCCGGAGATGAAGCAATGCCAACCATGAGGAACAAAGGGCAACCATCACATGAAGAAGTGGAAGGACTTTCGAATTGGTGTTCGAAGGATGCACTTGCAAGGTCCTATATTCTAAACTCAATTTCTGATTTTCTTTTACCTCATGTCAAGGGATGCAAAACATCAAGAGAGACCTGGAATGCACTTGCTTCTTTCTTCTCTTCCAACACTCGAGCAAGGAAGAACCAATTGTGGATCGAGTTCACAACAATGAAGAAAAGCCCGAAGCAAAATGTGACTGATTATGTCACAAAGATGAAGGAGATTTCCGACCAACTTGGAAGCATTGGAGAGGTAATTGAAGAGGAGCAAATCATAAGACAAATCATGAATCGAATCAAAGCAGACGACAAGTGGGAGTCATTCACAACAACCATGGATTTATACATGGATATGCATGTACCCGACCTCAACACACTCATGGGCCAACTCTTCACTCATGAAGCAAAGATTAGCAAAGGTGGTGAGTCCTCAAGAGGTAATCAAACTTCTGCCTTATATTCTGATAAAGCTAAGGTCAAGGACAAGTCAAAGAATAGGAAGAATGAAGATGAAGGAAGCTCTTTCCAAGCAAACTTTGCAGGTAGAGGAAGAGCTAGAGGAAGAGGCAGAAGTGGAAAGCAAGGCAGGGGGAGATTCCAATCATCTCAACCTTGCAACATATGTGGCTTATCTAACCATACTACTGAAGAATGTTTCAGGAATCCAAGGAACTCAAGAGGAAGAGGATTCAATAGAGGTGGCTATGGATCAAATAGAGGCAGATACAATGGAGGCTACAACAACAACAACTACTACAATAACAATTACAACAACAACAACTATCAAAGTGGCCATAGAGGAAGAAGAGACTACAATAACTATGCAGAGGACCAAAGTCAAGAAGATTCATTATTGATTATGAATCTATCAGTGAAGAAGGGTAAGGATGATGATCACATATTTTACATTGATTCGGGATGCTCGAACCATGTAGCAGGAAATGTGTCTTTACTTTCTGATTTGGAAGATCCTCATAACAAGCATGAAGTGCAGACAGGAGATGACACAAAGCACTAAGTGGAGAAGATAGGTAATGTGAAGACATCAGATGGGAATATGAACCTCTTAAGCAAAGTCTTGTATGTCCCTACAATTACCAAAAATTTAATAAGTGTTGGACAGATTGTTGAAAAAGGATTGCATGTTAGATTCAATCGATTTGGAGCATATGTTGAAGACCCAAGGCAAGGCTTTCGAAGGATTGCCAAAGGAGAAAAGACAGGAAGGCTCTTCACCTTTGAAGTGGAAGATACAAAGAACATAGCTTTGTTTAGCTATGGATCTCAAACTCTAACAGAGTTGGAGATATGGCACAAAAGGCTTGCTCACATTGGTGAGAGGACACTCAAACAGATTTGCAAGGACCAAAGTGTACTTGGTTTGCCTAATATCACAAGGCAACACATGATTTATAAGTGTGAAGCTTGTCAACTCGGCAAGGCTCATAGACAACCTTTCAATAAGAAAGGATATATGTATCAAAATCCTTTGGATCTAGTGCACACGGATGTGTGGGGTCCAAGTAAGGAGCCATCTATATCAGGCTCAAGATATTATGTGTCTTTCATAGATGATTGTAGCAGGTGGACCATTCTGTTTTTCATGAAGCACAAGGATGAAGTGTTTAATTGCTTTAAGAAGTATATTGCTCTTGTTGAAAACCAAACAGGTAGGACTTTGAAACGACTCAGATCAGATGGTGGAGGAGAATACTTCTCTTCTGAATTTGATGCCTTCTTGCATGAAAGAGGCATTAAAAGGGAAGTTACTACAAGGTATACACCCGAACTCAATGGTGTAGCAGAGAGGAGGAACAGATCTATTGTCGAAGCTGCAAGGTCCATGCTCAACGAAAAGGGATTGCCAAACTACCTATGGGCAGAGGCTGTGTCTACAGCCACATATCTCATAAATAGACTTCCATCTAAGTCACTAGATGGAACCACTCCATATGAAGTGTGGAATGGAAGAAGACCTAGTCTAGAGCATTGTAAAATCTTTGGATGCTTAGGCTATGCTCACATTCCTTCTCAAGTAAGAGGGAAATTGGATCCCAAGGCAGAGAAGTGCGTATTTATTGGTTATGACCAAAACCAAAAAGGATATAGATTGTACAATCCAACCAATAAAGGATTTTCTGTGAGTAGAGATGTAATTTTTGATGAAAACAAATCATGTTTTGATGATGACAGGAAAGTGAAGCTGCCATATGACTTGGATGAAGATTTTCCATCACTTCAACCAAAGGAGCCGAAGCGGATTGAAGAAAGTGATTCGGAGATTGACCTAGAAGACTTGGAAAGACTAAAGCTATGGAAGAACAAAGGAAAAGCAAAGATGCAAGATGCTACATATGGACCCGAGAGCTCACATCAACCACTTAGAAGGTCTTCAAGGGAGAAGAAGAAACCAGAGAGGTTTGGTTATGATACTTCTTTGGTCACGAAGCACTGAATCTACATTGCAAAGGATTCAACCAATGAAGAACCTACCACATTCGAAGAAGCACAAAGCAAGAAAGCTTGGAGAGATGCAATGGATGAAGAAATGGAAGCCTTGAAGGAGAATGACACTTGAGAGCTTGTACCTAACAAGCCATCTATGAAGATAATCGGATCTCGATGGATATAGAAAATCAAGAGGGATCCAGATGGAAGTATAAATAGACACAAAGCAAGGTTAGTTGCTAAAGGGTTTGCTCAAACCCATGGTATTGATTATGAGGAGACTTTCTCTCCTGTTGCAAAAATGCCTACAATTAGGGTTCTCATTAGTCTTGCTGCATCTAGAAATTGGAATCTTTATCAACTCGATGTAAAGAATGCTTTCTTGAATGGATGGATTTCTGAGGAAGTGTATATGGCACAACCTCCTGGATATGAGGATGCACATCATCCTAACTATGTATGCAAACTAAAGAAAGCTTTGTATGGATTGAAGCAAGCTCCAAGAGCTTGGAATTTCAGATTGGTGACTTATTTGCAGGACCAAGGATTCAAAGCTAGCAAGGCGGATACCTCTTTGTTCATAAAGAGGAATGGATCTGAAGTGATCTATTTATGTGTGTATGTTGATGATATTATTATCACACGCAATGAACTTGAAGGAATCAAACAGGTAAAGAGTCAAATGAAGGAGGAGTTCAAAATAAGTGACCTCGGACCACTCACTTATTTTCTTGGATTGGAGTTGATCTACACAGATTCAGGTATATACATCACACAAAGGAAGTATGTCCATGACATGCTCGTCAAGTTCAAGATGGAAAATACCAAGTGTGCAGGTACACCTATGGAGCAAAATCATAAGCTTAGTGCTTATGAAGGAGAGCCAATTGAAGACATCATAAGCTATCAAAGCTTGGTTGGAAGTTTGAACTATGCAACACTCACAAGGGTGGATATATGCTATAGTGTTAGCATATTGAGTCAGTTTATGCATAAGCCGAGAAGACCACATATGGAAGTGGCCAAGAGAGTCCTCAAGTACCTAAAGGGGACCATGAATGAAGGTTTGTTTTATTCATTTACTTCAGATATTGAGCTAAAGGTCTACTCAGATGCAGATTGGGCCGGATCTAGAGATGATAGAAGAAGCAAATCCGGGTATATATCATTTGCAGGTTCAAAAATCATTTCTTGGTCATCGAAGAAGCAACCAACCGTGGCATTATCTTCTACTGAAGCCGAATATAGAGGTTTGGCTAATGCAACTCAAGAAATCATGTGGTTAAAGTCTTTGTACACAGATCTTGGACTTCATTCTTCAACACCTCATATTTTTGGTGACAACACAAGCTCACTACATCTAGCAACTAATCCGGTATACCATGCTAGAACCAAGCATATTGAAGTCCACTACCATTATGTAAGGGAGAAGCTAATGAGCAAGGATATTCAACTATCCTATGTCTCTACAGATATGCAATGTGCAGACATGTTGACTAAAGCTCTTGATGGTACAAAGTTAAGTAGATTCAAGTTGATGATTGGCTTGCAGGAAATTAAGGACAATTGAAGACTTATTTGGAGGCCAAGCATGTTAGGCTTGAGGGGGAGCTGTTGGTGCATTTTACCCAAGCCTACATGCTTGATATGCTTGAAATTATCCTCATTTGTAAGTCACATGAGTAGTCATGTGAACACCTCTTGTAAAAGAGTTCATTTTTATCTCTTGTATTTGGAAAAAGAAAAAAGGAGAAGGATGGCTTACCTCATGCATGATGTAAAAGCAATTTCGTGGCTCTAACTACCAAAACCCAAGAATAGCTATAAAAGGAGCAAGAAGGAAGAGGCGATTAGCAAGCCTTGTACGTGACCACTTCATGTCATTTTGTAGAGATTGAAGAGCTTACTCCATAGCTCTATCATTCTACTCCCATTGTGCAAAGATTCATTGCCAATGTGGTTGTAATCATATGTGAATCTATACATTTATTATCATTTACTTCTCTGTTTTGTTCTCTGCTATACTCACTCAGAGCAGTATCTTCAGAAGGTCATATCTCGAGTTCTACTGATTCTTTTTCAGTGATTTAACTTGCGTTGGATAGCTCATACTGTCTACTTTGTACCTATAAATTTTCGAGGTCATTGGATTAATAGTTTTGAAGATATCTGCAATTTACTGCTCACTGGTATATCTCTGCAGAGCCCCGATAATGGTGGGCATGTTCCAGAAATTGATAAATCTTGTTCTCAGTGCTCAGTCCATCATTTGAAGTGTTTTAACTTGGATTGGGAAGCTTTCTAAGTCTATTTGCTATGCCCAAAAGGAATTTTTCTAATTCCTACCAGGTTGAGAGCACTGTTCATTTTTTTCAGCAGGTGTATGTCCAAAAATAGCAAGTTTTGGGAGCTAGTCATTTCGCAACTAGTCTGTCTTGACATAAACTTTTGGGAAACATGTTGGAAAGTACTTGGCTGATATTTTGGTGGATTTAGGAAGCTTAAAGGGTCTACTAATCAACTGTGAAGTCTTAGTTGGCTGGTGTGAAGCTGGTTGTAGAAGCACCTACTCATCTTTAGATTGCATCCACCATCTCTCTTCACAAGACAAGAGGTTCAGTGAGATCCTTGCCTTGACACACTAGCATCTTGACTGTCAAAAGAACATCTTGAATGTTGATGGGAAGCTCCATCTCGACCATACAAGGGGTTTCCACACCTCCCAATCCTGTGAGATATGCTTCTATAGGATGGACACTTAATTGCAATTCTTGACAGTAAGAAAGTCTAACTGCACTAGTGGATGCACATGAGTCAATCAAAACTCTTACAGTCCTTGCATTCTCTCTGTCCTACCTCTAGGGTCACAAAAGGATGTCAATCAATTATTCTATGGGAACATACACTTGATGCTTCACACATAGCCATGTGATATCTTGGCACTTCATAATCATCTGACCTAGGCTGATCTCTACCCTGCCTTCTCAATTTCATTTGTCGGATGCATTCTAAGGCTTATGCCTACACTTCTTCTCGAACTCATTTTTCTTCTTCCTTACATTTCTTTGCACTATTGAGTTGCCTAAGCATTTCCTTTGTGAGGGTTTCTTGATATAATTTCACTCTACATCCACTAATGTAACTAGGTAGGATATCACCTTCTAGAGTAGCTAATTGAACTGCTCACTAGTTGGGATCCTATTGATGATCATAGGTCCACAACCTCTCTTCTCTCTCTTCTCCAATTTTTGTGCATGTTGTTTTAGGGTGTGCACCAAGACTAAGTGTCCCGCTTTCAAGCCCTTAACTTTCACATGGGCATCAAAGTATGCCTTTTGTCTTTTCTTAGCTACATGAATTCTTGTTGGTGCTCTCAATCTTGTTTCACCTAAGCGTTCCAGATCAAAGATTCTAGATAAGAGCTCATGGCTAGTCCATTGATGCTCTTGTGCTACTTTTAATGTAGGTATTAAGAAATCTAATGGTAGCACTATATTTTGGCCGAATACCATCTAAAAGGGTGTGGCTTGGAGCACTGTTTTATAGGTGACTCGGTATGCCCAAACAACATGGTGTAGCTACTTGTCCCAATCAGAGCATTTATTATTCACCAATTTTGTCAATACATTACATAGTATCTTGTTTGTGCTCTCGGGCTAGCCATTGGCTTGTGGGTGATATGGAGTCGACTTCTTGTGAACCACCATGAATTCTTGTAACAAGTGTTTAATGACCTCATTCAAGAAGTGAGTTCCACGATCACTCACTAATTCTATTGGCAAACCATATCTCATAAATACATTCCCAAATAGAAACTTGGCTATAGTCTGTGTGTCATTCTTTCTTGTAGGTTTCACTTCTACCATTTAGTTAGATAATCAGTTGCCACAATGATATATTCAGCATGTGATTAGTTGGGGGATTAATAGCACCAAAAAATTTTATTCCCCACTTAGAGAATGCATGTCCACCCATGATAGGTTTCAAAGGCATCTCATCTTTATGTATCGGATACTGAGTTCGCTAACAAATATCACACCGTTTCACATAGGTATGTGCATCCATGTGAAGGGTTGGCCACCAAAGACCTGCAAATAATATAGCTTTGATCACCCTATCTGGTCCAAAATGTCCTTGTGCCAAACATTGGTGAGTAGTCTCCAAGATCTTGAGATATTCACTCTCATGCACACACATCCTTAGGTATCCATCTTTACCATGCTTGTATAAATTATTTCCAATGAGTGATTCATCTAGCACCTTCTGTTCTAAGCTCCTCCTTTTAGCCACAATCATCTCTTGAGGGAATGTTTTTGTTCTAAAAAAGGCTACTAATGATTCACTCCAATCTGGCACTAAAGTCACTCGATATAGAGTGGCATGTTCCACTGGCAGTCTAGTATTGCAAATTGGGCTATCTTACACATCCTATGGACATCTGCTTCCATTGTTGGGAAATACACACCTAATCTTTGTAGCATTTGTAGGGTTCGATGTTTCGAGTGATGTTGTTGTAGTGCACCTACATGTGCTATGTGCAACCACTTTGCATATTCATTTTCATCCACACAGCAAGCTAGTATGCCTTGGTTGGTGTGTTTATACATGCTATCTGCCATTGTGTGACACTTTTGAGACCTCACTACTTCTTTATTCTTGGCTCTCCATACAATATGTTTAGGTACAAAGGTGAGGATGACTATATTCTTGGCCCACTTAGGCACTACTTCTGGATTGAACAAGTAAGCATCAGGAAGGTCACCTGACACTCCTTGAGGGGACTCTCTTGAAGTTACTCTAGAAAGTTGATCCACCCGAAGGTGAGTCCTACCTTTCCTAACCACAACTTCAAAGTCATACTCCATTAGTAAGATAAACCATCTTATTAATCTTCTAGTATTGTAGGGGTTTTTCACCAGATATAATTGTACTTGATGATTTGTAAAAAATTTAAACTTATTTGCAAGCAAATAATGTCTAAACTTCTTAACCGCATATACCATGCCTAATCCTTCTCTCTTAGTAGTGGTATAATTTCGTTTAGCTGCATTCAATTGTCTACTTGCATAAGCAATTGGAAGATCCATATTGCCTTCATCCGTAGGTTATGCTAGTACACACCCAATTGCATAATTGGATGCATCCACATGAACATGGAATGGTTTGTTCCAATCTGGTGTAGTCAAGATTGGTGCTGAACACAATCGTTGTTTAAGCTCATTAGAGGAGATTCACATTCGATTGTCCACTCAAAGTTAGTCAGAAGAGAGTACACACACTTTGCAATTATGGCATACATGTGAATGAAACGTCAGCAATATCCATAATGCCCCATGAAATCTTGTACTTCCTTGAAATTCCTTGGCCTAGCTAGCTCCATAATAGCTATAACTTTCTCCTCGTCTGTGGATATGCCATTCTTTGACACTATGTGGCCTAGAATTTTGCCTTGCCTGACCATAAAAGCACACTTCTCTGGGTTCAAGTAGACTCGATATTCTCTACATTTGTCAAAGATTTGTCTGAGTTCATGTATATTTGTTTGTCTAATGTTGGAATGAGCACAAATATCATCAACATAGACTTCCAAGTTTTTGTGCAAGAACTCTTTAAATACATGACACATCAGCCTCTAAAAGGTAGCAGGTGCATTGGTTAGCCTAAATGGCATTACCCAAAAAGAAAACATGCCCCACTCTGTAGCAAAAGCCATCTTATGCTATTCTTTTGGAGCAATGGCCACTTTGTTATAGCCAGAGAACCCACCAAGGAAGCTATACACTTCCTTGCGTGCCACTCTTTCTAATAGATGCTTAGTGATAGGAAGCAGATAACTACCTCTAATGGTGGATGCGTTAACCTGCTTCAAGTTAATGCATACACATAACTCACTATTGTTCTTGGACACCACTACGATGGGTGAAATCCATTTAGTGTGCTCAATTTCATAGATAAATTCAGCTTCTACCAATCGCTCTATCTCTTCCTTGATCTTGACAACATAATTGTCATTATATTTGTATGGCTTCTGCTTACAGGGTTTGGCTTTTGAGGTTATGGGGATCGTATGTGAGCATATGTCAGGGTCTACTCCTTTTAAGTCCTTATAACTCCATGCAAAAACATCTTTGTATTCTCTTAGCAAGGCTATCAACTCTTGCTACTCATCCTCTGTTAAATCATTTCGTATGTATGTGCATCATTCTTCACCTCTATGGTCACAATGATCTTCTTAGTCTTCTCTTTGTTATCATAGGCCTCTCCTGCTAGTGCTTCATGTTTCAGCATCTTTATCATGATCTTCCTATCCTCTATCTCATACTTCTTAAAGTTTTTCAGAGACCTCAAACAAAGATTCTTCTCTTCTGTTGAGGCTTCTCTCTTCTTTCTTTTCTTGCCTTCATTCTTGATAGTTAACTGTGTGGTTAATCTCACATGATTTGTAAGCTCTTCACGTCCTTGGGGGTGAGTTTCTACTTCATATAGGTATTCCTCTTCTCATGCCCAAGAAGGGTCCATAATAATTGACTCTAGATTAGAGTCACCTACTTGATCTAGGTCATCATTGATAGGCTCACGTTCTTCGATAATCCAATCACATATGAGTGGTTCTATCATGAAAACCAAAATGTCATAGCCATCTTCATCACAGTGTGGTGTCCATTGCTCTTCATTGATGGCTACATCCATTGTGGCTAGAATTTCTACCCAACCATGAGGTTCAAACTCTTCATTAGGAAATACTATAGGTGCATAGAGTGGGTCTCGAATAGATCTACGAGTTTCCTTCACACCTACCTCTCTAGCATTCTCTCTTTTCTCTTCTTCTTCTACAAATTTACACATCCATAGGTGGGTATCTTCATGCATCCATGAGGATCTTGATCCTATGGAATGCACTAACTCCGTATCATCTATGGCTCTATGGATGGGATTCCACTGTATGGGGGGTACGTCTCTCTGAGAGTAATCCTTGAGATTGACTTTGTTTCATAAGTGTTGCAAATACAAGGAATTGGTTCCCCAATCCTGCACTACTTGCAACTCTCTCATGAATGGCCTTTCCAAAATCATCTCATAGGCTTGGCTTTCACTAAACTCACATATAACAAAGTATGCTCAAACTCTACACCACAAGTAGTGAGATTTATCCCCTCTAGGAGTCTTAAAGGTCTCTCTATGTGATCATCAACCATTTATAATTTCATTCTCGTTGGCTTGAGTGCTGGTTTGCCCCAACACTTCCATAAGGAAGTGGTCGCAATTGCAACTCCTGCACCTGAGTCCAAAATAGCCTTGGTTGTGTAACCCTAATGAGTGATAGGAAGATAGGTGTTTCCTTCTTCTCCTTCACTCATGTCTCCTATCTTGTGCAAGAGTATTTCAAGAACTTTTCTATGTGATCCTTCCCACGCCACTTGTGGCACTTGATTGGCTACGTGTTTCCACACTTCTGGCTTAACCTTGAGTAGTTCCTCTAAAGTGGGATTGCACTACACTTTACTATTCTTTACTACCTCTATATTCCTCGTTATAACTGAGTCTTTGTTTCTTATCATGATTGTGGGTGCTCTCATACAGGTGGGATTTGCTTCCCATGGTCCTGTAAAATGGAGTAATTCCTACAAGGAATTAGATTCAAAGTCCAATCACTCACTAGATTGTGCATCCTCATGTTCTCCATAAATAGAAGGAATATCTTACGGAAATGGATCATGCAAGTCATCCACAAGCTCAATGGGTGGAGGGTTTTCACTTTCTTTAGCCCATTTCTCTTCTTGAATTTCTGTTAGAAATTCTTGGGAATACCAATTCATAGAAGAAATGGTGTCTGGTTTGGTCGAATTAGACACATAAGCTTCCTTGGGAGGAATGCTCACTCTTTCATTTACCTTGCCCTTACCTTGGGAGGTGGTTTCCTTTCCAGATTTTGCAATTAAACTCTCCAATCTTTCTAATATTCCATCAAAATGCAATTGAGTCTTAGCTGAACTAGAGTAATTCAAGAGGTGGTTGGCTTCTAGTTTGAGCCAATTCTACCATCTTAGCATAAAGCTTGGTTCATTCAATCTCTAGGTCAACTCTAGGGTAACATTTTTCATGATCTGTTACATTTGCCCCTTCTTGGATTCTGGCTTGATATGCTTTAAGTATCATGTCTAGGTCTTTGGGAGTAGGATTTGCTAAAATTGATCCTACTCTAGGTGGTGGTGGGGTCATATGAGATGGATTAGAGGGTGGTGGATTAGAAGGTGAAAGGGATGGTGGTGGTGGTAGTGATGTGTGAGAGTGCATTTAAGGGGTGAGTTCAACTATCTTGGCTTTCATTTCTCTTAAGCTTTCCTTGAGTTCGCTCATTTTCTTAGACCATTGTCTCTTCATTCACTCACGACTATCCTTCCAAGCTCTCATCCTTTTCATAGTTATACTTTCAGTCTCACTAACCTCTAAGCTCTTTTCCTAGCCTAAGCCTTGGTTCTGTTGTAATGCTTGAGCTCTAGTGACTACTTGCACTGGGCAGTGGAAGTCAAACTTCTAGTAGAATCTACCACTAACCCAATCACATTAATGGGGGTGATCTTCGGTGCATTGTTTGGGTTCTTAGGACAATCCTGTAAGAGGTGCTTCTTCCCACAATCTGGACAAAACCTTGAACTGTCACTCATTGGGGTTGCATTGGTGGAGACATAGGGCAATCATGAATGAAGTAATCAACTTGGCATCTGTAGCACGATCCTCTAGGTGGCTGGGGTTTGACCTATTAATTGAGCCATCAAAAATCTTCTTTACCTTGTAAATCCACCTTGATCAAATGATCTTCATAGATGGTTTCTTGGGCACTAAATCCCAAGTCTTATACTCTTGTAGACCTTCTATTTCTTCTTCCATAACACTTCTCCATTCTGGCTTCTTCATATGTTGATGGTTCTTCAGAATTTGAGCCATGTGCTATGTAGATTGAATGATTAGGGACTAAAGAAGTGTCATAACTATACCTTTCTGGTTTTCTTTTCTATCTAGTAGACCTTCTTATAGTTTTTTGAGATAATTCTGCCACATCTCTCAACTCTTGCACTTTGGCTTTACCATTGGAGTTCCAACAATTGATTTCCCTTCTTGGAGTCTTTTGATTATCATCAGAATCACTTGTTGCTTCAAGTGTACGCTCATTCCCCTTTGACAATGTTGGGAAGTCTTTCTCTAGGTAATAGAGAAGTTTGATTTTCCTACAATCATCTTCAAACCAAGATTTGTTTTCATCAAACAAAACAACTCTACTTACAATAAAACCTTTATTGCTTGGATTATATAGCCTATAACCTTCCTTATTAAGTTCATAGCCAATGAATATTCATTTCTCTACCTTTGGATCTAATTTGCCTCTGATTTGTGAAGGTATGTGTGCATATGCTATGCACCCAAAGATTTTGCAATGATCAAGGATATGTCTTCTTCCATTCCATGCTTCATAAGGTGTCATCACATCAAATGCTTTTGATGGGAGTTTATGTTAGTATATGATCAATGTCTACCCCTCATGATTGTATGCACATTTTGTAAGGCCCCCTTTATGAGGAGAAGCCAAGCGTGCATTACCCAATTGATGGGAATCCCAACTTGAATGTTGGATGAAGGTCATATTGGACCATGTAAGGTATTATAAGGAAAGGGAGTTACCAGGGTCCCCAATTGTGGGGTCTGGGGCAGCGGTGAGCAGCCCCGGCTGGGGGGTCCAAGGGGGCCAGCGGGCCCCCTGGTGGGGGTCCGGGGGCAGCGCCCCCGGCGCGACGGTAAAGGGAATATTCCATGGAATATTCCCTGTCGGAGTCAGAAATCATTTATATTTGTTAGGTCGGTTCAACCAGTCTAAGCCGTGTATGGCAATTACGCGGGCGGTGGCCGCCCACGCTCTACCGCCCATGTATAGCCGTCCATGGCAGGCCACCCATGATCCTATATATACATGACTTCTGCACTACCTAAGACACCGAGTTGAGCCAGCATACCTCTACCTTGTATCTCCCTATCTAGAGTTGTCTAGATCACCATTTAAGCTCTACCTTGAGAGCGCACGGGTGGACAACGCCATCATCTTTGTACTTGCTGCTAGTAGAAAATTGTTGAGATTCTCCTTTATCTGTTATCTTCTCTGCTATTGCTCCTGTGTTATATTGCGTAATTATTGTCTTACATGGTATCAGAGCTGTAAGGTTCGAATAGCTTGAGAAGTATCATTATTTTAGCCTACTAGCAGACTAGAATATCAGTAGATTATTCGAGTGATTACATGATGGCTTCATCATCGAACAGTAGTCTTGGTGCTTCAGCTAATGTTAATGCTGCACCTATTCGAATTCGTCCACTTGCATTCACTGAAGGGAAGCTGGATGGAACCAACTATACACTCTGGAAGTTCAAAATTTCTGCAATTTTGGACTCCTATGAATTACTTGACACTGTCATGGGACCGATGGGATTGGATCCAGAGCCTATACCAGTTGAAGATCCAGCAAATTCAAGATTGATGATTCAGCCAGATCCAGATCTTCTACGAGCTTGGAAGAGGCGGAATGCTGATGCATTATGTGCGATTGTCACTAGTGTAAGTGATTCTGTGCTTACTTTAGTTCAACATACTACTAAAGCACATGAGGCTTGGGGCATATTGGCTCGACAATATGAGACCAAGAACCACACTAGGATACAGAATTTAGAAAATCAGTTGGCAAATGAAAAACATTCTGATTCTGAAAAGGCTGAAGATTTTATCAAACGGATAAAGCATCTTCAAGATCAATTGGCTGCAGTTGGTGTTGTTATAACACCAGAAGAGCTGGCTCGAAGATCTGTACGTGTTCTTCGAGCAAAGTATGATGGATTAGTAACAGCCCTTAACACTCAGGTAAGGCCAACTCCTCTTACATTTGAAGAGTTTTGTGCCATGCTTTTAGAAGAAGAGATGCGGCTGAAGAATCGGCAAAGTACAACTGATGCTACATTCTCAGCAAATGCAAAAGGTAAAGGCTCTTCAGAGGGATCAAAGAAGAAGCCAAAGAAGAAAAAGTTCACAGGAAGTTGCTTCTATTGTGAAAAGAAAGGCCATGCCATCAAGGATTGCAGAAAGAAGCAAGCTGATGAACGGAATGGGACTGTAAAATCATCATGGAAGAACAAAGAGTCTGCAAACAACACAGAGCTGGAACTTTGGGTAGCTATTGAAGAGGTATGTTCATCTGCTCAAGCTCGTGTTGATGAGCCATGGATTTTAGATAGTGGAGCTTCTCGCCACATGACTAGTAAAAAGGATTGGTATAGTTCCCTAGTGCCTCTGCGGGAATCCATCAATGTAGTGGTGGGAAATGACTCCAAGTGTCCAGCTGAAGGAACTGGAACCATCTCTTTTATCACTTCTCCAGGTGTTGAGAAAAAGTTATCCGATGTTCTCTATGTACCTACACTCAAAAGAAATTTGTTGTCAGTTTCTGCAATAACAGATCGTGGACTCGAAGTTCACTTCAATAAGAGTGGTGCGGAAATCATGGATTCATCAGGTAATGTTGTAGGTAAAGGCATACGACGGGATAACTTGTATGAGTTAAGTGCTTTAACTGCTACAGAAGATAAAGATGTAAGCAGGTTATGGCACCGACGATTTGGGCATCTCGGATTTGCAGTTTTGAAGGAGATGCAACGAACAGGGATGGTTGCTCATATGCCTGCATTTTCAGAGTTGCAGGAACCTTGTGAAGCTTGTATGATGGGCAAGCAACAACGAAAGGCATTTCCAAGAGAGACCAGCAATCGATCTCAAGCTCCTCTAGAGTTGGTACATGCTGATCTCTGCGGTAAAATGTCTACACCTGCTTTAGGAGGATCTTTCTACTTCTTGCTATTAGTCGACGATTATAGTAGAAAGATGTGGGTTTATTTCATTCGAGAGAAGGCTGATGCTTTTGAAAAATTTAAAACGTGGCATAAGTATGTAGAAAATGAATCAAGAAGGAAATTGAAGAAATTTAGAACAGATAGAGGAGGTGAATTCTTGTCAACAGAATTCAACAATTACTGTAAGGAGCATGGTGTGAAAAGGCAACTTACCACAGCTCATACACCCCAACAAAATGGCGTTGTTGAGCGCAGGAACAGGACAGTAGTTGAAATGGCTCGTTGTATGTTGAAGGCTCAAGACATGCCTGATTCATTCTGGGCAGAAGCAGTCAATACAGCAGTCTACATCCTCAATCGAAGCTACACAAAAGCACTGAAGGGGATGACTCCTCAAGAAGCATATTCTGGTAAAAAGCCTTCAGTTTTGCATTTCAGAATTTTTGGTTGTTTCTGTTATGCACATATTCCTGATTCAACAAGATCAAAGTTGGATTCAAAAAGCAAAAAGTGTGTCTTCCTAGGATATAGTGAAGAGTCTAAAGCATACAGGTTATGGGATCCTGAGGCAAGGAAGATTTTTGTCAGCCGAGATGTGGTGTTTGATGAACGACCACACTTAGTAGAAGATAAAGGTAAATCTACTATCTCATCAAACGGAGAAATATCTCACCTTGTGCCTATCAAAAGACAGGTTAAAGTTGAGGAGGAGGAAACATCTGATGGAGAAATTTCCTCAATAAAAAGCCAACCAGTTGTAGCTACACAGCGTAAGCCACTACCGAAGTGGGCACAACAGCTCTTTGATGATCACAATCCACATGTAGATGTACCAGAATCATCATCGGATGGATTACGAAGATCAAAGAGAATAGAGGAGCAAAGAAGAGCCTCAGAACACATTGTTAACATGGCTCTAATGGCAGATATCATGGGTTCGATAAAGGAACCTACCACCATTG
Organism: Ceratopteris richardii; assembly: GCA_020310875.1. Classification (NCBI taxonomy): domain Eukaryota; kingdom Viridiplantae; phylum Streptophyta; class Polypodiopsida; order Polypodiales; family Pteridaceae; genus Ceratopteris; species Ceratopteris richardii. The sequence goes on along the minus strand of CM035423.1, from coordinate 22,648,737 downwards.
AAGAAGCCATTGATGATCCAGGTTGGAGAGCGGCAATGCAGTCTGAGTATGATAGTATACTCAAAAATGATACATGGGATCTAGACTTGCCGCCAAAGAAGAAGGTAATAGGTACTAAATGGATTTGGAAAGCTAAGTATAAAGCTGATGGAACATTAGAAAAGTATAAGGCACGATTAGTTGCACAGGGTTTTTCACAGATTGAAGGATTTGATGTTCAAGAAACTTTTGCACCAACAGCATGCATGACAACTATTCGGACGGTACTTGCAGTAGCTGCACAAAAGTCCTGGCCTATTTTCCAGATGGATGTCAAATCTGCATTTTTGAATGGTCACCTCAAGGAGGAGGTATATGTATCTCAACCACCAGGTTTTGAGGTGCCCAATTCAGAAAATAAAGTTTGCAGGTTGAAGAAAGCTTTGTATGGACTTAAGCAAGCTCCACGGGCTTGGTACCAACGAATAGATCAATTTTTCAAAAATATGGGTTTTGAAAGAAGTACTTCTGATGCTAACTTGTATGTAACGAAAAGGGATAGCAAGCTAGTTGTTGTCATTGTATATGTAGATGATTTGATCATTACAGGAGATCATCAGGAACTCATCAATCAAACTCGGATCAGCTTGGGAACTGAGTTTGAAATGACAGACTTAGGTCTACTCCATTTTTGTCTGGGAATTGAAGTATGGCAAAGGAAGGATGGCATTTTCATCTCACAACAAAAATATTCCAAAGAAATTCTCAAGGCATTTGGAATGATGGACTGCAAACCAACTAGCACACCTATGGAGGTAAATCATAAGCTATCTATGGATGATAACATGCCTGATGTAGATGCTAAGAAGTATAGGAAGCTCGTTGGAAGTCTTATTTTTCTGTGCAACACTAGACCAGACATTTGCTATGCTGTTGGAGTGTTAAGCAGGTTTTCCAACAAACCTAAGGAGAGTCACTGGAATGCTGGAATGCGAATTCTAAGGTACATTGCAGGAACCTTGGATTTTGGTATTTTGTATACCACAGGTGATACACTCCAAGGATATTGTGATTCAGATTGGGCTGGAGATTGTGATTCTAGAAAATCAGTTTCTGGATATTGTTTCTCACTTGGTTCAGGAATATTTTCTTGGGTAAGTAGGAAGCAACCAACTCTCGCACTCTCCTCCACTGAAGCAGAGTACAAAGCAGCTTGTTTTGCTTCTTGTGAGGCAGTCTGGTTAAGGAGAATTCTTGCAGATCTTGGCTTTCCATCAAATATGCCAACTGTACTCAAGTGTGATAATCAAAGTTGTATGGCTATTGCAAAGAACCCAGTATTTCATGCTCGCACCAAGCACATAGAAGTACAGTACCATTACATTCGTGAGCTAATTGAAGATGAAATTGTGGAGCTAGAATATTGCCCAACAGAGGCAAATTGTGCTGACATATTCACTAAAGCACTTGAAAGAGAGCAGCTCAACAAGCATCTTCAACAGATGGGCATAGGACCGAGACCTACTTGATTTATCATCGGTAAACATTGAGGGGGGGTGTTAGTATATGATCAATGTCTACCCCTCATGATTGTATGCACATTTTGTAAGGCCCCCTTTATGAGGAGAAGCCAAGCGTGCATTACCCAATTGATGGGAATCCCAACTTGAATGTTGGATGAAGGTCATATTGGACCATGTAAGGTATTATAAGGAAAGGGAGTTACCAGGGTCCCCAATTGTGGGGTCTGGGGCAGCGGTGAGCAGCCCCGGCTGGGGGGTCCAAGGGGGCCAGCGGGCCCCCTGGTGGGGTCCGGGGGCAGTGCCCCCGGCGCGACGGTAAAGGGAATATTCCATGGAATATTCCCTGTCGGAGTCAGAAATCATTTATATTTGTTAGGTCGGTTCAACCAGTCTAAGCCGTGTATGGCAATTACGCGGGCGGTGGCCGCCCACGCTCTACCGCCCATGTATAGCCGTCCATGGCAGGCCACCCATGATCCTATATATACATGACTTCTGCACTACCTAAGACACCGAGTTGAGCCAGCATACCTCTACCTTGTATCTCCCTATCTAGAGTTGTCTAGATCACCATTTAAGCTCTACCTTGAGAGCGCACGGGTGGACAACGCCATCATCTTTGTACTTGCTGCTAGTAGAAAATTGTTGAGATTCTCCTTTATCTGTTATCTTCTCTGCTATTGCTCCTGTGTTATATTGCGTAATTATTGTCTTACAGTTTATTGATGAGATAGGTGGTTGTGGATATAGCCTCTGCCCACAAGCAGCTGGGCAAATTCTTCTCATTTAGCATTGACCTTGTAGCCTCTACTATGGTTCTATTTCTGCTCTTTGCCACTCCATTTTGCTCTAGAGTATACCTGGTTGTAATCTCTCTTTTGATTCCTCTCTCTTGGAGATAAGAATCAAAGCCATGGGAGAAATATTCTCCCTCTCCATCTGACCATAGCCTCTTCAAATCTACAAGTGCTAGATATTTCTTGAAACATGAAAACACTTCATCTTTATGCTTCATAATTATTGTATTGTCCATCTACTATAATCATCAATGAATGACACTTTATACGTGGATCAAAAGATTGAAGGCTCCTTGCTTGGTCCCCATAAATCTGTATGGACTAGCTCCAATAGGTCTCCATGAATGTATCCCTTCTTTGTGTATGGTTGTCTGTGAGACTTGCCAAATTGACAAGCACTACATTTGTACATCATATGTTGTTTGCATATGTTTGATAGACCAAGCACACGAAGATCCCTATTGGTTTGCTTTAGAGCCCTTTCACCTATATGAGCTAACCTCTTGTCCCAAATTTCCAACTCTGATAGCATTTGACTACGATAATTGAACAATGCAATGTTTCTAGTATCTTGGAGCTCAAATGTTACACTGCAATCCTTTTTTAGCAATCTGACCTACACTTATGAGGTTTTTGGTGATAGTTGGCACATTTAATACTTTGCTCAATAGGTTCATATTACCATCTGAAGTCTTCACATTGCCTATCTTTTCCATTGGATGCTTTGTGTCATCGCCTATTTGGTCTTCATGTCTATTCCTTGGATCCTCCAAGTCAAAGAGTAGAGCTACATTCCTTGCTACATGATTTGAGAAACCTGAGTCTATATAGACTACATTTTTGCCTTATTTAACTTGCTTCATGGTCATGTTCATCAGATGTAATGAATCCTCTTGATTTTAATCATCTCCATAGTTATCGTAGTCTCTCCCTTCCTCTGTATCCTCCTTGACAATTATTGTTGTTGTATGATTTGTTGTTGTATGATTTGTTGTTGTATGATTTTTTGTTGTAACCATTATTGTTGTTGAATCTACCCCTTGAGCTTCCATAGCCTCCTCTATTGTAATATCTTCCTCTTTGGTTTCTACAATTCTTGAAACAATGTTTAGTATGTGATTAATTAAGCCACATATGGCACATGGAAAGGCAAAGTACAAATCACCAATGACCGAGGGGAGTGCAAATCATTATCCAATGTATTATTTGTTCCTAACTTGTGCATGAATTTATTATCATTTAAAGCGATCACCCACCATGATAAACAAGTGTTATTTGATAACATTTGAGTTAAGGTGATTGACCCTAAAACCAAAGACATCATTGCACAAGGCATAGAAGAAAAAGGGCTATACAAATTATCGTACTTTCTATCTAAGGAGTCGCTATCTAGCCTTTGGCATCAAAGGTACTGCCACACTTCATATTTACCAAGGATTTTCACATCTCAGAGAGTTAAAGGATTGCCCAAGATTGGGAAAGTCAACAATGTCTGCCAAGCTTGCACCCAAGGAAGGCAAGATAGGGCTCCCATTCCCAAGGAGGCATCCACACAAGCCCAGAACCCTTTAGCCCTTATCCACATGGATCTCTATGGATCTATGAATACTCCATCCCTTAGTGGATCAATCTACTTCTTTCTTCTAGTAGATGACCACTCAAGATACATTTGGGTATATTTTTTGAAGTCGAAGGTAGACACTTTCTCTAAGTTTTGAGAATGGATCACCCAAGTTGAGAATGAAGCATCAAAGACAATCAAGACCATTTGATCAAATGGTGGTGGTGAATTTACCAATCATGACTTTGACAATTTCTTAAAGGAAAAAGGGATAAAATGACAAGTCACTCGACCTCACACTCCATCCCAAAATGGATTATTTGAGAGAAAGATCAAAAGTGTGATGGAAATGGCACGAACCATGCTTCACAACAAAGAATTACCCTACAAGTTTTGGGCAGAAGCAGTGCACATTGTCCTGCATGTACTCAATTGAGGCTTCACTAATGCAACACAACAAGACACCCTTTGAAGCCTACTATGGAAGAAAACCTTATGTCAGTTACTTTTGAGTATTTGGAAGTAAAACATTTATCCATGTGCCAAAAGAAGATCGAAGTAAGCTACAGTCCAAGTCCAAAAGGCATATCTTCATTGGCTATAGTGAATAATCAAAAGCATATAGATTGTATGATCTTGAGAACCACTCCATCACAATTTCAAAAGATTTAATTTAATGAAGCTTCAAAATACTCAGCCAAAAATCCAAATACAAGTCTTAGTCCACCCATCTACACTTCAGAGGGGGACATAGTCTTTTCAAAACACCAATCACATACTAGTACTTCGAATCAACCAAGAAGATCACAAAGACTCATTGAAAAGCAGTAGCAAGAACAAATTCATTTTGTAAATTATGCATTGATGCATCAGATCTAGCAGAAGCTCAAGGACAACCTGAGTGGGAAGAAGCTATGCAAGTCAAAATGGATGCAATCAAGAAGAATAACACTTGCATACTTGTTCCTAAGCCCACAAATCATCAAGTCATATGAGTTAAGTGGCTCTATGAAGTTAAGTACAAATCAAATGGCACATTGGACAAGTATAAAGGAAGACTTGCAGCCAAAGGATATAAGCAATTACATGGCATTGATTATGAAGACACCTTTGTCCCCACAACAAGGTTTACCACTATAAGAATCATTCTAGCACTAAGTGCACATTTCAAGTGGCCCATCTACCAAATTGATGTCAAAAATGCTTTCCTCAATGGAGATATTCAAGAAGAAGTATATTTTGAATAACTTGAAGGTTTCAAGATCAAAGGAAAGGAAGATCAAGTCTACAAGCTTCACTATAAAGAGAGATGGTGGATGCAATCCAAAGATGAGTTGGTGCTGCTACAACTAGCTTCACACCAGCCAATTGAGACTTCAGAGTTGGTTATTAGGCCCTTTGAACTTCCTAAATACACAAAAAAGTCACCTAAGTGTTTTGGAACAAGTATCTCAAAAGTTTGAGTCAAGACAGTCTAGTTGCAAAATGACTAGCTCCCAAAACTTGCTATTTTTGTACATACACCTGCTAAAAAAAATGGATAGTTCTCTCAACCTAGAAGAAATTAGAAAAATTCCTTTTGGACATCGCAAAGAGACTTAAATATCTTGCTAATCCAAGTTAAAACACTTCAATTGATCAACTGAGCACTAAGAACAAGATTTAGAAAAATCTGGAACACTCTCACCATTTTTGGGGCTCTGCAGAGATTCGACTAGTGAGCAGACAAACACATATTTTTCACCAATAGTAAATCCAATGTCCAGGAAATCAGCATAAAATCGACTTAGAGAGAAATCCAATTCACTTTAAAACTCTGAAAAAGGTGTATAGCCCGAGATATGAGCTTCTAAAGTTACTGTTATGAGTGAGTATAGTAGAGAATAAAACAGAGAAGTAAATGATGAATGATAGATTCACATATAATTACACCCGCATTGGCAATGAATACTTGCACACTGGGATTAGAATGATAGAGCTATGGATTAAGCTCTTCAATCTCTACAAATGAATATGAAGTGGGCATGAATCAAGCTCTCTCTAATGGCAACTTCCTTCTTGCTCTTTTTATAGCTACTTTTGGAGGTAATTTTTAATTTGAATTCAAATAATTTAACCTTCATAGATGGCTTGTTAGGTAAAAGCTCCCAAGTTTCATTCTCCTTCAAGGCTTCCATTTTTTCATCCATTGCATCTCTCGAAGCTTTCTTGCTTTGTGCTTCTTCAAATGTGGTAGGTTCTTCATTGGTTGAATCCTTTGCAATGTAGATTGAGTGCTTGGTGACCAAAGAAGTATCATAAACATATCTCTCTGGTTTCTTCTTCTCCCTTGAAGACCTTCTAAGTGGTTGATGTGAGCTCTCGGGTCCATATGTAGTATCTTGCATCTTTGCTTTACCTTTGTTCTTCCATAGCTTTAGTCTTTCCAAGTCTTCTAGGTCAATCTCTGACTCACTTTCTTCAATTTGCTTTGGCTCCTTTGGTTGAAGTGATGGAAAATATTCATCCAATTCATCAGGCAGCTTCACTTTCTTGTCATCATCAAACCATGATTTGTTCTCATAAAAAAATACATCTCTACTCACAAAAAATCTTTATTGGTTGGATTGTACAATCTATATCCTTTTTGGTTTTGGTCATAACCAATAAATATGCACTTCTCTGCCTTGGGATACAATTTCCCTCTTACTTGAGAAGGAATGTGAGCATAGGCTAAACATCCAAAGATTTTACAATGCTCTAGACTAGGTCTTCTTCCGTTTCACACTTCATATGGAGTGATTCCATCTTGTGACTTAGATGGAAGTTTATTTATGAGATATGTGGCTATCAACATAGCTCTACCCATAGGTAGTTTGGCAATCCCTTTTCATTGAGCATGGACCTTGTGGCTTCAACAATAGCTCTATTTCTCCTCTCTGCTACACCATTGAGTTCGGGTGTATACCTTGTAGTGACTTCCCTTTTAATGCCTCTTTCATGCAAGTAGGCATCAAATTCAGAAGAGAAGTATTCTCCTCCAGCATCTGATCTGAGTCTTTTCAAAGTCCTACCTGTTTGGTTTTCAACAAGAGCAACATACTTCTTAAAGCAATTAAAAACTTCATCCTTGTGCTTCATGAAAAACAGAATGGTCCACTTGCTACAATCAACTATGAAAGACACATAATATCTTGAGCCTAATATAGATGGCTCCTTACTAGGACCCCACACTTTTGTGTGCACTAAATCCAAAAGATTTCGATACACATATCCCTTCTTATTGAAAGGTTGTCTATGAGCCTTGCCAAATTGACAAGCTTCACACTTATAAATCATGTGTTGCCTTGTGATATTAGGAAAACCAAGTACACATTTGGTCCCTGCAAATTTGTTTGAGTGTCCTGTCACCAATCTGAGCAAGCCTTTTGTGCCATATCTCCAAATCTATGGGAGTTTGAGATCCATAGCTAAATAAATCTATGTTCTTTGTATCTTCCACTTCAAAAGTGAAAACCCTTCATGTCTTTTCTCCTTTGGAAATCTTTTTAAAGCCTTGCCTTGGGCCTTCAACATATGATCCAAATCGGTTGAATCTAACCTGCAATCCTTTTTCAACAATCTGCCCAACACTTATTAAATTTTTGGTTATTGTAGGGACATACAAGACTTTGCTTAAGAGGTTCATATTCCCATCTGATGTCTTCTCATTACCTATCTTCTCCACCGAGTGCTTTGTATCATCTCCTGATTTCACTTCATGTTTCTTGTGAGGATCTTCAAAATCAAAAAGTAAAGCCACATTTCCTGCTACATGATTTGAGCATCCGGAATCAATATAAAAGATGTGATCATCATCCTTACCTTTCTTCACTGATAGATTCATAATCAATAATGAATCTTCTTGAATTTGGTCCTTTGCATAGTTATTGTAATCTCTTCTTCCTCTATGGCCACTTTGATAGTTGTTATGGTTGTAATTGTTGTTGTTGTAGCCTCCATTGTATCTGCCTTTATTTGATCCATAGCCACCTCTATTGAATCCTCTTCCTCTTGTGTTCCTGGGGTTCCTAAACATTCTTCAGTAGTATGATTAGATAAGCCACATATATTCCAAGGTTGAGATGATTGGAATCTCCCCCTACCTTGCTTTTCACCTCTACCTCTTCCTCTAGCTCTTCCTCTACGTGCAAAATTTTGCTTGGAAAGAGCTATCTTCATCTTCATTCTTCTTATTCTTTGACTTGTCCTTGACCTTAACTTTATCAAAATATAAGGCAGAAGTTATTGATTACCTCTTGAGGACTCACCACCTTTGCTAATCTTTGCTTCATGAGTGAAGAGTTGGCCCATGAGTGTGTTGAGGTCGGGTACATGCATATCCATGTACAAGTCCATGGCTATTGTGAAGGACTCCCACTTGTCATCTGATTTGATTCCATTTATTATTTGTCTAATGATTTGTTCCTCTTCTATTACCTCTCCAATGCTTCCAAGTTGATCTAAAATCTCCTTCATCTTTGTGACAATCAATCATACTTTGCTTGGGGCTTTTCTTGATTGTTGTGAACTCCATCCACAATTGGTTCTTCCTTGCTCGAGAGTTGGAGGAGAAGAAAGAAGCAAGTGCATTCCAAGTCTCTCTTGATGTCTTTCATCCCTTGACATGAGGTAAAAGAAAATAGGAGATCAAGTTTAGAATATAGGACCTTGCAAGTGCATCCTTTGAACACCAATTTGAAAGTCTTTCCTCTTCTTCATGTGATGGTTGCCCTTTGTTCCTCATGGTTGGCATAGCTTCATCTCCAGATGTGTATCCAAAAAGATTCCTCCCTTAACGATAAGCCTCCATCCTTAGAGACCATGCTGGGTAGTTGTTTCTATCCAATTTTTCAATTATTGATGGAAATCCATCTCCCATGTTGATTGACTATGCTCTAATACAATTGTAAAGAGAGATGGTGGATGCAATCCAAAGATGAGTTGGTGCTGCTACAACCAGCTTCACACCAGCCAACTAAGACTTCAGAGTTGATTAGTAAGCCCTTTGATATTCTTAAATCCACAAAAAAATCACCCGAGTGTTTTGGAACAAGTATCTCAAAAGTTTGAGTCAAGACAGACTAGTTGCAAAATGACTAGCTCCCCAAAACTTGCTATTTTTGTACATACACCTACTAGAAAAAAATGAATAGTGCTCTCAACCTGGACAGCATTAGAAAAAGGATTTTGGATATAGAAAATAGACATAGATAGCTTGCTAATCCAAGTTAAAAAACTTCAATTGATCAACTGAGCATTGAGAACAAGATTTGGCAAGATCTAAAACACTCTTGCCATTTTCGAGGCTCTGCAGAGATTCAACCAATGAGTAGAAAAACACAGATTTCTCACAAACAATAAATACAATGACCCTTGTTAGCTTAAACTAGACTAGAGAGCAATCCAATGGGCTTTAAAACTTTGAAAAAGGTTACATATAGCCCGAGATATGAGCTTCTGAAGTTACTATTCTAAGTGAGCATAGCAGAGAATAAAATAGAGAAGAAGTAAATGATGAATGTATAGATTCACATATAATTACAACCACATTGGCAATGAATACTTGCACAATGGGAATAGAATGAAAGAGCTATGGAGTAAGCTCTTCAATCTCTACAAATGAACATGAAGTGGGCACAAATCAAGCTCTCTCTAATGGCAACTTCCTTCTTGCTCTTTTAATAGCTACTTTTGGAGGTAGTTTTGATTTTGAATTCAAATAACTTCTCCTAAAAGTGATGCTAAGAATTAGGAGATATTCTCTCATCTAATGGATTCATGTTTTTAGGTAGTTAGAGGCACAAATTTCCTTTTTACATCATGGATCAATTAAGCCATTCTTTCTTTTACAATTACAAGAGATAAAATATACTATTTTACAAGAGGTGTTCATATGTCTACACATATGACTACATATGAACATAAATCAAATCATATCAAGCATGTAGGCTTGGGTAAAATGCACCAAAATTCACAAAGCATTTTATGGATGTAAGCAAGCTGCGAGGGCCTGGTATGAATAGATTCACAAGTTCTTCGAAGATAAAGGATTTCAAAGAAGTAATGCCGATGCAAACTTATACATCTATCAGAAAGAGTCCTTAGTTGCCATCATCATCCTCTATGTAGATGACTTGATCTTGACACGTTCGGATGAAGAACGCATCCAATTCATCATCACATAGCTTCACCTTGAGTACTCTATGAGAGATCTTGGTCTACTTCATTACTTCTTAGGTATTGAAGTTTGGAAAATAAAAGAAGGCATATTCCTATCACAAAAGACGTATTGTTGTGATCTTCTTTCTAGATATAAAATGGACCAGTGTCACTCAGTATCCACACCACTTGATCCCAACATTAAGCTTACACTAGAGGATTCATCATCACTTGTAGATGTGCATACTTATCAACAACTTGTTGGCTCATTACTCTACCTAGCCAACATTAGAGTAGATATTGGCTATCATGTTTGTATTCTAAGTGAAATTTGCACACCCGACTGGTCTACCACATTGGGATGCTACTTAGAGACTACTCCAATACCTTGCCCTCACTCGACATCATGGTCTTTGGTATAGAGGGGGCATCAAACTCACTAGATATTCAGATTCAGATTGGGTTGGTGATCTTGATTCTCGATGGTCTACTTCTGGGTACATATTCTTGCTTGGCTCAGGACCCATCTCTTTGGCAAGTAAGAAGCAACCTATAGTTCCTCTGTCATCCACCAAGGCCGAGTACTGAGCATCCAACTTTGCAACATGTGAGGCCATCTAGCTTTGATGATTATTAGCTAACATTGGTATTTTATAGGTTACTCTAACATGCATCCACACATACAGTGAGTCAGCCTTGGCCATTGCCAAGAATTCAGTGTTCCATGCTCAGATGAAGCACATTGAGATCCAGTATCATTTCATCCATGAAAAGCTTGTATCTCAGGAGATTACTCTAGAGTGTTGTACCTCTCAAGAGAACCTCGTGGACATGTTCATGAAGGCTCTACCTCTAGTTTCACTCCAATGCTTGGTGGACCTTTGTAGCATTCAGGCGCTCCAAAATGGAGCTATAGAGGGGGTGTTGATGATGTGGTTGCTCCTACATCATCATCATTTGTATTTGCATGAGTGCATCTCCATTTTTTATCCAGGAGGCAATCCATTTCCAATTTATTTCCATTTTATATTGTATCTCTTTTGTATTTGGGTACCTTGCCATTTGCTTCTACCGGTGTATGCATTCTCCTTTGAGGGGAATTATCCCACATGAGATGTACTTTGGAGATCCCCTCCCAAATATATATAAGGATCACCTCTCCTCCCATTTGTACTTGGTGAGAAACTTGAGGAGCGTACTCCATGCTCTTGGCAAGCTGATTTCTAGTCCATGTGATTTTACCCATTTCTTGGTCTAATCACTTTTGAGTCTCTCACACTATTTCTTTTGTGAGTACACTCTTATTTTCATTTTGCTTTTGTGCATTTACTATCTAGAATGGTTCCATCATCTTGTGCCTTTGCTTGTCACTTTAAGACATTTTCTTCCCCTATTTGTTGATCATTTTCCTCAATGAGTTTTTCTTTGAAGTTCTTAATGCCTTTGAACTTCATGGGGGTTAACCGATCATTGTGTGTAGGTTCTTTCTACCATTTGCATTAGATAAGAAGAGAAACTTGTTTGACTTAAAGCTTAAGTCCTTAGCCTAGTTGATCAGCCATGCCAAGGGTTTTATGAAACTTGAGGATCCATAAATAAGATACAAAGCTTAAGGTATTTTCATCTTTGTTAAGATTTTTTGGCTTTTGGATTAAAACAACGCATAAAACCATAAACGTTAATGGTTCTTGAGTCACATAACCTCAACATACCATTCAAGGTTTATACTTTTGACTCACATAATGAAGTCATGTCCCATCCTAAACCTTAAACTTATTGAACTTATTCTCTCTTGTCCTATGAACCCATGCATATATAATACCATTCATTGATGTGAATTCTTAATGTATGTCAAAATGTATACATATTTACTAGGAAGTGCGTAGCATGCATAAGGTTCAATAAATCAAACTCCTCTTTAAATCATGCATGGAATTCACACTCAGAACTCCATTTAATACATAATCTATATCGAGTGCTTGTGATCTCTATCCTTGTTCACATCATCCTATATTGAACCTCCAATGTTCAATTTCTAATCAACTTTCAAAGGTGAATCCATTTCATGGTGATGAAAAAAGCTTTTTTGATTCAACTATGCCTCTAGTGCATCATTTAAATGAATCATTCTATGCACCATTCAATGCTGCTTAGGACTTCACCTAGTTCATTTGAAATGCATTCTTAAATGCATTGTTCTAGCATGGAAAAACAAAAAGTTATCAAAGGAAAATTTGAAATCAATACTTGCCTCCATCAAAGCAACATCCATCATTTGTATCCTTGCATAGGAAGAATTATCCATTGAGGTTGCAAGCTTGGGCTTTGATGACTTCTTGATTGCCAATGTTCTTCTTTAGACATCACCATATTTATTTGTATGGCCAAAAATTCATTTAACCATACAAAACTTTAAGGATGCCGAAATGCATACTAGAATTTTCTCAAACATACACATAGAATCCTATTATGCTTACCACCATGACTAGTTCTGTGCATATTCTATGTATGTAACAAATACTCTAATGCGTATGAGGGGAAATAGTTCACATTCTCTCTAACATGCGTGCAATGAAGGATTTTCATGGGATTGATTTGAAAAATTAGAGTGTTGATGCTAAAATGCCAAAACTACTCTCAATTCTATTTCGATACTCATTACATGTTCCAAATAATTAAAAAAGATGGAGCTATAATTAGCTCAAACTCTGGGCACTACTATTTGGTCAATTCTTATTCAATCATGAAACTTCAATGTCTCACAAACTATTTGAGTGGTAAGTGTGACATTACCTCATTCCCATCCATTTCTTGAATGCATGCAATCAACTTCCCCTCAAGGATATGTAGGATGTCCATGTGTTGCTCGCATTATTGGAAGTCATGGTGGATAATGTTGGTGCATATGGCAAGCCTAAGTGTTATGACCATAATCTTTGGATTTCATTCAACTATGAGAAATACATTGATTCTCAATACATTTCTAAGGTCAAATAGCACCTCATCTTTATCCATTGCAAAATCATCTTTTTAGGATAGAAACACGTGAGTTGAAGTTAATGTAAGGAGAGCCAACATGACTCAAATTCTAATTCAAAATTCAAATGCACAACTAAATCCAAGAAGAATATTTAGGTGGAATCTATCAATAGTCATCTTCTAAAATCAAGAAAAAAACTGTACATATACGCCACTAGTTTAGTCGTGGGAAATGAAAGCGCGTACACTCACTTGTTGAGTTTTTATTATAATCATCTCATAGGCCTTGAATTCCTCCAACATCTCCATGTATGATAATCTACTTCCCAATACATATACCTGAAGTTTTTATCATCATCTCTATATAATATTTACTATTGATATACATAGCTCAAGTCTATCAACTTCTAAGCTATTGAAGTGAAGATATGGTCTCAATTGGCTTATGTATCAATTGTATCAAAAATACTCTTATAAGTGTTTGTATGAAATATTTTAGTCATTAGAGCTATGTGTGGATATATATGAGTATATCTGTGACTCTTTAAGTGTATCGTTTGCTTCAAGAAAAGTTGGGATCATGCTTGTGATTTCTTAAACATACAGCTCACTCTATAGTCACTCTAAATTCATGAAACAACTTGTGTACATTTATCTTCCCATTTTAATTTGTGCAAAAGGATTTTGCTCAATTCTAAGCAAGTTGTGAGCATTGAGCCTTTTCTTGAGAGCCTTCTTCCATAAATAGAAGAACACGAAATGGGATGGTTTAGAGTAGTTTTTTGCAAAGTTCGTCTCATCTTTGCAAGCACACATCACCTCCTCATAGATAAGTGGAACTTGAACATCCAATGCATCCCAAATTTTCACCAAGTTTTCATCTATGGATTATAGGACCAAAAACTCCTTTCAAAATAAATACATTTCAATGATGTTGCCTCCCCTTGTTGTAAAGAATATTTACTCATAGGCCATAGTCCCTTGTGTGGTTCTAGGACCAATGTCCAATGCCAAGCTTTGTACAATCGAGTGGGAGGTGGTGGAGAATTAACCACAATGATATGGCTAGAAGAGCTTTCCATTTTATGTTCTTTCCCCATCAATCACATAGATGAATGGTATATATAAACCAAATTATTCTCTCAAAAAATCTAATGCAAAAAAACTTCAATTTTTCAAGACTTACAATGTCAATGTTTCAAGTTCAATTCTTAAGCAATGGTCTATTCTTATAGATAAAACTATATTATGCAAGATCATGGGGTGATTCTACCTATAGATTTCCTATTCTTGTGAGGAACTAACCTTGGAGGATATCAGAGAGGCCAAGGCTTTTTGGGAGGCCAAGGCTTTTTGGGAGGTGCACAATATTTGGGGATCCAAATTTGGGTACAATCTTTCTACACTTACACATAGTCTGTGAAAGCAAAGGCTATTGTCTGTATCATCCATAGACAAAACAAATTTTGGTTAGTCGTGATGTTGTTTTTGTGGAAGATGCTCTTCAACCATTACTTTCATGTACTAAGGAGGCATCTGTTAGCTCCAAAGACATGTATGATACTTTGCTGCCTCTTTTTATAGGTGGAGAGTCTAGTGCTGGTCCTAATGAGGTAACATCTCAATTTTTGCAAGTTTTGAAGGGCTTTGGTGTGCAGAACAAGAGGGGCAAGGAGGAGATGGAAGGAGAGAGAGAGAGGAGAGAAGAGACACGCACAGATGCATGGGAGCCTCGAAACCCACATAATGATCTCTCTTGAGGCAATGCTCTATAAATGATGTATATATATCAATATGGGGGTGAGGTCACATGACCCTTACATCCCCAACAATCTCCCACTTAAGGGTCAATGTGACCATAAGTGGAATAATATACAAAGAATGATGTAGGACTATACACTAATGTTTAGGAAGAGTCTGGATCTCAACCCATACAGATCAGCCTACACCAACTGCCTTGAACAAGGTGTATTCATGCACCTTAAACTACTGTAGGCTCATATCCATAAGAATCGAGCCCACATCTGACTAATGCAAGAACTGATGAAGTTCCTACAAAGCTCCCACTCGGTCTATGCCTATGTCAATCATCGAATGATTGACAAATCCAAGTGCAAATGCTCCAATAACAACTGCAATGTCTGGTCTCGAGCATAACAACTCGTACATTAGACTCCCGAATGCTGACGAAACATGTGCTATCCTGACTAACCTAAGTATGTCAGCAATGCCTTTATCCAAGGCATCCAAAGCACCATCATCAAGACCAACATGTCCTGACATATCTGTGTCAACATCTGGCATGAGCGAATCCAAGAATGATTGCATAAGTGATGACTCCTCAAAAATTGTTCATAACAGTTATTCTCTTGGCTTTATATCCCTGCATATAAATCCTCCGCATCAATAAAATGATATGTTAACTTATCAATATATTCTGCATACGAAATCATGTCTGCGCATATGTAAGTTCGTTCTTTAGCAAGTTGCCTTTCGCCTTTTATATCCTGCATATGAGTCTGTCACATCAATCATATATAAACATATGTCCTTTATCAACATTAACCATCCAGTCGAGACCTATACATTTAACTTCATTAGCTGTCAAGTGAACCATCATGTCTGTGTGTTATGCTCGACATGTTTCATATATAATCCCATCCTTTTTACCATTGGGATCTACACCAGGAAATCACTTCAAGCAGATGTATGATTCATGCGCATAAAGTATCCCATTATATCTCTCAGTGTAGCATGTCTGCAATACATTTATATGCAATAACTAAGAGTCACATCAAAACATACTTCAATGCATGTCCTCAAAGCGTGGGATCTTGTACAAATAAAACCATACTTCAACATCTCAGAAAACCATGCTTCAGCATACATATATATATATACATATCTGCATATGTGTCAAAACTCACGCATTGTAATCACGCATTGCATATGCATCAAAACTCATGCATTGTAATCGCGCATTGTAATAGCAAGTCATGTGAATACTTTCAACATACATAATGCAAATTTTCAAAACTATATATAACCAAAACGTTTGTCTACTTACACAATATTGCGATGAGCACAATATGGCTTACATCAATATTCGTTGATCTCCTTTGCGAACAGCTCATCACCATCTGAGCAAGCTTTCATAGTTATCATCTCCATGACGTACAATACACAGAAGATAGAACAGCTCATCATCATGTGAGCAAGCCTTCATGGTTATCATCTCCATCACGTACAGTATACAGAACTCTGAAGCCACGGTGTTATGCGAGCCACACAGAGAGAGAAGGTAGACAAGCATGGGGTGGACAAACATTAGATAATTCATAGCTACATAATGTCGCCCAGTGTTTCATTAGATCTTGTATGCTTATATACAACTAAGCTCCAGCGGCAAAGTCACCGCATTAGTACAAACTTCTAAAAAGAAAAGATGCGCTAGATGTCCTTGATTTAAGGAATCTTATTCGTGAGAGTTTTACGAATTCTCTTTTGTGAAGAGTTTACTGTGTGCATTTCTTTTTGTTTTGTTTCCTTGTGTTTTATAAGATTTGGTTCACATGGATTGAAAAGAAAACTAAGTGCAAAATATTTACGAGCTTTTTTCAATGCATTTTCTATAAGAAAAAAGAAAGTGTTACGAGCGGTGGATTTGGAGATTGCATGCTCCAACAGCTCCCCTTCAATCTTCAAATTCTACCGATCATGTTGATGTTGTCTCCTTTCTCTCTTTGCTTTGATTTTCTTTTTACTACCTCTAACTTTTCATATGCCTTTGAATCGTCTCTTCTATATTTGGTTCTGCTTCCTTCTTCTCTATTCTTTGCTCCATGCTCTTCTAGGATATATAGACTCCTTGATGTTGATGTAGTTGTCGATTGAAGTAATGGCATTTCCATTGTGTTGATTATCTTCAAGACTTTTCATATGCTTCTCCTCGTCGATGAATTTTGAAGTAAGCTTCTAGTGAGATGTCCTCTTGATGATGATCTTTGATGACGAATATCCAAGCTTGATTGCCTTCAAAAATTGATGCTTCTTCATTTTGGTTCTTCCTTTGTAGCTTGATGATGATAGCCTACTTTGATGCTAGATCTTCCAATCAAAACTTGAAGTAGCATTGAACAAATATAAGGTGATTTGTTCAAGTGAATGATTACAATGGAATTACAATACATCTTCAATAATAACACAAGCTAATAAAGGCCAAGAGGAGTTATGGAAGGCTCTGATACCACTGTTTGCAATACCAATAGCACATGCGGAAAGTGATGGGCTGATTACCCACAAGATTGAAGCGAGAACCGTAATCGATTTTATTCTCCGTAGTCCCCTTTTGTATCTTAGCACTGAGCCACAACTTTAATGCATCTCTTAGCATAGCTTTATTCCACAAGCTTCATACATAAGGCAATTCTCAACAGAACATCATGCATATAATAATGCACTTGATCACATAAGTCTTTTGCTAATATTTTCTTTATACAATTGCTTACATTCAACATGTCGAGTATCCCATTCAGCTCATTTCTTACATTATAGACTTCAGCTAAATAACAAGGACATGCAGGAGTTTTTAACTCCCTTCATTTACCCTACATAGAAAATAATGCCTATTGTATGCTCCCTTTATATATAAAAGGAATTATGAAACTTGACTATTTTGCATCACAACACATTTCATTCAATCCCTGCATATATACGAGTCAATGGCATTGTTTATCAAAGAGTAACGCTGCTGATTATTCAGAACACTTCTCAATTAGATCCGTGTGTTTATATATAAATATATTTCTGAGAATCATATCATGAATAATGTCACCTGTTCATATCTCCATTAACCAGGCATATGTTCTCCAACAAATATCTGCTCAAAAACATGTAAGCTTACGAATATGCTCATTTATATCATCTCTACATATGAACCTGCATCTGCACATATCGAAATCATCTTATAACGGTTGTTCATAACAGTTGTTCTCTGCTCGTGCATATGAATCTGCATCTGCACATATCAAAATCATCTTATAAAAATTGTTCATAACAGTTATTCTCTTGGCTTTATATCCCTGCATATAAATCCTCCGCATCAATAAAATGATATGTTAACTTATCAATATATTCTGCATACGAAATCATGTCTGCGCATATGTAAGTTCGTTCTTTAGCAAGTTGCCTTTCGCCTTTTATATCCTGCATATGAGTTTGTCACATCAATCATATATAAACATATGTCCTTTATCAACATTAACCATCCAGTCGAGACCTATACATTTAACTTCATTAGCTGTCAAGTGAACCATCATGTCTGTGTGTTATGCTCGACATGTTTCATATATAATCCCATCCTTTTTACCATTGGGATCTACACCAGCAAATCACTTCAAGTAGATGTATGATTCATGCGCATAAAGTATCCCATTATATCTCTCAGTGTAGCATGTCTGCAATACATTTATATGCAATAACCAAGAGTCACATCAAAACATACTTCAATGCATGTCCTCAAAGCGTGGGATCTCGTACAAATAAAACCATACTTCAACATCTCAGAAAACCATGCTTCAGCATACATATATATATATATACATATCTGCATATGTGTCAAAACTCACGCATTGTAATCACGCATTGCATATGCGTCAAAACTCATGCATTGTAATCGTGCATTGTAATAGCAAGTCATGTGAATACTTTCAACATACATAATGCAAATTTTCAAAACTATATATTACCAAAACGTTTGTCTACTTACACAATATTGCGATGAGCACAATATGGCTTACATCAATATTCGTTGATCTCCTTTGCGAACAACTCATCACCATCTGAGCAAGCTTTCATAGTTATCATCTCCATGACATACAATACCCAGAAGACAGAACAGCTCATCATCATGTGAGCAAGCCTTCATGGTTATCATCTCCATCACGTATAGTATACAAAACTCTGAAGCCACGGTGTTATGCGAGCCACACAGAGAGAGAAGGTAGACAAGCATGGGGTCGACAAACATTAGATAATTCATAGCTACATAATGTCGCCCAGTGTTTCATTAGATCTTGTATGCTTATATACAACTAAGCTCCAGCGGCAAAGTCACCGCATTAGTACAAACTTCTAAAAAGAAAAGATGCGCTAGATGTCCTTGATTTAAGGAATCTTATTTGTGAGAGTTTTACGAATTCTCTTTTGTGAAGAGTTTACTGTGTGCATTTCTTTTTGTTTTGTTTCCTTGTGTTTTATAAGATTTGGTTCACATGGATTGAAAAGAAAACTAAGTGCAAAATATTTACGAGCTTTTTTCGATGCATTTTCTATAAGAAAAAAGAAAGTGTTACGAGCGGTGGATTTGGAGATTGCATGCTTCAACAATATTGTCATTAGTTTTTTTGGCATGTGTATTTTCCATTATCTTTGGTTGGATCAGTGACAGGTGGTGATAGATTACTTATTGATCTTTTACTATTGCTCAATTTATAGGGGATACTCTACCAAATTTTTTCCAGGATTCTTTCACATCTACTTGGTCAGTTTGGAGACTTGGTGAGCAGTCTTATGCTCATGGTTTTATATGCATGGTAGATGCATGGTTATGTGACAAGTTGTTCACATGGTTTCTTCTCCACTAACACATTTGTGATGTGAGTTATGCATATGGATATGTAGGTGTGATCCTATTGAGGATAGAGTATTATTTCTAGTCTCTTGTTATATTTATAGTCTCTTGGATTGCCAGCATGATGTCTTCTCGATTTGATGGCACTGACTTTCCGAGATGGAAAGATCAGATGTGGCATACATTGGTTCGTGCACGGTTACACATGTTTGTGCATAGAGATGCACATAGGCCTCGTAACATGTCAGACCATGTATGGATGGATATGGATGCATTGGCTAGCTCCACTATCCAATTACAGCTTGTGGACTCTATATATGAGTCTTTTATGTATGAGGAGAGGAGTAGTGCATTATGGCAAAGACTACATGATATGTATTCGAGTCCATTGACTCATGTGAGACATAGATCACATTGAGAGTTCGATGTTGGCACTATGGTCATGAGGGCCATATTCGATGATGTTGCTTTAAGCATATGCGATGACGACATCAGAGATATGCATGTGATGTAGGTCAGGTAGTGATTTCAGGAGAGTCTATGGAAGTTGATTGTGTTAGTGATGGTGATATCACTTTGTCCTATGGTTCATCTCAGGATTTCTCTTGTGCATTGGATAGCACACATATGGCTTGGTTGCTTGATGCATAATCTGGTTTTCATGTTACTCCACATCGCAAGTGGTTTTATCGATTCTCATGTGAGAGTCGTGGATGTGTACACATGCCTAATGGTATGGCATATGACATTGAGGGTTCTAGGTATGTATGCCTTATGCTATCTAGTGAAGCATCACTTATACTTAGACATGTATGTTATGTGCATTCATTCCCTATGAGCTTGATTTCAGTTAGCCAGTTACAGGAGAGCAATTGTATAAAGAAAATATTAGCAAAAGACTTATGTGATCAAGTGCATTATTATATGCATGATGTTCTATTGAGAATTGCCTTATGTATGAAGCTTGTGGAATAAAGCTATGCTAAGAGATGCATTAAAGTTGTGGCTCAGTGCTAAGATACAAAAGGGGACTACAGAGAATAAAATTGATTACGGTCCTCGCTTCAATCTCGTGGGTAATTGTTGATATATTTAGGTAGTGATGTGTGTGAACACTCTAGGACCGCCGGGGCACTTTTTTCCCTCTTTAGGAGGTTTTTTTCCCCCGGCTTGTATATACGCCTATTGCCCTAATGGGCTACTTATCTTTGTACATTCTCTAGTAATACATTCAGTCTTGTGTGTTGTGCTCCAAGCTTCTTCTTCTTCCTTGTGCTGTTCGCTTGCTTCCGCAGACGTCTAACTCCAACAATTGGTATCAGAGCAGGTCGTTGCTTCTTCTAGGGCGCCGTCGACACTCCTCCGTTTGTAGTCTCAGATTCGCACAAAATTTGGTGAGCATACTCAAGGTGTTTCCGAGATCAAAACAGCTTCGTTCTGTGGTGCCGAAATCGCGATCTGAGCTCGTTTTGGCCTCCGAACGCACTATCACAGTGCTTGTGCAGGGTATTTCGTCCTTTTGTGCCAAAGGTATATACCAGTTTCTGTTCGCCAGTTTAAGCGTCTCGAAGTCTGCTACAGGTCTAGCAGAACTCGTCTGAGCAGTTCTGTTCAACTTTTTGAGATACAGTCAATTTTCTGCATCAAGGTATTTTAGTCACCGGCCATGGCTGAAAGCAGTGATGTATTCCGTATGTTGGCTGTTGAGGATAAGTTGGATGGTACCAACTACCCATTATGGGCTTATATGATGCGACATGTACTGGTTGCAAAAGGATTGTGGAACATTGTGCAGGGTGTTGAAAGACGTCCTGTTACACCTGTAACGACAGGTACTGCAAATACAGGTGTTGGAGCTGATGAAGATGGTGTCGAAGATGATATTCTGCAGATTCCTGTTCGTGCTGCTGTTTCTGTTGCACCTACTGCAGAGCAGATTCGTTGGGATGGCAGAGATGCCCAGGCACATGCATTGATAGCTTTGTCTGTCAAACGTGCCATTATTCCTCACATTCGCTCTTGCAGAACAGCAAAGGATGCTTGGGATACACTTACCACTTTGTACCAGGCTAGGAATGAGGCTCGTGTTGCTTACCTCCGAAAATAGTTGGAGAGTGAGCACATGAATGAAGGTGATTCGATGGACAGTTTTCTTACAAAGATCAAAGACCTGAAGGAACAATTGATTTCTGCTGATGAGGTTATACCAGATAGCTCACTTGTGCAGACCGTTCTGAATGGCCTTCCTGATTCATATCAGAGTTTTACCTCTACTCTTCGATTGATGATGAAAGGCAATCCGAATGCCTTGTCATTTGAGGAATTAGTCTCTGTTATGTTGCAGGAAGATCAGTCCAGGCAGAACAGGTCCATTATGCGTGTTGCAGATCAAGCTTTCCTGGCTAGTCAAAAGGGCAAAGGAAAATGGAGCTCTTCTACTAGTAAGCAGAAATCTGCAAATGCTGCACAATCGAAGAACCAAGATAAAGATGAGAAGAAATCAGAAAAGCAGAAATTGTTCTGCAAGTACTGTAAAGGAAATGATCATATTATAAAGAACTGTCCAAAACTGGCTGCTAAAGAGGCAAAGAAGAAAGAGGCTAGAATGGTTGTTGCAGAGGCCTCTACACCAAAAACAGAGTCTGCAAATCTTGTGCAGGAAGAAGAATGGGCGTTTACTACTGTCTGCAGTTTTGACCCATCTTCTCATGATCAGTGCATGTCTGCAGTAGACTCAGATGTTTGGTACTTTGACAGTGGAGCAACCAAACATATTACCTCGCAGCGCAGTTTCTTCTCTTCACTCGAGCCTGCCCCTACAAGGAATACTGTCACATGCGCCAATAACTCCTCTTATCCTGTTATGGGAGTTGGTAAGATCATTCTGACTACTGCTGATGGTAGTTCTTTCACTTTGTCAGATGCTTTATTTGTGCCAGGGATCAAAAAGAACCTGTTATCAGTTTCTGCATTAGCCAAGATTGGCTTGGTTGTGAAATTCGTTGATGACAGGTGTACAGTCCATGATCTCTCAAATGGCGATGTGATTATTGCTTCTGGCATTTTATGTCGTGGGTTGTATAAGCTCATAGACTATGAAAAATCTGTGAATGATTCGGCATGTGCAGTTCATGATTCTCAGGCTATGTCAGATGCAAAAGCTTTGGCATGCACGCTTTGGTCATCTGAATTTTGCTAGTTTATTACGCCTACAGAAATCTGAAATGGTGTCCTCTTTGCCCAAACTTGAGGCACCTGGAAAACATGTTTGTGAAGGCTGTATTTTGGGCAAAATGCAGCGTTCTTCCTTTCCAAAAGATGGTTCAGTTCGGGCTATGCAGAAATTGCAGCTTGTACATAGTGATGTCTGTGGTCCTATGCAGACACCCTCTTTTGGAAATTACCTTTACTTCGTGACTTTCATTGATGATTTTTCCAGGCATGCATGGGTATATCCACTCAAAGCAAAGTCCGAAGTGTTCATGTGCTTGAAACAGTTTTTGGTTTTGGTTGAAAATCTGTCAGCATGTAAAATGGGCACCCTCCGTTCTGATCGAAAGGGGGAATATATGTCTTCAGATTTTAATGCATTTCTGGCTGAACGTGGGATAAAACACCAGTGTACAGTGGCGTATACACCTCAACAGAATGGAGTTGCTGAACGAAAGAACAGGTCACTCATGGAGATGGCGAGGTGCATGGTCAAAAGTCAGGCTTTACCACATAGTTTCTGGCTTGAGGCTTTCATGTGTGCAGGATATGTACTGAACAGGTGTCCCACAAAAGCGTTGCAGTCTATCACTCCATATGAGGCTTGGCATGACCGCAAGCCATCTGTTGCTCATCTGCGTGTTTTTGGTTGTTTGGCATATGCATTAGTGCCTGAACAACATCGCAGAAAATTGGATGATAAGGCAGTAAAATGTATTTTTGTTGGGTGCAGTTCTGAAAGTAAAGGCTATCGTCTGTATCATCCACAGACTAAACGCATTCTGGTTAGCCGTGATGTTGTCTTTGTGGAAGATGCTATTCAACCATTGCTTTCATGTACTAAGGAGACATCTGTTAGCTCCAAAGACATGTATGATACTTTGATGCCTCTTTTTACAGGTGGACAGGCTAGCGCTGGTCCTAATGAGGCAACTTCTCAGCCTTTGTAGGTTTGATATGATGATGCAGATCATTCCATTTCTGATGCAGATTTACATGATGCACTTGTTGATGAGAGAGCTGATATTGAACAGGCAAAAACTATGCCAAAATTGCTGGTGTAGACTTTGCGTGACAGCAAATTAGATGCACCTTTGTCATATCGTACTCGTTCAGGCTCTCATAGTACCTCCTTTGCATCAGATTGCTATGCTATGGCTGCATCTAGTCTCTGTGATGAGAATGAGCCTGTTTCTTTTGATGAAGCACAAAATTCAAAAAATTGGATGGCTGCTATGCAATCTGAATATGATGCTATAATGAAGAATGGTACATGGTCTTTATGTGACTTGCCTCCTGGCAAGAAGGCCATTGGCACTAAGTGGGTATACAAGCTGAAGCGTAAACCTGATGGTACAGTTGACAGGTATAAGGCTAGGCTTGTTGCAAAGGGTTATGCGCAGGAAAGAGGCATTGATTTTGATGAGACCTTTGCACCTACATGCCGTATGACTACTGTTCGGAGCATTTGTGCACTTGCAGCCCATCATGGTTGGAATGTACATCAGTTGGACATTAAAACAGCATTTCTGAATGGTGACTTGCATGAAGAAGTGTATGTTTTTCAGCCCCGTGGCTTTGTGCAGAAAGGGCATGAAAACCAGGTGTGCAGGTTAAAGAAGGCGTTATATGGTTTAAAGCAAGCACCACGTGCTTGGTATGAGAAAATACATGCCTATCTGATTGCACATGGTTTTGAGAACAGTCCAACTGAAATCACCTTATATGTTAAGCGTGCTAATGATGTGCTTTTGATCATTGTTGTCTATGTAGACGACATGCTGCTCACTGGTCCTCTTGAGAAGCATATTGCTGATTTCAAGGCTGATTTGCATGCCTCATTTGAGATGTCTGATTTGGGGCATTTGCATCACTATTTGGGCATTCAGTTTATGCAAGTTGATGGTGGAATGGCTTTGTGTCAAACGAAATATATTGACACATTATTGCAGCGTTTTGGCCTTGAAGACTGTAAGCCTATTGCCACTCCTATGGAGACAGGTTTACGATTGAGTCTTCATGATGCTGGAGATGCATTTGATGCTGTTCTCTATCAGCAGGCTGTTGGATGCTTGATTTACTTATGCATTACTCGGCCAGATATTCAGTTTGCTGTCTCACAGATGAGCAGGTTTATGCATTGCCCCGGAGTCACGCATTGGAAAGCGGTTAAGTGCATCTTTCGCTACTTGAGTGGTACTCGGCTACTTGGGTTGTTTTATCCCAAGGGGGGATCACTACCGCCAGATTTGCATGCTTTTTCTGACTCAGATTGGGCTGGTTGCTATGACACTCGTGTGTCCACCAGTGGTTTTTGCTTCATGCTTGGTAGCTCATGTATATCTTGGTTGAGCAAGAAGCAGCCTACTGTGGCCACTTCCAGTTGTGAGGCTGAGTATAGGGCAGCTTTCACAGCGACTGTTGAGTGTGTGTGGCTCAGACGCCTTATGGCTGATTTGGGTGTTGGCCAGTCTTCTGCCACCACCATCTTCACTGACAGTCAGAGCGCATTGGCAGTTGCGAGGAACCCTGTGTTCCATGCTCGCACTAAGCACATTGAGGTGCATTATCACTATGTCAGGGAGAGGTTCTCTGCTGGGGAGATCAGCTTGGCATATGTGCCCACGCAGGAGAACATTGCAGACCTTTTCACGAAGGCTCTGCCTAGGGAGAAGTTTGAAGCTTTCCGCAAAGCTTTGGGCTTACTTCCTTTTGTGGAGTGATTTCCACATAGCTCGGCACTTCCTTATACATGAGTGCCAGCTCCTTGTTCACCGCATCACTCCCAGGGGGGATTTGTTGATATATTTAGGTAGTGATGTGTGTGAACACTCTAGGACCGCCGGGGCACTTTTTTCCCTCTTTAGGAGGTTTTTTTCCCCCGGCTTGTATATACGCCTATTGCCCTAATGGGCTACTTATCTTTGTACATTCTCTAGTAATACATTCAGTCTTGTGTGTTGTGCTCCAAGCTTCTTCTTCTTCCTTGTGCTGTTCGTGTGCTTCCGCAGACGTCTAACTCCAACAGTAATCAGCACATCACTTTCCGCATGTGCTATTGGTATTGCATATACCAACAAATACATGCCAATACATTGGCGATAAACCTCCCACTCAAGAATGAATCCTATAAGATGGTCCAATCTATCGTGAACAACCTGTGACCAAGTCCAAATGAATGGAGATAAATAAAGATCCAAAGCTATTGCACAAGCTTCAAGATCCACTAGAGTTCTCTTCTAGCATAAAAGCTCTCAAAATTTTGGCAGCATCTCCTTTGTAAAATGGACTCTAAATCAAATAAACCATGTGGGA
The DNA here is from genome assembly GCA_020310875.1 of Ceratopteris richardii. Taxonomy (NCBI): domain Eukaryota; kingdom Viridiplantae; phylum Streptophyta; class Polypodiopsida; order Polypodiales; family Pteridaceae; genus Ceratopteris; species Ceratopteris richardii. Next base: position 22,622,562 of record CM035423.1, on the reverse strand, counting down.
ATCACCATCCACATATGCCAAGAATCACATTGGAAAATAAGATATCAAATCAATGACTACATGCTAAAATAATAGGCAATCAAGGTGACAAATAGATGTGCAACTAAGGCTCCAATCTGGTTCATGTACCTGCAAAGACAACAAGGATAAGTACCATTCAAGATCCAAAATCAACTCTTATAAAATGATGTGCAATCGGCAAGTAAATCCATAACCAAGTGGCATAAGCAAGATATAAACCACAATGCCACTATACATCCGCTAACAATGCCATGATGACACTCATGATGACATAAACCTCAAAAAAGAGTATACCACAATGTCATCTCACATGTCAAACACGTGACACAATCATTCTCTACTCTCATATGGAGGAGCTACCATAGTGATCATGTATGTACAATGCCTTGAAGCTCTGAAAATAAGAGCTTAAGCGCACACCAAATAAGAAGCCCTAGGGCAACTTCTGAGCAAAACAACATGTCAGTTATCCCCTCCAGCAACTTGTATTGCAATTTGGAAAAGGAGATCAATGAGTTTGACTACCCAAGTGAGAACCACCTTGAGGAGGACACCAATGACAAAGCCCTAGAGATCCCTGACAATAAAGAAACCTCTCAGGAGGGTTACACTACAAGCAAAGAAGACGGATTTACTACTAGTAACGAAGATAACATGGATAGTGAAAGTTCCATCATCGGATCGACTATTCCGGAAACGGTGACAAAAACGGTGCCCAGTTCTTCCCAGCGGGAGGCATCCCGCAAAGGAAAACAACCTATGGAGTTACCCTGGAAAAGCCCCCACAAGAATCTATTGCTAATTCGAGATCCGATCCCAGCGAAAAAGAAAGATGAATCCAAGAAAAGAAAGGACAAAGCGCCCTCCCGCAAAGAGGGCTCACTACGACAATAATCATCATATCGTTAAACGCTAGAGGGCTAACTGACCCCTCAAGAGCGACCATCATTGGTCAATGGCGCCTAAACCCAGATTTTATATGTATTCAAGAGATTAAAATTGCCGGAGAAGACCTCCAGAAACGGCTTAGACATGTCTCCTCGATCCATGTTTGGATTTCAACGGCGCACCAACGGGGGTCAGGTGGAACAGTAATTGGCATTAATCACTTCTGGTTTGAAAAGCTTGCGAACTCCATTGAAGATGAATGCCATCGATGGATTGCTGTTTCTTTTGGAGCTCCTTTTTGTTTTACTTTAGTTTCTTTGTATTCCCCTAATGGGGAGCTCGAGAGACTGAACACTTGGGCCTCCTTAGACTCGCTCCCCCACAACGTGCTTATTTGTGGTGACTTCAACATGGTGGAGGACCCTATGGACAGATGGATGGGCAAGGGCAGGGTCATCGATAGTCGGGAGAAAGAAACGTGGGACAAAACCAAACTTCACTTTGATTTGGTCGAATTCAAAGGTTCGAATGGCTTTTCTTGGTCAAATCTCCAAGCGGGTGAGGACCTGAGGAAAGCTAGACTTGATAGATGCTACATTTCTTAGAGTTTTACTCATCAGTGGGGCCACGCTTTCCTCTCACAACGCACCGACCTTGCCATCTCTGATCACTACCCGATCGTTATCACTTTCCAACCTCCCACCAAGATCCGTAAGGCTCCTTGGTTGCATGCCAGTGCGCCCTCCTTCTCTCTCCCCTCCATCCATCAAGAAATTGCTGATGTGTGGAAGGAGGCATTCGCCTCAGGCTTGTCCCCAGCTAAGTGCTGGAGAAGTGTGGTTGATAAGTCACGACAGATCATGATTAGATCCAGGAAGATGCTCGAGACTGTGCGGCGCGCTCGTAGAGAAGCTCTATATCATAGAATCTGGAGGCTCGAGGAGGAAGTGAACAAAGGAAAATCTCAAGCCCAAAAAGGTCTTTGAAAAATCAGAGCGCAGCTGAGATACGAGGAAGAAATACAAAGGAAAAATTTGCAAATTTTCTTCAAGGAGTGGTGGGCTCGAGGAGGAAGTGAACAAAGGAAAATCTCACAACGCACCGACCTCGCCATCTCTAATCACTACTCGATCGTTATCACTTTCCAACCTCCCACCAAGATCCGTAAGGCTCCTTGGTTGCATGCCAGTGCGCCCTCCTTCTCTCTCCCCTCCATCCATCAAGAAATTGCTGATGTGTGGAAGGAGGCATTCACCTCCGGCTTGTCCCCAGCTAAGTGCTGGAGAAGTGCGGTCGATAAGTCACGACAGATCATGATTAGATCCAGGAAGATGCTCGAGACTGTGCGGCGGGCTCATAGAGAAGCTCTATATCATAGACTCTGGAGGCTCGAGGAGGAAGTGAACAAAGGAAAATCTCAAGCCCAGAAAGGTCTTCGAAAAATCAGAGCACAACTGAGATACGAGGAAGAAATACAAAGGAAAAATTTGCAAATTTTCTTCAAGGAGTGGTGGGCTGGCAAAGCTGACAAACCCACCAAAGAGATGTGTCGTATCCTTAAAAGGAAGCACAACAGAGAATCGATCCCCTTATTGCTAGACTTAAATGGCAATGTTTGCAATACGGAAGAGGATAATTTTGGGATCATTGAAGGGCACTTCATGAGACTCCTGGGGACCTCAAACCCCCTCTCCCACCATAGAAGGGGCTGTATGGCAGCCATATCTAGGGTTTCCTCCCACAGGATCCCACTCAACCTTCGCTCCCTGCTACATGCCCCTATCTCTGAAGCAGAAATCATTGAGGTCATTGATGCCCTCCCTTTTGGTTAAAGCCCGGGACCCGACGGGCTCACTAATGAGTTCTTTAAATCCTTCAAGTTGGTGGTTGCCACCCCTCTTCGTCTGGTTTGGCAAGAGGCACTCAAGTTTGGTGCGCTTCCTTCTTGCCTCAACAATGGCATTATCAAGTTAATACACAAAAAAGGGGAAAAGAACAGAATTGAGAACTGGCGTCCTATTACGATGCTCCAAACAGGATACAAAATCATTGCCAAAGTCATTGCCAACAGAATCTCTTGCCACTTGAGAGCGTGGTTAAGCGAGGACCAAAAAGGTTTCATCAAAGGCAGGTCAATTTTGGAAACCATTATAGATATCTGGGAAGGTCTTGAATTTGCAAATGAGTCTAAACAAGACGTGGTCTTCCTCAAGATCAACTTTGATAAAGCCTACAACAGGCTGGAATGGGACTATGTTTTGCAGTCGCTCCAAGATCTTGGATTTAGTCAGAAATTCATCAAGATGATCGTGACCCTTCTCGGAAATGCATCGACCCAAATTAACATTAATGGCAAACTTTCGAAAGTGATCAAACTTAGAAGATCTATCAGACAAGGGTGCCCATTGGCTCCCCTTCTTTTTGCCATTGCCACGGAAGGGCTTAGCAGGCTGATGGTGCATCAGGTGGAAGCTGGTAATATCAAAGGCCTCCGTTTGCCTCATGACCACAATCAGATCACCATGAGACTTTTCACTGATGATATGAATGCATTTGTTCACAATGATAGTACCAGCCTGGAGACGTTTTGGAGGTGTCTGGCTACCTTTTGTGAAGCCTTTGGATCCACAATCAACCACTCTAAAACTGCCTTTAGAGCTATTGTTGGGTCACAGCCCGACCTTCTCATTGATCATGGCTGTCAAATCATTCCGCAGGGCCAAATTTTTCGGCTTCTTGGGATTCCCTTGGGTTTGGCGTCTCTATGGAACAGCGGTGGAACTGGGTCCTGGCCAAACTCGAAAACAAGCTTAACTATTGGAGAGGTATGCAAATCAATCTTGCTGGTCGTGCTATGGTTCTCAACATGTTCCTCTTATCATCTACCATTTATTTCCTTTCTTGTTGGAGACCGAAAGAGCAAGATCTGTCCAAACTGGATAGTATTTGTAGAAACTTCCTTTGGACGGGCGACCACAATAGGAGGGGGGTGCCTAAAATCAAGTGGTCCATCTGCACCAGCCATAGAGATAGTGGGGGACTTGGTATCCTGGACATTGGGTGCATGGCTAACAAACTAGCGGCCAAATGGATGATTAAGGCTTGGTGCAACGGGGAGGCCTCGTGGGCTAAATTGATCTTCAGAAACAAGAATGAGTTGGCTCTCATGGGTTTCCCAAATTGGAAGAATCTTGACATCTTGACCTTGTTGTTTTCCCCGATCCCCATCTTCCCGAAAGGCTCTAATCTCGTGAGCTCCCTATGGAAGAGTTGGAATAAAGTCAAAAACTACATAAGAATAAGTGAAGACTGGAAGTGGGCGGCCGGTATCAGACAAAACAACTCTATCTGGTTTCCGATCCATGGCATCCAGAGTGTGGAATCTTGGAACATTCAAAATGCCAAGAAGCTATGGAACAAAGGCTTCAAAAAATGGAAACATCTCTAGAAACAAGACACCAACCGCTGGATCAACTTCGAGGACATTGACCCTTGCGTCAACATCTCGTATGAAGAATGGAACATTTTGCAAAGCATATGTATTGCCTGGGACCTACACAAAGTTCGCCTTCTCATGGGACACGACACGTCGAGCTCGCTTGGTCTCAAATGGCACAATGGGAACAGCCTATCAAAAATCCCGAACATCAAAGAAATGATTGACTACCAGGTTAACCTCAACAAGAAGTGGTGCCTGTCATGGACGTGACTATCTGGCACCCCCTCATAGAAATAAAAAAGTTTGTCCTCTTATGGAAAATTCTTCATCATGGAATCTAGACCAACCTTAAGGCTAGCAAATTTTGTGGGATTCCTCCCTAGTGCAAACGCTGCTACCGGTCTATCAAAGATGTTTCACACATCTTCTTTACCTGCCCCAACTCCAATAGACTCTGGCAAACGGTTGGAAAGAAAGTTAGACTTCAGAAACAACTTAGTTGGTAGCAAGCCCTGCTGGGAGAAGCAATCGGTTGCTCCGTGACTCTCTGGAACGCCATCAGAGGGGAGGTCCTATGGAAAATTTGGCGGGAAAGATGTGCTTTCAACTTCGGTGGTCAATTGAGAAATCGTTGTTCCTCCTTGGCAAAAGGATTGTTAACTGTAAGAAATCCCCCCCCCCCCCCTTCAGGCATCATCAAGTGCTCCTTTTGATCAATAACAAGCTTAAACCCAAGTGGGCCCCGCATGAGGGTGATGAGAGGGTGATTAACCTTCTTTGTAATGCCATATAAGCTCTGTAAAAGCTTCCCCTGTTTTGTGGGATTTGGGGGGTCCCGTGGGCACTAGTCCCCTTCTCTTGTACTTTTCTTTATTTAATTCAAGTCCGGGAGAGTAGGCTAACGCTGAACTTCCCTTATATTTAAAAAAAAAATCTCTCTCAAAAAAGTTCCAAAACAAAATGAGTCTCCAAAACAAACCAGGGTTCTTATGGTGAAAATATGATGCTCTGTGTTTTGCCATTTCAGAGGTGATAACATCTCAATTTGAATTTTTTCTCTTCAACAAAATTCAAGAAGTCTTTCTTGGCTACATAATGATATAAAGATCGCCTGAATCGGAAGTGCATAGCTCAAGATATGCACAAAACAAGCATTGATTGTCAATTTCATCTTCACTTGCAACACTCCTGCTATATATTTTGCAATTTTGGTGCCCTACCACTCAGAATTTGCATTGTCTTCTTCTACAAAAATTCTAGAGCTATTCCAGGCTATGCATAGCAATTTGAATGGTATCATTTGTTGGTGTAAATCACAAGCCTACACATTTGGCTTGAAAGATATCTTGAAGACCCTACATATGTGAGGAAGCATAGGAACTAGTGCAAGTGGTTAATTACCACTTTATCTCCTTGTAAAAGTCAAATTGACTTGGAATCTTTTGTAATCACCTACCAAAAGGATTCGTGGAAAAAGGTTAGCTCTTTGATTGAAGGAATATCTCCTTAGATATAGGAGCTTGATCATAGGGAGTCAAAAGTTTGAATTTGAATTCAAATTTTTTTACTCATTCTCTATAAAAATGGTCATGGAAAAGTCGAGGGTAGAACTCATCACTCCCGAGCTTCTCATTACTGATTTTGAGTGTGTGTGAGGCCTATACTCTAGCCCACACCTATCTACACCATTAGGCAATGATTTGGACTTGTATACAAATGTTCATTAAAACATACATTATCATTGTTCATTTCTGAGTTCTCTATTATACTACTCAAAAGTCTATCAACTTGTGGAGTACATATCTCGGTCAAATCTTAACCAAATTCAATGATCTAAAGCTTGTTGGATTCAGCTTGCAGTTTTCTACATACTATCAAAGTTTGAAGAGATTCTATTCAGCCATTTCAGAGAAATTTCCGTCAACGTGATCACTGGTCAGAGTCTGCTACAGTCCTAAAAAATCGGGGGTATAGCTTTACTTGCTAAATTGATTTCTCTTAGCATAGTTTATCTTTTTACATCATTCCACTTGGAATAGTTAGCTTGCTAAGAAAATCAGATACTCCTAAAAGGAATTTTTCCAATTCCTACTGTGCTGGTCATACTGAGCAAAAGATCCAACAGGTGTCAAGACATAAATAGAAGGTTTTCTTGAGATTTTGAGTTTCAAAGTTATCTGTTTTGATTCAATCATTACACACATCACTTCCAAAGTACATAGGCCATTTTATGGTGTCATTGAAAAGCTAAGGAGGTCTACTTATCAACTATAAAGCATCAGAGGGCTGGTACAAAGTAGGTTTTGGCAGTACCTACTCAATCTCTTGGAGTGTCCATCCATCTATCCCAACAGTGGTATCAGAGCAAACTAAGGTAAAATGGGAGATGGTTTTCCTTCATTTATTGATAAATTGGATAGGAACAACTATCAAGCATGTTCTCTGAGGATGACTACCTACTTACAAGGAAGGAGTCTCTATGGATACATCTCAGGAGATGAGGAATTGCCCTCATTCAAAACAAGAGGATTACCAACAAAGGAAGAACATGAAAACCTCAACACATGGTGTGCTAAGGATTCATTGACAAGGTCTTATCCACTCAACTCCATCTCTGATTTTCTTTTGCCATATATTAGAAATTGTAAAACATCCCAAGAGACTTGGAAAACCTTATCATCTTATTTTTCCTCCAACACAAGGGCTAGGAAAAATCAGTTGTGGATTGAATTCACAACATTAAGGAAGCAACCTAAGCAAGCTGTTTCAGAATTTGTGACCAAGATTAAAGATGTAGCAGATTAGTTAGCAAGCATAGGAAAAGAGATTGAAGAAGAGCAGATTGTAAGGCAAGTGATCAATGGGATCAAGGCTGATGACAAATGGGAAAGCTTCACCACTGCCATGGATCTTGACATGGACATGCAAATTCCAGATCTTACAACTCTCATGGGACAATTGTTCACTCATGAAGCAAAGCTCAACAAGAATGGAGATACATCCAAAGGTAACAACTCTTCTGCCCTATACATTGATAAGAAGTCTAAAGATAAAGCCAAGAGCAAGAAGGTGGAAGATGAAGGCTCTACCCCCCAAGCAAACTATGCAGGAAGAGGCAGATCATCAAGAGGAAGGGGCAGAGGAGGTAAGCAAGGTAGGGGGAGATCCTATAACTCCTCACCATGCAACATTTGTGGTTTATCAAATCATACTACAGATGAGTGTTTCAGGAATTACAAAAATTAGAGAGGAAGAGGATACCAAGGAGGTGGATACTCATAGTCAAGAGGTACATTCAACCATCACCAAGGCTACAACAACAACTACAACAACAATTACAACAATAATTACAATGCCAACTACCAAGGAGGATTCAAATCCAGAAAGGACTACAACAACTACACAGAGGAGCAGGATGACTCTCTTCTAGTTATGAACATGACTTCAAAAACAGGTACAAATGATGACCACCTATTCTACATGGACTCAGGGTGCTCAAATCATGTGGCTGACAATGTAGCACTACTCTCTGATCTTGAGGAACCAAAAGCTAAGCATCAAGTACAGACACGTGATGACACCAAGCACTCAGTAGTAAAAGTTGGAAATGTTAAGACTTGTGATGGAAATCAAAATTTGTTGAGCAGGGTACTCTATGTACCAACCATTACAAAAAATCTGATGAGTGTTGGACAAATTGTGGAGAAAGATTTGCAGGTTAGATTCAACCAATATGGAGCATTTGTGGAGGATCCAAGACATGGGTTCAAGAGGATTGCTAAAGGAGAAAAATCAGGTAGAATTTTCACTTTTGAGTTAGAAGACACAAAGAATATTGCACTATACAGTTATAAAGATCAAACACTTTCAGAGCTTGAGATTTGGCACAAAAGATTAGGGCATATAGGAGAAAGAACCTTGAAGCAAATATGCAGGGACCAATGTGTGCTTGGAATACCTAATGTATCCAAGCAACATATGATTTATAAATGTGGTGCTTGTCAATTTGGGAAGTCTCACAGGTTACCCTTCTCAAGAAAAGGTTACACGCATGAAGACTACCTAGAGCCTGTCCATACAGATGTATGGGGACCAAGCAAAGACCCCTCAATCTCAGGATCAAGGTACTATCTGTCTTTTATTGATGATTATAGTATATGGACTGTATTATACTTCATGAAGCATAAGGATGAGGTGTTTAATTGCTTTAAAAAATATCTTTCACTAGTTGAAAATCAGACAGGGAAGAATTTGAAGAGGGTAAGGTCAGATGGAGGAGGTGAGTACTTCTCCAATGAGTTTGAAAATTTCTTGCAGGACAGAGGCATCAAAAGAGAAATAACCACAAGGTATTCTCCTGAACGAATGGGGTAGCTCAGAGAAGAAATAGGTTGATTGTTGAGACAGCTAGGTCTATGTTGAATAAAAAAAAGTTGCCTAACTATCTATGGGCAGAGAGTGTTTCTACTGCCACTTATCTCATAAACAGGTTACCATATAAATCCCTTGATGGGATGACACCCTATGAAGCATGGCATGGTAAGAGACCCTCACTAGACCATTGCAGGATATTTGGATGTGTAGCATATATACACATTCCTTCTCAGATAAGAGGTAAGCTAGACCCAAAGGCTGAAAAGTGCATCTTCATTGGATATGATTTAAATAAAAAAGGTTACAGATTTTATAACCCTACCAATAAGGGATTCATGGTGAGTAGAGATGTGGTCTTTGATGAAAATGATTCTTGGTATGAGAATGAATGCAGGAAACTTAAACTACCCTATGATTTGGAAGAGGAGTTTCCAAGTCTTGCAAAGGAGGAACCTACTCAGAATGAAGACTCAAGTTCAGATGATGAAGATACTATCAACCTTGAAGAGTTCAAGGCATGGAAGTCCAAGGGGAAAATGAAGATGAAGAAGCTTGAAGACATACCTGAGTCTTCAACTCAATCAATCAGAAGATCACAAAGAGAAAGCAAAAAACCTATCAGATATGGGTATGATACATCTCTTGTTACTAAACACTCTGTCTATCTTGCCAAAGATTTGTCAATTGAAGAACCAGGATCATATGAAGAAGCCATAACCAAATCAGAATGGAAAGAAGCTATGAATGAGGAGATTGAAGCACTCAAGGAGAGTGACACATGGGAGTTAGTACCAAAGAAGGATTCCATGAAGGTAATAGGATCCAGATGGATCTATAAATTTAAGAGAATTTTTGATGGCACAATTAATAGGTACAAAGCCAGATTGGTAGCCAAGGGTTTTGCCCAAACCCAAGGCATTGACTATGAGGAGACATTCTCACATGTGGCCAAGATGCCAACTATCAGAGTATTGGTAAGTGTGGCTGCATCAAAACATTGGAACATGTACCAATTGGATGTCAACAATGCTTTCTTGAATGGATGGATTTCAGAGGAGGTATATATGTCACAACCTTCTGGCTATGAGGACCCTAAAACGGTAACATATGTTTGCAAATTGAAAAAGGCTTTATATGGATTGAAGCAGGCACCTAGGGCATGGAATTACAGGTTAACTACATATCTCCAAGACCAAGGTTTTGTCATGAGCAAGGCAGATACTTCTCTATTCATCAAGAGAAGTAATTCAGAGGTAATATACCTTTGTGTTTATGTTGATGACATCATAATTATAGGTAATGATGTTAATGGAATCAGAACAAATAAAGAGCCAGATGATGAAGGAGTTCAAGATCAATGATCTTGGTCTATTGAAGTATTTTCTTGGGCTTGAGTTAGTCTATACTAACTCAGGAATATACATTACACAGAAAAAATATATACAGGATATGTTGAAGAAGTTTAAATTGCAGGATGCCAAAGTAGCAAGTACTCCAATGGAGGTAAACTTAAAATTAAGTGCCCATGAAGGTGATGAAGTAAATGACATTACAGGTTACCAAAGTATGGTGGGTAGCTTGAACTATGCTACCTTAACAAGGATAGATATTGCATATGGAGTTAGTGTGCTAAGTCAGTTTATGCACAAGCCAAGGATACCTCACTTAGAAGATGCCAAGAGAATCTTGAAGTATCTCAAGGGTACACAGAACCATGGTTTGTATTTCCCTTACACTTCAGATATTGATATCAAGATCTATCCAGATGTAGATTGGGCAGGATGCAAGGATGATAGGAGGAGCACTTCGGGATACATTTCTTTTGCAGGTGACAAACCAATTTCATGGTCTTCAAAGAAGCAACCTACTGTTGCTTTGTCTTCTACAGAGGCAGAGTATATAGGACTAGCTAATGCCACACAAGAAGCCATTTGGATTAAGCTTTTGTATACAGAATTGTGTTTATATACTAGGTCTCCAATAATCCTTGGAGATAATACAAGTTCACTTCACCTTGCAGATAATCCTATCTATCATGCTAGGACCAAACATATAGAGGTCCATTACCATTATGTGAGAGAGAAGTTGCTAAGCAAAGACATTCAACTAACCTATGTATCAACCAACATGCAATGTGCAGATTTGTTGACTAAACCTTTGGATGGAACCAAACTTTGCAGGTTCAAAGCGATGATTGGATTACAGGACATACATGAAGATTGAATATGAAGACCAAGCCAAAATGTTTGGCTTGAGGGGGAGCTATTGGTGTAAATCACAAGCCTACACATTTGGCTTGAAAGATATCTTGAAGACCCTATATATGTGAAGAAGCAATATAACTAGTGCTAGTGGTTAATTACCACTTTATCTCCTTGTAAAAGTCAAATTGACTTGGAATATTTTGTAATCACCTACCAAAAGGATTCGTGGAAAAAGTTAGCTCTTTGATTGAAGGAATATCTCCTAAGATATAGGAGCTTGAACATAGGGAGCCAAAAGTTTGAATTTGAATTCAAATTTTTTACTCATTCTCTATAAAAATGGTCATGGAAAAGTCGCGGGTAGAACTCATCACTCCCGAGCTTCTCATTACTGATTCTGAGTGTGTGTGAGGCCTATACTCTAGCCCACACCTATCTACACCATTCGGCAATGATTTGGACTTGTATACAAATGTTCATTAATACATACATTATCATTGTTCATTTCTGAGTTCTTTGTTATACTACTCAAAATTATGTCAACTTGGGGAGTGCATATCTCAGTCAAATCTTCACCAAATTCAATGATCTAAAGCTTGTTGGATTCACCTTAAAGTTATCTACACACTATCAAAGTTTGAAGAGATTCTATTCAGCCATTTCAGAGAAATTCGCGTCGAGGTGATCACTGGTCAGAGTCTGCTACAGTCCTAAAAAATCGGGGGTATAGCTTTACTTGCTAAATTGATTTCTCTTAGCATAGTTTATCTTTTTACATCATTCCACTTGGAATAGTTAGCTTGCTAAGCAAATTAGATACTCCCAAAATGAATTTTTCCAATTCCTACTGTGTTTGGTCATACTAAGCAAAAGATCCAGCAGGTATCAAGACATAAATAGAAGGTTTTCTTGAGATTTTGAGTTTCAAAGTTATCTGTTTTGATTCAATCATTACACACATCACTTTCAAAGTACATAGGCCATTTTATGGTGTCATTGGAAAGCTAAGGAGGTCTAGTTATCAACTCTAAAGCATCAAAGGGTTGGTACAAAGCAGGTTTTGGCAGTATCTACTCAATCTCTTGGAGTGTCCATCCATCTATCCCAACATCATTCTGATTTGTAAAACTCAACTTATAGCCAAAATACTCACCTATTGTCCAAGTGATTGTAGATTCATCTTCTACATCAGTGTGCGTTTTTTGAATTTTCGACACTGTAGCACTCCAAACCAGGGTCTATACTCTTCTGTGAAGTTGTGACTCTTTGTCTCAGACTCTTCTCTGAAGTTGTGACTCTTTGTCTCAGCTATGCACAAAACTTTAAAACACATCAATCCAAGCTTCCTAGCTCGAATTATGGGCAAAATACTAGACAACTATTGAAATGTGACGATCTGCACTTTCACCTCTTGTGACGTAAGCTTCCATTGAAGCTTCTTGCACACAAGCCATCAACATGCTTTGATAAATGAAGGGATTTGATGTGCAAAACAAGAGGAGCAAGGAGAAGATGGAAGGAGAGAGAGGAGAGAAGAGACGCACACAGATGCATGGAAGCCTCGAAACCCACATAATGATCTCTCCTCAGGCAATGCTCTATAAACAATGTATATATATGAATATGGGGTAAGGTCACATAACCCTTACATCCCCAACAGGTTTCAGGTGATGATGCAGATCATTCCATTTATGATGCAGATTTACATGTTTCACTTGTTGATGAGAAAGATGATATTGAGAAGGCAAAAACTATGCCAAAATGGCTAGTGCAGACTTTGCATGAATGTAAATTAGATGCACCTCTGTCAAACCGTATTCATTCAGGCTCTCATAGTGCCTCTTTTGCATCAGATTCCTATGCTATGGCTGCCTCTAGTCTCTATGATGAGGCTGAGACTGTTTCGTTTGATGAAGCACAAAATTATGAACACTGGATGGCTGCAATCAATCTAAATATGATGCTATCATGAAAAATGGTACCTAGTCTTTATGTGACTTGTTGCTGGCAAGAAGGCCATTGGCACTAAGTGGGTATACAAGCTAAAGTGTAAACTTGATGGAACAGTTGACAGGTATAAGGCTAGGCTTATTGCAAAGGGTTATGCGCAGGAAAGAGGCATTGATTTTGATGAAAACTTTGCACTTACTTGCCGCATGACAACTGTTCATAGCATATGTGCACTTGTAGCTCATCGTGATTGGAATTTACATCAGTTGGACATTAAAACAACATTTTTGAATGGTGACTTGCATGAAGAAGTGTATGTTTTTCAGCCTTGTGGCTTTGTGCAGAAAGGGCATGAAAACTAGGTGTGCAGGTTAAAGAAGGCATTATATGGTTTAAAGCAAGCATCACATGCTTGGTATGAAAAGATACATGCCTATCTGATTGCACACAGTTTTGAGAACAGTCCAATCGAAAGCGCCTTATATGTTAAGTGTGCTAATGATGTGCTTCTGATCATTATTGTTATGTTGATGACATGCTGCTCAGTGGTCCTCATGAGAAGCATATTGCTGATTTTAAGGCTGATTTGCATGCCTCATTTGAGATGTCTGATTTGGGGCATTTGCATCATTATTTGGTCATTCAATATATGCAACTTGATGGAAGAATAACTTTGTGACAAATGAAATATATTGACACATTAGTGCAGTGTTTTGGCCTTGAAGATTGTAAACCTATTACCACTCCTATGGAGATAGATTTACGATTGAGTCTTCATGATGTTGGAGATGCATTTGATGATGTTCTCTATAAGCAGGCTATTGGATGCTTGATTTACTTATGCATTACTTGGCGAGATATTCAGTTTGTTGTCTCATAGATGAGCAGGTTTATGCATTGTCCAAGTGTCAAGCATTGGTAGGTGGTTAAGCGCATCTTTCTGTTATACATTATGGAATATGTTGAACAATGCATTGTTGGAGTGTTAATTTATTAATGTATTAATGTCTTGGTGTTTTTGATATAGCAATTGAAGGTTCGTGAGGGCATGAAAGAATTAAGGGGCGGACATCAATAATCCGAATTTAGGGCGGACATCAATAAATCTGATTTATAATTTAGTTTGTAAATAAATCTGCGTAGAAGGTTCTATTGTTAGAAATAGTTAGAAAAATAGTGGTTAGAATAAGGGTCATTGTAGATCGTAATTTCTGATATTAAAAGCAAAGGATTTCTACGAAAATCACCAACTTTTACTTTCACACATGCTTTTCAAAGCCGCTCTCATGTAACCACTCTTTTCGTCGTAATCAAAAATTTTTATAAATACATGCACTCTGTGGACTATCCAAACAAAGTGCATGGGGGGAGATTGCACCCAATATTGTGTTCGGTCTCGTCTCCTGGCATCTCTATTTTTTTGTGTGTTTTCTGCATTCGTAACCTCTGTGTGCATGTGAACAAGATCCTGATAATAGTGGTATCAGAACCTTGCACCTGTCACTATAGAGCATATTTGTTTCTGATTGTTTTGCTGAATTGATCTTTGTTTCGCGATTCGATTCCGATTCCGATTCTATTTTCATTTCCGATTCCGATTTCGATTCCGTTTCCATTTTCGTTTCTGTTGTCCTTGCCGTTGTCGTTTTCATTTTCGATTTCAGTTTCAATTTCAGTTTCTGGTTTTTGTTTTTGTTCCAGTTCCAGAACCAGAACCTACGTTTATATCTACGTTTACACCTACGTTTACCCCTTTGGCTTACTCCAAGGCATCGACTAAGGCATAACTTAAGGCATTACTTTGGCATCTTTGGCACCCAAGCCTCCCTTGGCTGTCGTTGGCTATGGGCAAACCAATTTTAATTTATGAGTGGCAATAAGGAGCTTTACATTCACCAAGGTGGGAGGATTTGAACCCACAACCTCACCCACACAAGGGAAGTGTTTTACCACTACACTATCTCTTTGTGTTGTCACTCTACTTCTCTTTTCTTATATTTAACACAACTTTCATCTCTTTCTTACTTTTTCAATTCCCAAGAACAACCATTCCTTTTACATTTTAATTCATTTAACTCAAAAATTGTTTTTACATATCTAGCAAGAGGGTTTTGTCTCTACATCCTCATGGACCCTATGAACAACATGGAGCATTTCGGCGAATCACCTCTACCCAAGGTAACACTCGAGCAACAACTAGAGCTCCTATGGCACGAACTACAAGGCACTCAGAACGAGATCCGACAATGTGGCAAAACTCAAAAAGATGCAAACTAATGAAGAAAACCTTACGAGGGTGGTCAAAGCTATTGTCTCTGCCTAGTCGGATGGCACACATTCCAATTGCTAGGCCACTTTTCCCCATCTTTAAGAGGAATTTTCCCCCGGCTTGTATACATGCATATGAACCTAACTAGCTACTTATCTTTGTGTATTCACTTAGCAATGCACTGAGTGTTGTGCTCCAAGATTTTTTTTCTTCCTTGTATTGTTTGTGTGTTTCCCTAGTCCTTGATCTCTAACAAGTGCTAGCAAAGCAATTCACAGCTTTCTATAGGACTGTTAATATATTTAGGTAGTGATGTGTGTGAACATTCTAGGAATGTGGGGGCACTGTTTTTCCCTCTTTAGGAATTTTTTTTTCCCCAGCTTGTATATACGCCTATTTCCCTAATGGGCTACTTATCTTTGTACATTCTAGTGGTAATACATTTAGTATTGGGTGTTGTGCTCCAAGCTTCTTCGTCTTCCTTATGCTGTTCGCATGCTTCCGTAGATGTCTAACTCCAACAATTGGTATCAGAGTAGGTCGCCACTTCATCTAGGGCATTGTTCACACCTCTTTGGTTGTTGTCTTAGAATTGCATAAAATTCAGTGAGCATACTCAAGGTGTTTCAAAGATCAAAACCGCTTCGCTCTGTGGTGCCAAAATCATGATCTGAGCTTTTTTTGGCCTCCGAACGCACTATCACAACCCTTATGCAGGCTATTTTGTCTTTTTGTGCCAAAGATATATACGAGTTTCAACCAAAATAAGCATCTCCAAGTCTGCTACAGGCTTAGTAGAATTCATCTAGGCAATTATGTTCAACTTTTTGAGATACAGTTGATTTTGTGCATCAAGGTATTTAAGTTACTAGCCATGGCTGAAAGCAGTGATGTATTCTATCTGTTGGCTATTGAGGATAAGTTGGATGGTACTAATGTTGGAATCAATATACTATTGGTCAAACAATGTCTCAATAATTCTTTTTGGTCAAATTGTACTCCATTTATAAGAGCTCACTCTTAGTCCTTCTTAAAGGAAACGGGCGCGCACAGAATGTCTACAGTTCCTCTTCACTCCTTGTACAAGAAAGGACGACGGGCAGCGTGGTTACTTCGTCAACCTCTCATCCTTGTGACCAGGGATGAAATCCCGTGAGCTGCAGCACAGAAAATAAGCTTTTATACAGCTTTTCTATATTAAAAATACCACGCAAACAGGCGACACACTTTCTGAAAAGCATCGAACAACGGATGGAGATCAATTAGCGATCGCGTTTGTTTTTCGCTATGAAGCTTTATTATAAGCTTTTCAAGAGTTCACAAAACTATATAAAGAGTATTGGCCTCATTATCTTTCATCCTTCACCTAGGATCAACACAAGCCTTTTAGAGCTTGGACCTCAATAGAGGTGGTGTTTCTTCTAGCACATGGGGCAGCCATGGTGCTAACTTGAAGCATGTTGAGGAGCAGCTATGGAGTTCTTCTTGGTGATTCTTCTTGGAGAAGATGAAGGGTGTGCTAACACTCTAGCTCATGGAGAGGAGGTTATCTCTTGTTCATGGCAAGAAGACTTGGTCATTAGCAGCTTGATGGTGAGGATCGCCCATCTACATGATGTATTTGAAGATTGTCTTCTACAGGAAGATATTAGGTTGAAGATTGTCTTCTACAAGAAGCTGTCTGGCTACTTCAAAGACATTGGATGGGACCATCTACATGGCGTATTTGAAGATCATCTTCTACACGAAGATGTTAGGTTGAAGATTGTCTTCTACAAGAAGATGTCTAGCTACTTCAAAGACATTGGATGGAGTTTAACATAAGATTCACATCTTATGTTAAAGTATTCAGGTACATATTCTCTTTATGCACACAGGTACTACTTGAAGTTTATGGAGGCTGTGGCGTTCATATCAGGAGGAGTCCTATTTGGCATAGGTACAAGAGAATCAGTACTTATATGCTTTATGCATATTTTATGAGGTGTTTAAGAAGGTGTGTTCACATGAGTTTGAGGATTTCCGTTCACACTGATCCTTCCTCTTTCAGTCACTCATATTCACTCTTCTATAACCTATAAGGTCACACATCTCATGTATATATAGATTACTGCCCACACATCTGAATATGTTTGTTAGATTGTACATTCACTCACTCATCTATTTCTCATCACATAGAGTGGTTGAGAGTTTTGCTTCCACATTGTACATTGAACATTGGTATATATGATACTATGAGTAAGCGATGGCTTACGTAACACCTTACACATGTCGTCTATTCTTTCTCTATCTTTGTCTCATCATTTGTATGATTAAGTTGTGATATGTTCATGTTTTGTCAATATGGAAGATTGCTGGAATTAATGTTGTATATAACTGGAACTATGGAACCATGGAACCATGGACCTGTGACATGAGCCTAAGGGCCTACCTCACTTCCAACATTTGGTATCAGAGCACTAAGGTTTTGGTTACAGAACTTTAGATCTTTGGCATCAATGCATTAAGGCTCATTCATAATCCCAGGTTCCTAGACTTCCAGATTTACAACATTTGATTTGAAAGCATCTTCTAACATTTGACATTTGACATACACACTTAATCTAGATGAGTAGAGATTTGAGAATTAGACATTTCAGTTACATGTGTATTCATTAGTGTGGAGTATGAAGTTGATGATCTGTTAGCAGCCGAATATTTTTGAAGAGTATGCAAACACTTTACAAAAGTATTGTTTGAAGACCCAGACTTGATGAAGAGAAGACTACTTCAAATTCAAGGAAGAACAATGGTTTAGAGAAGATGAAGGAATCAGATCAACATCAAATCACAGGTATCAATGTTTACTATCAGATTATCATTTGCAGGTCATATCTTAGAAGAGCAATTATGAAGAGATTTGAAGAAATTCAAGGATTGCTTTTATACGCTTTCATCATTTGAAAGTTAAAGGCTACATCAAAACAGATATCTAGAGGTTTTTCTAGACAGTTTTGAGAGATCTCTTTCATGGCAAGAAAATTCATCTAAGAAGACAAGTGCAGAGATGAGATGAGTTTTTTAGCCAAATTTCTGTTGTAAGTTGGTTGGATATCAAGGTACAAATGTATCTAGAGAAGGTAACTCTAGAAGGGCAATTCATCATTCAGACAACGATTGGTGAATTTAGTCATTTCAGACATTTGAAGCAAAATTTTGATTCAGAGATATGAGGAGATGGTAAAACATGTTTCTATATTCACTTCCATTTGTATACCATGTTTGTTTTATCTCTTACTCTTACATTAGAGGAAGAGAAAAGTTCGTTTGAAGAAGTCAAGAGTGCTTGCTACTTCAAGATGAAGAGAACAAAAGATATGGAAGAGAATTTTGAAAATGTTGACATCATCAGGTGGAAGAAAGATGCAGAAGAAGAAAGTCCATCATTTCCAAAAGAAAAGTAAGGCTTCCTTTTCTCATATATTTTCCATATACTTTTCCTATTTTATCCTCTACATCCAAAGACAAGTCTACGAGAACATCTTGTTTAAAGAAGAAGCAGTTTCTTGTTTTGCATTACACTTGGTCATGATTTAGTAGATTTGACAAAGAATTGCATTGAGAGAAAGAAATGCAGCTTGTGACAGTTTGCAGATCCAGTCCAGATTGTACCAATATGACATTGCAGGGGGGATTATTGGAATCAATATCCTATTGGTCAAACAATGTCTCAATAATTCTTTTTGGTCAAATTGTACTCCATTTATAAGAGCTCACTCTTAGTCCTTCTTAAAGGAAACGGGCGCGCACAGAATGTCTACAGTTCCTCTTCACTCCTTGTACAAGAAAGGACGACGGGCAGCGTGGTTACTTCGTCAACCTCTCATCCTTGTGACCAGGGATCAAATCCCGTGAGCTGCAGCATAGAAAATAAGCTTTTATACAGCTTTTCTATATTAAAAATACCACGCAAACAGGCGACACACTTTCTGAAAAGCATCGAACAACGGATGGAGATCAATTAGCGATCGCGTTTGTTTTTCGCTATGAAGCTTTATTATAAGCTTTTCAAGAGTTCACAAAACTATATAAAGAGTATTGGCCTCATTATCTTTCATCCTTCACCTAGGATCAACACAAGCTTTTTAGAGCTTGGACCTCAATAGAGGTGGTGTTTCTTCTAGCACATGGGGCAGCCATGGTGCTAACTTGAAGCATGTTGAGGAGCAGCTATGGAGTTCTTCTTGGTGATTCTTCTTGGAGAAGATGAAGGGTGTGCTAACACTCTAGCTCATGGAGAGGAGGTTATCTCTTGTTCATGGCAAGAAGACTTGGTCATTAGCATCTTGATGGTGAGGATCGCCCATCTACATGATGTATTTGAAGATTGTCTTCTACAGGAAGATATTAGGTTGAAGATTGTCTTCTACAAGAAGCTGTCTGGCTACTTCAAAGACATTGGATGGGACCATCTACATGGCGTATTTGAAGATCATCTTCTACACGAAGATGTTAGGTTGAAGATTGTCTTCTACAAGAAGATGTCTAGCTACTTCAAAGACATTGGATGGATTTTAACATAAGATTCACATCTTATGTTAAAGTATTCAGGTACATATTCTCTTTATGCACACAGGTACTACTTGAAGTTTATGGAGGTTGTGGCGTTCATATCAGGAGGAGTCCTATTTGGCATAGGTACAAGAGAATCAGTACTTATATGCTTTATGCATATTTTATGAGGTGTTTAAGAAGGTGTGTTCACATGAGTTTGAGGATTTCCGTTCACACTGATCCTTCCTCTTTCAGTCACTCATATTCACTCTTCTATAACCTATAAGGTCACACATCTCATGTATATATAGATTACTGCCCACACATCTGAATATGTTTGTTAGATTGTACATTCACTCACTCATCTATTTCTCATCACATAGAGTGGTTGAGAGTTTTGCTTCCACATTGTACATTGAACATTGGTATATATGATACTATGAGTAAGCGATGGCTTACGTAACACCTTACACATGTCGTCTATTCTTTCTCTATCTTTGTCTCATCATTTGTATGATTAAGTTGTGATATGTTCATGTTTTGTCAATATGGAAGATTGCTGGAATTAATGTTGTATATAACTGGAACTATGGAACCATGGACCTGTGACATGAGCCTAAGGGCCTACCTCACTTCCAACATTATTACCCATTATGGGCTTATATGATGCGACATGTATTGGTTGCAAAAGGACTGTGGAACATTGTGCAAGGTGTTCAAAAATGTCCTATCACACCTACAACTGTTACAATTGCAGCTATTGAAGTTGATGCAGAAGGTGTCCAAGATAGTGATATTTTGCATATTCCTATTTGTGTTGTTGTTTTTGTTGCAACTACTACATATAAAATTCGTTGGGATGGAAGAGATGCTCTAGCACATGCATTGATAGCTTTGTCTATCAAACATGCCATTATCCCTCACATTCGCTCTTGCAGAACAACTAAGGATGCTTGGGATACACTTACCACATTGTACCAGGCTAGGAATGAGGTTCGGTTGCTTACCTCCGAAAATAGTTGGAGAGTGAGCACATCAATGAAGGTGATTCTATGGACAATTTCTGACAAAGATCAAGGATTTGAAGGAACAATTGATTTCTGCAGATGAAGTCTTTCTTGACAGTTCACTTGTGTAGACTTTTTTGAATGGTCTTCCTGACTCATATAAGATTTTTGCTTCTACTCTTCATTTGATGATGAAAGGCAATCCAAATGCCTTAACACTTGAAGAGTTAGTTTTCGTTTTGTTGCAGGAAGACCAGTCTAGGCAGAATAGGTCTATTATGCGTGTTGCAAATCAAGCTTTCCTAACTACTTAGAAGGGCAAAGGAAAATGGAGCTCTTCTACTAGTAAGCAGAAATATGCAAATGCTGCACATTCCAAGAAGAAAGACAAAGATGAGAAGAAATCAGAAAAGAAGAAATTGTTTTGCAAATACTGTAAAGCAAATCATCATGTCATTAAGAGCTATCCAAAACTGGCTGCTAAAGAGGCAAAGAAGAAAGAGGCAGTAATGGTTGTATTAGAGGCCTCTACACCAAAAACAGAGTCTACTAACCTTGTGCAGGAAGAAGAATGGGCTTTTACTACTGTTTGCAGTTTTGACCCATGTTCTCATTAGCAGTGCATGTCTACAAAAGACTCAGATGTTTGGTACTTTGATAGTGGGGCGACCAAACATATTACCTCATAGTGCAGATTCTTCTCTTCACTCGAGCCTCCCCCTACAGGGAATACTATTTCATGCGCCAACAACTCCTCTTATTCTGTTATGGGAATTGGTAAGATCTGTACTTCTTTCAATTTGTCAGATGCTTTGTTTGTGCCAGGGATCAAGAAAAATCTGTTATCAGTTTCTACATTAGCCAAGATTGGCTTGGTTGTGAAATTTGTTGATGACAGATGTACAGTTCATGATCTGTCAAATGTTGACATCATTATTTCTTCTGGCATTTTGTGTCGTGGATTGTATAAGCTCATAGACTATGAAAGATCTATAAATGATTTGGCATGTCCAGTACATGATTCTCAGGCTATGTCAGATGAAAAACTTTGGCATTGTTGAGCCCATAAAAGTCATATTGGTCAAAGTCAACTGTAGTCAAAGTCAAAAGGTCAAAGTCAACTAGTCAAAGTCAAAGTCAACAAGTGCAAAGTCAAGGTGCTAAAGTACAGGTGTCAAAGTGCACAAGTAGTGCACAATTAATTGTCCACAAAGGGTAAATCGGAGGAAGTGGGTTGCAGGTTGCAGAGGTATTTTCTCTAATTTCCCTAAGGTTCAAAGTGTTTTTTAAAGTATTTTGGAAGGTTCAGGTGAAACCCCTCTTATGTGCAAAAGTGAAGACTTAAAATGAAAATGTGAAGGTATGTGAAGCGGCAACGTACGCACAGGTGAAAATATGGCCCCCCAATTTTTTGGTTTTAGTCTAAAGTCACTACAGGACAAAACAGTGAGTCGTTGGTTGCCACTTGTGAAGACAATCTTGGGACATCAAAGTGAGCACCAAGATACTCTTGCAGTTAGGAGCATACGTGATCAACACACTCAAATCAAGGCAAGGACTATTCTTGGACCAATCTTAGAGTAAGCAGGAGAAGCATAGTCTAAGAAAAGCAAGAGAGAGAAGTGCAAGAGTCACCAGAGTGCGACGCAGAGAAGTGGAAGTGCAAGGTGCATGGAGAGTGACTAAGGATTTGTGCAGAGAGTGCTAAGCTAGTCCCCCAAGAATCTCAAGGTCTCCTTGCAGTGTGCGCGTGCCGACAGAAGGTATTCATTCCTCCCCCTTAGTGGAAGCTTGGTGCAAGGTGTGCACAAGGATAAGCTTGAAGCAGGTGGAGGTCTGGTGCAGAGGAGGCCGGTGGCAAGAAGACTTTGGGATATTTGGTATTTTGTAATTGAGCACTCTGTGGGATTGTGCACAGAAGTATTAGCTTGTACTGTGCTTCAAACATTGTAATTGTCTTACTGTAATCAATCGGCAGAAGCTTCCAACGTGTATTTCCTCTTCTAGTTTCTTCCTTTTCTCCTACAAACCCTCAAACTCCTTCTTGTCTAAGAATCCCCCAACAGGCATGCATGCTTTGGTCATCTCAATTTTGCTAGTTTGCTATGCCTATAGAAATCTGAAATTGTGTCCTCTTTGTCCAAACTTGAGGCACCTGGAAAACATGTTTGTGAAGGTTGTATTTTGGGCAAAATGCAGCATTCTTCTTTCCAAAAGATGGTTGAGTTCGGGCTACTAAAAAATCGCAGCTTGTACATAGTTATGTCTATGGTCCTATGCAGACACCTTCTTTTGGGAACTATCTTTACTTCATGACTTTCATTGATGATTTTTCCAGGCATGCATTGGTATATCGAGTGAAGGCAAAGTCCGAAGTGTTTATGTGCTTCAAACAGTTTCTGGTTTTGGTTGAAAATCTGTCACCATGTAAAATGGGCACCCTCCATTCTGATCGAGGGGGGGAATATATGTCTTCTAACTTTAATGCATTTTTGGCTGAACGTGGGATAAAACATCAGTGTACAGTTTTGTATACACCTCAACATAATGGAGTTGTTGAATGGAAGAACATGTCACTCATGGAGATGGCGAGGTGTATGGTCAAGAGTCGGGCTTTACCACATAGTTTCTGGCTTTCGGTTGTCATGTGTGCAGCATATGTACTTAATAGGTGTCTTGCTAAAGCACTGCAGTCTATCACTCCATAGGAGGCTTGGCATGGTTGCAAGCCATCTGTTGCTCATCTCGGTGTTTTTGGTTTTTTGGCATATGCATTAGTGATTGAACAATATCACAGAAAATCGGATGATAAAGCAGTAAAATGTATTTTTGTTGGGTATAGTTCTGAAAGTAAAGGTTATCGACTTTATCATCCTCAGACTAAACACATTCCGGTTAGCCGTGATGTTGTTTTTGTGGAAGATGCTATTCAACCATCACTTTCATGTACTAAGGAGACATCTGTTAGCTCCAAAGACATGTATGATACTTTGCTGCCTCTTTTTACAGGTGGATAGTCTAGTGTTGGTCCTAATGAGGCAACTTCTCAGCCTTTGTAGGTTTCATGTGATGATGCACATCATTCCATTTCTGATGCAAATTTACATGATGCACTTGTTGATAAGAGAGCTAATATTGAGCATGCAAAAACTATGCCAAAATGGCTGGTGTAGACTTTGCGTGACAATAAATTAGATGCACCTCTATCATACCGTACTTGACCAAGCTCTCATAGTGCCTCTTTTGCATCAGATTGCCATGTTATGGCTGCCTCTAGTCTCTATGATGAGACTAAACCTATTTTGTTTGATGAAGCACAAAATTCTGAACATTGGATGGCTGCAATGCAATCTGAATATGATGCTATCATGAAAAATGGTACCTGGTCTTTATGTGACTTGCCTCCTGGCAAGAAGGCCATTGGCACTAAGTGGGTATACAAGCTGAAGCATAAACCTAATGGAACAGTTAACATGTATAAAGCTAGACTTGTTCCAAAGGCTTATGCACAAGAAAGAGGCATTGATTTTGATGAAACCTTTGCTCGTACTTGTTGAATGACTACTGTTCGTAGCGTCTGTGCACTTCGAGCTCATCATGGTTGGAATGTACATCAGTTGGACATTAAAACAACATTTCTGAATGGTGACTTGCATGAAGAAGTGTATGTTTTTTAGCCCGGTGGCTTTGTGCAGAAAGGGCATGAAAACTAGGTGTGCAAGTTAAAAAAGGCATTATATGGTTTAAAGCAAGCACCATGTGCTTGGTATGAAAAGATACATGCCTATCTCATTGCACATGCGATAAAACATATTCTAGAGTTAGTTCTTAATCTAAAGTTAGAGGTCCAATACATACCATGATTTCATGTTTTATAAATATTGTTTTTCTATAACATTATACGTACAAAAGTCTCTTATATTGTAGTACATGGTTATTTAACCCCTACATTTGGCATCATTTGTGGTTTCAGTGCAGAATTCTCTCTTTCATTATTGTAAATAATCACTGAAACTGAATTACATTAGGTATGCTACTCTGTATGGTTTAACTTGATATGTATGGTAATCTTGATATTTGGCTCTGATAGTGAATGTTATGTCTAGTAGTCTTGCAATATTCTTCCAATTTATTATGTACTTGGAGAAATATTGATTCCTTCAGCATTGTCTACCTCTCCTAAAGATAATCAATTATGAGTCTGTATGGTACTGTATTCTACTAAAGCCTCGTTCTTGCCTATTTCTATATATGACTAACTAAGCTATCTAATTTATATACACTCGGGATTAGCGTTTTATTTTATTTTTTTAAATCTAGACTTAATATGACTTGTTTTTTTTCAAGTTGTATTATTGTTCTATACTAAAAAAAATAGGCTATCTTCTTATTGATACTGCTTTTTCATGCTTACCAAGATTGCTTAGTTAATGTTTGAAACCATATCATGAGTTTATTTTCTCATGTGTATACATAACAAATCTTCATGTACATTTTCATAAAAGATAACAAGAAGTAATTATAGTTACATAATCCTCCGGTTGATATTGTCTAACTGCGGGTTGACATCTAACGATATATTTCGTTGGATTCAGTTAGCTTCACCTTATTTCTCGCACTTCCTCGTTTTGAGTACATGATGGGATAGTGCTCATTTGTTGACCATTATGAAGAGAGTAAAATCGCCGTCCCTACTATCTTTGTGAGTACTCTTTATGTGTAGCTTTTTTTTTTTAATGGAGGTTCAGCTGAAGCCTTGCTACAAAGAGGCTATGCAGACAGAGGATCATGTCAAGTGGGAGTGTGCCATGAAGAGTGAGTTGGATTCTATTTACAAGAATGGTACTTGGGATTTAGTACCTTTGCTATAGGGTAGGAAAGCTTTACCATGTAAATGGGTATATAAGCTGAAGCTCACATCAGATAGTGCTTCTCCAAAGTATAAAGCACGACTTGTTGCAAAGGGATTTAAGCAACAACATGGTGTTGATTTCGAGGAAATCTTCTCTCTAGTGGTCAAGATGACTACCTTCCGCATGTTGCTTGGATTCGTAGCAATGGAGGACTTAGAGCTAGTCCAAATGGATGTGAAAACTACTTTCTTCCATGGAGATCTTACATATGAGATCTATATGGAACAAGTAGAGTGTTATGTAGTTCCTGGCAAGGAAAGTCTAGTTTGTAAGCTCAAGAAGAGGTCCCTAGACAACAGTACCAAAGGTTTGATGCTTTTATGAAGTCTCACGAATATTCTTGAAGTAATGAGGATCATTGTCTCTACACAAAGAGATGCTCAGATGGCAACTTGATATGCTTGATACTTTATGTCGATGATATGTTGATTGCTGGGAAGTCCCCTTATGACTTGTCAAATCTCAAAAAGAAGTTGAGTCAGACATTTGATATGAAAGATTTGGGGGATGTCAAGCATATTCTTGGCATTCGCATTACTCGTGATAGGGAGTAAAAGATGCATATACTTGTCTCAAAGTGAGTACATATCCAAAGTACTTCATAGGTTCAATATCCAGGGTGGAAAGGCATTGAGTACACCTTTACCCACATATGTGAAATTGAACAAGGATGATTGCCCCAAATCAGATGAAGAAAAGGAATTCATGACCACAATTCCCTATCATTCTACTGTTGGTAGTCTCATGTATGCTATGGTAGCTACGAGACCAGACATTGCATTTGCAGTGAGAGTTGTGAGCAGATATATGTCTAATCATGACAAGAAACATTGGGAAGCCGTCAAGATGATTTTAAGATATCTGAGTGGCACTAAGGACAAGTGTCTGCTTAGGTAGAGGAAAAGCATCCATTATTGGTTACACAAATTCTAACTATGCTAGTTGTGTAGATAATCATAAGTCTACATCAGGGTACATTTTTCATTTTACTAGAGGTGCTATCTCTTGGAGATCTTGTCTTCAAGAATGTACACTTGTTTCCACCACAGAAACAGAGTATGTTGCAGCAAGTGAGGCATGTAAGGAAGCATTGTGGCTTTATCTTCTTGCTTGTAATATGAGTTTACCTCAGCATGTACCTCGTTTGCTCAGTGATAGTTAGAGTGCCATTGCTTTGGCTAAGAATCTGGTCTATCATGCAAAGACCAAGCACATTGAGGTGAGGTATCACTTCATTAGAGATTGCTTAGCCACTGAGCACATTATTCTTGAGAAGGTACACATTGGAGATAATGCTGCAGATGCTTTGACTAAAGCTCTACCACAGGATAGCTTTCAACATTGTTGTCACTTGTTGGGTATTACTTGATTCATGATCTTACACAGTCACTTGTATACTATGTAACATGCCCATCAAGTGGGAGGTATAGTTTGTATACTTACACTCAGGTATTCTTTATCATTCTTTTATTTTCTCCCATAGTTACTTTCACCATATTCGCCTTTAGTGGGAGATTGGTACCATTAGTGTCCATGTGAAATGCCAAATGGCCACTGAACACTTCTTTGTATACGTTCTTTAATAAAACATATAGTGGCCTGGTCAGTCACAGACTGTAAGTTTGACTCCATTTGTAAGACGTAAGAAGTCTGTCTTCGTGCTCCTTGTGTACTGTGTTTTTTGCATATTTTGGAGTCTCTATGCGGACTATCGTGTGCGGCCTTAGGAGCTCGGTTTTCTACTCCGAGGATATCATCGTGGAGCTCGGGAGAAGGAGAGCGCACTATTGTGCATCACCATCGAAATACTTCAAATTGATCTCGAAAAAAGGTCTTCTTACACGAACCAATATCCTAAACATCTATCGGATGTATAGGTGCCCACTTTTGAAGTTTGCTCTACCTTTGAGTGAACAAAACAAGCGGATGGAACAAAAAAAAGGTGTGAAGAGAGATTCTACTCTAGACTCGAGGACCGAAAGAGGGAGATTGACATGTTTTCCAAATTTCTACATTCATCATAAGTTGAGATATGTACAATGGTATTTTTCCTTTGATATGTACAATGGTATTTTTCCTTTGATCTAGGTGTCATATATCTTGAGCCTAGATACATTTACAATATGCAAGGGCTCATCCGTCAGCATAATTAAGCGAGCTACTAGCTTCTCATATTCCCATCCAACCAAATTTATAAAATTTGTCCTCACCTTGAGGAGTGTCCGCCGATTTGTGAAAACTTTCATCTATTTCAACTTCCTACATCCTCCACCTCGTTCTAGAGAAACATGTGCTCTAGTATGAGAGTTTGCATCATCCATGATTGTCCCAACTCTGTTACATGATTGATCTTAACCCTTCCAGCTCCCATGAGTCGTTTGTTCAATCCTGTAGTCTATTTGTGTTCTCTATTTATGTTTTTGTTAGGCCCTAGAGGGATATTATCTAGCCAGAATCGTTGTGTCCATCTTTCCTTCGCCACCCTTGTTTGGTGTTCTCTTCTTATCAGGCCCATCACCTAGGGTTGCCATAATTGGATTGTGATGCTACATTTTATATTTTTTACCCATTTGATCTTTTCCTGACTGCCTTTACCACATGTAATGATATAGCAAATATGAACCCTTTCATGAATTCTTCTTTCTATCTCGGATGCCCTCCTCTCTTGGCCTCATTTTGAGTGGCTAATTCTCGGATCATCCATTTCTAGCATCAAGGAGGCAATGGCCTTAGGTGCATAATCCGGAGTAGTTTCTAAATACAGTTGCTTTAACCTTTCTTGATCATATACCCACATGTAATCATGACCCCAATCATGGATGACTTTTGTGTGTCTGAGTCAAGGTCACCCCATAAGTAGTGGAAAACCCCCTATTTTGAGTGAAAGTCTAAGTACGACAAAGTCCAGGATAAATTTGGATCCTTATACTGTTAATGCAACTCTTTCCACTACGCCTATTGGCTTCACTCGACTCTGATCTATAAGAAAATAACCATGAAAAATGAAGCAGCAGAATAAGATCGATAGGTAGAGTAGTGAGAAGCAGAATACACTAACAGAAGTATAAACAAAAAGAGGGATAGAGAACTCAAATTCTCAAATTGCCAACAATAATGTACAACGATGATATTGTCCACCCATGCACTCCCACTGTGGAGCTTCAATGGCATTATGGATAGACTCTAGAAGAAGGGCTTTATAGTGTGTATAGTTGTGATTTCACCACAGTAACTAGAACATCTAATCCTATGATTTAGGCATGATCTATGAGCATCTTCTAATACATTAATCTAGGTGTAAAATTCGAGATCGTCTAAAATTTAGAACATACTGAATTACCTAACTACCAAACTGGGTAAACCAATGGATTGTACCATCACACTAGTCAACTACTAAATTGAACCACCAAAATACTTGGTCATCAAAATTCCAGATTGGTTGACTAATGTAAGTGCCTTGCCTAGCCTACTGACTAGACTCACAAAGATCATATATTACCTTTGCTAGTCTCATGCAGACCTCATCACAAATGTCCAGACTCTCATCATGGCTTCTCCTCATAACGGGGGTCGTACAACTTAGAGTACCATGGATCATTTGTGGTCATGTGAGGATTGATTATTGAGTATATCTAACACCCCCCTTCAATGTCCACCTACGGTGAACTACCTTCTTGGTCCAATCCCAAGCTTCGGAAGATGTCAATATAGTTGCTCTCTCCCCATAGCCTTGGTGAAAATGTCTACTCCATTTTCTTCTATTTGACGATAGCTCATCTCCACGACTCCATCCTTGATTAACTCTGATATTGGATTTCTATGTGCTTGGTACGTGCATGATAAACAGGATTCTTGGCGATGGCTATGAAGTTCTAGTTGTCACATTTCAACCTTGTAGCCTCCTATCCTTGAATTCCTATATGCCATAGGATCCTTCTCAACCATACTGCTTCACATGCATCAACACATGTGGCTTTGTATTCTAGCTTCAGTAGAAGATAGAGCTACAATCAGTTGCTTCTTACTAATCCAAGAAAAGAATCCCTGAACCTAACAAAAAACAATAACAGAAAACTAGATGATAATTTGGCATCCATGTGGAATATTGCCCATCGTTTATGTGCAACCACAGATAGTACTAGTCGAATAGTAGTCATTCTTTCTATTGGGGCAAACAATTCACTGAGGTCAATGCCTTTGACTTGTGAATAGCCTTTTTCAAAAAGTCTGGCTTTGTACTTCTCCAAAGTACAATCAGCCTTGTACTTTAGTTTCCAGATTCACTTGATGCCGATGACCTTCCGCTTTGGAGGTCGCTTCACTAGCTCCCAAGTCCCATTTTTCATGATATATTTGTATCCTGTTTGCATAGAAATTCTCCAATTCAGATCGTGGAGTGCTTTTTCCAGAGTGGTCAACTCCTTCGCTTGTTCGTTGATAATCTCTGCCATTAATGTTGAGTTTACAATATGGGCCTCTATCCATCTCTGTTCCTCTATTCTCCTTGACTACCTTGGACCATTCACAACCTATTCTAATGACTGTGGGATGGGATTTGCAGAATCGTAGAGCTACCCCACCCAATGTGGCAATGGCTTTTCCACTTGAGTGATAACACGTTGCTGACTTTCAGTATCATCATCTGAGGATGATGCTTCCTTCTCTTCTATAGAAGGGCTAGCTCTTGGGCCAGGCTCATAGTGGATCACTTCTTTGTTTGATGATAGAGTGGAAGATCTCTTTACCTTTTCCACTGCATGTGGCTTCTCCTCCTTGAACACCACATTGCAACTTGCTATGATCTTTTGGCCTCCGGGTCATAAATCTTGTAAGCTTTCCTCTCTTCATTGAACCCTAAGAAGATACATTTTGTGCTTTTGTTTGAAGCTTGTTCCTCTCTTTATCTAGAATGTGTACATAACACTCACTTCCAAATACTTTGAAATGGGAAACAGATGGCTTACTACCATGTAATCCTCTTGTGGAGTCTTTCCATCAAGTGCCTTAGTGTAGCTTTGATTCAAGGTGTAAACAGTATTGTTGATAGCCTCTGCCCAAAAATGATTAGGCAATCTTTTTTCCTTCAACATGCCCCTTGCCATCTCCATGATGGTTCGATTCTAACATTTAGCAACACCGTTCTGTTGAGGGCTATGAGCCATTGTGAGTTCATGCTTGATTCCTTTGCCCTTGCAAAAATCATCAAAATCTATTGACGTGAACTCCCCACCACCATCTGTCCTAAACTTCTTCATCTTCTTCTTAGTTTCAATTTCAACAAGCAGAATCCATTATTTAAACTTATCAAAATCTTGAGCCTTATCACAAAGAAAGTACACCCACATCTTCTTGCTATAGTCATCGACAAGTAACATAAAGTATGAAGATCCTCCCAAGGCTTGTGTAGGAATTCTTTTGCACAAGTCAGCATGCAGCAATTCTAGAGGACCACTTGCTATATTCTTGCTTACTTATGGAAATGCCTTCCTCTGCTGCTTACCCATCATGCAAGCTTCACATGGTTCTTTCATCTCTACAACTAAAGGCGGGTGAGAAACCATACCTTTCGGGTGCATCTCTTTAAGTACCAGGTAACCAATGTGCCTGAATCTCTCACGCTAAAGCTTACTTGTGCCCAGACTTGTCATGGTTGTAAGAGCAGACAACTCGTACAGGTTGTTCCTCCTTATTCCGGTCCCAATGACATTGTTGTTCTGATCCAAAATCTTAGCTTCTATCTTGTTGAAGGACACCCAATGACCCTAATAAATTATAGAAGCTAGCGAAAGTATATTTTGTTCGATTTTTGTAACATATAGCACACATTATAAAGCTTTCTAATGTCCCCATTATGGTTAATGAAAGACATCATACCTTTACCCTCAGCAGGACATCTTGCATTGTTGCCTACCTTTACCATGATGGGTTCCTCTAGAGGCTGTAGAGAACTGTAAAATTCTTTTTTGCTCGCCATGTGATGAGAGGCATCATTGTCCAATTCCCATGAGTCATCTATAGTTGAATCTTCAGCTCAGGAACACATTTCCTCTACCATAACAAACAACTCAAGCTTGGTTTCGACAGTCTTGGAAAACTCTTTGCCCTTACCACTTCTCAAAGAGCCACTCATTTCCTTTGCCTTCTTAATGTGACAGTCTTGGATTTTGTGGCCTTTCTTCTTGCACTCGAGACATTCTCCCTTGAACTTCTTCTTGTCATCCTTCTTTTTGCCCCCATCTTTCGAAGAATCCGGTTTGCCACCTTTGGCATTTACGAGGAATGCAGCTTCTCCTTTACTGCTATCCTACCTTGCCTTGAGCCTCAGCTCCTCCTCCATGTGTAAGGCATTAAATTTTTCAAAGGTGAGTGGTTGTGGTATAATTTGGGTATTGACGGTAGTTACTAGACCATCAAACTTTGGTGGAAAAATTCAAAGACAACACCGAGCTAGCTTCGCACTTGACTTTGGTACACCTACTCCTGCCATTTGATCTTGTAGATTCTTTATGTGAGTGACTAAAACATTTGTAGTCTCCCCATCAGTAAACCTCTCTGTTGCCACCTGATTCTCCGGGTTTTGAATCCGTGTCTAATTCGGAGTTTCATATTGATTTCTCAATTTGTTCCTTGCTTCACACGCCTTCATGGTGTGCTGAATAAGAGTTAGAAGACTATCAAAAGTACTGTAACATGAGTACAGAGTGCATCTACATTCCTACACTTCCAAGCACATAAAATATCAGCATCAGGAGGAATCATTCAACCAAGATCATTTGAGTCAGTTGTCTCTTAGGGCTCACAGTTAGTCCCAAGTATAGTCTTGAGCAGTTCATAAGAGTCAATAATAGAAGTGATCTTAAATTTCCACAACGTGTAAATAGTACCATGGAATTTACCTTTTGTGAAGCTTGGTGATCGTATCTGCAATGTTTGCATGATCGGCATCATTATTGCTCTAGTTTGTGTTCCACCTACTCTTGCTCATGAACCCCCTTGATTCCCAATAGTAGATGATGACACTTCGCTTGATGTCTTCTATCTTAATTCATTCAAAGACTTCTATGAATTTTGTGTTTTTGCTTCTACAACACTCAGAACCTCCTGCACTTTGATACCATGTAAGAAAATAACCACACTCAAAGCCTCATGCACTCTGATACCATGTAAGAAAATAACCACAAATAATGACGCAACACAATAAGATCAATAGGTAGAGTAGTGAGAAGCAGAATACACTAACAAAAATATAAACAGAAAGAGAGATAGAGAACTCAAATTCTCAAATTTCCAATAGTAATGTACAATGATGATAATGTCCACCTGTGAGCTCCCATTGTGGAGCGTTAATGGCATTATGGATAGACTCTAGACAGAGGGCTTTATAGTGTGTATAGCTATCATTTCACCATAGTAACTAGCATGCCTAATCATGTGATTTAGGCATGATCTCCAAGCTCCTCTAGTACATTAATCTAGGTATAATAGTCGGGATCATCTCTAATTCAAAACATACTGAATTACCTAACTATCAAACTGGGTAAACTGTACCATCGGACTAGCCACTACTAGACTGAACCATCGGACTAGTCACTAGTCACTAAACTGTACCACTCCACTAGTCACTGCTAGACTGAACCACCGGACTATGTAGTCACCAAAATTTTGGACTGGTTGAATGTTGGAACATCAAGCTTACACTATGCTTGAGGTGGATTTGATCTACATCAAAGGCTATCGCGTCGAAAGAATATCCGTTGGAGAGTTCTTTTCATATGCTCATTTATTGTATTTTTTTGAGAGATTTTTTTATGGTTCATTTACCGTTGTAAAAGCCTTCAGCTTTACACATGTAAAGGTAGAAAGATAGAGCACAAATCCCACGAATTTGTGGTGGTTGAAGTTGCATTCAATCAAGCAAATCAAATCACCTAAAAGTAGATCAAACTAGATCTTCACTTTTCCTAGATTGTAGGGAAGTGAATTGATTCCCTCCAACAACCATTCCCACCTTCATTTGAAATCAAATTCAAATTGTAAAAGTCGTGGAACACTCCTAGAGGCTATATAAGGACTTGAAATCACTTGTACATTACATGGAAGCAATATACATACACTTGTGACCATCATTGTCTTGCTCCTTCAATTCCCCTGCATCATCTTCTTCACCAACAGTAATCTTGCAGAGGCTTCTGCTCTCTCTCCAGAGCTCTAAATTGAGTGCAAGATGACTCATTGGAAAGGTAGTACTGTCTAGTTTATGCCTATAAAGTTTCAAAGCATTTGGTTCAGTAGATTGAGAGAAATCTGCATTTTTCTGTCTTGGGGTCAATCTCTGTGTATTCCTGAAAAATAGGAAGTACCACCGGTGAATGTCGCATTCATTCCTATAGCACATTTTGCTTATTCATTATACTTTTGTGCATTCCATACACTCAACCCTATGTGTATCACTCCCATAAAAGGATTTTTTTCTAATTGTAATCACGCTGGTCGCTATCGGCATTTGAAGTTCATTGTCTCTTCCATAGATAGTAAGTTTTTTGAGCTAGTCGACTCGCGAACCTATCTGTTTTGTATCGACTCATTCTCCTTGATGCTCCAAAGTACATAGTGTGTTTCTTTGCACTTATTGCATGCCTATAAGGTCTATTTGAGTCTCCATAAGCTCAAGGGCTGGTCTTGTGCCGGTTGGCTTGACCAAACGTCATCGCTTCGAAATACATTTTTCTACCTTCGACAAGCTTCTCCAAGTTCTTTCAGTGGTATCAGAGCTAGATCAAGATGCATGACGGATTTCCCTCAATGATTGAGAAGCTTTATGGACACAACTACGCGGCTTAGCAAATCAGAATGGAGGCCTATTTGCAAGGTAGAAATCTTTATGGAATTGTAGCAGGTAATGAAGCTATGCCTATTCCAAGATCCAAAGGAGGACCTACACAAGAGGAGACAAGGGATGCTCAAGCAAGGTCGTACATACTAAACTCTATCTCTCACTTTCTATTACCACATATTAGAGGATGCAATACATCTCAAGGGACATGGGATGCCCTCGAGACTTTCTTTTCTGCTAGTACCAAAGCAAGAAAGAATCATCTTTGGAACCAGTTCAACCAAATGAAGAAGACACCTAAACAAACCATCACAGAGTTTGTTACCAAGGTCAAAGAGGTCGCGGATCAGTTAGCATCCATTGGAGAGCTGATTGAAGAAGAGGTCATCATGAGGCAAATTCTCAACGGCATTTGAAGTGATAAGCAATGGCAATCCTTCACGACGGCTTATGATCTCATCATGGATGTGCAAACTCCAAATTTCAACATCTTTCTTGGACAACTCTTCAATCAAAAAGCCAACAATAGCATAAAGGAAGGTAACTCTTATCATGGTAATTCAACTAGTGCTCTATATACAGATAAGAAGGATAAGAAGCAGAAAGGCAAGAAGAAGGAAGAAGATGAAGAAGAGACTTCCCAAGCCAACTTCGCAAGCAAGAGCAAGTGGAAAGGGAAGAAGAAAGAACCAAAGCAAGACAAAGCCAAAGGTCAGAATGTGCAACCTTGTGCCATATGCGATAAGACCAACCACACCACTCAGAATTGTTGGTTCAATGGGAAGACCCAGAAAGGAAGTGGAAGAGGTGGATATGGCAGCAATAGAGGCAGAGGTGGACACAACTTCAACAATAACAATAGAAGCTATAATAGAAGGGACTACAACAATTATTCAAAAGATCAACCACATGAAGAATCATTGCTTCTCATGAATCTAAGCCACAAAGAAGGTAAAGATGATGATCATTTGTTCTACATAGATTTAGGATGTTCGAATCATGTTGCAGGCAACACTGGTCTTCTATTTGATTTGGAAAGTCCAAAGCATAGACATGAAGTGCAAATAGGGGATGACACAAAGCACAATGTGGAGAAGATTGGTAATGTCAAAGCTTCCAATGGTAGGACAAACATTCTGAGTAAGGTTCTCTATGTACCCACTATCACTAGAAACCTAATAAGTGTAGGCCAAATAGTTGAAAAAGGCTTGCAAGTTAGGTTCACCCAACATGGAGCTTTTGTGGAAGATCCATGTCAAGGCTTCAAGAAGATAGCCCGAGGTGAGAAGCATGGTAGGCTCTTTACTTTTGAGGTAGGAGAAACCAGGAACATGGCTCTATTCAACTTTGGTCTCAAACCCTAAGTGAGCTTGAAGTATGGCATAAGAGACTTGCTCATGTCAATGAAAGAACCTTGAAGGATATATGCAAGGATCAAAGTGTTCTAGGACTGCCAAACATATCAAAGCAACACATGATCAACAGGTGTGATGCATGTCAGATTGGGAAGGCACAAAGACAACCATTCAACCACAAAGGCTACATCCACAACAACTTATTGGACTTAGTACATACAGATGTATGGGGACCAAGTCAAGAACCTTCATTGGCAGGATCAAGGTATTATGTCTCATTTATTGACGACCATAGTAGATGGACTATTCTATACTTTATCAAGAGTAAGAATGAAGTGTTTGATTGCTTCAAGAAGTATCTTGCACATGTGGAGAATCATATAGGTAGATCACTAAAGAAGCTCAGATCTGATGGAGGAGGAGAATACTTCTCCAAAGAGTTTAATGAGTTCTTGCAGGACAAAGGTATGAAAAGGGAAGTGACTACTAGGTACTCTCCTCAACTAAATGGAATTGCAGAGAGGAGAAACAAGACATTGGTTGGATCAACCCGAACAATGCTTGAAGAGAAGAAGTTGCCACATTATCTATGGGCAGAAGCTATTTCAACTACTGTGTACCTTGTCAATCGACTACCATCCAAATCACTTCAAGGTATGACTCCTTATTAAGCATGGCATGGAAGAAAACCTAGTCTTGGACATTGCAAGGTTTTTGGTTGTTTAGCTTATGTTCATGCCATCACAAATAAGAGGTAAGCTAGATGAAAGGGCAACAAAGGTAGTGTTTATTGGATATGATTCAACTCATATGGGTTACAGGTTCTTCAATCCTTCAACCAAGCAATTCACTACAAGTAGAGATGTGTTTGAAGAACACAGGTCTTGGTATGATGAAGACAAACAAAAGGTAACACCACCATATGATCTTGATTCTGACTCTCATCAATTAGGAAGCAAGCATGATACACAGGTCCAGGATCCAAGAAGTGATATAGACGATGACCAAGATGAAAGAGAAAAGGATTACAAGCTATGGAAGTCAAGAGGCAAAGCAAAGATGCAAGAGGTTGGAGAATGCTCCAAACAAGCACCTAGAAGATCAGTAAGAGAGAAGAAACCTATGAAGAGGCAAAGGGAAACCCTAATTGGGAAAAGGCCATGAACGAAGAGATAGATGCATTGAAGGAGATGGACACTTGGGATTTGGTTCCAATGTCACCGAATCAAAAGGTAATTGGTTGCAGATGGGTATATAAAGTTAAAAGAAATTCAGAAGGATCAGTTTGCAGGTACAAGGCAAGATTAGTTGCCAAAGGATGCTCACAAACTCATGGTATAGACTATTAGGAAACATTCTCACCAGTTGCAAAGATGACTACAATCAGGACATTGATAAGTGTAGCTGCTGCAAGGAATTGGAGACTCCTCCAACTTGATGTGAAAAATGTGTTCTTAAATGGTTGGATAAGTGAAGAGGTATACATGTCACAACCACCAGGTTTTGAAAACCCTAATCATCCATCTTATGTTTGAAGACTTAAGAAAGCATTGTATGGATTGAAACAAGCTCCTAGAGCTTGGAATTACAGGTTGGTTACATATCTTCAAGATCAAGGGTTCAAAGCTAGCAGCTCAGATCCTTCTCTATTCATCAAAAGGGATCACAATGAGGTTATCTATCTATGTGTATATGTAGATGATATTATTGTGATAGGGGATGATCTAAATGGCATTCAAAGGATCAAGAGACACATGCAAGAGGAGTTCAAAAGCAGTGACCTAGGTGAGCTCACATATTTCCTAGGTATGCAGGTGATATATACAGATGAAGGAATGTATTTGACTCAGAGAAGATACATTCAAGATCTTCTTCTCAAGTTCAAAATGGAGAACACTAAACCTACAGGTACACCTTTGGAGATGAATCATAAACTAAGTGTTTATGAAGGTGAGAAAATTGAAGACATTAAAGAGTATCAAAGCTTGGTAGGTAGCTTGATATATGCTACTCATACAAGGGTAGACATCTCATATAGTGTGGGAGTGCTTAGTCACTTCATAAACTCACCGAGAAGACCACACATGGATGCGGCTAAGAGAGTACTTAAGTATCTCAAAGGTACAATCAACGAAGGTATATTCTATCCTTACTCTTCATATTTGGATATCAAAATCTATTCAGATGCAGATTGGGTAGGAGCTAAGGATGATAGAAAAAGTACATCTGGTTACTTAGCATTTGCAGGTTCGAAGCTAGTGTCATGGAGTTCCAAGAAGCAACCAACAGTTGCTTTATCTTCAACTGAAGCAGAGTACAGAGGCTTGACCATATCAACTCAAGAAGCAATATGGTTAAAAGCATTGTATACAGATTTGGGACTTGTGAGTTCCAAACCTCACATATTTGGAGATAATGTAAGTTCCATGCATATAGCAGCAAATCCTATTTTCCATGCAAGAAGCACATAGAAGTCCATTACCACTTCATTAGGGAGAAGCTCATGGCAAAGGAGATTGACATTTCTTTTGTTCCTACTCAAAAGCAAGTAGCAGATATGATGACGAAGGCACTTGATGGAATAAAGCTTTGTAGATTCAAAGCTATGGCAGGTATTCAACCTATCAAAGAATGAAGACTCAAGCATACTTTAGCTTGAGGGGGAGCTGTTGGAACATCAAGCTTACACTATGCTTGAGGTGGATTTGATCTACATCAAAGGCTATCGCGTCGAAAGAATTTCCGTTGGAGAGTTCTTTTTCATATGCTCATTTATTGTATTTTTTTGAGAGATTTTTATATGGTTCATTTACCATTGTAAAAGCCTTGAGCTTTACACATGTAAAGGTAGAAACATAGAGCACAAATCCCACGAATTTGTGGTGGTTGAAGTTGCATTCAATCAAGCAAATCAAATCACCTAAAAGTAGATCAAACTAGATCTTCACTTTTCCTAGATTGTAGGGAAGTGAATTGATTCCCTCCAACAACCATTCCCACCTTCATTTGAATTCAGATTCAAATTGTAAAAGTCGTGGAACACTCCTAGAGGCTATATAAGGACTTGAAATCGCTTGTACATTACATGGAAGCAATATACATACACTTGTGACCATCATTGTCTTGCTCCTTCAATTCTCTGCATCATCTTCTTCGCCAACAGTAATCTTGCAGAGGCTGCTTTTCTCTCTGCGGAGCTCCAAATTGAGTGCAAGATGACTCATTGGAAAGGTAGTAGTGTGTAGTTTATGCCTATAAAGCTTCAAAGCATTTGGTTCAGTAGATTCGGAGACATCTGCATTTTTCTATCTCGGGGTCAATCTCTACGTATTCCTGAAAAATAGGAAGTACCACCGGTGAATGTCGCATTCATTCCTATAGCATATTTTGCTTATTCCTTATACTTTTGTGCATTCCATACACTCAACTCTATGTGTTTCACTCCCATAAAAGGATTTTTTCTAATTGTAATCACGCTGGTCGCTATGGGCATTTGAAGTTCATTGTCTCTTCCATAGATAGTAAGTTTTTTGAACTAGACCCGTGAACCTATCTGTTTTGTATCAACTCATTCTCCTTGATGCTCCAAAGTACATAGTGTATTTCTTTGCACTTATTGCATGCCTATAAGGTCTATTTGAGTCTCCATAAGCTCAAGGTCTGGTCTTGTGCCGGTTGGCTTGACCAAACTTCATCGCTTCGAAACGCATTTTTCTACCTTCGACAAGCTTCTCCAAGTTCTTTCATTGAATAATGTAAGCACCTTGCCTAGCCAACTGACTAGACTCACAAAGATCATCTAGTACCTTTGCTAGTCTCATGCAGACCTCATCACAAATGTCTAGACTCTCATCATTGCTTCTCCTCATAATGGGGGTCATACAACTTAGAGTACCATGGATCATTTGCAGTCATGTGCAGGTGGAGTATTGAGTATATCTAACATGGTCCTCCATTGTTATTATGTGCCTCCTTTGTTGGGCGGAGTCCTAACCTTTTCATTATTGATTCGGGCATCAGGTTGATTCCAGATCCACCATTTATAATAACTCTTGAGATCTCTTTTCCATCTAGATTGATTGTGACTCGTAGACTATGATAATCAATCAACAGGTCCTGTTATATGAAGCAATTGTTTAAGCTTCTCTCTAGGGAGACTGATGCTCCAAGTGAGGCAACAATGCTTATCATTTCACTTCTAAATCTACCATCCATGCGCAATAGTTCATACATGCTTACTTGTTGATATGTATTTCCTAAGATCCGAGTTACACAGAGGGTCGTAATCGGGGTACTTTTAATGAGTTTTGGCATTTTACCTCTAAGCTCCTAGTGGGCTATTTGATATGCATCTTCAATCATTCTTTCTCTCCTTATCTCTTTCTCATTGTTGCAAGGTGCTCTTATAGGCTGGCTTGATATCGAGCTGTCAACACTTCTTCTTCCACCACTGAGGTCTTTCCTTTCTTGGTTTCCACGTCCTCCATTCTAGGAGTTTTGTGGCTCACTTTTGCTTTTTCTAGCTCCTCCTTCTTCAACCACTGTGTGAAGTTCATGCTCTCTCGACTAGGCATCCGGGTTGTATTGTTTCTCTGTTGTCATTTGATTTCTTCATTCCATACCTCCTCCCTCCTTGTGTCCACCTTCTAGACCTAGTCTGAACTCTTAAGGGATAAATTTCTCGAAGTTGCAATTTCCATCGCCTCCTTTGGGCAATCTTTGGTGTAGTGTTCCCTAGATTTTGGATAGTTGGAGCATGGTGGTGCATTCTCCAATAAAAGATAGCGGCTTTGCACATGACCATACTCTCAACATCTAAAGCATACGATAGGCCCTTGAGGCCTATTTCTAAACATTGAGGCCCAATCACCCATATTGGTATGCATTCCTATGTTAGTGGGAGTAGCATAAAAAGTAGGAGCTACTAGAATGTTACCTTGAATAGCTTTTGGAGTTGTCATCGGTTGGGTCATTATCACCATGGGTGGAGTCTACCTGGTCAATTGTCCCCAATACATGAGTGCTTGGTGTTCTTCCACCCCCTTCAAGTACTAGCAATTTTGAGCTTCATGTCCCCATTTCCCATAGAATTGCCAGACTATCTCATTTGGACACTTAGTTTGTGGGTGTCCCAATTGGTGGCATACAGTGCACCAGAGACTCACCCTTGTCTCTTGCTCCTTTAGTTCCTCTATTTCTCTTTGTAGCTTGGCTAGCATGTCTTCTTCTACAGTAGCAAAATGTTGTTGCCCATAGATATCAGTCCACTACTTTTGCCACTATGAAGTGTCATTAAAATGATTCTGGCATATTCAATTCTTGTGGTCATGGTGGAAAATTCTATGATGGATGTGCTTGGTGCTAACATATCTCTGAGCTTGTGCATGATGCTCATCGGTAGTACTTTTTCCAACAATTTCTTTATCAGGAAATATCCTCATGCTATTGGTAGCTTTGCCACTAGTGCCTTTTCCTCAAACTGCTTGAACCACTTATCTGCCAATGCTTCTAGAGTCCTTGGGAACAAATCCATGAAGGAATTGATTATCCCTTCTAACCAAGTACTTTTTCACCATATTAGAAATCACCTAATGTGATTGTCTAGGTCTTTTATGAAAGCTCCTTTAAAAATAGGGAAGTTGATGTTAATCCTAGAGAGAAGTGTTGCTAGATTGCCTTGAGCCATTTCCATATTGTCTCTACCTTGTAGCGTGAACCTCCCTTGCATGGTAATGCTTCATTCTAGACTGACTGATGTAGGTTGCAAACGAGTTCATTCATCAATAGCGAACCTCAATCAACAATGCTACCAAGCCTTGGTCCCACTGGGCATGCCAAAAAAATTAAAAGAACTTGGAGAGACCAGCGTTATTACAATTAGAAAAAATCCTTGTATAGGAGTGATACACATAGGGTTGAGTGTATAGAATGCCCAAAAGTATAAGGAATAAGAAAAATATGCTATATGAATGAATCAAACACTCAACGGTGGTACTTCCTATGTTTCAGGAATATGTAGAGATTGACCCCGAGATAGAAAAATTGCAATTTCTCCCAATCTAGCAAACCAAATGCTATGAACATTTACATCTATAAACTAGACACTAATAACTCTCTAATGAGCCATGTTGCACTCAATTTGAAGCTCTATAGAGAGAGCAACAGCCTGTGCAAGATTACTATTGGTGAAGAAGATGATGCAGAGAAATGAAGGAGCAAGACAATGATGGTCACAAGTGTATGTATATTGCTTGCATGTATTGTACAAGTGATTTCAAGTCTTTATATAAAATCTAGAAGTGCTCCATGACTTTTAAAAGTGGATTTTCAATTCAAATGAAGGTGGGAATGGTTGTTGGAGGGAATCAATTCACTTTCCTACAATCTAGGAAAAGAGAAGATCTAGTTTGATCTACTTTTAGGTGATTGATTGCTTGATTGAATGCAACGCAAGCACCACAAATTCGTGGGATTTGGGCTCTATCTTTCTACTTTTACATGTGTAAATCTCAAGGCTTTTACAATGGTAAAAGATCCATGAAAAATCGTTTTTTAAAAATACAATAAGTGAGCATAAGAAAAAGAACTCTCCAACATATATTCTTTCGACGCGATAGCCTTTGATGTAGATCAAATCCACCTCAAGCATAGTGTAAGGTTGATGTTCC
This sequence comes from Ceratopteris richardii, assembly GCA_020310875.1. Lineage (NCBI taxonomy): Eukaryota > Viridiplantae > Streptophyta > Polypodiopsida > Polypodiales > Pteridaceae > Ceratopteris > Ceratopteris richardii. The sequence goes on along the minus strand of CM035423.1, from coordinate 22,580,108 downwards.
AACAACTCCCCCTCAAGCTAAAGTATGCTTGAGTTTTCATTCCCTAATAAGTTGAATACCTGCCATAGCTTTGAATCTACAAAGCTTTATTCCATCAAGTGCCTTCGTCATCATAACTGCTACTTGCTTTTCAATTGGAACAAAAGAAACGTCAATCTCCTTTGCCATGAGCTTCTCCCTGATGAAGTGGTAATGCACCTCTATGTGTTTGGCTCTTGCATGGAAAATAGGGTTTGCCGCTAGATGCATGGAACTTACATTATCTCCAAATATGTGAGGTTTGGAACATACAAGTCCCAAATCTATATACAATACTTTTAACCATATTGCCTCTTAAGTTGTTATGGTCAAACCTTTGTACTCTACTTCAGTCGAGGGTAAAGCAATTGTTGGTTGCTTCTTGGAACTTCATGACACTAGCTTTGGACCTGCAAATGCTAAGTAACCAGAAGTACTTTTTCTATCATCCTTAGCTCCTGCCCAATCTGCATCTAAATAGATTTTGATATCCACATATAAAGAGTAAGGATAGAATATACCTTCGTTGATTGTACCTTTGAGATACTTAATTAATCTCTTAGCTGCATCCATGTGTGGTCTTCTTGGCAAGTGCATGAACTGACTAAGCACTCCCACACTATATGAGATGTCTGCCCTTGTATGAGTAGCATATATCTAGCTATCTACCAAGCTTTGATACTCTTTAATGTCTTCAATTTTCTCACCTTCATAAACACTAAGTTTATGATTCATCTCCAAAGGTGTACCTAAATGACTGATTTTGAACTCCTCTTGAATGTGTCTCTTGATCCTCTGAATGCCATTCAGATCATCACCTGTCACAATAATATCATCCACATATACACATAGATAGATAACCTCATTGTGATACCTTTTGATGAATAGAGAAGGATCTGAGTTGCTAGCTTTGAACCCTTGATCTTGAAGATATGTAAGCAATCTGTAATTCCAATCTCTAAGAGCTTGCTTTAATCCGTACAATGCTTTCTTAAGTCTGTTGATATATTCAGGTAGTGATGTGTGTGAACACACTAAGACTATCGAGGCACTTTTTTCCCTCTTTAGGAGGTTTTTTTCCCCCCGCTTGTATATACATCTATTGCCCTAACGGGCTACTTATCTTTGTACATTCTCTAGTAATAAATTTAGTATTGTGTGTTGAGATCCAAGATTCTTCTTCTTCCTTGTGTTGTTCACGTGCCTCCACAGACGTCTAACTCCCAACAATTGGTATCAAAGCAGGTCGTCGCTTCATCTAGGGCGTCGTTGACACCTCTCCGATTGCAATCTCAGAATCGCACGAATTTTGGTGAGCATACTGAGCATGCTTTCGAGATCAAAACATCTTCGCTCTATGGTGCCAAAATCACGATCTGAGCTCGTTGCGACCTCCGAATGCACTATCGCAATGCTTGTGCAGGCTATTTCATCTTTTTGTGCCAAAGGTATATACCAGTTTTGGTTTGCCAGTATAAGCGTCTCGAAGTCTACTACAAGTCTAGCAGAATTCATCTGGGCAGTTTTGTTCAACTTTTTGAGATACATTCAATTTTCTACATCAAGGTATTTTAGTCACCGACCGTGGCTAAAAGTAGTGATGTATTTTGTATGTTGACTGTTGAGGATAAGTTGGATGGTACCAACTACCCGTTGTGGGCTTATATGATGCGACATCTATTGGTTGCAAAAGGACTGTGGAACATTATGCAAGTTGTTGAAAAACGTCCTATCACATCTGTAATTGTTACAACTGCAGGTACTGAAGTTGATGTAGAACGTGTCGAAGATGATGATATCCTGCATATTCCTATTTGTGTTGTGGTTTCTACTGCACCTACTGTAGAGCAAATTCATGGGGATGGTAGAGATGCCCAGGTACATGCATTGATCACTTTGTCTATCAAATGTCCCATTATTCCTCACATTTGCTCTTGTAGAATAGCTAAGGATGCTTGGGATACACTTACCACATTGTACCAAGCTAGGAATGAGGCTCCTCTTGCTTACCTCCAAAAACAGTTGGAGAGTGAGCACATGAATGAAGGTGATTCTATGGACAGTTTTCTAACAAAGATTAAAGACTTGAAGGAACGGTTGATTTCTGCTGATGAGGTTATACCAGATAGCTCACTTGTGCAAACCGTTCTGAATGGTCTTCCTGATTCATATCAGAGTTTTGCTTCTACTCTTTGGTTGATGATGAAAGGCAATCCAAATGCCTTGTCACTTGAGGAGTTAGTCTTTGTTCTGTTGTAGGAAGATCAATCTAGGCAGAACAGTTCCATTATGCATGTTGCACATCAAGCTTTCCTGGCTAGTCAGAAGGGCAAAGGAAAATGGAGCTCTTCAATTAGTAAGCAAAAATCTACTAATTCTACACAATTGAAGAGGGAAGACAAGATGAAAAGAAATCAAAAAAGCAATTTTTTTTTTGCAAGTACTGTAAAGGAAATGATCATATCATAAAGAACTATCCAAAACTGGCTACTAAAGAGGCAAAGAAGAAAGAGGCTGGAATGGTTGTTGCAGAGGCCTCTACACCAAAAACAGAGTCTGCTAATCTTATGCAGGAAGAAGAATGGGCATTTACTACTGTTTGCAGTTTTGACCCATCTTCTCATGAGCAGTGCATTTTTGCAATAGACTCAGATGTTTGGTACTTTGACAGTGGGGTGACCAAACATATTACCTCACACTGGAGTTTCTTCTCTTCACTCGAGCCTGCCCCTAGAGGGAATAATGTTACATGCACCAACAACTCCTCTTATCCTGTTATGGGAGTTGGTAAGATCATTTTGACTACTGCTGATGGTAGTTCTTTCACTTTTTCATATGCTTTGTTTGTGCCAGGGATCAAGAAAAATCTATTATCAGTTTTTGCATTAGCCAAGATTGGCTTGGTTGTGAAATTTGTTGATGACAGATGTATAGTTCATGATATGTCAAATGGCGATGTGATTATTGCTTCTGGCATTTTATGTCGTGGGCTCTATAGGTTCATAGACTATGAAAGATCAATAAATGATTCAGCATGTGCAGTACATGATTCTCAGGCTATGTCAGATGCAAAGCTTTGCCATGCACGCTTTGATCATCTGAATTTTGCTAGTTTGCTACACCTCCAGAAATCTGAAATGGTGTCCTCTTTGCCCAAACTTGAGGCACCTAGAAAACATGTTTGTTAAGGTTGTATTTTGGGTGAAATGCAACATTCCTCCTTTCCAAAAGATGGTTCAGTTCATGCTACTCAAAAATTGCAGCTTGCACATACTAATGTATGTGGTCATATACAGACACCTTGTTTTGGAAATTATGTTTACTTTGTGACTTTCATCAATGCGTTTCTAGGCATGCATGGGTATATCCATTGAAGGCAAAGTTTGAAGTGTTCATGTGCTTCAAACAATTTTTGGTTTTGGCTGAAAATTTGTCAGCATGTAAAATGGGCACCCTCCATTCTGATCGAGGGGGGGAATATATGTCTTCTAATTTTAATGCATTTCTGGCTGAACCTGGGATAAAGCACCAGTGTATAGTGTCGTATACACCTCAACGGAATGGAGTTGTTGAAGGAAAGAACAAGTCACTCATGGAGATGGTGAGGTGTATGGTCAAGAGTTAGGCTTTACCACATAGTTTCTGGGTTGAGGCTGTCATGTGTGCAGCATATGTACTTAACAGTTGTCCCACTAAAGTGCTGCAGTGTATCACTCCATATGAGGCATGGCATGATCACAAGCCATCTGTTGCTCATCTACGTGTTTTTGGTTGTTTGGCATTTGCATTAGTGCCTGAACAACATCACAGAAAATTGGATGATAAAGAAGTAAAATGTATTTTTGTTGGGTACAGTTCTGAAAGTAAAGGCTATCGTCTGTATCATCCACAGACAAAATGCATTTTGGTTAGCGGTGATGTTGTTTTTGAGGAAGATGCTATTCAACAATTGCTTTCATGTACTAAGGAGACATTTTTTAGCTCCAAAGACATGTATGATACTTTGCTGCCTCTTTTTACAGGTGGAGAGTCTAGTGCTTGTCCTAATGAGGCAACTTCTCAACCTTTGCAGGTTTCATATGATGATGAAGATCATCCCATTTCTTATGCAAATTTACATGATGCACTTGTTGATGAGAGAGCTGATATTGAGGAGGCAAAAACTATGCCAAAATGCCTGGTGCAAACTTTGCGTGATAGCAAATTAGATGCACCTTTGTCATATCATACTCGATCAGGCTCTCATAGTGCCTCTTTGGCATCAAATTGCTATGTTATGGCTGCATCTAGTCTCTGTGCTGAGACAGAGCCTGTTTCATTTGATGAAGCACAAAATTCAAGATGGCTGCTATGCAATATGAATATGATGCTATAATGAAGAATGGTAGTTGGTCTTTATGTGATTTCCCTCCTGGCAAGAAGGCCATTGGTACTAAGTGGGTATACAAGCTGAAGCGTAAACCTGATGGTAGAGTTGACAGGTATAAGGCTAGGCTTGTTGCAAAGGGTTATGCGAAGGAAAGAGGCATTGATTTTGATGAAAGCTTTGCTCCTACTTACTGAATGACTACTGTTCGTAGCATCTGTGCACTTGCACCTCATCATGGTTGGAATGTACATCAGTTGGACATTAAAAAAAGCATTTCTGTATGGTGACTTGCATGAAGAAGTGTATGTTTTTCAGCCCCATGGCTTTGTGCAGAAAGAGCATGAGAACAAGGTGTGCAGGTTAAAGAAGGCATTATATGGTTTAAAGCAAGTATGAAAAGATACATGCCTATCTGATTGCACATGGTTTTGAGAGCAGTACAACTGAAAGCACCTTATATGGTAAGCGTGCTAATGATGTACTTCTGATCATTGTTGTTTATGTTGATGACATGCTACTCACTGGTCCTCATGAGAGGCATACTGCTGATTTTAAGGCTGATTTGCATGCCTCATTTGAGATTTCTGATTTGGGGCATTTGCATCACTATTTGGGCATTTAATTTATGCACGTTGATGGTGGAATGGTGTTGAAGCTCAAGGTCAAGGACAAATCATGGAAGCACATCAAAGAAGTGGACATAGAAGAAGAGAGAGCAAGTAGGGAGCTCCAAGGAGTGTATGTCAATTTTTCAGAAGAATCCCCTACAAAAATAGTGATTTTCATCACTAAAAACCATTGTAAATACCATTATCTATTTTTAGTAACTCCATTTTGTTCAAGCCGAGGAGTCCTCAAGCTTGAGGAGTATTAGAAGTACCATCGTACCAATTTTCATAATTTTTAGACTTCGTTTGAGTCCTCAAATAAGCCCTGGAACCTAATTTTTAACTAGGCCGGACACTAGGTCTGGACAGGGCCAAAACTAGTCAAAAAACTATAAAAAGAGCTAGAGAGCTCATTTTTGAGGTTGGCTTGTTAGAGAATAGAGCTTTTGTAAGAGAACTCGTTTGCAATAGAAGCTTTCCATTGTTCCTTGCTTTGATCTTGCTTTGCGCGCGTGTGTGTGTATGTGTGTGCATGCTTGTGTGCTTTCACTCACACACTTGTGCCTTCACTTGCTCATGGTCTTCATACCGGTCCTCACGTCTCCACGGATTGACAAGTAAAGGAGGTGGTGCTTACGCTTGAGCTACACCAAATTTTGGCGCCGTTGCCGGGGAGAGTGCTTCGAGGACGAGCGTTGTGATGGTAAGATCGTAGATTTGCGACGTTGGAAGGTAAAAAAACTGTCATTTCAGTTCATTTTCTGTTTTTTCTTCTTCATCTTCATCATCATCATCATCTCCACCTTCTTCCATCTTCTTCTTCATAGAAATTTCTTGTTTTTTAGTGCATTTTCACCATTTTCATACCATTTTTCATGCATTATTGCGTGGGAAGGAGTTAGGAGGTGCAAGGGAGAGCAAGCGCTGTGTTTTTTTTCATGATTTTCTGCTCATACGGAGCTCGCCATAGCCGGCGCTCATAAATTTGAATTTCCCGCCAAAAAACGCGATTCTGTGATGAAAATCGCGATTCTGTGAAAATTCAAAATTTTTTGAAAAATCACGATTTTCAGTTTTCCCGCCTAAAAGTTGGTTGAAAAGAATCGCGATTCTGTGTTTTTTCTCAAAAAAACACGATTCTCTGCTCAAAATCGCGATTCTCAAAAAACACGATTCTCTGCTCAAAATCGCGATTCTCACCAATCACGATTTTCAGCAAAAACACGATTTTGTGAAAAACACGACTTTCTGCTCAAAATCGCGATTTTCAAAAATCACGATTTTCAGCGAAAAATACGATTTTGAGAAAAACACGATTCTCTATGACAAAATCGCGATTTTCATGCCAAAAACACGATTTTGTGAAAAAGGCGATTCTGTGAAAACACGAATTTTTGCTCAAAATCGCGATTTTCAAAAACACGATTTTGTGCTCAACATCGCGATTTTCATGTCAAAAACACGATTCTGAGAAAACACGATTTTCAGTCAAAAACACGATTTTGTGAATCACGATTCTCTGAGTCAAAATCGCGATTCTCTAAAACACGATTTTGTGATCAACATCGCGATTTTCAAAAACACGATTTTGTGATCAACATCGCGATTTTCAAAAACACGATTTTGTGATCAACATCGCGATTTTCAAAAACACGATTTTGTGATCAACATCGCGATTTTCAGAAACACGATTCTGTGATCAACATCGCGATTTTCAAAAACACGATTTTGTGATCAACATCGCGATTTTCAAAAACACGATTTTGTGATCAACATCGCGATTTTCAAATCACGATTTTGTGCTCAACATCGCGATTTTTTTTTACTTCACAGCATCGCGATTTTCAGAAAGTTCACAAAATCGCGATTTTCTCCAAAGGTCCTGTTTGCCTGTTTTGACCCCCAGGAGCCTGAGTTGACATAACTTTCTCATCCAAAGTCCATTTTTTGAGCTCTATAGCTTGTTGGAAAGCTCGTTTCAAATTCTACACGATCTCAACTGTTTTTTTTAAGAATAATGCGTTGATTTTGAGATAGGATAATTTGAAGTTGACCCTCAGGTGGGACTAGGGAACCAAGGGGGCTCTAAAGAATTTTGAACCATACCAAAGGGAAAATTTGGACTCTTGACTAAAGCTTATGAACCTGAGATCTGGTAGACACTTAGGCAAGGATAAACAAAGCATTAGATCTTCTGAGGCTAGTGTCAACCATACATCCAAGTCTTGGACACAACAACTAAGTGGTGATCTTTTACTAAGTTCAGACACAAGTGATTCAGAAATGTCTTTTAGCATGGGAAAACCTGCAGGTGGCTCAGGGACTGCCCATCTACAAACACCGGAAGGTCCCTATAAGACACAGTTGGAATATATTCGGACCAACCAATTAGGTGCTCGCATCTATGAGGATGGTCTGAGGCGATCAGTGGTCCAACTCAAAAATCCAGATCAATCCTTTGGACTTGAACACCCGGTGGTCAAGTTCGAAGAGGTTTCATACATTGATAAGGAAGGAACCATGTATGTGGTTACCAACCAACCAGATAGAACCGATGAGTTTGGAAATATCATTCATGAGAATGAGATAGGAGACCTAGAACAAGGAAATATAGGACAAGGACCCCAGACTCCTAGAGGCAAGTCAGTTTTGACCCGAGTGATCACTCCAGACTGGATCCCTCAAGACAACAAAAGCATAGAACTATTTTTGAATAGAGAAACAGAGGAAGCCTTTTGGAGATTCAAGCCAAAACAACCTAGCCAATTGGGCATAGTCATCATCTACGAGTTCAAGGATCCAGAGATACCAGGCAAAGTTGTCTACCTAGATAACACGTCAGAGAAAATTTTCTTGGTAACAGAACATGATAGACATGCATATACTTGGAAGAATGAATTGATTTTCCCTCCACCAAGATCCAATGTTTCCCACGGCCTCCAAGGAGTAGGGTCATCCCAAGCTCAGGAAGCCCAGAGAGAAAGAACTAGAGAGAGACCGGAGGTAAGTTTTGCACACACAGTGGGCAGGAATAGATCAGGATTTGAAAATGAAAGACCTGAAAGAGAGAGACATCAAGCACATAGGCAACAAAGAGATGAACAGGATTTTCCATTGCCTAGACCCCGGGAGTACCCAAGAACCCTTAGACCCATTCAAGTGATCAAGGCAATGAAGAACTATTTCGATGGGACAGGGGATCCTTATGATCATGTGGCCGAGTACAAACAAGTGCTGAGAGCCGAACAAATTGAGGACTGGTTCACCCAGTACGAGGCATTTGGTTTGACCCTTAAGGGCACTGCCTTAGCTTGGTTTCAACCATTGAGTAGAAGCAGCTATCGCGATATAGGTCAACTGCTAGACGAATTCATTGTAGAATTTTCCAAGAGTGGTATCAGGCATAACACATCATCCTTGATCCACAGCTTCAAGCAAACTCCCCAAGAAACAGTGCGACTAGCAGGTAGAAGATTCAGACAGTATCTAGAAAGATGCCCTGCTCTAGAGTTACCCACTCCGGCCAAACAAGTGGCTTTGTTCTTAGATGGCTTACTGAGCACCAAGTTAAGATCATATGTGTACTTGAAAGATCCTAGATCCATAGAAGAGTGTGTGCGGACGTGCATAGACATAGAAGATAACTTGGGTGAGGAGTTAGGATTGTCCAAACTCTACAAAGATTCGGATAGTTCTACTAGTCATACTTCAAAGATCTCCACAGAAATAGAAGAGATAGCTGAGCAAGTTGCCAAGAAGCTGGGAGTCCAAAATAAACAAACACAGAGAGTCACTCCAGTGAATCGGTGTTATACTTGTGGGGGCGACCACATGGCTAATGTATGCCCAATGTAAAACCAAAACATTAGAGAAAGGAATGCTCCATATTGCACTATTGAGAGAAAATACACAAACCACACGGCTCAAGATTGTCCCTACAATAGGCAAGCTGTTAGACAGAATTATCAGCAACCTTACCCACAAGGTAGGTATCAGAACCAATACCAACAGCCATATTATAGACCACAACAGCAATATCAGGCACCATATAGGCCACAACCTGTCTTGGGAAACCAACCACCAGCTCCAGCCAACGTGATTCCAGTCAAATATGCTGTGGGAGAGGAAAATCCAAATAGAGCATTGGTGCCCCTAACCCCATTGATACCAGATAATGATTTTCATGCTCATAGTTCAGACTACTCCCACGAAGGTAGTCCACATGCGTATTACACAGAGTCACCTGAACATAGTGAGATTTACTCGTATCAATATGAGGCACCACCTATGGAGCAAAATTGGGAGCCAGAATACTCCAATGCCATGTACACACATCCTAACCCTAGGCCCCAGTTGAGACAAATGAGACCACAAGCCCCTAGAGGATCTTGTTTCAGATGTCATGGTGACCATTTCATTCGTGACTGTCCCCACCCATCATCTCCGAGTCAAGGGCAGGCTATCACCATACAGGCTTTTTGCCCTGATTGTGGCAAAGACCATCTCCCTAGAGATTGTCCAAGAAACCCCTCCAATGCACCCAAGATTACACCCATTAATGTGGTAGGCTTAGTGGCAGATTCAAGTTCAAGTAGTAGCAATGTGGCTCCTATACAAGCTGTCACTAGAGCACAAGCCTTAAAACAGGATAAACCAGTAGAACAATCAGAGTCGAGTGAATCAGGAGAGCCTAGTAAGAGGAAAACAAGAACATGGAAGGATACCAGAGAGAAGGCCAATCGCAAGTGGAATAAAAAGTTATCGGAACTAGAAGAAAGCTTAAAAGAAGCGAAAACAAAAATAGAAGACATTGCATCTCAAAGCCCCTCGCATGCCGAAACTCCATCCACTCCACCTCATCCCACCCCACCACCCATTGTAAATAGACCGCAACCAGGGTCTGTTCTGGCAGATCCAACCCCAGAAGGCTTGGACATGATGTTCAAGGCCTACCAGGCTCGACTTCAAGAAGGGCCTACAGCGGCAAACCTAGACAAGAGTTACCCTAGAGCAGATTTAGAGATTGAACGGATGAAAATGTGCATGAAAATGGTAGAACAAGCTCAAGCCATACTTGAGACTAGTCAAAAGTTCAATCAGACGAACTCTATCAAATCAGATTTGCATTTCCAGGGCTTACTAGAAAGATTAGAGCAGTTGGTAAACAAACCACAAGTTTCTTTACCTCCTCAGGCTCAACCAGTTATTGAAAGAGGAAGCTCACCACCAATGGGAGCTTATGTTCCTAATTCCACGGATCCATGAATACCTCCTTCAATTCAACAGTACTCTCAAGAATTCTTGCGGGAAATACAAGAAGAGAAATGGGCCAAGGAGAAGGGTAATTCCCCTCCTATTCCGGAGATTGATGATCTTCATGATCAATTTCCCCAAGACATTCCATCTATTTACGGAGATGAAGCAGAACAACAAGAAGACGAAAGGTTAGATTTTGAATCTAATACCTTAGAAGAACTGCCTCAATTTCCAGGCCCATGGGAATCTGAATCTCTCCAGATTAGAGCTCCCACAATACTAGTAAGAAATGAAGACTCAATGGTTCCAAGGAACATGGATGTCGTGAAGAACACTAAGGTTCAGTGTCATCTCACTGTAGAAGAGCTGCTCAAAGCAAAACCTGAGCTTTGGAATCATGTGAAGGATCAGGTTCCAGAACTTGATTCCAACATGCCAAAAGCAGGCTCCAAGCAAAGGGTACCAGAGATACCTCTAGACAAAATAGGGGACATGTGTGAGGGTGAAGAAGGTAATACTTATCTTCCAATCACCTACCAAGGTTACACAACCAAAGCAATCATAGATTCAGGTGCTGGGGTTGCTATTGCAACCACCTCCTTGTGGAAGCAATGGGGCAAGCCCACATTAAGACCAACTAGAATGAAGCTTCAAATGGCCGACGGTCATTTTGAAAGACCTCTAGGATTGCTCGAAGGGATAACTCTAACCACTTGTGGTGTGGAGTTTGAACATACATTTGCTATATGTGACTTTGAGAAAAATAACATCTATGAGATGATCCTAGGAAGACCCTTCCTACGACAATTGCAAATAGTACAGGATTGGGGAACCGACTCCTTGTACTTACAGCACTTAGGGGTCACTACCAAGGTCAATTTGAAGGATTACTCTTTCAGAGATGTACCACCCCTGCAGTGGAATCCTATCCACAAAGCGAAAGAAGATTCCATCTCTGTGCATTCTGAACGTTCACCAGATCCATCATGGTTGCATGAAGATACTCATTTGTGGATGTGCAAGGTTGCAGAGGAAGAGGAAAAACACTTGAAGGCAAGAGAAGAAGGAACTTCGCCAGGAGATAGACCAGTTAGAGACCCAGCATACACACCGATGATCTTTCCAGATGAGGAGTTCGAACCTCATGGCTGGCCAGAAATCTTAGCCACCATGGACATTGCTGTCAATGAAGAACAATGGACACCTCATTGTGATGAGGAAGGTTATGATATCTCAGTGTTCATGTGTCAGCCCTTGCTAGAAGAATGTGACCCTAGTGATGTCATAGAAGAAGAAGAGAATGACGATGATATAGAGTCCATTGTGATGGATAGTTGCTTTAACTCAGAGCAGCACTATCTAGAAGATATAGGAGTGTTCACCCAGAAAGAAGAAGAACCTCTCACAAGTATTAAAACGGTAAACTCAAAGGATGGAAGCGAAACTAGTCAAAAGAAAAAGAAAAGAAAAGCAGTGAAACAAGAAGAGGAGGAATCATTGTTTGAAGTACCAGAAAACTTCAAGAAATATGAAGTTGACGACCGCAAAATTTTGGTACGAATGCCTAAGAGAGAGGCCATCATAGGAGAGTCATATGATAATAAAGAAAAGACCAAGAAGATTGTAGTGACCATTGAAGAGAACGAAGAGAGATGCACATATATAGGAGATGACCTAAGTGCAAGAGAAGAAATGGAGCTTGTAGCTCTATTAAGGGAAATGGAGCTTGTAGCTTGTAGCTTATCTATTTTTAGTAACTCCATTTTGTTCAAGCCGAGGAGTCCTCAAGCTTGAGGAGTATTAGAAGTATCATCGTACCAATTTTCATAATTTTTAGACTTCGTTTGAGTCCTCAAATAAGCCCTGGAACCTAATTTTTAACTAGGCCGGACACTAGGTCTGGACAGGGCCAAAACTAGTCAAAAAACTATAAAAAGAGCTAGAGAGCTCATTTTTGAGGTTGGCTTGTTAGAGAATAGAGCTTTTGTAAGAGAACTCGTTTGCAATAGAAGCTTTCCATTGTTCCTTGCTTTGATCTTGCTTTGCGCGCGTGTGTGTGTATGTGTGTGCATGCTTGTGTGCTTTCACTCACACACTTGTGCCTTCACTTGCTCATGGTCTTCATACCGGTCCTCACGTCTCCACGGATTGACAAGTAAAGGAGGTGGTGCTTACGCTTGAGCTACAAATGGCTTTGTGTCAAACGAAATATATTGACATATTATTGCATTGTTTTGGCCTTGACGACTGTAAACCTATTGCTACTCCTATGGAAACAGGTTTACGACTGAGTCTTCGTGATGCTCGAGATGCATTTGATGTTGTTCTATATCAGCTATGCATTACTCAGCTAGATATTTAGTTTGTTGTGTCACAAATGAGCAGGTTTATGCATTGCCAAGGAGTCAACCATTGGCAGGTGATTAAGTGCATCTTTCGCTACTTGAGTGGTACCCAGCTACTTGGTTTGTTTTATCCCAAGGGGGGATCACTATCGCCAGATTTGCATGCTTTCTGACTCTGATTGGGTTGGTTGCTATGACACTCGTGTGTCCACTAGTGGCTTTTGCTTCATGCTTGGGAGTTCATGGATATCTTGGTTGAGCAAGAAGAAGCCTACTATTTGGGTGTTGGTCAGTCTTTTGCCACCACCATCTTCATTGAAAGTCAAAGCGCATTGGCAATTGTGAGGAACCCTATGTTCCATGCTCGGACTAATCATATTGAGGTGCATTATCATTATGTCAGGGAGAGGTTCTTTGCTGGGGAGATCAGCTTGGCATATGTGTCCACGCAGGAGAATATTGTAGACCTTTTCATGAAGGCTCTGCCTAGGGAGAAGTTTGAAGCTTTTCGCAAAGCTTTGGGCTTACTTCCTTTTGTGGAGTGATTTCCACATAGCTTGGCACTTCCTTATACATGAGTTACAGCTCCTTGTTCACCGCATCACTCCCAGGGGGGATTTGTTGATATATTTAGGTAGTGATGTGTGTGAACACACTAGGACCGCGGGGGCACTTTTTTCCCTCTTTAGGAGGTTTTTCCCCGAGCTTGTATATACTCCTATTGGCCTAATGGGTTACTTATCTTTGTACATTCTCTAGTAATAAATTAAGTATTGTGTGTTGAGCTCCAAGCTTCTTCTTCTTCCTTGTGTTGTTCGCGTGCTTCCATAGACTTCTAACTCCAACAAAGTCTGCAAACATAAGATGCATGATTAGGGTTTTTAGAACTTGGTGGTTGTGACATGTATACCTCTTTTCACTTATCCAACCATTTAGAAATGCATTTTTTACATCAAGTTGGAGGAGTTTCCAATTCCTTGCAGTAGCTACACGTATCAATGTCCTGATTGTAGTCATCTTTGCAACTGGTGAGAATGTTTCCTCATAGTCTATACCATGAGTTTGAGAGCATCCTTTGGTAACTAATCTTGCCTTGTACATGCAAACTGATCCATCTGAATTTCTTTTAACTTTATATACCCATCTGCAACCAATTACCTTTTGATTGGATGACATTGGAATCAAATCCCAAGTGTCCATCTCCTTCAATGCATCTATTTCTTCTTCCATGGCATTTTCCCAATTAGGGTTTCCATTTGCCTCTTCAAAGGTTGAGGGTTCCTTTGAAATTGAAGCTTTTGCCAAGTAGATTGAATGCTTCATAACAAATGTGCAATCATATCCAAAACTTTATGGTTGTTTCTTCTCTCTTGCTAATCTTCTAGGTGCTTGTTTGGAGCATTCTCCAACCTCTTGCATATTTACTTTGCCTCTTGACTTCCATACTTTGTAATCCTTTTCTCTTTCATCTTGTTCATCATCTCTATCACTTCTTGGATCCTAGACCTGTGTATCATGCTTGCTTCCTAATTGATGAGAATCACAATCAAGATCATATGGTAGAGTTACCTTTTGTTTGTCTTTATCATACCAAGACCTATGCAAACACAACATCTCTAGTTGTAGTGAATTTCTTGGTTGAAGGATTATAGAGCTTGTAACCCATCAAAGTTGAATCATATCCAATAAACACTACCTTTGTTGTCCTTTCATCTAGTTTACCTCTTATTTTTTATGGTACATGAACATAACCTAAACAAGCAAACACCTTGCAATGTCCAATGTTACTGTTAGTGTCCATGTGAAAGACCAAATGGCCACCAGACACTTCTTTGTATATATTCTTTAATAAAACATATAGTGGTCTGGTCAGTCACAGACTGTAAGTTTGATCGCATTTGTAAGACCTAAGAGGTCTGTCTTCGTGCTCCTTATGAACTCTGTTTTTTGCGTATTCAGCAGCCTCTGCGAAGTACTATGTGCAGCCCCATAGCTCAATTTTCTACCCCGAGGATATCGTCATGGAGCGCTCAAGAAGGAGAGCACACTGTGGTGCATCGCCATCAAAATACTTCACTAGTATTAGAGTATTTTGAGGCAGAAGCTTTGTTCCTTTTGTGCAAGCGAAGCGAGCACCCACACCCCCAAGGCTTACGACTAAGGCGGCGACCAAGGCATAGACCTTGGCATACCTTGCCATCCGATTCACTGAAGTCACCGTTGGCACTGTTGGCTGCACGCGAGGGAGGACCTCAACGATCAAGGAATATAGAGGTTCTTGGTACTTCTCGGGAGGTCATTCATCCCAGTACTGTTCCCCCCCAGAGCTCGCTTAATCGTGGCAATTTCTTGCCACTAAGCTACACTCTTGTGGTGTCTGACGAAGGGGAAAGACTAAGGTTGACATTACCTTGAACAAGTTTTGGTCCCTCAAAGCTTCATTCTTTGCTTTCAAAGCCTATTTCTGAAATTTGGAGTGTCTTTTGGAGCCAGTTTGGAGTACTTTCGCACATAGTTCTCTTCACACAGGTCCAAGAACATCAAGAAGGGTGTTCTTTGTACTTCTCCGACAATAAATATCAAACTTTGGGGCTATACTTTCAGCCAGACTCATAAAACTACAGCTTTCTAGAGAGGTTTTCAGTTTTGGTGGGAGCAATCGCTGTAAATTTATGCAGGTTTTTTAGCCTAAAACATCATAGTTGAATATTGGCTAGTTTTTGGGCTGTGTATTTAGCCTTTTATTGTCATTTTACTACATATTTGAGCACATACACACCATGTACACTTCTGTGGATACCGCTTATGTATGTCCATGTGGTCATTGATATAGCGGTTACATTTTTGCATAAAGCCTTTTACATTTTATAAAGAGGGTCGTGGTGAGGTTTTCTTACCTAAGAGCACCCAGATGTCGGGCTCTCTTCGGTGATGCAGGTGGAAGTCTTACCCAGCCTCGCCATAGGAGATATATGATAGTTGTCCATAGGTGCTCGATAAGCCTAGTTGGCTTCTATTGGGTAACTGATTATATGCAGTGGAGTCAGTGATTCAATATGCAGGAAAACATGTCAGTACTTGCACTTTTATGATATTTTGACACTGGTCATACGCTCATTTTGTAGAGGATACTCTGGAAAAATCTTTCTAGATTTCTGGTTTTGTCAACTATACAGTGGTCGATTCACTCCTTGATACACTTATTCGTTGGTGTTCGGACTCTCCTAGCTCTATTATCATTCTATTCAATTCTTTACCATCATGGCATCAGAGGTCTCATGCACATCCGGTGGATCAGGATCTAGTGCTAGTGTTCCAAGGAGGAGCTATAACTTGTAGGGCAAAAACCATTTTGAGATTCAAAAATTTGATGGCACAAAAACTATGGAAGAATCAGATTAAAGTTGTGCTTATTCAAAGTAGGCAATGGAAGCCAGTAAATGGAATTTCAAAGAATCCTACTGACATGGATGAAGACGATTGGGATGAGTTAGATGAAATGGCCAGGTCTACCATTCGCTTGCACCTGGCAGATAATGGTTACTTTATAGTATTAGACTATGAAAGTGCAGAGAAGCTTTGGAAGAATTTATGCAATACATATGAAAAAGAGACAACATCAAATAAAGTCTATCTGATGAGAAAATTATATGACCTTTGTATGAAGGACACAAATAGTGTTGCTGCTCATCTAAATGAGTTTGATGCTATATTCTCTCAGTTATAGGCTCACAAAATGGATATGGATAATGAAATGAAAGCAGTATTGTTGTTATGCACCTTGCCATCATCATGAGATACGTTTTGCATAGCTATTCGCAATAGTGAACCTGGTGGTAAACTCTTCTATGATGACATATGTGGAGCACTCTTGAGTGAGGAAATTCGCAGAAAATCAATGGTTGGCACTCAGAGTGGAAATGCATATAATGTTCGTGATTCTTACCAAGGAAAGAATCAATAACGTGGCAGGAGCAAGAACAAGGAAAAGAAAGGTCAATTGAATAAGAGTAGCAGTAAATCAAGGAAGAGGGATATCGAATGCCATTATTGTCATAAGAAAGGACACATGAATAAAGATTGTTATGCATTAAAGAATGCTAAAGGTAAAGGACAGAATGTTGATGGGCATGTTAAACAGTTACCTGCACCATCTACTTCGACTGTGAAGGTTGAAGAAATTAATGCTATTTCTGATGATGGTGATGCGTTGACACTTGATAGTACTGTGCCAACAAAGGCTCTTATGGCTGATTCTCTTTCCCACACATGGCTGCTAGATTTTGGTGCTTCTTTCCATGTGACACCACATAGAGAATGGTTCTCTAATTATGCAACAAAGTCTCTTGGTACCGTGAGACTTGGTGACTCTTACCAGTGTGATGTTGTGGGGATTGGAGATGTGGTTGTGCAGTTCATTGATGGTTAAAAATTTACTATGCATAATGTATGCCATCTACCTCAGTTATCACGTAGTTTGATGTCAGTTGGTCAACTTGATGACCTTGGTTCCAAGGTAGTCTTCTATGCTCAGTCCTTTCGCATATCAAAGGGCAATATGGTTATTGCAAAAGGAAGAAAATTTGGCTCACTTTATCTTTATTTGTATAACAGAAAGCACACTTGTTAGCTATTACTGAACATCCTATGGCTTGTATTTGGCATGGTCGTTTGGGCCATATATCTCATAGTGGAATGAGAAAGATTTGGCTACTTACCTGTGTCATCTTTCTCTGATTTTTCATTTTGTGAGCATTGTCAATATGGAAAGCAAACCAAAAATGTGCATAGAACACACATTGACTCTTCAATTCAGCCTTTAGATCTAGTTCATACAGATGTGTGTGGTCCTATGCCGACTAGGTCCTTAGGTGGTTCTCTTTACTTTGTCACTTTCATAGATGATGCTACTAGAAAAGTTTTGGTATATCCTATCAAATCGAAGGATGAGGTATTCCCTACTTTCAGAAAATGGCTTGCTTCAGTTGAGACTGAAAAAGGAACTAAGCTTAAGGCTTTACGTTCAGATAATGGGGGTGAATATACCTCACATGAATTTAGCCTTTTTTGTCAATCTAGAGGGATTTGTAGAGAGTTTACAGCTCCTTATACCCTAGTATAGAATTTTGTAGCTGAGAGGATGAATAGAATTATTCAAGATAGAGTAGTCTCTATGTTGCATCATGCAAACCTATCACAAGGTTTTTGGGCAGAAGCACTATTGACTGCAATTCATGTGATTAACCTTTCACCTAGTACTGCCAAAGGTCTGAAAGTGGCACAAGAGTTATGGACAGGGAAGCCACCATATTATGATCATCTTTGAGTTTTTGGGTGTGAAGCATATGTTCATATACTTAGACACAAGTTTGATGATAAGTCAAAGAAATTCATTTTTCTTCGATATGGTCGAGAAGGACAACTTGGATATCACTTATGGGATCCTGAAACACAATCAATGATCAGAAGTAGTGATGTCATTTCCAATGAGTCTAAGATGCATAAACAGCCCATTAAGGAGGTTGAAGTGAGAAGAGTGGTGTTTGAGGATACTAGTCCTCTAGTTAGCATGCATAAAAATACTGCACATCGGCATGTTCAAGAGGATGTCCATTCAGATTGGTCTACACATATTCCTGTTCAGCAACCATTGAGACGTTCTTCACGTGTCTCACATCCACCTGATAGATATGTTCCAGGTTAAGATTTTGTTATGCTAACAGATGCCGGTGAGCCCTCTTGCTACAAAGAGGCTATGCAGACAGAGAATCATGTCAAGTAGGAGTGTGCCATGAAGAGTGAGTTGGATTCTATTCACAAGAATGGTACTTGGGATTTAGTACCTTTGCCAAAGGGCAGGAAATTTTTACCATGCAAATGGGTATATAAGCTGAAATTCACATCAGATAGTGCTTCTCCAAAGTATAAAGCACGGCTTGTTGCAAAGGTAAGCAACAACATGGTGTTGATTTCGAGGAAATCTTCTCTCCAGTGGTCAAGATGACTACCTTGCGCATGTTGCTTGGATTCGTTGCAATGGAGGACTTAGAGCTAGTCCAAATGGATGTGAAAATTGCTTTCTTGCATGGAGATCTTACAGATGAGATCTATATGGAACAACCAGAGGGTTATGTAGTTCTTGGCAAGGAAAGTCTAGTTTGTAAGCTTAAGAAGAGCTTGTATGGACTTAAACAGTCCCCTAGACAATGGTACCAAAAGTTTGATGCTTTTATGAATTCTCAAGGCTATTCTCGAAGCAATGAGGATCATTGTGTCTACACAAAGAGATGCTCATATGGCAGCTTGATATGCTTGATACTTTATGTCGATGATATGTTGATTGCTGGGAAGTCCTCTTATGATTTGTCAATTCTCAAAAAGAAGTTGAGTCAGACATTTGATATGAAGGATTTGGTGGATGCCAAACATACTCTTGGCATGCGCATTACTTGTGATAGGAGCAAAAGATGCATATACTTGTCTCAAAGTGAGTACATATCCAAAGTACTTCACAGGTTCAATATGCAGGGTGGAAGGGCATTGAGTACACATTTACCCACATATGTGAAATTGAGCAAGGATGATTGCCCCAAATCACATGAGGAAAAGGAATTCATGACCAAAATTCCCTATCAATCTGTTGTTGGTAGTCTCACGTATGCTATGGTAGCTACGAGACCAGACATTGCATTTGCAGTGGGAGTTGTGAGCAGATATATGTCTAATCCTGGTAAGAAACATTGGGAAGCGATCAAGATGATTTTAAGATATCTGAGTGGCACTAAGGACAAGTGTCTATGCTTAGGTAGAAGAAAAGCATCCATTATTGGTTACGCAGATTCTAACTATGCTGGTTGTGTAGACAATCATAAGTCTACATCAGGGTACATTTTTCATTTTTTTGGAGGTGCTATCTCTTGGAGATCTCGTCTTCAAGAATGTACAGCTATTTCCACCACAAAAGCAGAGTATGTTGCAGCAAGTGAGGCATGTAAGGAAGCATTGTGGCTTTCTCGTCTTGCTTGTGATATGGGTTTACCTCAGCATGTACCTCATTTGCTCAGTGATAGTTAGAGTGCGATCGCTTTGGCTAAGAATCTTGTCTATCATGCAAAGACCAAGCACATTGTCTATCTTGAGAAGGTTAACACTCGAGATAATGCTGCAGATGCTTTGACTAAAGCTCTACCACAGGATAGCTTTCGACAGTGTTGTCACTTGATGGGGGTTACTTGATTCACAATCTGACCTCAAATTCAAATATACACCTAAACATGAGAGGAACATTTGGGTGGAATCAATCAATAATCATCCTCTAAAATCAAAGGAAAAAGTGTGCATATACGTCACTAGATTAGTCGTAAGATAACGATAGAGCTCTCACTCAATTTTTGAGTGTTGATTGTACTCAACTCATTGTGCTTTGAGTCCTCTAATACCTCCATTTATTATATTTTACATTGCAGTACATGTACTTGAAGTTTTTAACATCATCTCCATCTAGTGTTCATCACTACTATGTGTAGCTTAAGTTTGTCAACTTCACAAACTCATTAAGTGAACACATCGTCTCATTAACTTATATAGTAGTTGGATCATGAAGGAAATGCCCCTTAGAGTGTGCATATAAAATATTTCAACCATTTGAGCTCTATGTACAGAGATATGAATGTACTTGTATGACTATCTATATGCACTATCTACTCCCTAAAAAGGTAGGATCAGATCTGTGACTTCTTAAACATATTGCTCGCTACATAGTCACTCTAAATTTGTGAAATAAATTGTGTTAGCTCACTTAATTCACCATTTGAAGTTGTGCAAAAAAAAATGCTCAATTCATAGCAGTTTGTGAGCATCTACGTTTTCTAGAGAGATGAAAAACTTGACATCCTTATGACTGATTTGAAACATACTTTTGGTTCCAGCCATCCATCTTCTCCATTTTTCTTGTTGTTTTTGTGCCTGTGTGTGCTTCTGGTGTGTCTCTCACACTTCTATACACACCCAACAAACATGGCAAGTCGAGTGCTCCTATACTTGGTAGAACAAGATCAAGCTCTCCCCATGCATCAAGTGACTTTGTGGATGTATCTCTTGTTGCAAATCCATGTAAGAGCCACTCACTTTTGAAAATGCACGTGATGAATTGAATTGGATGAGTGCAATGCAGGGAGAATTGGATTCTATTGATAAAAAGTGTACTTGGAAGTTCTGTGAATTGCCAAAAGGTAAGAATGGCATTGGTACTAAGTGGTTTGTAAGATTAAAAGAAATTGAAATGGTAGCATTGATTGATACAAAGCCAAACTAGTTGCAAAAAGTTATAGGCATTGATATTCCTACCTTAATTGATTTGCACACTGAATCATTGTGTTAAAAGCATTATTTACATGCATAGATGTGGTTTATATAGGTGGGAAGGGGAATAGTGGATGCCATGCATAATGGAGTTGTGAGTGCCGATGATGTTGGTGACGGGGAACTGGGAGAAGGTGGAAGTGTGGGGAGCAAGGTAGGTATGGTAGGTGGTGATATGTCCATGGGATCAGACATGCATGATAGTTCTACCATGAATAAAGGTATGGTAGGTGCAGTGCTTGTGGTGTTAGTGAAAATTGAGGACTATAAAAATGAATAAGCTCCTTGTAGAATCTGAGTTTTCCACAAGGTAGATGGAGGTGGTGGCCAGAATAGGGTGTCCAAGAAAGATGCCCAAGCTGATATTGTTGTTGATGATGGTTGGGGTTGGAACACAAAAGAAATTATGGATGAATAGGCTATGGGGGGAAAAGTGGCATGGGTGGGTTGTCTTGCAGGGATTCCTAACTGGGTGGTGGTTGGAGCTAGATAACCTTGACAAGGTGTTTTAGGGGGTGGCCTAGGGCATCTTCAAATGAGGTGGAGAAACTAGTATACAAAGGATTCGTAATGGAGGAGAATAATTTAGCATGGAATATGGAAAAGTGGTGTGGGTGGGTTGTTTTGCAAGGATTCCGAATTAGGTGGTGGTTGGAGCTGGATAATCTTGACTAGGTGTTTTAGGGGGTAGTCTAAGGCAGCTTCAAATGAGGTGGAGAAAGTAGTATATAGAGGATTGGTAATGGAGGAGAATAATTTAGCATGGGATATGGGGGCATGAAAATTAAAAGAGGATGTTGAGGTTATTTCTTCAGTTGCACTTGTAGTCTCTTTGATGTGAGTTGGTGAATGGGGTGGGATGTGGAAAATAGGCTCCTTCAAATGGGTTATTGGTGAGGCTACAATTGTGGTTCGTGTTTCTGGGTTCTGGGTGGGGATGAAGGGCAACGAAGTGAGATTGGTGAGGTTTTACAAAGGTCTCCACCGTGAGATCAATGTAGTTGTTGATGTTGCCTCTTGATTCGTAGCAGCCTCAAATTGTGAGATAGGGATTTGTATATTCTTTCCTTATCTTGCCCTGGTGTTGATGCATCTTTCATCATATTGGGGGAGAGGTTTTTGTAGCATAGTGTTGATGGCTTCAATGGTTCCACACATCTCTAATAATAGTAGGAGGGACTCTCTAAACTACTGGTGGACTCCTTCTTCCTCCAATATCTGATTCATAAGTAACTAAATGTTATGCAATGAGAGTCTTGCTCTGGATTGTACACTTTTTATTGTGTCACATAATCTGTGGAGCTCTACCATATATGCATGGGCTCCATCCTCCTCTTCATCATCTTCTTCTTCATCTTCTCCTTCTTTTTCTTCTTCTTCTTCTTCTTCTTCTTCATCTTCTTCTTCTTCTTCTTCTTCTTCTTCTTCTTCTTCTTCTTCTTCTTCTTCTTCTTCTTCTTCTTCTTCTTCTTCTTCTTCTTCTTCTTCTTCTTCTTCTTCTTCTTCTTCTTCTTCTTCCTCTTGCAATTCTTTGTGTTGCTCCTCTTCATCTTTGTGTTGTTGATTGTCACCTGCTTCCTTGTCTTTTGAATCAAGGTCCGATTCCCTCAAAAGATGCTCAACATCTACATTGCCCAAGTCATCGAGGCTAGTAGGCCTAGGAAAGTGCAAATCTATGGGTACACGTGGTACTTCCTTTTGATCTTTCGATCCTCCATCCATGCTTCTCCTTGTCAATCAAATTGTAAAGGGGTGTAGTAGACGTTCCCCTACTAGTGAGATATCTAGAGTCAAAGTAGCTCCCCTAGGTTATGCACATGGGATAGATCCTCTCATTCTCTTGATTGGTGGTGTAGATGTCTTTCTACTCTTGAACTGCTAGATTTTGTTCTAAGACAAAGCTCATTGAATGGGGATCATAGGCCAAACATCTATAGATGATGTAGATGAGGCAGCAACATCCATTCAAAATGGTCTTGCAAGGCCACATAATGCTAGTTGCATGGATTTGTTCAATGATCCAGATTTAGAGATTAATGGTTAAAATGTTGTTAGTCTCTGCTAGGTATAGAGTAAAACAAACTCGCTTATGTAGTTTCATAAATCAATCTAGATAGGGAACGAAAAGTGTTGCATATAGATTTTGAGGGGAACTATGATGTTGGGAATCATGGAAACCATGTCCTTGAGCTTGGGGAGGTTTCGATTCTTCATATTCGATGGCACTAACGTCTCCTTCTCTGTAGCAGTGTGCATTCCTTTCATGTCAAGGGCCTCTATAACTAGATCGAGGGAAAGCCTAAACTTCTTTAATTCATTGCCATGCATTAAAGAGGGAATGACAAAGGTATTTGGCACACTTTTGACCTTGCTAGGGTGCAAGGTGCTGATAAAGTAATAAGAGTGCATAAAATCAGGTTTGGGTAGTCGTGCACTAAAATATTGTACTAATCTCGCCTTATACAATATGATTTGGAGTTCTGTAGTGTTTTGCAATTTCTCAAACTCTCATCTGAAAAAATGATATTTTTTCCTAAATACATTATTAAATTGACACTCCACTTCCCAAATGTAGGCAGCATCACCTTAGGAGCTATGTGCCCCATAGGAGGGTCTTGGATTGGAATTGTCTACAAGTGCACTAGTGCTTTCAGCCTCTCTTTCGATGGTTTAGAGATAGGAAAGGTGTCAATCTCTACTGGTTGGTTACTAGCACCTTCCTGCAAACTAGTGCCTACTTCAACCATGGTTATCGAGGTAACTCATGTTCTGTAGTTTTGCTAGAAGAAGAATAATCAGATTAATATTGTATCAAAAACTTGATGAGTCCTTGTTCCCTTTACAATACCAACTGAGTTAGTGAGTGATGTGTGAGCTTAGTGGGGGTGAGAGTTAATATGGTTAGTGTGTAACCTAGATGCATACTTGGGAAATGCAATGAACTCTAGATTCATCTAGTGGTGTACAAAGATATCACAAGGTGGGGTTGGGTGGTTTGTTGCATGTCTTGAATTTCTAGACTTTCCTTATGGAATTACAAGTTTTGCATGTAAATACTTATAAGGGTTTCAGTGATGACTTCACCTGGTCAGGGGGCTTTCTAGGTACCCATTTCCAAGCCCCTAGGTTTGAATTTACAGGAGTGTGTGTACATAACAACTTTCCTTATTGATTTTTGAGGGGTTGGGATTGGTGAGAATTGATAAAACCCTAAGAGCTCATGTGTGGTGATCTGAGCTTGTAAGCAGGTCCTAGGTACCTATCTAGGATTGTGGTCAACCTTCATTGATCATTTTGGTACCCAGATGGAGAGTACACATTGTGAATGAAATCTTTGATGTACTGCCATTGGTCACTTTGATTTCATCGACTACTTCTTAGGCAATGTTTATCCCAACAACACAACAAGTAGGTGCTCACCCTTGTATACCCAGATTTGGTTCACCCCATGGACTACTTTTCCTCGTAATGGCCCCAATCTTTTGGATTCCACAATCTTCTTAAGCCGCTTATCAAGCTTCCCTGATTGAGATACTAAAATAGTGGTGTCTTTGGAAAGGAATGGAGTTTTTTCCTCTCTCCTGGTCGTTCTTCTATAGTTGGATGTTTGTGCATCACATAGCTTTGGACAATAACAAAATATTTTCCTTCATGATTAATCCTAGAATGAGTAGGAGCTTCTCACATGCGTAGGTCATTCATTGTATAGCTTTCTAGTTCTATTGTGATACGCCATTCATTTACCCAAACCTGGAGAAGTCCACTCCTTATGTTTAAGTTGATTGTATGATCATAGTCTTAACCAAGGATGAGAGATTCAATAAGGTCTTTGACATGGCAAACTAGTACTTTGATTGTCATATGGACATCCTGAATAGAGATGGGAAGCTCCACCATGCCCCTGCAAGGGGTTTCAACTCTTACTAATCCTAGAAGATAGGCTTCAATAGGATTAATTTACATGTCCATGTCCTAAGTAAAAATATCGTATAGCACTAGTAGTTGCCCTCGAATCAATCAAATGCTTGATATTCTTAGCGGTCATGCCCTCTACTAATTCTATTGCTATGAAAGGACATGTATCTATGATGCAATGAGAGGGATGACTCTTGCTCTGGCACATAGCCATGTGATACCTTTGAGTTTCATAGTTATCATGCCTAGGTTTATGTATAACTTGTCTTTTCAACTTCATACGTCTAATATGCTCTAAGGCTTACATGTGCTTCTTTGTAGATTCTTTTCTCTTCTTCCTTGCGCTTCTTAGCTACATTGAGTGGACTTAGCATCTCCTCTATCAAAGGCTATCGATAAAGCTTTACTCTACACCCGCTGATATAGTTTGGTAATACATCACCTTCTAAGGTAGCTAATTGGATAGCTCCACTTGTTGATATCCTATTGACAATCACTAGTCCGTAGCAACACTTTTCCAAATTTCGTGCATGTTGCTCCAATGTATATACCAAAAATAATTCTCTCACTTTCAAGCCCTTATCTTTTACATGTACATTGAAATATGATTTTTTCATCTTCTTGCAACATATATTCTTGTGGTTGCTCTAAATCTAGTTTCATCCAATTATTCTAGGTAATCTAGTTTTGCCCAATCGTTCTAGGTCAAACATCCTAGATAATAACTCATGACCAGTCCACTGACGCACTTGTGCCACCTTAAGTGTAAGTATCAAAAAGTCTAATGGAAGCACAACATTCTGGCCAAACATCATTTGATAGGGAGACGCATTAAGTACCCTTTTATAGGCAACTCTATATGCCCAAAAAACATGATGAAGCCACTTGTTCCAAGTAGAATTTTTGTTATTAACAAGCTTAGTCAACATGGTGCACATGATCGTATTTGTGCTCTCGGATATTATGTTGGTTTGTGGGTGATACAGGGAAGACTTCTTGTGAATGAAGAGGAATTTCTGTAATAAGTATTCAATGAGCTCATTCAAAAAGTGAGTACCACATGAATATCACTTACAAAGTCTATCAATAATCCATATCTCGTGAATATGTTTTTGAATAAAACTATTGTTTTTGGTTGTGCGTTGTTCCTCTTGGTTGCTTTTACTTCTACCGATTTGGTTAGATAATATATTGCAACAATGATATACTCGGCATGTGAACTCTTGGCTAGGGGATTAATAGGACCTTCAAAGTCTATTCCCCACTTAGAGAATGCATGTCCTCCCATCATGGTTTTCAATGGCATCTCATCCTTGCATATAGGATATTGTGTCCTCTGACATGTGTTGCATCACTTCATATAGGTATGTGCATCCATATGAAGGGTATGACACCAGAGACTTGTGAAAAGAATTGCTTTGATCACTCAATGAGGTCCAAAGTGTCCTCATGCAACACCTTGGTGTGCAATTTCTAAGATCTTTAAGATATTCACTTTCATGGACACATAGTCTCATATATATATATCTCATCCATGCTTATATGGATTAACTCCAATGATTGTCTTGCTCTACACTATTTTTTTGCACTAAAGTCATCTTTTGAGGGAATTTTTTTGTCCTCAAAGTCAACTAATGGATTGATCTAATCCTATATCAAAGACACTTGATTCAAAGTAGCATGCTCCACGAGGGATCTATTGATACATATGGGAAAATCCTTATAGATCCTATAGACATCTGCTTCCATTCTTGGCCAATATATGCCTAATCTTCTCAGACTCTATAGGGTTTCGTGTTCCGAATGGTGTTGCTCTAATGCACCTACATGTGCTAGTTTCAGCCATTTAGTGTGCTCTTCTTTTTCCATGCAACAAGCTAAGATTCCTTGATCATTTTGCTTGTATATGCTTCCTACTAGTATATGATATTTTTGAGATCTAACAGTCTCCTATTCCTTTGATCTCACTATGGAGCTTTTGGGTCCAAACATAAGAATAGGCACAATAGTTTTAGCCCACTTAGATACTACTTCCAAGTTGAACAAGTAAGCATTAGGAAGTTCATCTAAATGCTACTTGTGGTGATTCGTCTGAAGTAACCCTAGAAAGGTGATCTAGGCTAAGGTGAGTCTTCCCTTTCCTTAAAACTTCTTCAAAATCATATTTCGTTAGTAAGAGAAACTATCTTATCAATCTACCTATGTTCCAAGGTTTGTTCACAAGGGAGAGTAGAGTCTGGTGATTTGTAAAGAAAAGCAAATAATGTCTTAACTTTTTTACTACATATACCATTCCTAATCCTTCTCTTTCTATAGTTGTACAATTTCTTTCTATTGCATTCAGCTACCTACTTACATAAGCAATGGGGAGATCTATGTTTCATCCACCTATGGGTTGTGCTAGCACACATCCAATAGTGAAATTGGAAGCACCCACATGAACATGGAATGGTTAATCCAATTGCATGTTGTCAAGATTGGTGTTGAACACCATCCTCATTTGAGCTCATTGAAACATGTTTGACACTCTTCATTCCACTCAAAGTTAGTCAAAAGATTGTATAGAGACTTTGCAATTGTAGCATGCATGTGGATAAAGCATCGATAATGTTTCCCTTTGGATCCCGCAGATGCACGTACGTAGAGGATAGTACACATACAAAATTACAAAAAAGTACTCAGAGAATAGAAAGAGACAAGAGACGACACTAGATTGGGTACAATCCCCCCCACATACTCTGATGGACGAGTCTATCAAAGCATGTGTATTTATAGGTATTTCTTATTACGTCCTGAATAGAAGATACATGAGGGCCACACTTTAAATAACGTGCTTTTGCTTTATTTTCAAAACTAACTAAAAATACTATCTTCTAAACATAACTATCTTCTTCTTCTAAATATCTCCAAAAATATTTGAATAAGTCAATGCACGTTCACACCCTCATGGATCTTCACCTGCTAAATCAAAACACAAAACACATTAAAAACCTCAAGGCATTAAAACCCATTTAAAATTCCAATAATCCATAAAGTATAACATGCCTCCCAGTTGACGAGCAACTGATCCCGGTTGATAAGAATAAAATAGACATGGATGACCAGTCACATGTCCCATCGCCGAACAATCATAAGCATGTTCCATGTAAAAACACATGCATGGAACTGGAAAACTGGAATTTAATGTGATTGTGAATGATAAGCAGAAATCAAATGATCATAATGTGGAGTTAGTGATGTTTTATGGATCCATTGTGATTCTTCAAGTGAATGATTTTTATATTTAACCAAATATCTATGATATTGGTTACTTGTGCATGTAGTAGTAACATCATAATCAAGTATTTTCTCTCGAATTAAAATTTCATCATCCTCTTCTAACAAAGGAAGATCATCTAAAATAGGAGTGAGTGGTAGAGTTCCTTTAAATGATTTCAATAAACTGATATGAAAAGAATTATGTATATTCCAATGAAAAGGTATATCTAATCTAAAAGCATTCTCATTAATTTTCTGAATAGTACGGAAAGGTCCATAATAATGTGGTGCAAGTTTGACCTTAGGATGTTGTGAAATATTTTTCAAATGATCGACTTCCAAAACAAGAGGCGGCAAATTTAAAAGGTTATTTTCTGCAAAATTATTTAATATCAGTTTTTTTGGACCAGAAGTCTCTAACTTTTTCTTATATTTTTTGGTATTGACGATTGATACAAAACGATGTGGGGAACTTAAATTAGGATATTTCGTTCGGGTAGGTCGGCCCGTATCTTGGCCTTGTTGCCTTTTTCAAATAATGAAATTTAGATAAATAAAAATTTTTTATTCCTAGTAGATTTAGCAATTTTAGAATGTCTTCCAAAAATTTATGAGTATGAACGATTGATTACAAGGAATCCTATTTTTTTAAAACGAGTGAAAGGGGTAGGTTTTATAAGCAGACAAGAAGCCATCAATTGGGCATTATCTCATGTCTGGCCCGATATTCATCAGTTTGTGCTCGAGAGATAGCCATCTATACACTGATAAGGAATGAATAGATTCTCGAGAAAAGAGGATCTTCCGGTGAGTACCGGTCCTCCCTGGCTTCTGCTTTAGCTAACTCCATCTGAGCTACCTCATAATCTTTTTGTGCCTCGACGGGATCAATTTCATCAGACACTTCTGCTTCATTGACTAATATAGTTACTCGATTATTATCTATCATGGCGAAGCCGCCTGCTCCGGCTACTTAGAGCGGAGAAAATTTGTTTGTTAAGTTAAGGTGTGTGGGGTAGATGCATGCGGTTTTCTTCAAAAAGAACATTTGAGAATTCCCAAGTTTATTCATTCCAGTTTTTTTTGAAGGCGGCTATTTTCTTTACAGAAATAGAAATGATTAGATTTCCGCGAGTGCCACTTCATTTGGAAAAGCAAGGATGGAGATTGAACAAAGAAAACTTAACTTCGACGCCGGGCCGGGTTCTTTCTATCTATTAAATGGGTCGGGAGACTGCCAGAAAAATTAGCTAATATTCAGATACCTGAACGGGCTAGTTATATACGCATAATTATGCTTGAATTGAGTCGAGTAGCTTCTCATTTGTTGTGGCTCGGACCCTTTCTAGCTGATATTGGCGCACAAACTCCCTTTTTTTATATATTTCGAGAACGGGAAATGATTTATGATTTATTTGAGGCTGCTAGGGCGGCTCTGTTTCTATATTTTAACCACTCTTTTTTAAAAAGTGTTAGGATCCAATGCAATCCACAATAGACCCAAATTTGACTATGAAATTCAAGCAAATGAGCAGCTTTAATTTATATCAGATATGTGCTACCTAATCCCAAGTCAGTGATTATCCTTATCTAGGCTTGAAATGGAGAAAATTTAGTAGTCAGTTTCTAATTCTTTCATACCTAGAAAAAAAAAGTAAATAGGGAGAAACAACTGCCCCTTGTTGGTCCCGAGGGACGGAGGAGGCTAGGTTAGCCGAACTAGATGTACAACTCCATTTCAGTAGTTATATTTCACTTTAGTTGGAAAACGCAATCGGATGTATGGGGAAGTATAAGCGATCAAGGAACAGTAAATCACATTACTGGGGGAAACTTTGCACTAAGTTCAACAACAGCTTTGGGAAAAAATATTCGTGTCTCGGTTAGAGAAATGCGACGCATTATCGATCGAATACGAAACACTTCATATGAAGATGTCTATAGCTGTTGCTCTATATGCTTATGGATTCAATTATCTACGATTGCAATGTGCTTATGATGCAGCACCCGGAGGATCTTTAATTAGTGTTTATCACTTAACACAGATTCGGTGGATACCTAGGCACTCAGAGATGAAGAAGGGCATGGTAAACGACGAAATGCTTCGGGGAGCCGAAAATAAGTATAGATCCGAAGATTCCCGAATAGGTTAACCTTCTAAACTGCCTGCTGAATTCATAAGCAGACAAGAGACAACCCGGTGAACTTTTGCTCCAAAAAAAAATTAGTTATACAGAAAATTAGTTGCAAGAAAAAAAAGCAAAAAATTTTTGGTTATAGGGAAAGTATGGTCAGACTTGTAATTGACTCCATTTCTTTAAGTGACCCAAAAACAAAAACGCATAGTTGATGTTGAATCCAACGGATCCACAGCCGGATAAATACCTTTTGCTGCTAAACCTCTTGAAAGCACAGTTGTAGCATCTAAATGTGCGAACCTTTTAATTATTCGTAACCATACATAATCATTTTCATTAAATTCTTTAGCTACTCGTTTCTTATTAACATTATGCATATATTTTTCTTGACTCTTTTTAATGTGCTTGTTGGAAATTAGGTAGGCCCATAATTAATACCACAGGTCCAAGTTCCATAGG
Organism: Ceratopteris richardii; assembly: GCA_020310875.1. Taxonomy (NCBI): domain Eukaryota; kingdom Viridiplantae; phylum Streptophyta; class Polypodiopsida; order Polypodiales; family Pteridaceae; genus Ceratopteris; species Ceratopteris richardii. The sequence continues at coordinate 22,549,381 of CM035423.1, read as the reverse complement.
TCCAGGATCTACAACATATATTCCAGCAATCTTCCAATATTGACAAAACATGAACATACCACACTTAATCATACAAATGATGAGACAAAGATAGAGAAAGATTAGACAACATGTGTAAAATGTTATGTAAGCCACTACTTACTCACACTATCATATATACAAATGTCAATTTACAATGTGGGAGCCAAAATTCTCAACCACTCTATGTGAACAGAAATAGATGGATGAGTGAATGTACAAATGTAACAAACATATTCAGATGTATGGACAGAAATCTGAATATATATGAGATGTGTAACCTAATAGGTTGTAGAAGAGTGAATATGAGTGACAGAAAGAGGAAGGATCAGTCTAAAATTGATAATCAGCAAACCCTCATCTAATTTTAGGCTATGGAAGACCCTAAGTCAGATACGTGTGTGAAAGGATCACATACTTACAAAATTAGCAAAGAATGCTAACAAGTTTGCTGTCAAAAATCCTCAAACTCATATGAACATACCTTCTCAAACACCTCATCCAAATATGCATAAAGCATACATGTACTGATTCGCTTGTACCTATGTCGAATAGGACTCATGATCCTAATATGGATGCCACTACCTCCATAAACTCCAACTAGTACTTGTCTGCATAAAGAGAATATATACCTGAATTCTTAACATAAGATTTAAATCTTATGTTAACCACCATCCAATGTCTTTGAAGTAACCCGAAATCTTCATGTAGAAGACAATCTTCAAATACATCATGTGAATGGATGATCCACACCACCAAGCTGCTAATAGATAAGTCCTCTCCATAAGCAAGAGTGTGAGCACACTCTTCTTCTCCAAGAAGAACTCCATAGCCGCTCCTCAACATGCTCCAAGATAGCACTATGGCTGCCCAATGTGCTAATAGCACCACCTCTATAGGTGTAGGATGATTTGAACAATGAGCCAAAGCTCTTGTTATATAGTTTTTTTTTGTCCCTTGAAAAGCACCCCAAAAACACATCAATAAAGCTCTATGATCACTCACTTTAAAACTAATTCACAAAATTTTCCGTTGGCGATGTTCTTTTGAAAAGCTTTTTTAATCAAGTAAAAGCATCGCGAACGCTGCCACCAGGTATCGAACTCACACCAATGCGATAGGAGGCGCTTGCTTTATCCACTACGTTGGGTGCTGTTTACTTGTAGAGACACTAATAAGCAAGTCTACAGATCTTGTAAACTTTGGATAATTTTGACCAATGACCTATATGACATTGTTTCCAACAATGCTCATGAACCTCATGAAGTATGGAAATATGATCTTGTGCAAAAGAATCAGCCATAGGTATGTCAGTTTGAGTGATAGACATGGGAGTGGGAAGCTTTTTACCATACACAATTTCATACGGTGCGCATCCAGTAGTGGTATGTGTTGTGTTATTATATGCAAATTGTAGTAAAGAAGGTTTCTCATCCCAATGACTTGGATTATCTAAAGAATAAAAACGTAAGAGATCCAAAATAGTACTATTCGTAGCTTCACTTTGCCCATCACTTTCAAGATGGAATGCAGAACTAAAGTCTATTTTAGAACCTAAATTTTGAAATAATGCAACCCAAAAGTGATTACAAAAAGGAATATCTCGATCTAAAAGAATAACTTTTGGAAAACCATGATGGAAAAACACATTTAATAAATAACTTAGCAGCTTGAGGTGCAGAAAGAGTCTTTTACAAGGAATGAAATATGCTTGTTTACTAAACCTATATTTTCCAAGTCATATCATTATGTGATGAAGTTGTAGGAAGACCAGTAATAAAATTCATAGAGAGTTGTTCCCATGGTTCATTAGGTATGGGAAGTGGCATTAATAATCCAAATGCTCTACCATGATGTCTTTTCACATGTTGATACACAATGCAATGGGAAACATACTGTGTAATATCCTTTTCCATATTTGGCCAAAAGAAGAATTCTTTACATGTAGAAATAGTACTTTGTATGCCCCTATGACCCATATATGGTGGTTCATGCATCTCTTTCCATATATGGTGGTTCATGCATCTCTTTCCATATATGGTGGTTCATGCATCTCTATCATAAAAAATTCTTTAAAACCTTGTGTAATGCATAACTTGTGTTTGAAATACAAGAATCCATTATAAAAAGTGTAGTGATCCTCACTAAATATTGTAGAATTATTGAAACCATTCCATGTTTGTGAAAAATACAGATCATATGCATAAGTAGGAATCATGTCCTGAAATGAGTGAATATGAACAACAAAAATATTAGTAATAGAAACAATATTTGTTTGTGGGGATGGGAAACAATTAAGGGCATCAGTTACAACATTAGCTTTGTCAGGTTGATATTGAATCATAGGCTGAAATTTTGTAGGAATGAAGCCCATCTAATGGATCTATCTGAAATCAATGGTTGATTTAATAAATGCTTAATAGCTTGTTGGTATATTTTGATTATGACTTCTGAACCCATGAGATAATGTTTCCAAACATTTAAAGCATGCACAACAGCCAAAAGTTCCTTATCATATGTACTATAGTTCTTTTCAGAAGGTTTAAGTTTCCTACTTTCAAATGCAATGGGATGATCATTTTGCATTAATACAGCACCTATACCTGAACCACTAACGTCTGTAACTACATGGTAAGTTTGTGCAAAATCAGGTAATTGCAAAACAGGTGCATGAGAAAGTGCATGTTTGAGTTTTTCAAATGATTGTTGTTGTGCTAATCCCCACGCAAATTTTAATTTTTTTCTTCAATAATAATGTGAGTGGGAGTGCTAAATAAGAAAAGGCTTTTACATACTTTTTATAAAAACTAGCTAATCCAAGAAAAGAGCATACATCATTCACAAATTAGGGTATAGGCCATTCTTCAATTACTTTAATTTTCTTTGGATCTACATGAATGCCTTGACTTGAAACAATATGGCCTAAATACTCTAATTCTATTGGAAAAAGTAACTCTTTTCAAGATTTGCATAAAGTTTGTTTTTGCATAACAAATAAAAAATCGTTGCTAAATGCTTTTCATGGTCATCATCATTCTCACTGTAGACAAGTATATCATCAAAGAAAACAAGAACAAAATCTTGGTATTCAAGAAAAATGTTATTCATCATGTGTGCAAAGGTAGCAGATGAATTGGTAAGTCCAAAAGGCATTACCATGAATTCAAAGTGACCAGTTTGAGTTCTAAAGGCAGTCTTATAGATATCATTTTGTGTCATTCTTATCTGATGATACCCAGATTTAAGATCAATTTTACTAAAGACAAGTGCTCCACAAACTTTATCTAGCAAATCATTTATCCTAGGAATAGGATATCTGTTTTTATTTTTGATCTTATTGAGTGTTCTATAGTCAATGCACATCCTATAAGTCTTGTTCTTCTTCTCTACTAAAAGAATAGGTGCTCCAAAGGGAGAAGAACTAGGCCTGTCCTTTGTGAAGTGAATCCTTAACTTGATTAGCTATTTCTTGTTGATGTAAAGTTCCATGACTATAAGGTGCTTTATGGGGAGGAGAACTACCAAGAATTAAGTCTATACTATGGTCAAGAGATCCCCTAGAAGGTGGTAGTTTAGAAGGAAAATCAGCCATAAAACAATCCCTATAGGAATCCATAAATGATTTATGTGCATCAAAAAGTGTATGTGAGTCATCACTTTGCAGTTGTTGGAGTGCAGCATCACGTTCCTTAATCTCGTTTTGGACATGTTGGAGTTCATGCCACAAAAGCTCTAATTGTTGCTCGATTGGTACCCCGGATAGGGGTGATGAACCAAAATCACCGTTACTATGGCTAGGGTCCATGGCCTTATGTAAAAATCCAAAACATAGGTCTAAGCATAGGGAAAAGAATTTTAACAATAATGTATAAATAATAATAATAATATTATTATTATTAAATAAATTAATTAAATAAATAAGAGTGCTTTGATTAATAAATGAAAGAAAGTATGTAAATAAGGTAAAGAGTGTTAAAAGTTATGTTGGAAATCGCTTGTCATAATTTTGTAGGTTTTCAAAATTGCATCATTATGCTACCAAAATTTTTAGCAAATTAGTATGCATATGCATTCAAGTATATAGAACATACTAAAAGTTTCTTACTCTATTGAGCAAAGGCTTGTAATTTGTTTCAAACTGCCACTAATCATTCATGGTTATTAAATAGACAGCTATTAATCATTCATGGTTTTCCAAAAGTTATTTTATCACATTGACATATTCATTTTTGTAATCACTTTTGGATTGCATTTAGGTTTCAAAATGGACTTTAGCCCTGCTTATCATTCACATTCACATTAAATTCTAGTTTTCTAGTTCCATGCATGTGTTTTTTACATGGAACATGCTTATGATTGTTCAATGATGGGACATGTGATTGGCCATCCATGTCTATTTTATTCTTATCAACTGAGGTCAGTTGCTTTTCAATTGGGAGGCATGCTATACTTTATGGAATATTGGAATGTTAAATGGATTTTAATGCCTTGAGGTTTTTAATGCGTTTTGTGTTTTGATTTAGCAGGTGAAGATCCATGAGCGTATGAACATGCATGGACTTATTTAAATATTTTTGGAGATATTTAGAAGAATATTTTTAGAAGATAGCTATTTTTAGAAGATAGCATTTTTAGTTATTTTTGTAAAAATAATAGATTGCTCTAAAAATAGAAAATTATGATTTTGTAAATAAAGCAAAAGCACATTATTTAAAACATGGCCCTCATGTATCTTCTATTCAGGACGTAATATGAATTACCTATAAATATGCATGCTCTGATAGACTCATCCATCAGAGTATGTGGGGGGAGAATGTACCCAATCTGATGTCGTCTCTTGTCTCTTTCTATTCTCTGAGTACTTTTGTGTGATTTTGTTTGTGTACTATTCTCTGCATATGTGCATCTGCGGGATCAGACTCGTCCATCAGAGTATGTGGGGGGAGATTGTACCTAATCTAGTGTCGTCTCTTGTCTCTTTCTATTCTCTGAGTATTTTTCTGTGATTTCGTTTATGTACTATCCTCTGTGTATGTGCATCTGTGAGATCCGAAGGGCAACAGTGGTATAGAGCATGTGTATTTATAGGTATTTCTTATTATGTCCTAAATAGAAGATACATGAGGGCCACACTTTAAACAACGTGCTTTTGCTTTATTTATAAAAATAACTAAAAAGACTATCTTCTAAAAATAACTATCTTCGAAAAAGATTCTTCTAAATATCTCCAAAAATATTTGAATAAGTCCATGCAATTTCACACCCTCATGTATCTTCACCTGATAAATCAAAACACGAAACACATTAAAAACCTCAAGGCATTAAAACCCATTTAACATTCCAATATTCCATAAAGTATAACAAATAATATCCACAATGTCCCATAAAAGCTTGTACTTCCTTGATCTTCTTTGGTCTAGGTAGCTTTGCAATGGCTGTAGCCTTATCTTCATCTGTTGATATCCCGTTCTTTGACACTATGTGTCCTAGAATTTTGCCTTGCTTGACCATAAAAACACACTTTTCTAGGTTCAAGAGGACTTAATATTCTCTACATTTTTCAAAGCTATATTTAAGCTTTGGGATATGTGTTTGTCACATGTTGGAGTGAGCACACAAGTCATCCACATAGACTTCTTAGTTCTTTTGCAACAATTCCTTAAACACATGATACATCAACCTTTGAAATGTAGCAAGAGCATTGGTGAGCCCAAGTGGCATCACACAAAATGTGAATATACCCCATTCTATGGAAAAAGCCATCTTATGTTGGTCTTCAGGGGAAATGGATACTTGATTCTAGCCTAAAACTCCACACAGGAAGCTATAAACTTCCTTGCCTACTACATGTTCAAATAGATGTTCAGTGATAGGAAGTGGATAGCTATCTGGTATAGTAGTTGCATTGACCTTTTTCAAGTTAATGCACACATGTAGCTTTCCATTCTTTTTTGGCACTACCACAATGGGGGATACCCATTCAATATGCTCAATTTCATAGATGAATCGAGCTTCTATCAATCGATCAATCTCTTCTTTAATCTTGGTTGCATAATTGTTATTATTGGTGTAAGGTTTCTACCTTCATTCCCTATGATCTTGATTTCATTTAGCAAGTTACAAGAAATTAGGTGTCATGTATTCCTTGGTTAGCATCATTTCATTTGTGAGAGGTGCTAGAATTGGAGATAGGTATCCATTGCATGACTCCATGTGAGAGATAGACTCCTCTTAGTGGGAGAGATAGGTCTATTGACATTCATAATGCACATGTATGGAAAGATTCAGATGCTTACATGGATGCACATGTAGAGCATGCTTTGGTTACTCGTAATGCTTATGTAGAGCATGCTTTTTTTTATCATATAGATGCTCACATGGAACACATTTTGGATGATGATCACTTGGATGCTTTAGAACATGATGTGGATGCTCAAGTAGAGCATTGTCTTGGTACTCAATTAGAGTTAGATCATCAGTTTGATCTTGGTGTTGATGTTGTGCAGTTAGCTCATGTGGAGCATCATGATACACTTATGTGTGTGCATGTGTATGTATATATGTGTGTGTATATATATATACACACACACATACATTACACACACACATATATATATATATATATATATGTGTGTGTGTGTGTGTATGTATGTATGTATGTACGTACGTATGTATGTATGTATATATATATATATATATATATATATATATATATATATATATATATATATATATATATATATATATATATATATATATATATATATATATATATATATATATATATATATGTGTGTGTGTGTGTGTGTGTGTGTGTTTATGTATGTGTGTGTATGCATGTAGGTATGTATCTATGTGTGTATGTATGTATGCATGTATATATGTATGTATGTATTTATGTATGTATGTATGTATGTATGTATGTATGTATGTATGTATGTATGTATGTGTGTGTATGTATGTATGCATGTATGTAGGTATGTATGTATATGTATATTTGCATTTATACATACATACATACACACACAATCACACACACACATACACACACACACACACACACACACATATATATATATATATATATATATATATATATATATATATATATATATATATATATATATATATATATATATATATATATATATATATATATATATATATATATATATATATATATATGTGTGTGTGTGTGTGTGTGTGTGTGTGTGTGTGTGTACATACATAGGTATACACTCAGACACGCATACACATTTTCTAATAAGAGCTTTCCTAGTGATGATGAATGTACGTATGATGAACTCTTTTTTACAAAACAATATCTTTAAATGGTGTTGTAGAGGATCTCTCTAGCACAATTCCTAAAGTTTATGATTAACATCATCTTGAACAAGAAACTAAATGTGGAAGCATTGAATCTAAGGAAGATGAATAATGAGAAGAAGACAAAATCTATGTATCATTAGAAGAAAAAAATGGTTCAATATGAAGCTTCCATTCAGATATAGAAATCTTATAAAGAGAACATATCATTAGATCTCCAAGTATTGCTACTGAGGGAGGTACCACAAAGAAATGACATGAGCAAGTGAAAATATACTAGATATATGACGACAACAATGCCATATATAGCCCATGTAGCAAAAAAAACTTCAGGTACCACAAAGAAATGACATGAGCAAGTGAATATATACTAGATATATGGCGACAACAATGCCATATATAGCCCATGTAGCAAAAAAAACTTCTATCAGAGGACATGAAGGATAATGACCAAATTTCAGCCTTTACACAAAAATTGGTGCAAGAATGTTACATAAAAGACGTAGAATTGTGTAATAAGCATCTCCCAAACTGATTTCGATTTCAAACAACCATCTCCAATCTGATTTTGATTTCGAACGACAGAAGAAATTTTGTACATATAAAGTGAGATTTAGATCTTAGCTTTTCGTGAAGCATCAGCATTTCACTTCACATCACCATGTAGTCCCTTTGTTCATCATGTAACTCAAAAGAGATCCTTGCAAACTCGGAAATCTACATACTATTTCGACACACTTAGGTGCTCTGTTTTCTTTTGGTAATCCGGGCAATTGAATTGTTTCCTAAAAGAGAAAAAAAGAGACTAACCCCAACATTGATATGTTATGAAGATGCCATTATCCACAATCATCGACATCTTTTTGAGATTCTGAAGAGTCACATCCCAAGCTTTAACCTCTCTTTGTGTGTCACTTTATCAATCGCTTTTGGCTGTTGGCATATGATGTTGACTTAAGGCTTACATGCGGACTTCTATGTCTACTTTCATATACACAAGCAAAATTGTTTGTCAATTACTAATGTGTTGGTGAGGAGCAAAATAATACAGAATATAGAGCGTCATGGGAGTTGGTGATGAGGTTATGAGATAATGGAAGGATTAGAAGAGGATTAGATTAGTGTTGGCACTGGATAAAAGAGTACAAGAGGACTTGATTTGGGTCCCCATTGCTTTAAAAAAAGAAGTACGATAAGACTTGATTGGACTTGCCCTTGGATATAAAAGTACAAAGGAGGTGTAAGGCGGGTGCAAGATGTTCTTTAGTATTGCATGCACAAAAAAAAAGCCTTTGCCGATGGGAGAACCTCGAGCTGTTTTGGAAGGCGATCAACGACAGAACCGTGCTTGTCGATTATATCAATTTCTGCTTTCTTCTGTGCGGGGACACCGACAGCTACCCCTGTCTACAACAACCTCATCGTGGGCGCAGTTCACCCAAACGCATTTCCCTCCTTCCGCCCCGGGTCTTCTCTCTCTCTCTCTCTCTCTCTCTCTCTCCACATGATCTTCTTTCTCTGCGTCGATGGTTAGTCCTGTCCTGCGCATGGAGACCCGCGGCCGTGAGCTTGAGAACTCCTTCGTGTTGACAACATAAAAAGATTTGAAACGATGGCCGTTCTGCGCCCGACTTTCTTCCGACTATTCACAAAACTGAGGTCCCGGAAATGGCGTGCAGCTCGGTCTTCAGGTCAGGCTCCGGAGGCTGCGGTAGGAGGAAATGTATTCACAGAAGTTGGTAGGGAAGATGCGGGAATGGAAGTGCAACCAGCATCCTTAACTCAGCCCCGCAATATCCTATATCGCGCCGTTCAATGCACTGGAGGGTCGGTGCGCACAGATTCGTGGAGGTGGGAGGCGCCGCGGCGGCCGAAAATGAAGTGGAAGCTTGGCGGACTCTCCTTGACTGCGCCGATTTCATGCAGCTGTGGCGAACGTAACCACAGGCAATGTATAGAGGAGTCGTTTAGAATGTATCATCAGGTTCTGGAACGAGGGGATTTTGAGGTGAGCAACAGCGCTAGCAGTCGTTGCGATGAAGACGGATCGCGCTACTACACAGCGCCCGGGAGCTCGATGGAATCAAGCTGTTGCGGAGACAACATGGCAGATGAAGCGATGAAAGCGGTGAAGGACTTCTGTCCGGGAGACGCGGCTGTTCCATCTCTGATGGATTTCGAGATAATGACGACGTACTCCAGACATCCTTGGTCGGACTTCGAGAGGTCGATGCAGGAGATGATGACAGCGTTTCGTCCAACGGAGCTGCGGGAACTGGAGGCACTGCTCGAGTGTTACCTCCGCCTCAATCCGCCTTCTCATCATGCAACCATCGCCCTTGCCTTCCTCTCCGCTTGGGCTGCAACGGCTGCCTCCACCACCTCCTTTCCGGGACATGCATTCCACCATGTCGAGCCCTGTGTCTCCATGTTAAGGTAATTATTCATAAATATTGTAATGGCTGTACATAGATATTGAGTGAGTCCCTTCCTACATGCACTACAAGGCTAAAGAGTACAAGCCTACACTGATCCCATTACCAGCAGGCCATATACATGTTCTTTTTACACAGATTTGAGAGGTTTTTTTTACAAAAAAAAGGGAGATTTTCTTTCTATTTGAATACAGAAATTGTGCCTCTTCTTCCTCTTCTCATTCCCCAATCTATTGATAGCTTTTCCCAATCTATTGAAAGCTTATAATTATGCTATTTGATGCCATGGATTTAACTCTTTTCGCTACTATTGATTCTTCTCTTTTTAACGGCATAAATTTCAAATTCCTCAGAAAAATGTTAGCTGATTCTTTGACATAATTCACCACTTCCCGTCTCTTTGAATAACAGTGTCAGCATAACGTTCAACAATAAGCGTGGGTGATTTATCTCCATAAGACTACGACATAAGTGACTAGGTTTTTTTACATACATGCATACTTATATACACACATACATGAATGTGTAAATTCACATACACGCAAATGGATACATAGATATGCATAGGGGAGGATTCACCTGACCTTCCATAACACTTTAAAAGTCTTAAAAATCCTTCAAAAATACCTTTTTGCAACCTATATTTAACTTTTCTTGCAAGACCCTTGTGAACAACTATTTATGCACTATCTGTGCACTCATATCCTTGGCCACTTGTGCATCACTTCGCCAAGCCACCACTTTAACTGATTCAACACAATCCAATGGGAGCTTTAGTTTCATTCCCTTTAGCATCTCTTGATCAATATGAAGAAGGAATTTTTACCCTTGCAAATCCTCTACATAGGTATCTAAACGAGTACTAGAGCCTTACAAATTGCTAACCACTATGCCTTGATGTAAGAGATCCCATAGAGAAGGGGAGAACATCAAGCATCCCTTCTATATATGTTTTAAGAGTAAAAAATGATGTACTCTATGTAAATGACTATCAAGCTATATATAAAGATCTTATGGTAGCAAGATATCTTGATAGAAACAATGGAATGTACTATGGTCCCTTTGAAATGCAAGAAAAGGAGAAACGTTGTGAAAGAGATGGAAGGAGAGAAGTGTGCATAATTTTTGAAGCTCTCCCAAGGACTTTTTCATCGAGAAATATGTACTCTCTTAATTAATAAAAGAGTCGAGCTTTATAAGAGAGTTACCCCTATTTAGGCATTTGATGATATTTGTAAATTAGAGAGATAAGCTAAAAAGGAAGTAGATCCCCCATGAAAGGGATGATAAGTGCATTGGATTGACATGTATCTACTCCTAATTCTCCCATACATTATCATATAAGTTTTGTAGTATTACCACTTATGAAATGTTGAATTTTGGAGTTTATTTTATTGTGATTTTAATGTGTTTTGTGTTTTGATATAGTAATTCAATGTTCGTGAGGGCATCGATGGGCATGGTTTTATTTTGATATATCCAAATGTAAATAAGAGAAATCATAATTTTCCATATATTTTATAAATAAAAGAAGACCACTTGATTTTTCTGTCAAAAATCAATGGTTGATTTAATACATGTTTAATACCTTGTTAGTTTGTTTTAATTAAAATCTCAAAACCCATAAAATAATATTTCCAAATCTTTTAATCTTTAAAGCATGCACAATAACTAATAGTTCTTTATCATATGTATTGTAATTCATTTTAGAGGGTGTTTCCTAATTCCAAACGCAATGGGATGATTGTTTTGCATTAAAATTAGACCTATACCACCAACATCTCTACTACATGAAAAGGTTATGCAAATTTAGATAACTATAGTTCATATGCATGTGAAAGTGCATGTTTGCTTTTTTCAAAAGATTATTGGTGTGCTAATCACCATGTAAATTTTACTATATTTTTCAATAATAAAATAAGGAGCATTTGTTATATAAGAAAAAATTCAAAAAACTTTCTATAGAAACTAGCAAACCCAAAAAGGAATCTATATGATTTAGGTACATACCATTCTATAATTACATAAAGTTTCTTTGGATCTACATGTTGATATATTTAGGTAGTGATGTGTGTGAACACACTAGGATCGTCGGGGCACTTTTTCCCTCTTTAGGAACTAGCAAACCCAAAAAGGAGTCTATATGATTTAGGTACATACCATTCTACAATTACATAAAGTTTCTTTGGATCAACATGTTGATATATTTAGGTAGTGATGTGTGTGAACACACTAGGACCACCGGGGCACTTTTTTCCCTCTTTAGGAAGTTTTTTTTCCCCCGACTTGTATATACGCCTATTGCCCTAATGGGCTACTTATCTTTGTACATTCTCTAGTAATACATTCAGTATTGTGTGTTGTGCTCCAAGCTTCTTCTTCTTCCTTGTGCTGTTTGCATGTGTCTGCAGACGTCTAACTCCAACAATTGGTATCAGAGCAGGTCATCGCTTCATCTAGGGTGCCATCGACACTCCTGCGTTTGCAGTCTCAGAATCGCACGAATTTTGGTGAGCATACTCAACATGTTTTCGAGATCAAAACTGCTTCGCTTTGTCGTGCCGAAATCGCGATCTGAACTCGTTTCGGCCTTCGAATACACTATCGCAGCACTTGTGCAGGCTATTTCATTTTTTTGTGCCAAAGGTATATACCAGTTTCTACTCGCCAGTATAAGCGTCTCAAAGTCTGCTACAGGTCTAGCAAAATTCACCTTGGCAATTATGTTCAACTTTTTGAGATGCAGTCAATTTTTTGCATCAAGGTATTTTAGTCACTAGCCATGGCTGAAAGCAGTGATGTATTCCGTATGTTGGTTGTTGAGGATAATTTGGATGGTACCAACTACCCATTATGGGTTTATATGATGCGATATGTTTTGCTTACAAAGGGAATGTGGAACATTGTGTAGGATGTCAAAAAACATCCTATCACATTTGCAACCGTTACAACTGTAGGTACTGAAGTTGATGCAGAAGGTGTCGAAGATGATGATATTCTGCATATTCCTGTTCGTGTTGCGGTTTTTGCTCGTGCCATTATTCCTCACATTCGCTCTTGCAGAATAGCTAAGGATGCTTGGGATACACTTACCACATTGTACCAAGCTAGGAATGAGTTTCCTAATGAAGATCAAAGACTTGAAGGAATAGTTGATTTCTGCTGATGAGGTTATACCAAATAGCTCACTTGTGCAGACCATTCTGAATGGTCTTCCTGATTCATATCGGAGTTTTGCTTTTACTCTTCAGTTGATGATGAAACAAAATCCAAATGCCTTATCATATGAGGAGTTAGTCTCTGTTCTGTTGTAGGAAGATCAGTCTAGGTAGAACAGGTCCATTATGCGAGTTGCAAATCAAGCTTTCTTGGCTAATCAGAAGGGCAAAGGAAAATGGAGCTCTTCAACTAGTAAGCAGAAATCTGCTAATTCTACACATTCGAAGAAGGAAGATAAAGATGAGAAGAAATCAGAAAAGAAGAAATTGTTTTGTAAGTACTATAAAGGGAATGATCATATCATAAAGAACTGTCCAAAACTGGCTGCTAAAGAAGGAAAGAAGAAAGAGGGTGGAATGGTTGTTGCAGATGCCTCTACACCAAAAACAGAGTCTGCTCATCTTGTGCAGGAAGAAGAATGGGTGTTTACTATTGTCTATAGTTTTGACCCATCTTCTTATGAGCAGTGCATGTCTACAGTAGACTCAGATGTTTGGTATTTTGACAGTGGGGCGACCAAACGTATTACCTCACAGCCCAGTTTCTTCTCTTCACTCGAGCCTACCTCTACAGGGAATGTTGTTACATGTGCCAACAACTCCTCTTATCCTGTTATGGGAGTTGGTAAGATCATTTTGACTACTACTGATGGTAGTTCTTTCACTTTGTCAGATGCTTTATTTGTGCCAGGGATCAAGAAGAACCTGTAATCAATTTTTGCATTGGTTTGGTCGTGAAATTTGTTGATGACAGGTGTACAGTTCATGATCTGTCAAATGGCGATGTGATTATTGCTTCTCGCATTTTATGTCATGGGCTGTATAAGCTCATAGACTATGAAAGATCCGTAAATGATTTGGCATGTGCAGTAAAAGATTCTCATGCTATGTCAGATGCAAAGCTTTGGCATGCATGCTTTGGTCATCTAAATTCTGCTAGTTTGCTACGCCTACAGAAATCTGAAATGGTGTCCTCTTTGCCCAAACTTGAGGCACCTAGAAAACATGTTTGTGAAGGCTGTATTTTAGGCAAAATGTAGCGTTTGTCCTTTCCAAAAGATGGTTCAATTCGGGCTACTCAGAAATTGTAGCTCGTACATAGTGATGTTTGTGGTCCTATGCAAACACCTTCTTTTGGGAATTATCTTTACTTTGTGACTTTCATCCATGGTTTTTCTAGGCATGCATGGGTATATCCATTGAAGGCAAAGTCCGAAGTGTTCATGTGCTTCAAACATTTTTTGGTTTTGGCTGAAAATCTGTCAGCATGTAAAATGGGCACCCTCCATTCTGATCGAGGGGAGGAATATATGTCTTCTTATTTTAATGCATTTCTAGATGAACGTGGGATAAAACACCAGTGTACAGTGTTGTATACACCTCAATAGAATGGAGTTGCTGAACGAAAGAACAGGTCACTCATGGAGATGGCGAGGTGTATGGTCAAGGGTCAGGCTTTACCACATAGTTTCTGGCTTGAGGCTGTCATGTGTGCAGCATATGTACTGAATAGGTGTCCCACTAAAGTGTTGTAGTATATCACTCCATATGAGGCTAGGCATGATCGCAAGCCATCTATTGCTCATCTACATGTTTTTGGTTGTTTGGCATATGCATTAGTGCCTGAACAACATCACATAAAATTGGATGATAAAGCAGTAAAATGTATTTTTGTTGGATACAATTCTGAAAGTAAAGGCTATTGTCTATATCATCCACAGGCTAAACACATTCTGGTTAGCCGTGATGTTGTTTTTTGGAAGATGCTATTCAGCCATTGCTTTCATGTACTAAGGAGACATCTGTTAGCTCCAAAGACATGTATGATACTTTGCTACCTCTTTTTATAGGTGGATAGTCTAGTGCTAGTCCCAATGAGGCAACTTCTCAGCCTTTGTAGGTTTCATGTGATGATGCATATCTATCCATTTCTGATGCAGATTTACATGATGCACTAGTTGAAGAGAGAGCTGATATTGAGCAGGCAAAAACTATGCCAAAATGGCTGGTGCAGACTTTGCTTGACAGCAAATTAGATGCACCTCTGTCATATCGTACTCGTTCAGGCTCTCATAGTGCCTCTTTTGCATCAGATTGCTATGCTATGGCTGCATCTAGTCTCTGTGATGAGAATGAGCATGTTTTGTTTGATGAAGCACAAAATTCAAAAAATTGGATGGCTGCTATGCAATTTGAATATGATGCTATAATGAAGAATGGTAATTGGTCTTCATGTGACTTGCCTCCTAGCAAGAAGGCCATTGGCACTAAGTGGGTATACAAGCTGAAGCATAAATTGGATGGTACAGTTGACAGGTATAAGGCTAGGCTTGTTGCAAAGGGTTATGCATAGGAAAGAGGCATTGATTTTGATGAGACCTTTGCACCTACATGCCATATGACTATTGTTCGGAGCATCTGTGCACTTGCAGCTCATCATGGTTGGAATGTACATCAGTTGGACATTAAAACAGCATTTTTGAATGGTGACTTGCATGAAGAAGTGTATGTTTTTCAGCCTCGTGGCTTTGTGCAGAAAGGGCATGAACACCAGTTGTGGAGATTAAAGAAGGCATTATATGGTTTAAAGCAAGTACCACATGCTTGGTATGAGAAGATACATGCCTATCTCATTGCACATGGTTTTGAGAACAATCCAACTGAAAGCACCCTATATGTTAAGCATGCTAATGATGTGCTTCTGATCATTGTTGTCTATGTTGATGACATGCTGCCCACTGGTCCTATTGAGAAGCATATTGCTGATTTTAAGGCTGATTTGCATGCATCATTTGAGATGTCTGATTTGGGGCATTTGCATCACTATTTGGGCATTCAATTTATGCAAGTTGATGGTGGAATGGCTTTGTGTCAAATGAAATATATTGACACATTATTGCAGCATTTTGCCTTGAAGACTGTGAGCCTATTGCCACTCCTATGGAGACGGGTTTATGATTGAGTCTTCATGATGCTAGAGATGCATTTGATGTTGTTCTCTATCAGCAGGCTGTTGGATGCTTGATTTACTTATGCATTACTCGGCTGGATATTCAATTTGCTGTCTCACAGATGAGCAAGTTTATGCATTGCCTAAGAGTCAAGCATTCGCAGGCAGTTAAGCGCATCTTTCGTTATTTGAGTTGTACTCGGCTACTTGGGTTGTTTTATCCCAAGGGGGGATCACTACCGCCAGATTTGCATGCTTTTTCTGACTCTGATTGGGTTGGTTGCTATGACACTCGTCTGTCCACTAGTGGCTTTTGCTTCATGCTTGGTAGCTCATGTATATCTTGGTTGAGCAAGAAGCACTGTGGCCACTTCCAGTTCTGAGGCTGAGTATAGGGGAGCTTTCACAGCGACTATTGAGTGTGTGTGTTTCAGATGCCTTATGGCTGATTTGGGTGTTGGTCAGACTTCTGCCACCACCATCTTCACTAACAGTCAGAGCACATTGGCAGTTTCGAGGAACCCTGTGTTCCATGCTCGCACTATACACATTGAGGTGCATTATCACTATGTGAGGGAGAGGTTCTCTGTTGGGGAGATCAGCTTGGCATATGTGCCCATGCAAGAGAACATTGCAGACCTTTTCACAAAGGCTCTGCCTAGGGAGAAGTTTGAAGCTTTCTGCAAAGCTTTGGGCTTACTTCCTTTTGTGGAGTGATTTCCACATAGCTTCGCACTTCCTTATATGAAATTGGAGCCAAAATCAAAATTGCAAACAAGAATGGGAACAAGAATCAAAATATGAATCAAAATCAAAGAGGGATCATGATGAAATATCAAAATGTGTTTGAGTTAGCTCTGATACCATTGTTGCAAATGGATCGAATTGATAATCTATTAAAACTCCTTCTCTACATCATGAGCAAAAGAAATAGCTTCATAATGAGTGAGTCCCTTCCTACATGTACTACAAGGTTAAGAGTACAAGCCTATAGGGATCCCATTACTAGAAGTCCATATACATGTTCTTTTTACATAGATTTGATAGCTTTCTTTTACTAAAAAAAGGGAGATTTTTCTATCTACAAAATGTGCCTCTTCTTCCTCTTCTCATTTCCCAATCTATTGATAGCTTTCCTCAATCTATTCACAACTTATAATTCTTCTATTTGATGCCATGGATTTAGCTCTTTTCCCTACTATTGATTCTTCTATTTTTAACGGAATAAATTTCAAATACCTCAACAAAATGTTAGCTGATGTTTTGACATAATCGACCACTTCCTATGTCTTTGAATAACATTGTCAATATAAGGTTCAACAATAAGGGTGGGTGATTCACCTCCATAAGACTAAGATATAAGTGACTAGGTTTTTTACACACATACATGCATACTTATATATGCACATACATGAATGTGTACATTCACATACACACATATGGATACATACATATGGAATTATTGAATTATGAATCATTGGTTGTTCACATATTCAACCATGCCTTCCATCAGTGACGTTGCATTTCTTTTTTCAGTAATCATCAAGCTTTTACGTTGATTGATGTTCAAATGAGACACAAGTTGATAGTGGACAAGTTATATATAGATTTATGCAAAAGCATGCACACGTTTCAATTGTTCATTAGTATGTGGGATATAGTAGATTCAACTAATACCAATGTAATTCTAACCAAAAAATGGTGCACATAATGGTCTTGGATTTGTTTGGGGATTCTTTATTTGAAAGGGGCTTGAGTGTTTATAGGAGAAGAATAGAGAAGAAAAAGAAAGAAGTTACACTGAAAGCCTTTGTATCTTGATCAGCAATAAATACTACAATAGCTTTGTCTAGAATAATACAAAATGATCTTTGTGAGTAGCATTTAAGCCAAAGAAGTATGCACATAAGTACACAAAATATCAAAATTACTTGTGCAATCAATCTCTGCACGAGTCCTTCACCTTCTTCAGTACCTTGCCCTTGTGCACTCCTTGCACTCAAGCTTCCAATAAGGTTGAAGGCTTGATCACTTTTACTTTTGACTTCCAAAACCTCCTTGATAATACTTTATCAAAATTTAGCTGCTTTCTTAGTTGCTCTCCACATACTCTTTCTGCATACTTTATCACCTCCTTTGCACGATTTGTCTCTCTCTCTTTGCACACTTTGCCTCTTTGTGCACTATCAAAGTTAGTGTGTCTTGTTGTCTCCTGCTCTCCAAATGTATTGTATGCTCTTTGTCTCTTAGTTTATCTCAAAGAACACTCCTTTATGGTGTCTCAGTTCCTTTTACGTATGTCGCTTCAACTACTTGTCTATCTTGATGCTTACTTTGTTGTCCCAAGATCCATCTCATGTAAAGATCAAAGACTCCCTATTTTGTTCTAGTGTAATTTTATGGAAAACAAAAATCTAAATGGGGGGCCATACATAAGCTCTTGCATATTGTCTTTGATTTTTATCTTTTCCACTTTTGACATTGTTACTCCAAAAATATACGCATAGGGGAGGATTCACAAGAACTTCCATAACACTTTAAAAATCTTAAAAAAGCCCTTCAAAAATACATTTTTGCAACCTATATTTAACTTTTCCTAAATGACCCTTGTGAATATGTTTTAAAAGTAAAAAATTGTGTACTTTATGTAAAGGATTATCAAGCTACATATAAAGATCTTATGGTAACAAGATATCTTGGAAGAAGCAATGGAATGTACTATGGCCCCTTTGGAATGAAAGAAACAAAAAAATGTTGTGAAAGAGCACTACAACATTGTTGGAGTTAGACGTCTGTGGAAGCACGCGAACAACACAAGGAAGAACAAGAAGCTTGGAGCACAACACACATACTAAATGTATTACTAGAGAATGTACAAAGATAAGTAGCCCATTACGGCAATAGGCGTATATACAAGCCGGGGGAAAAAAACCTCCTAAAGAGGGAAAAACGTGCCCCGACGGTCCTAGAGTGTTCACACACATCACTACCTAAATATATCAACAAATCCCCCCTGGGAGTGATGCAGTGAACAAGTAGCTGGCACTCATGTATAAGGAAGTGCCAAGCTATATGGAAATCACTCCACAAAAAGAAGTAAGCCCAAAGCTTTGCAAAAAGCTTCAAACTTCTCCCTACGAAGAGCCTTTGTGAAAAGGTCTGCAATGTTCTCCTGTGTGGGCACATATACCAAGCTCATCTCCCCAGCAGAGAACCTCTCCCTGACATAATGATAATGCACCTCAATGTGCTAAGTGCGAGCATGGAACACAGGGTTCCTCACGATTGCCAATGCGCTCTGACTGTCAGTGAAGATGGTGGTGGCAGAAGACTGACCAACACCCAAATCAGCCATAAGGCGTCTCAGCCACACACACTCAACAGTCGCTGTGAAAGCTACCCTATACTCAGCCTCACAACTGGAAGTGGCCACAGTAGGTTGCTTCTTGCTCAACCAAGATATACATGAGCTACCAAGCATGAAGCAAAAGCCACTAGTGGACACACGAGTGTCATAGCAACCAGCCCAATAAGAGTCAGAAAAAGCATGCAAATCTGGCGGTAGTGATACCCCCTTTGGATAAAACAACCCAAGTAGCCGAGTACCGCTCAAATAGCGAAAGATACGCTTAACCGCCTGCCAATGCTTGACTCCTGGGCAATGCATAAACCTGCTTATCTGTGAGACAGCAAACTGAATATCTGGCCGAGTAATGCTTAAGTAAATCAAGCATCCAACAGCCTGCTGATAGAGAACAGCATCAAATGCATCTCCAACATCATGAAGACTCAATCGTAAACATGTCTCCATAGGAATGACAATAGGCTTACGGTCTTCAAGGCCAAAATGCTGCAATAATATGTCAATATATTTCGTTTGACACAAAGCCATTCCACCATCAACGTGCATAAATTGAATGCCCAAATAATGATGCAAATGCCCCAAATCACACATCTCAAATGAGGCATGCAAATCAGCCTTAAAATCAACAATATGCTTGTCAATAGGACCAGTGAGCAGCATGTCATCAACATAGACAACAATGATCAGAAGCACATCATTAGCACGCTTAACATATAAGGTGCTTTCAGTTGGACTGTTCTCAAAACCATGTGCAATCAGATAGGCATGTATCTTCTCATACCAAGCACGTGGTCCTTGCTTTAAAGCATATAATGCCTTCTTTAACATGCACACTTGGTTTTCATGCCCTTTCTGCACAAAGCCACGGGGCTGAAAAACATACATTTCTTTATGCAAGTCACCATTCAGAAATGTTGTTTTAATGTCCAACTGATGTACATTCCAACCATGATGGGCTGCAAGTGCACAGATGCTCCGAACAGTAGTCATACGGCATGTAGGTGCAAAGGTCTCATCAAAATCAATGCCTCTTTCCTGTGCATAACCCTTTGCAACAAGCCTAGCCTTATACCTGTCAACTGTACCATCAGGTTTATGCTTCAGCTTGTATACCCACTTAGTGCCAATTGCCTTCTTGCCAGGAGCCAAGTCACATAAAGACCAAGTACCATTCTTCATTATTGCATCATATTCAGATTACATAGCAGCCATCCAATTTTCTGAATTTTGTGCTTCATCAAACGAAACAGGCTCAATCTCATCACATAAGCTAGATGCAGCCATAACATAGCAATCTGATGCAAAAGAGGCACTTTGAGAGCCTGATCGAGTACGATATGACAAAGGTGCATCTAATTTGCTATCATGCAAGGTCTGCACCAACCATTTTGGCATAGTTCTTTCCTGCTCAATATCAGCTCTCTCATCAATAAGTGCATCATGTAAATCTGCATCAAAAATGGAATGATCTACATCATCACATGAAACTTGCAAAGGCTGAGAAGTTGCCTCATTAGGACCAGCACTAGACTGTCCACCTGTAAAAAGAGGCAGCAAAGTATCATACATGTCTTTGGAGCTAACAGATGTCTCCTTAGTACATGAAAGCAATGGCTAAATAGCATCCTCCACAAAAACAACATCACGGCTAACCAGAATGTGTTTACTCTATGGATGATATAGACGATAGCCTTTACTTTCAGAACTGTACCCAGCAAAAATACATTTTACTGCTTTATCATCCAATTTTCTGCGATGTTGTTCAGGCATTAGTGCATATGCCAAACAACCAAAAACACGCAGATGAGCAACAAAGGGCTTGCGGTCATGCCAAGCCTCATATGGAGTGATAGACTGCAGTGCTTTGGTGGGATACCTATTCAGTACATATGTTGCACACATGACAGCCTCAAGCCAAAAACTATGTGGTAAAGCCTAACTCTTGACCATACACCTCGCCATCTCCAAGAGTGACCTGTTCTTTCGTTCAGCAACTCCATTCTGTTGAGGTGTATATGGCACTATACAGTGGTGTTTTATCCCATGTTCAGCCAAAAATGCATTAAAATCAAAAGACATATATTCCCCCCCTCGATCAGAACGAAGGGTGCCCATTTTACATGCTGACAGATTTTCAGCCAAAACCAAAAACTGTTTGAAGCACATGAACACTTCGGACTTTGCCTTCAATGCATATAACCATGCATGCCTAGAAAAATCATCGATGAAAGTCACGAAGTAAAGATAATTACCAAAAGAAGGTATCTGCATAGGACCACAGAAATCACTATGTACAAGCTGCAATTTCTGAGTAGCCCAAACTGAACCATCTTTTAGAAAGGACGAACGCTGCATTTTGCCCAAAATACAGCCTTCACAAACATGTTTTCTAGGTGCCTCAAGTTTGGGCAAGGAGGACACCATTTCAAATTTCTGCAGGTGTAGAAAACTAGCAAAATTCAGATGACCAAAGTGTGCATGCCAAAGCTTTGCATCTAACATAGCCTGAGAATCATTTACTGCACATGCCAAATCATTTACTGATCTTTCATAGTCTATGAGCTTATACAGTCCACGACATAAAATGCTAGAAGCAATAATCACATCGCCATTTGACAGATCATGAACTGTACACCTGTCATCAACAAATTTCACAACCAAGCCAATCTTGCCTAATGCAGAAACTGATAATAGGTTCTTCTTGATCCCTGGCACAAATAAAGCATCTGACAAAGTGAAAGAACTACCATCAACAGTAGTCAAAATGATCTTACCAACTCCCATAACAGGATAAGAGGAGTTGTTGGCGAATGTAACAGTATTCCTTGTAGGGGCAGGCTCGAGTGAAGAAAAGAAACTGCGCTGCGAGGTAATATGTTTGGTCATCTCACTATCAAAATACCAAACATCTGAGTCTATTGCAGACATGCACTGCTCATGAGAAGATGGGTCAAAACTACAGACAGTAGTAAATGCCCATTCTTCTTCTTGCACAAGATTAGCAGACTCTGTTTTTGGTGTAGAGGCCTTTGCAACAACCATTCGAGCCTCTTTCTTCTTTGCCTCTTTAGCAGCCAATTTTGTAGGGGCAGGCTCGAGTGAAGAAAAGAAACTGCGCTGCGAGGTAATATGTTTGGTCATCTCACTATCAAGATACCAAACATCTGAGTCTATTGCAGACATGCACTGCTCATGAGAAGATGGGTCAAAACTGCAGACAGTAGTAAATGCCCATTCTTCTTCTTGCACAAGATTAGTAGACTCTGTGTTTGGTGTAGAGGCCTCTGCAACAACCATTCCATCCTCTTTCTTCTTTGCCTCTTTAGTAGCCAATTTTGGACAGTTCTTTATGATATGATCATTCCGTTTACAGTACTTACAAAACAATTTCTGCTTTTCTGATTTCTTCTCATCTTTATCTTCCTTCTTCGAATATTGTTGTTCTCTCCAAAAGTAACACCCTATATGCATTAGATGGCAATGAGGAGAAGCCCACATATTTAGATAGGGTCTTCAAAGAGAGAAGTGCAAAATCAAGGTCCTCATTGTACTGCTTATGTACAACATAGAATAATTCTAGATTTAACTTAGGAAGATAGTGAATAACTCAATGTATATACACTTTTTCTTTTTATTTATTCTCTAAAGCTTTCCTTATGCCTTTGTCTCTCCCTAGAAAATTGTCTTCATCAAATATAGATATCTGCAAAATCAACAACAAAGCAAGATCACTATGTATTGGGGAAAATGAATCACGAAGTTAAAAAATTGTAAAATATTAGAGGCTCAACAAATAGAATGAGTCACAAGACACGAACAATTCAAGCACTAAGGCATATCAAAAGTTCTTGGATGAGCCTCATTGCTCGAATTGGTCGCTCCTCAAAATCTCAAGAAACCATAGACTTTTATCCTATTTATATAGCAATAATCTATGAATGGTGAGGGAACACTGCGTTGTATATAGCAAAATGAAAAGAACAATTCCTGAAATGAATCTAGGACATAAACAATTCAAGCGACTAGGCTCATCAGAAAATCTTGGATGTGCCCAATCGCTTGAATCGATCGTATATGACAATCATTACAAATATGGGTAAGTTTGCCTATATCTGATGTGAGCATCTATGAATGATGAGGAATACGGCATTGCATAAGGACCAAGTCAAAAAACTCACAAAATTGAATTAATCTAGGGCATGAACGATTCAAATAAATAAGCTCATCAAAAAGTCTCAGATGGGCCTAGTTTCTTGAATTGGTTGTGTCTCATAGATGATCATTATCATTACAAATAGAAGTAAATTTGCCTATATCTGATGTTAACATCAACGAATGATGGGGAATAAGGTATTGCATAAGAAGAAACCCAAAAAACTCATGAAATTGAATTAATCTAGGAAACGACCAATTCAAGCGAATAGGCTTATCAAGAAGTCTTGGATGGGCCTAGTTGCTTGAATCGGTCGTGTCTCATAGATGATTGTAATCATTAAAAAAAGAGGTAAATTTCAAGTTATGAATATCTCTCAAGACAAATATCTAGAGATGCTTCTTTCTCTTCGTCAAGGTTCTTTTCTTCATTCTTGTCACTTGTTATATAATCAAGCCAAATCAAAAACCCCATATTCAATGAAAGTAAACTACAACCATTTTCATGTTGTGGGCAAAAGTCCATCCTGCTAGGGAAGGGGCAGCCTTCTAATTATTTTGGCCCTCTCCAAAGGATCTTTCCCAAAGATGCCTAGGTGAATATATTTTTTGCCAAAGATAATAACTTCCTATCCATTCACTATGGTCAAGAAGCTCTTGCACTCATCCATAAGAAATGGCTTACTTTTCTCCACTAGTGCTTCAAAATCAAAAGTGGAATTGAACATTTTCATTGCATCTGGAAAGTGGTTAACTATCAAGCCCTCTTGAACGATGAAATCCTGTAGTTTCTCAGATGCAAAGACACTGAGAATTTGATTCTTCTCTTCCATCTCAAAATCCTTGAGGGCTCTTCCTTTATTCTTATTATTTGTTTGTTCTTTGTGCAAGACTTTATCATGGCTGAGTTTGCCCTTCACTTTTGAAAGTGATAGAAACTCGGTTTGTTGACTTTGATTGAGATCTTGATTTAGAAAGACTCTTTTTTAAATTCTGCACCTACTCTAGGGCATTGATGATGCGAGTAGGGATGTCATAGCTATTTGTCCAAGCTATGCATGATAAAGTTTAATTCTAATACTTCTTGTTTAGGACAGACATAGAAGTTGACGATGCACTTTTTGTTTTGTTTTGTTTTTGTTTGATTTGTAATATATATATATATATATATATATATATATATATATATATATATATATATATATATATATATATATATATATATATATTATTTCTTACTTTTTGTGATTATTATTATTTTTATTTATTTTCTTTTTTTATTTTATTATTTTTTAATTATTTATTTATTTAATTAATTTATTTTTCTATATTTTTTATTTTATTTTTATTTTTTATTCTTTAATCTTATTTTTATTATTATTATTATTATTATTCAATTTTCATTCATTGTTAATTTTTTTATGAGTCTCAGTTTGTATTGATTTTCTTTTTTGTTTGTATTTCTTATGTCTTATATTGATCTTAAGTCTCTTGCTGTTATGTGTGTGTGTTTTTTTTTTATTTATTTTTATTCCCCCTTCTCAATGTGTATGTGTTTGTGTTCTATATCTTGAGTTTGTAAGTTTGGATATCTCTGAACTTATGAAGGTATATATGGATGCATAAATTTATTGGAGGTAGAAAATGAGCAAAAGACAAGGGACCTAATATTTATAGGGGACGGGAGAATATCAATAGTCAAATGACATGGATGAATGAGATTGTGACATATGGCAACCCCATCTCAAAATTTAGAATGATCAAATGATGTGGACCAATGAAAGATGACACATGCAAATGTAAGTTGGAATTCACAATGATCAAATGACATGGACTAACTAGAGGGTGCCATGTGATACCAACGATCACAACCTAGAGGCCTTTATAGGCTCCTCACTTAATTTTTTGCAATTTTTTTTGTGATATGCCTTCTGTCTCTTAGTTTGCATAGTTACTTCTTTTGGACAGGACTGATTCGAGCAATTAGGTTTATTTAAGAAGCTTGAATGGTCCTTATCGCTTAAATCGGTCATGTCCAGAGAGTAAGTATATGATGAAAACACTTTAGAGATTTCAATCTTTTACACAATCGATTTAAGTGATTAGGGGAATTGGAGATTTTTGGATGGGTCTGATGGCTTGAATCAATCATGCGTATAATTGAGACCAATCATTTGATGTTTATTAGGTAGATTATTTGAAAATTATCATGGGATATACAAGAAAAGACTTTAGAGCTTCAAATATGTTACACGACCAATTCAAGCGATTATGGGAATTGAAGATTTTTTGATGGATCTAATTGATTGAATCAGTTGTGCATTAAAACCAATTTTTTAACTTTTGTTTTATTTTTTAAATTTTTAGAGAGATATTCTTTCAAAATTGTCATGGAATACACATCAATGCACTTCAATGCTTGAATTATTTGACACAACCAATTCAAGCGATTAGAGAAATCCAAGATTTCTGGATGGCCCTAATCTCTTGAATTGGTTGTGTCTTTAATTGTTTGGTTTTCTTGCTTTGTACTCACATATCCATATTTTTTATCCTCCTCTCATTCCTAATTTTGCAAATAGTGCCACGAGGAAGGAGATAAGGAAGAGAGCTCACACACACACACACTCACAATCAAAGAGGAGCACACACACTGATTGAGGCAAGGAAGAATGATCTTCTTCTTCTTCTTCTTCTTCTTCTTCTTCTTCTTCTTCTTCTTCTTCTTCTTCTTCTATTACATAAAAGGAATGTACAAGAATGACCTAAAACAACAATACAACAAGTGCAATATATAAAGAACAATACATAAGGAAAATTCCTAATGTACGCAAATGAGTGAGCTGGCAAGAAACAAATGTGTCATCATTCTCGGTAGATAAATCTAGTAAAGCTCAATGAAGTATCCCTAACATATACCAATGTGACCACTATACATGTTAGAGAAATGAAAAAGTGATGTGTGTCATCCTGGATCATCACATGTTGAGCTTGATATCCAACACTCCCCCTAAAGCTCAACGTCATGTCCTCTAATCCAAGCATCTTTTGAAACTTCTTCAGCTTCTCTCCTCCAAGTTCTTTAGTAAAGATATCAGCAACCTGCTCATTTGTTCTCACATAAACAAGATCAATATCACCTGCTAATAATCTTCTCTCTGATGAAGTGATAATATACCTCGATATGCTTTGTTCTAGCATGAAAAATAGGGTTTCATGTTGATTGTATGTTTCTAAGATTATCACAATAGATGGTGATATGCTTTTGCACTTCCACACCTAAATCTGCAAGTATCATCCCTAGCCATGATGCCTCACATGCTTCCATCATAGCACCTCTATCCTTAGCCTTTGTACTCGACAAAGCAATAGTGGGTTTCTTCTTACTGCTCCATGTAATAGTTGCACTCCCAAATGAGAATAGAAAACCACTAGTAGATCTTCTATCTGTGGTTAAGTAGTCAGCAATCCTTGCATGTCAAGCACAAGGGGCTTGTTTAAGCCCATACAAAGCCTTTTATAACTTGCAAACATATTCTGGGTGCTTTGAATCTTCATAACTCACCATGTAGGAACGCATTCTTCACATCCATCTGATGCAAAGTCCATCCTTTTGCTATAGCGAATGCAACAAGTGCTCTAACAATAGACATTTTAGCTTCATGGTTGAATATTTTCTCATAATCAATGCCGTATGTCTGTGCATATCCTTTTGCTACCAATTGTGCTTTATACCTGCTTATGCTACCATCAACATTATTCTTTACCTTGTAAACCCACTTGGAGCCTATGGGTTTCTTTCCTTATGGTAATGGAACTAGCTTCCATGTTTTGTTCCCATAAAGTGCCTCTATCTCTTCATCCATAGCTTTTTCCCAATCTGCATTTCCAATTGCATCTTCAAAACAAGAAGGTTCAACATCTTGTATTACCTTGGTCACGTAGGCACAATGACGAGCCATATAACTGTCATATGACAATCATTGCACTGAATTCAACATCCTCCTAGATCTTCTTGGTCCTGGGTAACTTCTCCTTGTATCATCTGCATGTGCCTTTCTAACTCTTGGAGTCTTCACAGAGGGCAATCAAAGTTCCTCATCAAGGCTCTTTTCTGAACCACTTGAGTCTCCATCAATGTCTCCAAAACCTATATATTTTTTATTACCAGCAGAAAGCTTTTCTTTACCTTTCTTTGATGTAGTTGATGAATTTGCTAGACTGAAATTTCCACACAATCTTCCACTCCATGGATTTGAGCTAGAACTATTGCTTGGTGACGCATCTGGTCCACTCAAAACTTGAGATTCTACACTTGGATTTTCAACATTTTCTTTGTCATTTGGTTCAAGATTAAGTCCATCTTTGGCATCTGCATAGAAGCTTGACATTTCATAAAACAAAACATCTCTGCTCACCTTTACCTGTCGTGTGAGTGGGTTATAACATTATATCTCTTTTGCTCAAGGGAGTACCCAATGAAGATACATTTTTCTACCTTTGGATCACGCTTCATCCTCAACTCATCTAGAACATGTACATATGCAATACAACCAAATACTTTCATATGTGATAAGTTTGTCTTTTTACATGTAAGCTTCTCTTCAAGTGTAACTTGATGTACAATAGCAGTTAGAGTTCTGTTCATGATGTATAGAGCAATATTGTTGGAGTTTAGACATCTGCGGAAGCACGCAAACAGCACAAGGAAGAAGAAGAAGCTTGGAGCACAACACACAAGACTGAATGTATTACTAGAGAATGTACAAAGATAAGTAGCCCATTAGGGCAATAGGCGTATATACAAGCCGGGGAAAAAAACCTCCTAAAGAGGGAAAAAAGTGCCCCGGCGGTCCTAGTGTGTTCACACACATCACTACCTAAATATATCAACAAATATGCACAACTTCTTCCCAATAACAATGAGGCATATTCTTCTCATCCATCAAAGCTCTTCCTATTTTTGCAATATGTCTATTTTTGCATTCAGCAATGCCATTCTGTTGTGGTGTGTACCTGCATGAAAATTGACGTTGAATTCCTTGACTTTTAAGAAATTTGTTGAACTCATTTGACATGTATTCACCTCCTCCATCAGATTTAACATCTGAATATACTTTCCTATCTACTTTTCCACCATAGCCTTAAAATTCTGGAAGTGAGTGAACACCTCACTCTTCTCTTTCATGAAATATACCCATACTTTTTGTGTATGGTGATCAATGAAAGTAAGATAAAACCTGCAACCACCCATAGATATGGTCTTTGCAAGACCCCAAACATTTGTATGTACTATTCCTAGCACATTCTCACTAACATGCTTGTCATGCGAAAATGATGCTTTTGAGTGTTTACCAAATTGACATGTTGCACATACCTTTTGCATCTCTGCAACCTTGAAATTTGGTAGTCCATTGACAATCTCCTTTGATGCATCAATTTCAATCTCTACAAATTTGCATGTCCAATTGGTTTGTGCCAAATCTCTATATCAGCAATAACTCCTACACCTTTTGCAAACATGACTACATTCATTTCAGGAATTTTCACATTTAAGGTGAACATCCTACCCAATTTGTTTCCTTTGGTAATCAATCTTCCATTTTGTTTGTATTCTTCCACATATAGCCCATCAACATTGAACCTGATTTGTAATCCCTGGTCAACCATTTGCCCAACAGAAACCAGATTCTTTGTTATATTTGGAACATGCAGCACATCAGCAACTGAACATCCTACCCACTTTGTTTCCTTTGGTAATCAATCTTACATCTTGTTTGTATTGTTCCATATATAGCCCATCAACATTGAACCTGACTTGTAGTCCCTGATCAACCATTTGTCCAACAGAAACCAGATTCTTTGTTATATTTGGAACATGCAACACATCAAGTTGACCAACTGACATCATAATGCATGATAACTGAGGTACATGGCATGCATTATGCATAGTAAATTTTGAACCATCAATGAACTATACAACCACATCTCCAATCCCCACAACATCACACTGGTAAGAGTCACCAAGTCTCACGGTACCAAAGTCACAGTACCAAGAGACTTTGCTGCATAATTAGAAAACCATTCTTTGTGTGGTGCCACATGGAAAGAAGCACCAAAATCTAGCAACCACGTGTGGGAAAGAGAATCAGCCATAAGAGCCTCAGTTGGCACAGTAATATTGAGTGTCAACACATCATAATCATCAAAAATAGCATTAATTTCTTCAATCTTCATAGTCGAAGTAGATGGTGCAAGTAACTATTTAACATGCCCATCAACATTCTGTCCTTTACCTTTAACATTCTTTAATGCATAACAATCTTTCTTCATGTGTCCTTTCTTATGACAATAATGGCATTCAATATCCCTCTTCCTTGATTTACTTCTACTCTTATTCCGTTGGCCATTCTTTTCCTTGTTCTTGCTCCTACCACGTTGCTGATTCTTTCCTTGGTAAGAATCATGAAGTGCCAACCATAGATTTTCTATGAATCTCCTCACTCAAGAATGCTCCACATATGTCATCATAGACGAGTTTACCACCAGGATGCACTATTGCTAATAGATGTACAAAATGTATCTCATGATGATGGCAAGGTGCACAACAACAACACTGCTTTCATTTCATTATCCATATCCATTTTCTTAGTCTATAACTAGCAGAATATAGCATCAAACTCATTTAGATGAGTAGAAACACTATTTGTGTCCTTCATGCAAAGGTCATACAATTTTCTCATCAGATACACTTTATTTGATGCCATCTCTTTTTCATATATATTGCATAACTTCTTCCAAAGCTCCTCTACACTTTCACAGTTTAATACTATAAAGTAAACATTATCTTCCAGGTGCAATCGAATGGTAGACTTGGCCATTTCATCTAACTCATCCCAATCATCTTCATCCATGTTAGCAGGCTTCTTTGAAATTCCATTTATTGGCTTCCATTGCCTTCTTTGAATCAGCACATCTTTAGTTTGACTTCATAGAGCAAAGTTTATGCCATCAAATTTTAGGATCTCAAAATGGTCTTTCCCCTGCAAGTTATAGCTCCTCCTCAGAACACTAGCACTAGACCCTGATCCACCAGATGTGCTTGAGACCTCTGATGCCATGATGGTAGAGAACTTAATAGAATGATAATGGAGCTAGAAGAGTCCAAACACCAACAAATAAGTATGTCAAGGAGTAAATCGACCACTGTATAGTTGACAAAACCAAAAAATATGGAAAAATTTTACGAGAGTACCCCTCAGCAAAATGAGTGCATCTTGAACACTAGCTAGTTCATTCTCAACTGAAGTAAGAGCTAAAACATTATGAATCTCAAAATAGTCTGCATAATTTACCTGGTCTTTTTGTTGTCTCCTGGTCTGACTTCTAGTTCTTCTTATGTATTCATGTATACCACTGTCTTTCCATGTTTGATATAACCACTTTGGCGTATCCCTGAAAAGTGGTGGTATATCTTCTGATTCTTCAGTATCTCTTTCTTCTGGAACTCTGAAAACTTCTCCAACTTCATAAGTGGGAACTTCAAGAGGTATTGATGATGGACTAGGTACTGATGTAGGTAATGAAATTCTCTCTTCACCTGTATCTTGTAGGTTTCGAGAAGGTTCATCACTCCCCTTGTATGGGTTGAATGTAAGTATCCAAATTCCTACTGAAAAATGCAGTCATCTGCCTTTATGAAATTTGGAATTTCTTCCTTCTTATCATAAATTTGACCTTCTGCAATATATGCATTGCGTGAGAGTAGGGTATCACCTGTATCTGGAACATAGAATTTGTATCCTTTGCTTTCAATTGCACAACCAATAAAGACTGCTTTAATGGATTTTACATCAAGCTTACCACAATCCTTCTTCTCAATGTGAACATAAGTTGGGGAACCAAAAACTTTAAAACAACTCACATTGGGTTTCTTCCTATAATAAGCTTCATAAGTTGTAATGACCTTCAAAGCTTTTGTGGAAGACCTATTCAGAATGTGATTAGCTATATGTATTGCATCAAACCAAAACTTGGGAGAAAGCCATTTGGATGACATCATACTACTCATCATCTCAACAAGTATCCTATTTTTTCTCTGTGCAACACCATTTTGTTCTAGCGTATAAGCAATAGTGAGTTGATGACAGATACTTTTGTCTTCGAGAAAAAACCTAAAGACTTTAGACATGTATTCTCCTCCTCTATCACTTTTCAAAATTTGGATCTTTGACTGATTTTGATTTTCTACCATAGCTAAGAACTTCTTGAAAGTAAGAAAAAACCTTTGGCTTCACTTTAAGACCGTAAATCCATAAATATCTTGAGAATCATCTATGAACATAACAAAATACCTGAAACCTTAAATAGAATCTATTCTCATTCGACAATTCACATCTAAATGTATGATCTGCAACTTCCTTATGGCCATGATAAATCCATGTTTCTTGAAAGATAGTTTTTGAAGCTTTCCTTCAAGAAATTCTTCACATGACTCTGCATCATCTGTCAAAGAAAAAGTAGGCAAATTCTCCACCATCCCTTGATCTTTGATATGCTTGAGAGCTGTGTAACTGATATGATCAAATCTAGCATGCCATAACTTCATGTTCTCCTTAGGTGTAGTAGACCTAGCAACATTAGCATGAATTATTTTGGACAAAACAAACATGCCACTTCTATTTTCACCTTGAAGTAGGCAATGCTCCTCATCAAATGAGAGGATCTCACATGAATCTTTCTTAACAGCAACTTTATAACCATCTGACAAGAAAGTAGAGATAGAGAGAAAATTCTTTATTTCTGGAACATAAAGAACATTGGAAATTGTGAAATTTCCACCTTCTTTGGACTTAAGGTTCACTTCTCCAACACCAAAAACATCCAAATCATGACCATCTGCAATGGTCACTCTCCTATCGGAAGGTTTGAAAGGAAAGAAAATACCTTTCTACAACATTTCATATGCTTTAATAGCTTCAAAATAAAAAATCCAAGGATTATCTGAGATTGCATTTAATGTTGCCTGATCAAAATCTATCTCTTCAATAGTAGCACATGCATATGAATCTACCTTTGAAGATTTAGATTTTGGATCATCTTCAACACTATTACCTGTGTTCTTCTCATTGAAAATCCTTGCTCTGCATTTTGCTATGAAATGACATGGCTTCTTTCTTTGAATCAGATGTAGTTGAAGATTTTCCTTTGGGTGTAGTGGAAGCATTAGGGGCAAAACTGGAAAACTTAGGATTAGAAGACTTACTTTCCTTCTTAGATTTTTGAATCTTCTACTCTTTCTTTGTCTCCTTCTTCTTCTTTCCCTTTGACAATGATAATATGGCTTCATCATTCTCTTCCATACCTTTTTGTTGATCTTCATCTTGAAGTAATAGGAATTGTAGCTATTTAAATCAAATTTCTCTATCTCTTGTAGAGAGGGATAAAGAAGTAAGAAAAGCATGGTATGTAGATGGAATTGAGTTTATAAGTGTGTTTACCATCTCTTCATCTAAAATGTTGACTCCGACATTCAGTAATTGATCTCGTAAATCTTTAAGCTTCAAAATATGTGTCTGAATTGATTCACCAACTTTCATCCTTGTGTTGGCTAGTTGTCTCCTTAAATGAGCTTTCCTAGCAGGGTTTCTGCTCTGATAGAGATTCTCTAACTCCAACCAAGATTGACGCGAGGTTCTGCAAGACCTAATCTGGGGTATAATATTCCTCTTAACTCCCATATCAATATACGAAAGTGCTAAAGCATCACTTGAATCCCATCTAGATAGCTCTTCTATAGGAAGTAATCTGGTAGTAGTATGGACTCCTAATGATGAAAGAGTTTCTTCTTCTTGACTAACCTCCTGTTGAACAAAAATAGGAACAGTAAGTCTTCTAGAAGATGAAGCAAAATCTTCTCCGACTTGTCTTGGTCTTGGATAAGTGCAATTGACAATATTCCATAAGCCCTTTGATACTAACAGATTCATCATCATAAAACTCCACATTGGATAATTAGACATGCCCTCAAGCTTGTCTTCATTCTCAAGTCTATAGTCACTCATCTTGTTAAGGATGTATGTCAACTAGGCTGTGATACCAAATGTTGGAAGTGGTAGTGGGCCATAATAACAATCAATCATAGGTTTACAGATCTTCCAATAGATGAACCTTAACATACACACCTTAAGACTCGAAAATAGATGAGTGAGAGATACAGAGAGAATAGATAGGATTTCAAGTGTAACGATAAGCTATGAGACTCACCTACACAATCTATATTCCAATGTCAAATTACAATGTGTAAATAGTATACAAACTGGAAATATCTATATCTAGGTAGAAATAGGAACTAGATACAGGAGATTGTGTGCCTAAGAGGTATGAAGAGTGTGTGCGTTAGAATATGGAGAAG
Source organism: Ceratopteris richardii (assembly GCA_020310875.1). NCBI lineage: Eukaryota > Viridiplantae > Streptophyta > Polypodiopsida > Polypodiales > Pteridaceae > Ceratopteris > Ceratopteris richardii. Next base: position 22,515,504 of record CM035423.1, on the reverse strand, counting down.
CAAACCTTAATTTTGATCAAGCTAAATCAGAAACGAGTGACCTAGCAAGTAGGAACAAAAATAGACTTGCTACTCACAATAAATCAACAATGGATGTTGATGTTAAGCTGGCAAAATTTCCTCCAGATATCTCCTAAGTAGACCACAACTCCACCAAGAGTTTGAGAACTCCTCCTCCAAGATGGCCTCCAAAATCTCCTCCGAGCTTGAGAAGATTGATCACCTCCTCCAAGTTATTCTCCAAGAGCTTGAGCTTGTTGAGTGATCCTTTTAGTGATTGAACAATGAGCCAATAGTGTCTTTATATAGTTTTTTATGAACTCTATAAGCACCACTTTTTGAAAAAGCAAAAGAACCAAATCATGTGGCGATTGTAAAAGCAAAAAATATGTAAAAAAGCTACACGAGAATAAAGCTATCACTACTGCAAGGAGATTTTTAAAAAAATCTTTGCATTCGTTGTTGCAACCTATGGGAATCAAACCAGTGTCTTTGCTTTTAGAGAACGTTGACTTAACCAATGCCACCATGCCAATTTTGTTCTATAAGTTACAGAACAATATATAATCGTACTTGAGAATTTTTGGACAACTTGTATGACACTGTCTCCAACAGGAGATGGCGAGGTGTATAGTCAAGAGTCAGACTTTACCACAACGAGTCTGTTCATCAATAGTGAACCTCAATCAACAATGCTACCAAGCCTTGGTCCCATTGGGCATGCTAGAAATTGACAGTCAACTAGGGCCGATTGTGTATGAGGAGACCAAGGAGACAATGCATCACCCACAACTCCAGACTTTCTAGAATCTTCTACTATTTTCAAACCTGCATGTTACCTAACTTCACCCAACTTTGACAAAACAATCTGACATGAAACCCCAAAGAAAGGAATCCAAACAGTAGGATCGGCAAGTACCGAGAAGTGACCAAAATGAGATTTATATTATTCAATGAGAGATAATTACAACCTTGCAAATTCTCCAAGTCTTTACATAAATTTTGATTGAGGGAGACCTTTCACTCGAAAGCATACACTTACAAAAATTTCACCTTTGTGAAATCAGAGCAAGATACTAAAGTAATATAGATGCCTTAATAGTCTCTAGTAAAGTAATATGGTGCATGTGTCTAAGATGGATGGGATGTCACAATTTTCGTTGCCTTTTGAGCCTCGGTGCCCTATCCACCATCGAAAGAACCACTACAAGGCCATAAGGAAGGAAGAAGCTTTCTCTTTCTCTGAGTCTGTGGAGCCAAAGTGGACACCCACTAAACATTTCCCCCGCTGTCATCTATCGGTTGCCTTTGACCCATCCTACTATAGAATCACCACCTTGACAATCCCTCACCTCTTGTGGTTGGGTGATGATGCACTCATATCTTGCACATAGGCCTTCAAGAGTTGCCAAATACAATAGCCTTCAAGCTTGAAGATCTACATCTGATCGTTGTTTTCTTTTGTCCAATGTCAATGCTGAGCTTCTCTTGTTGTTGTTCCTCCACAGGTGTCATAGCCAACCTTCATCCTCCTTAGTCAGCACTCATTACCTAGTGCCGACATGATCATCTTCCTCCTTGACACCATTGGAAGCTTCTCTAATCTTGCGTGAACCATCAACTATCCTAGCACCTAATCTTGACCTTCTCTCTTGCACCATTGTCCATCATCTTCTTGAGCTTAGCTAAATCTTCTATCTTCCCAAAGCTTCTGTCTTCCCTATTGCATGTGTCTTTCTGTGTGTCATGCAAAGAGCGATCGTAATAATGCCACACTACATTCTCAACACCAGTTGATGTGTATATGCCTTCCCTTTGTCCTCACCCTTAGTTTATACTCATAGCAATGCTTCCTTCTTCCCCTTTGTAGTGTGTTTCTATAGTTTTTTGGGTGCATCTCTCTATCTGTGTCTATGTATATATGTGTCTGTATGTGCATGTGTATCTTCCCCCCCTTCTATATCTATCTCCCCCCTTTGTGTGCATGTATATCTATTTTTTATGACTCTTCTTAAGGCATACTAGTAGCACCTAGTTTTCCTATATTGTGTCATAATGGCTTTGATTTCCCCATCTGTCCATTCGCACAAGCGAATCATACTTAGATCTCAAATTTACGCCCCCTAGTACGATGATGAACTTAAGTTGGCAGTGTGGATGTCAGCTATAGTTAATGTCTCACTCATTATGCTTCTGTTGTTGGTGCAAGTCAACCACCAATTGATGTTTTGGATAAGGCTTGAAGTCAAAGATTGAAGAAAAGATTAATATATGAAGCTTGAAGATAGTGCAAATTCAGGAAATGAAGACTTGTATACATATGTACATTAATTTGTAGTTAGCTCACTTATACCTTTTGTATGTTCATGAGCCTGTACATATATGCCTATATATACAAGTAAAAAGTCGGGACAAGTATGAGAGACCATGAAATGAGAAGAATTAGAAGCTAGAATAGTTATTAGACACATGAGAAGTGAGGAATAACTCTCTCATCATTCAGATGTAAAGTTTTCTAAATAGAAGAAAAAGTTGTGCCCAATATTTTGTTGTGTTCTCCTTCTGTGCTTGATCATTTCAAGAATCCTTTTGTAGATGTCTAATTCCATAGTTAACAAGTCTGTGGTTAAATTTTGAGATTCTAATTGTAAACAAGCTGAGAGAATTACGTGTAGGAACATTTGTATGTGAAGAAGTATTGAGTGTCTTCTGAAACACATGCAATCTCGATGGTCAAAGAATTGATCAATTCTGAGTGCACAGTGTAAAGTTTTGCACAAATGAGGAGTCAAAATCTAATTTGGAAAGTAATACATCTATGGATAAAAGCTTTTTCTTAAACAGGTTCTAGTTTGGGAGAACTATGTGTTATAATTTGCTGGTGTCAACCTCGACTATACAGGAGAACAATTTTAGACATAGGTGAACTGTTTGATTCATTTCTCAAGATTTACTGCATCATTTGAGATGATTTAACTTGGAGAAGGTGCATAATTTGTAGGCGACACCGTGTGCAAAATTTTATCCAAAACTTTACACATTTGATTAGTCAATGAGTGAATAATGTGCAGCAGACTTTCTGAGTAGTGACTCTCTTCACAGTTAGTTCAAATTTTGATAATTTGATATTGATCATCCAAATTGGTAAAGGTTTTGAGTTGTTCTTGATATAGAGGTGCTCTAACATCAAGGATAGCTTGTTCTTTTGGATATTAACAGTCTCCATCATTGGTACCAGAGCAAGAATCATCAAAATAGAAGAAAGGAGGACCCTGACTGCTGCAGTCATACAGAAATCAACACTTGAAGGTTCAAAAGGTGAAAGATTTGAAGGAAAGCATGAGAAGGAGGCCTGAAGCAATCAACAAGATCAAAAGGAACTTCATTCAAAGTAAAGGTACACTTATTCCTCATAAAGTCTGAAGACTTTAATACACAGGTGAAGAAAGGATGGGAGATTCTCTTCAGATAGACAAATTGGATAGAGAGAATTGGTCAATGAGGATGGAAGCTCATCTCATGAGCAAAGACTTGATAGGTTACATCACAGGTGAAGAAGAAAAACCACAATTCAGAGATCCTGGTGTTCCAACTAGGGATGAACTTTCAGATTTGAAGACTTGGATGAAGAAGGATGCTCACGCAAGGAGCATTATCTACATGGGAGTCAATGGCTACTTGCTACCTCATATTAGAGGTCTTGAAATTTCAAGTGATATATGGAATTCTTTGGAGGAGCATTATAGGGCAACTTTCATAGCGACTATTGAGTGTGTGTGGCTTAGATGTCTTATGGCTGATTTGGGTGTTGGTCAGTCTTCTTGTTTATATATTTAGGTGGTGATGTGTGTGAACACTCAAGGACCGTAGGGGCACTTTTTTCCCTCCCTAGGAGGTTTTTTTCCCTTGGCTAGTATATAACGCCTAGGGTCACTTATCTTTTGTACATTCTACTAGTAATACATTCAGTATTGTGTGTTGTGCTCCAAGCTTCTTCTTCTTGCTTGTGCTATTTGCATGCTTCCACAGACCTCATACTCTAGCAAGTGGTATCAGAGAAGGTCATCGCTTCTTCTAGGGTGTCATCGACACCCCTCTGGTCACAATCTCAGAATTACATGACAATTGGTCAATCTTATGCCACTACCATCTTCACTGACAATCAGAGTGCATTGGCAATTGCAAGGAACCCTGTGTTCCATGCTCGCACTAAGCACATTAAGCTGCAATATATCAGGGTGAGGTTCTCTGCTGGAGAGATCAATTTGGTATATTTTCCCACACACGAGAACATTGTGGATCTTTTCACAAAGGCTCTGCCTATGGAGAAGTTTGAAGCTTTCCACAAAGCTTTGGACTTACTTCCTTTTGTGGATTGATTCCACATAGCTTGGCACTTCCTTATACATGAGTGGCAACTTCTCGTTCACCACATCACTCCTTGGGGGGATTTGTTGATATATTTAAGTAGTGATGTGTGTGAACACTCTAGGACCACTAGGGCACTTTTTTCCCTCTCTAGGAGGTTTTTTCCCTTGGCCGGTATATATTCCTATCACCCTAAGGGGTCACTTATCTTTTATACATTCTAGTGGTAATACATTCAGTATTGTATGTTGTGCTCCAAGCTTCTTCTTCCTCCTTGTGCTATTCACATGCTTCCACAGACCTCAAACTCCAACACTTCTACCACCACGATCTTTACTGATAGTCAGAGCGCATTGGCAGTTGCGAGGAACCGTGTGTTCCATTTGCAGTAAGCACATTGAGGTGCACTATCATTATGTCAGGGAGAGGTTCTCCGCTAGAGAGATCAGTTTGACATATGTTCCCACACAGGAGAACGTTGCAGACCTTTTCACAAAGGCTCTACATAGGGAGAAGTTTGAAGCTTTCCACAAAGCTTTGGGCTTGCTTCCTTTCATGGATTGATTCCACATAGCTTGGCACTACCTTATACATGAGTGCCAACTCCTTGTTCATCGCATCACTCCTAGGGGGTATTTTTTGATATATTTCGGTAGTGATGTGTGTGAACACATGAGGACCGCCGGTGCACTTTTTTCCCTCTTTAGGAGGTTTTTCCCGCACGACTTGTATATACACATATAACCCTAATGCATTACACATCTTTGTAAATCCTCCTGGTAATACATTCAATATTGCGTGTTGTTTTTCGAGCTTCTTCTTCTTCCTTGTGCCATTTGCGTGCTTCTGCAGACCTCAAACTCCAATAGTAATCCCATGCAAAGACATGGGTAAAATCTACTAGTAATGCTATGAGTTCAATGCAAAAATTTGGCTGGAGATGTAGTAATATTGGCATGTTATTGGTTTTAATAATGATATAATGGTTATAGAAATGAGGATCTAACCCTTGCAGGTTTGTGAGATCCCATGCAAATACATTGGTAAATTGCAAGTAGCCCTAGGAGTTCAGTGAAAAAATTCGATGGGAGATCGGTAGAAACCTTGAACTTGGAGAAGATCAGGTGACTAAGTTTACAACTCCTAGCTGGTCTTTTTCGATGGAAAATCCATGAGGATCTTCGAACGAGTCATGATTGTAATCGGTTTTGGTCATTACCAAATCTTTTAGAAGGAGATTTGATTTGGACCATAGATTGTACACATCACTCCCAAGGGCGTATGATAAAAAAGCTCTGTGACCTATCAAACATCAATAATTCCAACCGATAGAAGATCTTTATTAGCAAGAAAAAATTGATCGTCTTCATTTTCAAAAAGACCATCGACCATGTTAATGGTCTCTTGTCACTTGGGTTGATGTACCTTCTCACAAGTAGTGATCGAGAAGACCAATCATGCAACACCTTAGCTTGTTGAAACCAAGGTCTTCCGAATAATAGTTTTTAATCAAAATGTTCATTGAATAATTGGAAGACGAAAAAGGTCATATATAATGTTGCCTTGGATGGTCAACATTACATTTTCAATGATCTCCAAAGGTTAAAGTGTTGAGGGCCGGCACTTCTTGTGGATACCACGAGCATTGTTATTCAAATTTATAGATGAGTACAATTTGATTTCGATGCTTCTAAGAACCTTTATTCTTGTTCATCCAAAAATAAAGTTTATATATATATATATATATATATATATATATATATATATATATATATATATATATAAGCACTTCTATATATTTATATGCTAATATATATATATATATATGTATATATAGATAGTAGTGCTAATATATATATATTAGTGCTACTATCACCTTCACTTCACCAACCTATTTTCCCTTCACCGTTTTGTAGACTTCATATTCGTCACTCTTCACAAAGAACCTCTCTCATCACAGCGCACTATGCAACATAATTAACTAGAACAAACTATACATTCATTTGATGGAGATTATAATGATGCCAAGGGGTCGATGGATCTATCATGACATGTAGTTTTGGACGCCTTCTATGCTTCTTCTCTATATCATCATGTCTATCTCCCATACGATGCATCATGTTTCTATATAGGATACACCTCTTCAGGTACCTCTTTGTCAAAGAGATGGCTTACCAACTCCAACTTCTAAGGGACATACTTTATATCTCTAGATGCACATGAAAACGTTATTCTTGATAGTGAGGTCGTAGAACCTATATTTACTCGATCTATTTCACTCGATCGAGAGAGGATATTAGATACTCAAAAGAAATGGATAAAAAGTCACTTTGTACAAGGAGTGCTTGGTGTAATGGAAGGATTGTTCACAGGACAATATTACATGGAAGGGGTCAGTACCATTCAAATTTTAATTCCCAATTTTTACTTAAGGGAAAGACATAGGGAAACAATGCACATTGATGACTATGTAGAAGATGTACATGGAGTTCAATGGGAGCAATCATTTTGATCTTTTCTGATATACCTTGCAACACCATTTTTGAGGACGAAAATGGACAGAAAGGGGAACGAAATGTCATGAAAGTACTCTATAAAGGTACGCAAGAAAATTATGGTATGCAATAGAGGAGGAATATGGGCCAAATATGAAGAGGGATTCAAGAGCCATAAGTATGGGTCCGTTGGGAAGAAGAACCAATGATAGTTATCTCATGCATGCTAGGAGTGCACCTTCAACTTCATGTTTGACAAACAAATATATCCAAGAGAAAGTCTTCAATCAATGCCTCTTATGAATAGGTTTGGGCTCTGAAAAAATTGTGCTTCAAGAATGGAGATGATGAAGGAGATCACTTGGACAAAAAGGAAAAGTTAAAATGAATAGGCACTAGAAAGAGAAAAAGCTTAATGAATAGGCACTAGAAAGAGAAAAAGCTAAATTGTTCTTCAAGAATGGAGATGATGAAGGAGATCACTTGGACAAAAAGGAAAAGTTAAAATGAATAAACACTAGAAAGAGAAAAAGCTTAATGAATAGGCACTAGAAAGAGAAAAAGCTTTATGAATAGGTAATGGTACCATATTTTTTTTAAAAAGGAGGAAGTTCAGATGAAGTTTAATCTCCCTATGCTTGAATTGATTGAAAGAACAACTCTATAAGTGAAAGGGCATAGTACCCATGAGACCCCCTGTATCCACACATGTCTTGCCATAGAGAGGGGTTGAGCCCTCACCCTCGCCTCAAGAGGCGGAACGCCAACCACCCACGCTAACACACACAAATAGTGCTACAATATTCGATAGGATATATGGAGTAACATTCAAAGGCAATGATTGCTGACTTTCTTTGGTCATTGGTACTCCATCAATTGTATTTATATGAAGGACAATACCACGCAATTGTTTATATCGAGTTTCTTTTACCAAGACTTAAAAAGAGGATTGTCCTAACGCCCTCAAAGTCTATGAGTGTCTCTCTAAAACTAGCTATCAAAGGAAGTTTCGTCGAATCCTACTCTTCCAATAATTTGAGTCAATGGACATAACAGTTGCAAGAGTGAAAATCGCCATAGAACCCATGAGTTGGACCCTGAGTTTTTTTTTTAAATAAAAGAAGTTCGGCCTTAGCCTATTCTCTCGGACTTTAATTAAAATAAAGAAGAAAAATTACAAGTGAATGGGACTAGTGCCCAAGGGACCCCCCAAATCCCACAATGCAAGGGAGGAGTATGGCAAGCTAGAGGGCATTACAAATGAGGCGGATAAATCTAGCATCACCCTCATGTGGGACCCATTTGGGTTTCAACTTGTTGTTTTCGAGGAGATAAATATAGTGATGTCTAAACGGTGGAGATATCTTATCTTGGGAGATTCTTTTACCTAGAAGAAACAAGGATTTCTCGATCGACCATTCGTCAGGAGTTTGGCCAAAATTGACAGCACATTGCTCCCTCCAAATCTTCCAAAGAGTCTTACCCCTGATGGCATTCCACAGCCTCAATGAGCAGCCGACCGCCTCACCCAACAGCACCTCTTGCCAATTGATTTGGTTCGTGAGTCTCAATACCCGGGTCACATGATGCCAGATAGCACAGGACTTGGGGCAATCGAAGAATAGGTGAGCTAAATCTTCAATGCATCGATGGCAATGCTTGCACGGCACACCATAGATTTTGTTAGCCCTTGCATTGGACTAGATACCTTTATGCAAGATCTGCCACATGAGAACGGACTTTTTGATCTCAATTAGGGGGTGCCAAATAGACACGAATCTTAGTTCCCATCGAAGTTTGGTCCAAGAAAGGCACCATCTCTTGTTAAGAGTGTGATGAACATCTAATTTCTCTTTGAAGTTGGGGATTCTGGATAGTTTCTTTCCATTTCTCCATTTGAGGCCCTCCAGGCAAGGAAGATCCTGACCGCAGAGAAGGCGGGTAGTTGAGCAGTCGCATGCTAAACATCTTCCTTGAAGAAGATTCCATTCCTCTAGGGTAACTCTAAGTCTGGGGTCCAAGTCTTCGAACCTAATCCACTGGTTGGTCTCTTGTTTCCAGAGTTGTTTCCACTGTTTGAACCCCTTGTTCCATAGCCACTTTGTAGTTTGGAGGTTCCAAGACTCCACCCCCCTAATGCCGCCGATCGGGAACCAGATAGAGTCATTTTGTCTTATCCCAGCTTCCCACTTCTACTCACACTGATTCTGATGAATTGTTTGGCCTTGTTCCAACTCTTCCATAAGGAACACATGAGGCTAGAGCCTTTAGGAGACACCCGGTGGGGGGAGAACAAAAGAGTGAGAATCCCTATGTCCTTCCAACTAGGATGGCCAACCAGGGTAAGTTCTTCCATGTTTCTGAAGATCAATTTAGCCCAAGAGGACTCACTATTGCTCCACGCCTTGATAAGCCACTTTGCCGCCAGCTTGTCAGCCAATCCAACGATATCCAAAATTCCCAAGCCCCCTGAGTCTTTCGGGCTAGTGCAAGTTTCCCATTTGATTTTGGGAATCCCCCTCTTGTTGGGGTCCCAGTAAGGAAGTTTCTGCAGATTCTTTCCACTTTGGCCAAGTCTTTCTCCTTGGGTCTCCAACACGAGATAAAGTAAATAGTTGTAGACAACATAAATGTGTTAACAACCATAGCACGCCCTGCCAAGTTGACTTGCATACCTTTCCAATGATTTAGTTTGCTATCCAGCCTGAATAGCACCCAGTTCCATCGTTGGTCCATTGAGATGCCGAATCCCATCGGAATGCCAAGGAGATGGAAGACTTGACCTCTAGGGATAACTTGACACCCCTGATCTAACAACAATTGGGATGTAGGTCCGGTGATTGCTCTAAAAGCAGTTTTAACATGGTTGATTTTCGAACCTGACGCCACACAAAAGGTGTCGAGGCACCACCAAAACACCCCAATGTTGTTTCTATCGTTATGCACAAAGGCATTCATGTCATCGGCAAAAAGTCTCGCAATCATTTTGCCGTGATTTAGAGGTAGGGAAAGACCCTTAAGATTGCCAGCGTCCATGTGATGCTTTAATAGGCGACTGAGTCCATTCGAGGCGATAGCGAAAAGTAATGGAGCTAGAGGGCAACCTTGCCTAATTGATATTTTTAAACGAATGGGCTCAAAGAGCTTACCGTTGATATTTACTCTAGGTGAAGCGTTTCCAAGAAGAGTGGAAACCATCTTCGTGAACTTTTGGCTGCATCCAAGGTCTTTCAATGATTGAAGAATAAAGTCCCATTCCAATCTTTCATACGCTTTGTTGAAGTCGATCTTAATGAATACCAGATCTTGTGCAGTCTCCTCAGCAAACACAAGGCCTTCCCAAATATCGACAATTGCTTCAAGTATAGATCTACCTTTGATAAAACCTTTTTGGACCTCACAAAGCCATGACTTTAAATGACAAGAGATTCTGTTGGCGATAACTTTTGCAATTATCTTGTATCCAGTTAGCATGGTAATCGGTCGCCAGTTTTCAATTTTGTTCTTATCTCCCCTTTTGTGGATTAACTTGATGACTCCATTATTAAGACACTCAAAAAGGGCACCGAAGGAGAGAGCCTCTTGCCACACCAGACGTAGTGGGGTGGCCACTACATGTTTGAAGGACTTGAAAAACTCATTGGTGAGACCATCAAGACCCAGACTTTTCCCATTGCGAAGAGCATCAATAACCTTGATAATTTCATTCTCGAAAATGTTAGCCTCCAGCAGAGAAATCATGTTCTGTGGGATGCTAGATTTAGCAACCCTTGAGATGGTTGCCATGGAGTCACACCTGTGTGGGGAAAGGGGAGCCGAGACCCCGAGAAGATGGGTAAAGTGCTCAACGATGATATATCTATTCTTGACTTCCGTGCTTTTGGTTCCATTGTTATCGACCAATAAGGGGATGAATTCCCTAGCTTGTTTCCTTTTGAGAATGTTACACATCTCTTCCGATGGTTTGTCGGCCTTCCCCGCCCACCAATCTTTGAAGAATATTTGAAGATTTTTCCTTTGAACATCCTCTTCTAATCTTAGTCTTCCCTTGATTTTCAAAGACCTTGTTGACATTGTAAGTTACCTTTGTTCACCTCTTCTTCAAGCCGTGAGAGCCTCCGGTACACCGTTTCTCTTCTTTTTTTTTTTCGGATATCTCTTATAGCCTTTTGAGTCCTGATCAGATTTTTCGAGTCCTTTCCACTGCGCTTCTCCAACACTTAGCAGGTTCATTACAGTAGGCAAAGGCTTTTGCCCACACTGCAGAAATTTCTTGGTGGACAGAGGGGAGGGAAAACGATGTCTGACAAGCATGAAACCAAGGGGCTTTCTGGAGCATGGGAACCGGTTTGAAAGACATAGTAATCGGGTAGTGGTCCGAGATAGTCAGGTCCATGTGTTGGGAAATTGAAGGAATACCCCACTAGAGGATGGTGTTTTGATCGATGTAACATCTATCAAGTCTTGCTTTCCTCAAAGAGTCCCCCTATTGGAGATTTGACCAGGAGAACCCCTTCATGTCTTTCACCTCTACGAGGTCGAGATGGAGCTTGATTTTATCCCATATCTCTCTTTCTCTTGGCTGTCAATAATTTTTCCCTTTTTATTCCATCGATCCTCAGGAAACTCAACCATGTTGAAGTCCCCACAAATCAAAACATTATGTGAGAGGGAGTTGAGGGAAGCCCAAGTATCAATTCTATTCGCTTCTCCATTAGGGGCATAAATTGAGACCACAATGAACTGAAAAGGGAACCCCATAGAGGCAACAATCCAACGATGATTCCGACCTTCAAAAGTCGAGGTCACACTGCCAGACAAGGAGTGACTAATACCGATCGCAACACCCCCCGCCCCCTAGGGTGAGAAGTGGAGAACCAAAGGTGGTTTGGAGAAATCCATTTAAGTCGTTTCTGGAGATCCTCTCCGTCGATTTTAACCTCTTGTAAACAGATAAAGTCAGGGTTGAGGCACTTGTCTTTGAACCACTGGCCAAGAATCGCCGCTCTTGATGGGTCCGACAAACCCCTGATGTTTAGTGATGTGAATTTCATTGTTGATGGTTGTCCTCTTTGAGGGGAGGGACCCGATCTTTTTTTTTTTCTTGTGATCTTCTTTTTTCCTCCCAACTTATTGACTTATGATCCTGCTCTTGAGGGGGCTCTTCCAAGGCATGCCCGACGGTTGTTTCTCTTTAAGCTTTGCCTTTTGTTGCGGTAAGCTTGGCATGCATACCGAAAGAGAAGGACCAAGGAAGGAGCTTTCACTATCAGGGTTGGCGGTAGTGAAGCCTTTCTCTTTACTCATGGTGTAAGCTTCCTGGTTGTCTTCTTTGGTGATCGAACACCCAAGTGGTTGTCTTCTTTGCTGATCGAACACCCAAGTGTATTATCAACAGGGTCTTTTTCATCATGGTTATCCCGTGGGAAGTCGACCTCATTAATCTCCATGTAAATTTATGCATTCCAATTTATGAAGTCTCTCTCTCTCGCGCGCGCGCGCACACACACACACACACATTGCAGGGAGCTTGCCGGACTAGAGCGCGAGAGAGACGGGGAACAAAATGAAGCAGATTTCATCGAGGGCAGTAGAGTCGGGGCATCACGATGTGGTGCACGATGTGGCGATGGACTATTATGGCAAGCTCATGGCGACCTGCTCCTCTGACAGGATGATCAAGGTCTTTGGGTTAGGCGCAGGTGGAGACTCCACTAATCCATCCCTCCTTGCGACCCTCTCTGGCCACGAGGGCCCCGTTTGGCAGGTCGCCTGGGCGCACCCCAAATTCGGTCCATTCTTTGCCTCCTGTTCTTATGATAGAAGGGTGATCCTCTGGAAGGAGAATGCTGATGGAACTTGGGCACAGGCGCACGTCTTTGCCGAACATGAAGCCTCCGTGAACTCGATTAGCTTTGCACCCTATGAGCTAGGTCTCATCCTTGCCTGCGGCTCATCTGATGGGACGATTTCTGTGTTTACTCAACGTGAAGATGGTTCTTGGGACAAGGTTAAGATCCCTCAAGCGCACAGTGTTGGGGTGACTTCAGTTTCATGGTCTCCTGCTGCTGCTCTGGGTTCACTTGTGGGCCCCTACTACAGTCCTGTGCAGAAGCTTGTGTCTGGGGGATGTGACAACACGGTAAAGGTGTGGAAATTTTCGGATGGTCAATGGAGAATGGACTGTTTTCCTCCTCTCTCCAAACATATAGATTGGGTGAGGGATGTTGCATGGGCGCCCAATCTGGGCTTACCGAAAAGTACTATAGCTAGTGCATCACAAGATGGAACAGTAATAATTTGGACACAGGGTAAAGAAGGTGAAAACTGGGAAGGTAAAGTTTTGAATGATTTCAAGACTCCTGTCTGGAGAGTCAGCTGGTCACTCACAGGAAATATTCTAGCTGTGGCTGATGGTAATAATAATGTTACTCTATGGAAGGAAGCTGTGGATGGAGAATGGACTTCTGTTTCAACTGTTTAGTGAGATGTGGCGATTCTAATTTTTGTAATTTTGTTTTGAGAAGTACGCCTTCAATTGCATCTTCATCTCTTTTCCCCCTCGTGTCTAATGTGCATATCTCCTCTCTTTCTTTTGCAGTTGCACATATTTTAGATCCATTCTGGGGTTTAATAGCAGTACGTGGAACTACATTGTTAGAATTTCAAAGCGAATGCTTCAAAAGATTAGCATCCTCATTTAGTTGAATGAAATCTAATATCCCCTAACAAGGACCTTTTTTGAAAGGAGAGTAAGTGTGATAACAGCCGGGTGAATGCATATTGAGGAAGGTGAGGGAGAGAATAAAAAGACTTTGTTCATCCAGGGACTGTGCTTTCACGCTTTATAGTTTATGAATTGTGTGTTGTAAGCAATCATTCCAGCTTTTGGAAACGGTGTAATGGCGAATTGGAGTAGAGAGATGGATGCATCCACTATATTTGTGGGCTTGTTATCTACAAGCCTTGTTGATTTTGAGTGATTGCATCACATCTCTTGTAGGAGATTAGTGCTGGTGGGGATGTTGTATTCCTTTATCCAAGTTATGCATGGGATCTTTATTGTATGCTGGTTTGTTTGGGAACTAATGGGTAGAATCTAATGTTGGATATGGTTTAGAAATAGCCTCTTTTCCTTCTCTTTGTTAGAAAATGTTTGTTATTTGAATTATTTGTATAGCCCAACTACTACTATTATCATAATCATTCTTCATATATATATGTGTGAGTTGTGTGGTGCGTGTGTGAGCATGTATTCACTGTGAGTTCTATACCCACTATTGGGCACTGATGACATTAGTGGGGACATTAGTGGGGATGTCATAGTATTGAGTCGATACTGTGCATAATGTTGGGTGTGTGTAGAAGTGCGAGAGACACACGAAAAGCAAACACAAAGAGCACAAACGAAGCAAGACACACGGAGAAGACGATGGCTTGAATAGCTCTCTCTATTGATCGATAAACTAAACTGAAGTAAGAGCTGAATAATATCCCTAAGTACAAAGTACGACCACATATGAGAGTATCAAGTATGTGGTAACATGGGAAAAAACCTCTAGCGAGCACTAGAGTAAAAAGTGCCCATGTATAGGGAAAAGGTTCACATCAAAGCTACTCGAGGAACACATAAGTGTAACAAACCTCCCTGGAGCGAATGATGTGAACACATACAGGGATTGACAGATCAGCCACCACAAAGTAACAAGCCTAAAGCTTTGCGAAAAGCTTCAAACTTTTCCCGTGGAAGAGCTTTGGTGAATATGTCTTCCACATTATCTTGTGTAGGCACATATACCAAATCAATATCTCCTACATGAAGGCGATCTCTTACATAGTGATAATGCACTTGAATATGTTTGGTCCGTGCATGAAACACTGGGTTTCGTGCATCAGCCAAAGCACTCTGACTATCTGTGAGAATATGCGTAGGAGCATCAATCTCCATGCAAAGATCCATCAATAGGCGTCTTAGCCATATACACTCCACTGTAGTTGTGAAAACTGCCTTGTACTCAACTTCATGTGAAAACTGCCCTTTACTCAACTTCACAACTTGATGTCGCCACTATAGGTTGCTTTTTACTCAACCAAGATATGCATGAGTCTCCAAGGAAAAAGCAATTACCACTAGTGGACACGCGAGTATCATAACAACCAGCCCAATCACTATCTGTAAAAGCATGCAAGCATGGCTGAACATCTCTTCCATAAAAGAGACCTAAACTCAAAGTGCCTCGGAGATATCTAAACACACGTTTCACTGCTTGCAAATGCTTAGTGCCAGGGCTATGCATGAATCGACTGAACTGGGAAACTGCATATTGTATATCCGGCCTTGTGTTGCATGCATATATAAGACATCCCACATCTTGTTGATAAAGAGAAGTGTCAAATGCATCACTGGAATCTTGAACTGAGAACCTGAATCCTGTCTGAACCAGTGTGGAAACTGGCTTAGAAGCCTCAAAATCAAAACGCTGAAGTAGTTTTTCAACATACTTTGCTTGATGCATAACAATTCCCCCTCAACGGATACAAACTGGATGCCAAGATAGTAGCTCAAAAGATCAAGATAAGTGACATCAAAAGTATGCTACAAATCAGCCATAAGAATGTCAAGTTTTGCATCACATGACCCAGTCAAGAGTATGTCATCGACATAAAGAACAAGCACTATAAGATCAGCCCCATTTTTGCGTACATAGAGTGCGCTTTCAATCGGACTACATGTGAAGCCAAGAGCAATCAAGTGCTTATGTATTTTGTCATACCATGCACGTGGAGCTTGCTTGAGACCATACAAGGCTTTATGCAAGCGACAAACTATATGCTCTTTCCCTTTCATAGCAAATCTAGGAGGTTGCTTCACATAGACCTCTTCTTGCAAATCACCATTCAAGAAGGCTGTTTTTATGTCCAACTGATGCACTTTCCAACCTCGATGGGCAGCCAATGCAACCACGGTATGAATGGTAGTCATGCGTGAAGTAGGTGCAAAAGTTTCCTCATAGTCAATGCCATATTGTTACGCATATTCTTTGGCAACCAATGTAGCTTTGTAGCGATCAATGCTACCATCAAATTTTCTCTTAATCTTGTAAATCCACTTTGTACCAATGACATTCTTTTCTTTTGGCAATTCACATAACTCCCAAGTACCATTCCTATCATAGTCACCAGGGGACGGTGACGTGTCCCGGGGACAGTGACGTCCCGGGGTCGGGGACGGGACCTGTACCGTCCCGGGGACTCCAATCCGGGACGGCACTCAAAATATGCTGATTTTAAGGTTAATGTGAAATGGAAACCATTCATAAGGGTTTTGTTAGCTTATAAGAGCACAAATAATCCTTCTCTTGTATGTGCTTGATGAAGAGGCCATAATGGCTGCTCCTACACTCCAAATGAAAGAGAGGAGGAAGGTTTAGAACTCCAAAGGGTAAGTTCTTGAGCCTTGAGGAGAGGACTCAAGAGGGGGGCTGCTGAAATCACTCTCCTAGAGAGGCTCAAAGGTTAAGAGGATGGAGAGGGCTGCTGAATATGCAAGAGTGCACACCAAAGGAGCTCAAGAGGGAAATCTGAAAGTGTGATGTGTTTTTTGAGGGCAGCAAGGGCTTGTTTTATAGTTGCATTGGGGCCCCATAAGTCCTACTATAGAGAGAGAATGTGGGCGCACTTTTTCAAAATTCGAAAATCAAAATTTTTTTTGAAAAATCTGCCGCTCCCGCCATTTTGGCGTCCCCAAATCTCTGTCATAACATGAAACCGTCCCGGAACGGCGTCTCGGGAACGGCACCCTGTATCAAAAAGAAATTCGGGACGCCAGCCGTCCCGGCTGAGCGTCCCAAGATATTTGAAATGGGGGACGGCGTCCCGGCGTCCCTCGGTCCCGGGGACGCGTCCCCCTGTGACTATGATTCCTATGTATGGAATCCATTTCTGATTGCATAGCACTCATCCATTGTGGATTGTCACATGCATCTTCAAAAGAGAGCGGCTCTTCATTACATGCTGTAGCAATAAGAGAATAATCCACAAGTTATTTGATGCATGGTGAGAGCTTGATCTTGTTCTACCAAGTAAAGGTGCACTTAATTTGCTGTCCTGCAAAGTTTGTTTCAGCCACTTTGGCATAGATTGTGCACTCTTGATAGACATGCGTTCATTATGTAAAACATCTTCAATATGTACATCATGCGTGGGCTGAATTTCATGCTCACTTTCAACCATATTTTGATGCAAATGTTCAGTCATATGTGGCTGGAAATTCATTTTTTGATTGAAATTTTTCAGCCATGTTTGGCTGGAAATTCTCTGCATTTTCAGCCCTATTTGGCTGGAATTTTTCAGCCCTTTGAACCTCTGGTCTACATGACCATAGTCAAGGGCACCATTTTGGAACAAAGGCATGAGTGTATCGAACACATCTTGTGAGCTAACTGTTGGAAGTTTTTTGCATTCAAGTAGAGGGAAAACTGAATTTTCAGCAAATACCACATCTCGACTCACAATAATTGTGTTCGTCAATGGATGGTACAACCGATATCCCTTACTTTCAGCACTATAACCAACAAATATACATTTCTTTGCCTTGTCATCAAGTTTGTGACATTGTTGTGATGGCACAAGAGCATATGCCAAACAACCAAACACACGCATATGACTAACCATAGGCTTATGATCATTCCAAGCCTTATAAGGAGTGATGACTCTCAATGCTTTTGTAGGGCAGCGATTAAACACATAATTTGCACACATGGTTGCTTCTATCCACAACTTATCAGGAAGATGCTTTCCTTTAACCATACATCGTGCTATTTCAAGTAGAGTTCTATTTTTACACTCGGCAACACCATTTTGTTGAGGTGTATATGGTACCGTACATTGGTGTGAAATACCTCTTTCACGAAGAAAAGCATTAAACTCATGTGACATGTACTCACCACCACGATCCGTGCGTAGAGTCAAAAGCTTTTGTGAAGAAAAATTTTCAGCCATAGCTAAAAATGCTTTGAAGAAAGAAAATACCTCATTCTTTGCTTTCATAGGATACACTCATTTATGGAGAGTAGCATCATCAATGAAGGTAACAAAATATACATGCTTCCCAAAAGATGGAGTCTTGACGGGACCACATACATCACTATGAACAAGCTGTAATTTTCTTGTAGTGTGTGTATGAACATCTTTTGGAAAAGAAGCACGATGCATTTTTCCAAGAATGCAACCTTCACATGCATGCTTTTCAATGGACTCAAGTGTAGGCAAGCCAATAACCATGTCCTTCTTTTGTAAGTAGAGCAAACTATTGAAGTTTAAATGACCAAAACGAGCATGCCAAAGCTCCATTTCAGCCATGGAAGAAGTATGAGCAACTAAGGCATTCGAGGCATCCCTCTTGTATGTATCCATGCGATACAAACCATTACATAATGTACCGGACATCATAATAACGTCGCCATTGCTGAAATCATGAACCATACACTTATCATCAACAAAGTGTACATGAAGTCCAGCTTTGGCAATCAACGGAACTGAAATTAAGTTCTTCTTGATACCGGGCACATATGTTGATATATTTAGGTAGTGATGTGTGTGAACACACTAGGACCGCCGGGGCACTTTTTTCCCTCTTTAGGAGGTTTTTTTTTCCCGGCTTGTATATACGCATATTGCCCTAATGGGCTACTTATCTTTGTACATTCTCTAGTAATACATTCAGTATTGTGTGTTTGTGCTCCAAGCTTCTTCTTCTTCCTTGTGCTGTTCGCGTGCTTCTGCAGACGTCTATCTCCAACAATTGGTATCAGAGCAGGTCGTCGCTTCATCTAGGGCGCCGTTGACACTCCTCCGTTTGCAATCTCAGATTCGCACGAAATTTGATGAGCATACTCATGGTGTTTCAGAGATCAAAACAGCTTCGCTATGTGGTGCCGAAATCGAGATCTAAGCTCGTTTTGGCCTCCGAACGCACTATTGCAGCGCTTATGCAGGTTATTTCGTCTTTTTGTGCCAAAGGTATATACCAATTTCTGTTCGCCAGTATAAGCGTCTCGAAGTCTGTTACAGGTCTAGCAGAATTTGTTTGGGCAGTTTTGTTCAACTTTTTGAGATACATTCGATTTCCTGCATCAAGATATTTTAGTCACCGGCCATGGTTGAAACAGTGATGTATTCCGTATGTTGGCTGTTGAGGATAAGTTGGATGGTACCAACTACCCATTAAAGGCTTATATGATGCGACATGTATTGGTTGCAAAAGGATTGTGGAACATTGTGCAAGGTGTTGAAAGACGTCCTATTACACCTCTGACTACAGGTACTGCAAATACAGGCGCTGGAGCTGACGAAGATGGTGTCGAAGACGATATTCCGCAGATTCCTGTTCGTGCTTCACCTACTGCAGAGAAGATTCGCTTGGATGGCAGAGATGCCCAGGCACATGCATTGATATATTTGTCTGTCAAACGTGCCATTATTCCTCACATTTTCTCTTGAGGAACAACTAAGGATGCTTTGGATACACTTACCATATTGTACCAAGCTAGGAATGAGGCTCGTGTTGCTTACCTCCGAAAACAGTTGGAGAGTGAGCACATGAATGAAGGTGATTCTATGGACTGTTTCCTAACGAAGATCAAAGACTTGAAGGAACAATTGATTTCTGCTGACGAGGTTATACCAGATAGCTCACTTGTGCATACCGTTCTGAATGGTCTTCTTGATTCATATCAGAGTTTTGCTTCTACTCTTCGGTTGATGATGAAAGGCAATCCAAATGCCTTATCATTTGAGGAGTTAGTCTCTGTTCTGTTGCAGGAAGATCAGTCCAGGCAAAACAGGTCCATTATGCGAGTTGCAGATCAAGCTTTCCTGGCTAGTCAGAAGGGCAAAGGAAAATGGAGCTCTTCAACTAGTAGCAGAAATCTGCTAATTCAGCATATTCGAAGAAGGAAGATAAAGATGAGAAGAAATCAGAAAAGCAGAAATTGTTTTGTAAGTACTGTAAAGGGAATGATCATATCATAAAGAACTCTCCAAAACTGGCTGCTAAAGAGGCAAAGAAGAACGAGGCTTGAATGGTTGTTGCAGAGGCCTCTACACCAAAAACAGAGTCTGCAAATCTTGTGAAAGAAAAAGAATAGGCGTTTACTACTGTCTGCAGTTTTGACCCATCTTCTCATGAGGAGTGCATGTCTGCAGTAGACTCAGATGTTTGGTATTTTGACAGTGGGGCGACCAAACATATTACCTCGCAGCGCAGTTTCTTCTCTTCGCCCGAGCTTTCCCCTATAGGGAATACTGTTACATGTGCCAACAACTCCTCTTATCCTGTTATGGGAGTTGGTAAGATCATTTTGACTACTGCTTATTGTAGTTCTTTCACTTTGTCAGATGCTTTATTTGTGCCATGGATAAAAAAGAACCTGTTATCAGTTTCTGCATTAGCCAAGATTGGCTTGGTTGTGAAATTTGTTGATGACAGGTGTACAGTTCATGATCTGTCAAATGGCGATGTGATTATTGCTTCTTGCATTTTATGTCGTTGGCTGTATAAGCTCATAGACTATGAAAGATCTGTAAATGATTTTGCATGTGCAGTAAATGATTCTCAAGCTATGTCAGTTGCAAAGCTTTGGCATGCACGCTTTGGTCATCTGAATTTTGCTAGTTTGCTACGCCTGCAGAAATCTAAAATGGTGTCCTCGTTGCCCAAACTTGAGGCACCTGGAAAACATGTTTGTGAAAGCTGAATTTTGGGCAAAATGCAGCGTTTATCCTTTCCAAAAGATGGTTCAGTTCGGGCTACTCAGAAATTGAAGCTTGTACATCATGATGTCTATGGTCCTATGCAGATACCTTCTTTTGGAAATTATCTTTACTTCGTGACTTTCATTGATGATTTTTCCAGGCATGCATGGGTATTTTATTGAAGGCAAAGTCCGAAGTGTTCATGTGCTTTAAACAGTTTTTGGTTTTGGCTGAAAATCTGTCAGCATGTAAAATGGGCACCCTCCATTCTGATCGAGGGGGGGAATATATGTCTTCTGATTTTAATGCATTTCTGGCTGAACATGGGATAAAACACTACTGTACAGTGCCGTATACACCTCAACGAAATGGAGATGAATGAAAGAACATGTCACTCATGGAGATTGCGAGCTGCATGGTCAAAAGTCAGGCTTTACCACATAGTTTCTGGCTTGAGGCTGTCATGTGTGCAGCATATGTACTGAACAGGTGTCCCACTAAAGCGTTGCAGTCTATCATTCCATATGAGGCTTGGCATGACCGCAAGCCATCTGTTGCTCATCTGAGTGTTTTTGGTTGTTTGGCATATGCACTAGTGCCTAAACAACATCGCAGAAAATTGGATGATAAGGAAGTAAAATGTATTTTTGTTGGGTACAGTTCTGAAAGTAAAGGTTATCGTCTGTATCATCCACAGACTAAACGCATTCTGGTTAGCCGTGATGTTGTCTTTGTGGAAGATGCTATTCAGCCATTGCTTTCATGTACTCAGGAGACATCTGTTAGCTCCAAAGACATGTATGATACTTTGATGCCTCTTTTTACAGGTGGACAATCTAGTGCTTGTCCTAATGAGGCAACTTCTCAGCCTTTGCAGGTTTCATATGATGATGCATATCATTCCATTTCTGATGCAGATTTACATGATGAGAGAGCTGATAGAGAGCAGGCAAAAACTATGCCAAAATGGCCGGTGAAGACTTTGCGTGACAGCAAATTAGATGCACCTTTGTCATATCGTACTCGTTCAGGCTCTCATAGTGCCTCCTTTGCATTAGAGTGCTATGCTATGGCTGCGTCTAGTTTCTGTGATGAGAATGAGCTTGTTTCTTTTGATGAAGCAGAGAATTCAGAAAATTGGATGGCTGCTATGCAATTTGAATATGATGCTATAATGAAGAATGGTACATGGTCTTTATGTGACTTGCCTCCTGGCAAGAAGGCAATTGGCACTAAGTGGGTATACAAGCTTAAGCGTAAACCTGATGGTACAGTTGACAGGTATAAGGCTAGGCTTGTTGCAAAGGGTTATGCGCAGGAAAGAGGCATTGATTTTGATAAGACCTTTGCACCTACATGCCGTATGACTACTGTTCGGAGCATTTGTGCACTTGCAGCCCATCATGGTTGGAATGTACATCAGTTGGACATTAAAACAACATTTTTGAATGGTGACTTGTATAAAGAAGTGTATGTTTTTCAGCCCCGTGGCTTTGTGCAAAAAGGGCATGAAAACCAGGTGTGCAGGTTAAAGAAGGCATTATATGGTTTAAAGCAAGCACCACGTGCTTCGTATGAGAAGATACATGCCTATCTGGTTGCACATGGTTTTGAGAACAGTCCAATTGAAAGCACCTTATATGTTAAGCGTGCTAATGATGTGCTTCTGATCATTGTTGTCTATGTTGACGACATGCTTCTCACTGGTCCTATTGAGAAGCATATTGCTGATTTCAAGGCTGATTTGCATGCCTCATTTGAGATGTCTGATTTGGGGCATTTGCATCACTATTTGGGCATTCAGTTTATGCAAGTTGATGGTGGAATGGCTTTGTGTCAAACGAAATATATTGACACATTATTGCATCGTTTTGGCCTTGAAGACTGTAAGCCTATTGCCACTACTATGGAGACAGGTTTACGATTGAGTCTTCATGATGCTGGAGATGCATTTGATGCTGTTCTCTATGAACAGGCTGTCGGATGCTTGATTTACTTATGCATTACTCGGCCAGATATTGAGTTTACTGTCTCACAGATGAGCAGGTTTATGCATTGCCCAGGAGTCACACATTGGAAGGTGGTTAAGCGCATCTTTCGCTACTTGAGTGGTACTCGGCTACTTGGGTTGTTTTATCCCAAGGGGGGATCACTACCGCCAGATTTGCATGCTTTTTCTGATTCAGATTGGGTTGGTTGCTATGACACTCGTGTGTCCACCAGTGGTTTTTGCTTCATGCTTGGTAGCTCATGTGTATCTTGGTTGAGCAAGAAGCAGCCTACTGTGGCCACTTCCAGTTATGAGGCTGAGTATAGGGAAGCTTTCACAGCGACTGTTGAGTGTGTGTGGCTCAGACACCTTATGGCTATGGCTGATTTGGGTGTTGGCCAGTCTTCTGCCACCACCATCTTCACTGACAGTTAGAGCGCATTGGCAGTTGCGAGGAACCCTGTGTTCCATGGTTGCACTAAGCACATTGAGGTGCATTATCACTATGTCAGTGAGAGGTTCTCTGCATGGGAGATCAGCTTGGCATATGTGCCCACGCAGGAGAACATTGCAGACCTTTTCACGAAGGCTTTGCCTAGGGAGAAGTTTGAAGCTTTCCGCAAAGCTTTGGGCTTACTTCCTTTTGTGGAGTGATTTCCACATAGCTTGGCACTTCCTTATACATGAGTGCCAACTCCTTGTTCACCGCATCACTCCCATGGGGGATTTGTTGATATATTTAGGTAGTGATGTTTGTGAACGTCGGGGCACTTTTTTCCCTCTTTAGGAGGGTTTTTTTCCCTCGGCTTGTATATACGCCTATTGCCCTAGTGGGCTACTTATCTTTGTACATTCTCTAGTAATGCATTCAATTGTGTGTTTGTGCTCCAAGCTTCTTCTTCTTCCTTGTGCTGTTCGCGTGCTTCCGCAAACGTCTATCTCCAACAACATACAAGCATTTTTCAAGAGAATCAGACCTCCATTTGCAGCCGTAAGCTCAATTTCTCCTACTCCAATGATAGGATAAGAGGCATTGTTTGCACACACCACATGTCCTCCTTTAGGTGCATCTTTCAAAGAGGCCAAAAATCTTTTGCATGATGTTATGTGCTTTGAAGCACCACTATCAAAGAACCAATTCGAATCAGCCTCACTCACAACCATACATTTAGAATGTAAAGAAGCATCATAATGGCATGTAACAACGCATGCCCAAAAATCTTGAGCCATGTTAGCTTCATCATTCTTTGCATTTGCTGAATTTTCAGCAATAGACATGTTAGATTCCTTCTTTTCATTGTGTTTAGCAAGCTTTCTACACTCATCAATAGTATGACCAGCTTTCTGGCAATATTTGCATCTCTTCTTCTTTTGCAAATCACCATCATTAGAGGAATGAGTGGAAGAGGAAGCTTGAGGCTTTGGTTTTGATGAACCCAAAGCTGAACGATACTTGTTTTTCTTCTTTTGTGAGATAGAAAGTGCTTGTGTTCCCTCAATTAAACCACTCCTATTCACTCTAGATTGCTCTTCTTGCAAAAGAAGAGACACAACCTCATCAAATGCATACATATTAGGATTTCCTTTTGCAACCAAACGAAGTGTAGTAGCAAAGCTTTGAAAAGATTTCGGTAATCCTTTCAACAATGTAGAAATGAGTGATGCATCTGGAATGATCTCATCTATGTTTGCCAATTGCTCTTTCAAGTCCTTGATGCGTGTCACATACACATCCACTGACTCATTTTCAGCCATACATACATCCTCAAGTTGCTTCCTCAAGTATGCAACACGTGCTTCATTACGCACGGCATACAAAGAAACAAGAGTGTCCCATGCCTGTCTCGATGTAGAACATGACCGAATGTGTGGAACTATATGACACTTCACTGAAAGCGCAATCAAAGCATGAGCTTGAGAATCTTTTCCATCCCATCTAAGCTGCTCCTGTGTAGGTGGAGAAGGAGAAACCACTGTACTCGAAGAAGAAGCTCCATCTGTGACAGTAGACTGTGAAATAGAAGCACCTTCCGGTCTTCGATCTACATCTGCCACTATGTTCCAAAGTTGTTTTGCAACAAGAACATGCTTCATCATGTAAGACCACATCGGATAGTTGGTCCCATCAAGCTTATCTTCAGCTTGAAGCATGCCAAACAAGTCATTGCTTCCCGCCATTTCACTAAGGAACAAGAATGTGACAAAATCTTCACTTCGATGAAAGCTGAAATGAGTGCTGAAATTTCAGCTCACAAACCGTCACTCTGATGGCGATTCTGACCGCACGAATGGCTTCGAAATGGGGGTAACACCTCGGCGCGCCGACTGGAAATGTTTTCAGGCTGTTGAAATTCACACTTCTATGCTCCGAAGTCGATTTGCACTGTTAAAGTGCACGCGCGCCGCGATGCGAAAAACCGAAACTTGAGAAGGAGTTTAACTTGCTCTGATACCACTGTTTGGTGTGTGTAGAAGTGTGATAGACACACGAGAAGCACACACAAAGAGCACAAGCACAACAAGACACACAGAGAAAACAATTGATGGAATAGCTCTCTCTATTGATCGATAAACAAAACTGAAGTAAGAGCTGAATAATATCCATAAGTACAAAGTACCACCACATATGAGAGTATCAAGTATGTGGTAACATGGGGAAAAAACCTCTAGCTAGCACTATAGTAAAAAGTGCCTATGTATAGGGAAAAGGTTCACATCAAAGCTACTCGAGGAACACATAAGTGTAACACATAATGGAGCTGATATGCTATATAGTCTTATGGTTGACTACCATGAGCTTATAGTTGCACTTTCGTTTGAGGGTGAATTTGGGGTTTGCGTGGATTCATTCTGGTATATATGACTGTCGTATTAGGGGACATGCAGTTTTCACTTGTGGATTCTTCGTTCGAGTTACGACAAGTTGATAGGTGTGTATACCCTATTAGCTATGCATTTTCTGTAATTTTTCCTATATTTTGTTTGCATTTTGTGCTAGGCTTCATTATGGTTGAGTTTGCCCATCACTTTCGGAAGTGATAGAAACTCAGTTTGCAGAGCTTCTTGTGAGTTCATGCTCTTGGTGTATGTGCGTTGTGGGCTGCGTGTGTGAGCATGCATTCACTGTGAGTTCTATACCCACTATTGGGCACTGATGACATTAGTGGGGATGTCCTAGTATTGAGTCGATACTGTGCATAATGGAGCTGATATACTATATAGTCTTGTGGTTGACTACCATGAGTTTATAGTTGCACTTTCGTTTGAGGGTGAATTTGGGGTTTGCCTGCATTCATTCTGGTATATATATATATATATACATATATACATACATACATATGTACGTATGTGTGTGTAATATATATATATATATATATATATATATATATATATATATATAGAGAGAGAGAGAGAGAGAGAGAGAGAGAGAGAGAGAGAGAGAGAGAGAGAGAGAGAGAGAGAGAGAGAGAGAGAGAGAGAGAGAGAGAGAGAGAGAGAGAGAGAGAGAGAGAGAGAGAGAGAGAGAGAGAGAGAGAGAGAGAGAGAGAGAGAGAGAGAGAAAGAAAGAAAGAAAGAAAGAAAAAAAGTCATATTAACGTCTTTTGGAGGCCAAACTTGGCCTATGAGACAAAAACCATGTACAAGTGTAGTAACCCTGTGTAGAAGATAAAATGAAATAAAAAGTATATCGCTACGCAAAGCTATATAGGGCTGGAAAACATCACAATGGAATAGACCAGTAGATAGAGCTGAGAGAAAAACGCAAACAAAGATAGACGTGGATCGAGAGAGATCAAATTCTAAGATTGCCAAGCATAATGAAGTTACGACAACGGTGCTGTCCACCCATGCGCTCCCATTGTGGAGCTTAGATGGAGTGATTCTGCATCTTCCTGTAATGACACATTAACATCCATAAGTGTCTACATAGGTTTACAATCTGTCATTTCAAACCTTTTAAAAGTTTCTCAATGTATTTCTGCAGTGTCATTTATATACAATTAATCTTGAATTTGAGTTCAATGCCTAAGTAGTAGTGTAAAGTCCCAAGGATATTAACATCAAATGTATGCTTTAATTGTGACTTAAAGAACTGAAGATTTGAATCCTTGAGACCTTTCATGATCATGTCATCAACATACATAATGATTATAATCAAGACATTTGACTCTACTGTAATATATAAATTATAATTATTACCTTTTTGGTAACTCACAAAGCTTCCATGTTTGATTCTTATGTGTAGAATCAATTTCCTCTTGCATTGCTTTCTTCTGAACAGGACTCTGAAATGCATCTTTGATACTCGCAGGTTCATCTTCAATTGATGTTAGTGCAAGAATATTGTTGATCTCAAAATGTTCTACATAATTTACTTGATCGAGCTGATCTTTCTGACTTTTGGTTGTTCCTTCAAATGACTGAATCCCACAATCCTTTAGAGTTTTCACATACCATCTTAGAAGTTTTTGAAATAGTGATGAAAGCTCTGGTTCATCTGCAACTCTGTCAGATGAAAACTCTTTCTGTGCTCTAGAGGTTTCTCAAACTTCATAAGTTGGTACATCTAGAGGTAATGAAGAAATAGGGGAAGTTGGAGATGTAGATAGCAAGGTGGAACGGTATGTTAGGTTCAATACATACGGTTCGCATACGGTTCGAGATCCGAACCGAATCTTGAGGTTCGGTATGTTCGGTACGTTGTTCCATAATTTTACAATTCATAAATGACAAAAATATACAGATATTATATGCTGATATTCAAGAATCAAGTTATCTAAAAACTAATATCAACATTAAACAATGAATTATGACAAAAAAGAGTCGGGCCATGCTCAAATCGAGGGGAAAAATATGAAAATGCTGCATAAATTTAAAAATACATTGAACACGTACGGTATGGTTCGGTACTTTCCATACGTACCGTACGTACAATACGTACGGAGAAGTATACGGTTCAAGTTTTGATCCTACCTTGGTAGATAGTGGTGGTAGGAGCAACAACTTTCTCTTTACCTTTATCAAGTGTAACCTTTGGGGTTTGAGAAGGTTGTTCACCCTCCTTGTATGGCTGAATGTAAGCATCCAAATTTGTATAATCATATGCCTTTATAAGGTCTGGAATATCTGCATGTTTATCATAAATTTGACTTTCTGCTATGTAAGCATTGCGGGAGAGTAGGATATCACTTATTTTTGGTACATAGAACTTGTATCCTTTACTTTCAGTTGCATAACCAATGAATACTTCTTTGATTGCTCAAACATCTAGCTTAATACGATCCTTCTTCTCCATGTGAACAGAGGTTGGAGATCCAAAAACTTTGAAGGAATTCACATTGGGCTTCTTATCATAATAAGCTTCATAAGGAGTAATGATGAGCTTCAAAGCTTTTGTGGAAGATTTGTTAAGAATATGGTTGGTTGTGTGTAGTGCATCAAACCAAAATTTAGATGAAAGTTTCTTAGAGAACATCATACTACACATCATTTCAACAAGTGTATTATTCTTCCTCTCTATAGCATGATTCTGTTATGGAGTATAGGCTATTGATGAGAGATTTCTTTGTCTTGTAGGAAAGACTCGAAGTCTTTTGACAAATACTCTCCTCTATCACTTTAAGAACTTCTTAAATGTCGGGAAAACTTATGAACTTGCTTTTAAACCAAAAACTGAGGAATATACGAAGAAATCATCAATAAATGTAATAAAATAGCTGAATCCTTGAATAGAATCCACTCTCATAGGTCTATATTCTTTCGAGACAACGTTCATCCTTCTGCATTATTTGGTAAAGCAAAAGTGGAAAGGCTATGAACCATACCTTGATTTTAATGTGCTTGAGAGCTTTGTAACTGATATGACAAAATCTAGCATGCCATAACGTCATGTTTTCTTTAGAAGTAGAAGACTTAGCAACATTAGCATGATTAATTTTGGATAGAACGAACATTCCACTTTTGTTTTCTCCTTGCAAAAGTCACTGCTCCTCATTTGTAGTGAGGATCTGGCATGAATATGTCTTAAAGATGTTTCCTCCTCCACTGGATTTTAGGTTTACTTCTCCAACACGTACAACATCCAGATCATGACCATCCAGATTTTAGGTTTACTTCTCCAACACGTACAACATCCAGATCATGACCATATGCTATGGTCACCCTTCTTTGGGAAGAGAATACCTTCTTGCAACCTGCCATATGTTTAGTAGAACCAAAATCAAATATCCATGGGTTTTCTGAGATTGCATGTAATGATGCTTGATCAAAGGTTATTTCTTCAATATTGACACATGCATATGATTCTTCATATGAAGATTTAGGCTTTGAACTTTCTTTAGCATTGTTTCCTAATGATCTTTTCTTCTCATTAAGAATCCTCTTTATGCATTTTGCTATGCAATGCCTAGGTTTCTTGCAATAGTGGTATATTGCTTTCTTTGAGGTGATGTAGTAGAAGAAGTGGTTGAAGATTTAGAAGTAGAAGCCTTATTTTCCTTCTTGTTCAATGACTCTTCTTCTCCTTCTTTGTTGTCTCTTTTTTCTTCTTTCGTTTAGCTGATGATACCAGAGCTTCATCATTCTCTTCCATCCTCTTCTGTTGGTCTTCATCTTGAAGTAACAAGAATTGCAACTCTTCAAATGATACTTTTCTCTCTTGTAGAGAGAGAAAGAGAAGTAACGGATGAACGATAAGTAGAGGGAAGTGAATTTATGAGAGTATGAACCATCTCATCATCATGAATTGTGACTCAAACATTAAGTAAAGTCTTTGAGCTTTAGATAATGTGACTGAACTAATCCATCAACTTTCATCCTTCTGTTGGCTGATTGTCTTCTAAGGTGAGCTTTCCTATCAGGGTTCCTCATTTGATAGAGATTCTCTAATTCCAATCAAGCCTGACGAGAGGTTTTGCATGACCCGATCCTCATTTGATAGAGATTCTCTAATTCCAATCAAGCTTGACAAGAGGTTTTGCATGACCCGATATGTGGAGATATGTGGAATAATATGCCTGTGGACTCCCATAGTTATAAATGAGAGTGTTGGCGCATCTCTTGAATCCCATCTACATTGCTCTTATGAAGATTGAATCTACATCTATCTCCTAGTGTTTGTGGTTGAAGATGTAATCTCCTCATTCTTCTTCTTTAGTGTGCTTAGCAAAAACTAGGATGGAAGCCCTCTTGGATGAAGAAGCCAAATCTTCCTCTGCTTGTCTTGGCCTAGGGTACTTGCCATTGACAATGTTCCACAAGTTCTTGGAACTAGAAACTTCATCATCATAAAACTCCACATTGGTTAGTCAGACATTCTATCTAATTTATCTTCTTGTTCAACTCTATCTCTATAGTCACTCATCTTGAGTTAAGAGTGTATGTCAACTATGCTATGATACCAAATGTTGGAAGTGTGGTAGGCCCAATAAATCAATCACAAGTTAAATCAAGATCTTTCCAACACCTGACTTTAGAACGATACAACACACCTTAACTTGATCAAGAGAGATAAACGACAATCGAGAGAGAGAAGAAGATACTTATGAAAATGAAGCAGCTTCATGCTACTAAACATACTAATAAATGAAAAATGTCGAAATACAATGTGTGAATGATACAAAAAGTGAATGTAAGCTGAATCTAAGGGTTCTAGATCAAAACTTTGTGTGAAAAGTGTCTAAGAGGTGTTATGTGAGTGAGTATATGCAAAAATAAGGATATGGATTGTTCCATACAGTCAAAACAACAAACCCTAATCTGAAATTAGGTCTTCTCTGATGTAGACCTAGAGCAATAGTTCGTTCTAGTGATGAAGTAATAGGCAATGGCTTCGTACAATAGCAACACTTGAAGAAACCCTCATACTACTTCTTTCCAAAATCAGCATGCACACAATGAAGTGTCAAGAAGAATAAACCATCTGGTTTGCTTTTCTGTAGTAAGTAATCTAGTAGTACCACAGACTCCTGATGATGATGATGAAGTAGTTCCTTCTTCTTCACTAACCTCCGTTTGAGTAGAAATAGGAGTAGCAAGTCTTCTAGAAGATGAAGAAACATCTTTTCCGACTTGTCTTGGCCTTGGATAAGTACCATTGACAATATTCCATATACTAACAAATTCATCATCATAAAACTCCACATTGGATAGTTAGACATTCCTTCAAGCTTGTCTTCATTCTCATTTTTGTAGTCACTCATCTTGTTAAGGGTGTATGTCAACTATGCTCTGAAACCAAATGTTGGAAGTGGGGTAGGCCTGAATAACAATAATCACAGATTTACAGGATCTTCTAACAGATTAACCTTAGCATATACACCTTAATACTAAAAAAGATGATGAGTGAGAGATAGAGAGAGAATAAGCAAGATTTCAAAGTGTAACGGTAAGCTAGAATGCTTACCTACACTATCTTTATCGACTGTCAAATTACGATGTGTGTAGATGATACAAACTAAATCTAGGCAGAATTTCGGGAATCCTGACCCCATGGGCTATACTCCAAAAGAAACAACTTAGACTTATTTGGGTTTATAAACAATTGATTTTCCTTTAGTTTATTTAACACCAATCTTAAGTGACTGTCATGCTCACGTACATACCTACTGTACGTTAATAAGTCATCTACAAAATCCACGACAAATTTATGAATGAACGGACGTAAAATGTCATTCATTAACATGATAAAAGTCGCATTTACATTAGTCAAACCAAATGGCATAACTAAATACTCATAATGCTCAAAACGAGTTCTCAAAGTTGTCTTATGTACATCCTGCACTTTAACTCTAATTTGGTGGTAGTCACTTTTCAAATCTATTATGCTATATACAGTTGCTCCACCTAGAGCATCAAGGAGATCATTTATCCTGGGCATGGGGTACCTATGCTTGATGGTAATCTTATTGAGTGCTCTGTAGTCGATACATATTTTATAAGACTTCTTCTTTACTAGAAGAATTGGTGCTGCGAAGGGCAAATAGCCGGTTTGGGAAGCCCATTCTCAATATATTCATCCACGACCTTGCGGATTTCAGTTTCCTCTTGCTAGCTCATACGAAATGGTGGTCGAGTGGTCTGACTCTCCTGGCACTAATTCAATCCTATGCCCAATATTCTTGCAAGGAGCTAAACCCGAAGGTAACTCTTTTAAAAACAACTCTTGCAGTTCTGCTCTTACTTTATCTTAAAGTATTTCAACATCCCAATTGGAGCTTCTTTGATTGTCAGAATCCATCACTACACACGATGAATACACAAAATACGAAAAATAAATATACTCATAAGCAATCTTGTGGAGCTTGGTTTCAGTCACTAATCACGTCTCTTGGAGATATGGCTCTCCACGAATCAATAAGCGTTTCCCCTTGTACATGCAAAGCAAAGTCTATGACTAGTCGTCTCTTAGCGTGCCACTCCTTACTTAGAACTACATCGAAATGGGCCAGTTGTGTGATCTCAAAATCCAATCTATTCTCATCGGATTGGATTTGGATGTGAAGACAAACTACTTGTCGATCCCATGTTTGAGTTCCCTTCTCGTCGATGAACTCTGTTGTGTAGGCATACTCTAATTGTACAATGTCTAAGTGTAATCGTTTGACAAGAAGAGAATCAATGACATTATGTATGGAACTAGTGTCAAAGAGGATTTTGAGAGGTTGTTTTGGCGCGACTCTTGTGCCATTAGCGAGAGCACATAATCTAGATCAGAAGGTACCTTCTTAATGACCATCATGGCCACTATGGGAGATGATATCCGAGACGAGGAATCTCCAAAATCCTCCTCCGCATCACTCCATGTCTATGTGGGTTTATTACTACGGCTGCAACTATCTTTTTCTTCTTAGGACAATCTTTAAATCGATGTTGTCCTAAGCATCTATAGCACAACCCTTCTCTCATTGCCTTCTCTTTCTCCTTAGGGGTAAGAATAGACTTATTATAAGCCCTCTCAGTTAGAGAAGACACTTTTCTTTTGGCTCCTGAGACTGTCTTGATCATGTGCATCTACGTAGCCTCTTTTCGAGCTATGCACTGGTCAAGATAAGAGTAATAGAGGAAAAGGGTCGACCCATCTTAGTCCATGAGGATCTCTGGCCTAGGAGCCTATGCCCCTATGACCATCCTCGTAGACTAGAGCCATCTCTATGGCATGTGCTAAAGAGTGACACCTCTCTTTTCTCACTAATGGTCGTATCGTTTCTCTAAGTCCCCAGATGAACTTATGAACTTGGAGAAACTCCGGGATAGAGTCTGGTAGTTTAAGAAGTACCTCCTTGTATCTATCTACATAATCTTGGATTGTTTGGTCTTTTTGACGGATAAAAAACCAGGTATCTAGCACCTTGGACTTCTCGTATGGAAGCACGGAATTATTATAGAACAAGATCTTAAATTGCTCCCAAGTAGTGGGCTTTTTCTTATCCTGTTCTATTTTACGCCACCATCTATGGGCAATGTCCATGAGATTATAAGTGGAATGCTGTATCTTATGCCTATCATCCATGATATGGCATAAGCGGAAGCACTCCTCCCAAGATCCACTTGCTAAGCCACTCCTCAACAACGTGAGCATTACGTGCACTAGTGGAACCATGATATCGTGGTGGCTTAAGATCTTTAAGCTTCCATCTGGCCTCTCTAACTGGGACACCTTCACCAAGGACTTCTAGAGTCATGCTCACCTAGAGCTTCCAGCTTCATCCCTGGAATCTCACTTTCAGGCATCGCATCACGTTTCTTAGAGCTACGAACGTGCTTTAAGGTAGTTTGAAATGTGCTCTGTAAGTGGGATGTTCTAGTGTTCATGATTTCTATAGTGTCTACGTATGGTCAGCCATGTGCGTGTTTTCCCTATGAGGTGATAAAGATCTTGATTCCATGTTTATTGTGAGTTCTTTTTAGAGTTCTTTTTATGTTTTGTATGTTCTCTCTCTCTCTCAAAAAAAAAAAAAATGTTCTTATGTACACCTAGTATATTGCATAAGAGGACAACAAAATCAACAAGCACTATTAGTATGCTCTCTACTTTCATGCATCAAACAACTATGCATATAAATTTTAAAAATTTCGGCAACATTTCAGCAATAAATTGACAATTTGAAAAAAATTGACCAAGTGTTGTATACGCACTTAAACACAAGTGTGCTTGCGGGTTCACAATACGAAACCAAAATAACCAAAGAGCACTACATTCCATGTACAATAATCAATGTGCTTGTGGCATGGATATAGATTTCATAAGAACATTGATGTTCTCGCTTTCTCCTTGCCGAACCCGCAAGAAATTATGCTACCATCCTATTTTTACCAAATGTGCAGAGATTGACAAGCATATGAGCAAGCATATGTGCATGTATGGAGTGCCAATGCTTAACTTAAATGCTAACTGATGCACAAAAGAGAGTAAAAATGCATGTATTTACAAGAAAACTTACCTTTGGTGTAAAGAAATCCACTTGCAGAGATAGTGGTGGTGTTGGAGATGATTGCCAATTACTCTTCTCGAGTCTTCAAGTCAACATCGAGGGTTTTTGCGTCGGAAAGATCCTCTGATGAAGCTCTTTGACTATGAACAATTTACTTCTCCAACATGTACAACATCCATATCATGACCATCTGCTATGGTCACCATTCTTCCTGTAGACTTAGTAAGGGAAGAGAATATCTTCTTGCAACCTGTCATATATTTTGTA
Organism: Ceratopteris richardii; assembly: GCA_020310875.1. Taxonomy (NCBI): domain Eukaryota; kingdom Viridiplantae; phylum Streptophyta; class Polypodiopsida; order Polypodiales; family Pteridaceae; genus Ceratopteris; species Ceratopteris richardii. The sequence continues at coordinate 22,481,197 of CM035423.1, read as the reverse complement.
GCACCAGAATCAAATATGCAAGGATTTTTTGAGACTGCATGTAATGCTTCTTGATCAAAGGTTACTTCTTCATTACTGACACATGCATATGATTCTTCGTTTGAAGACTCAGGTTTTGAACTTTCTTCAGCATTATTTCATGATGATCTTTTCCTCTCATTAAAAAATCCTCTTTTTGCATTCTGCTATGTAATGCCCAAGTTTCTTGCAATACTGGCGTATTCCTTTCTTTGAGGTGGATGTAATAGAAGTTGATTTCTCTTTAGGAGTGGTAGAAGTACTGGAACTGGATGTAGTAGTAGAAGTGGTTGAAGTGTGGAACTAGTTTTATTTATTGCATATTATTAAAGTACTCTTCAAGAGCTTTCTAATGATATATATCATTTACTGATATGCGATCTAAAACCCTATCAAAGGTCAAACCCTAATTTATGCCAAAAACATGCTTTTCACCTTATTTTTGAAATTAATGGTTAGGATTAAAAGTTTTGAAAGCACATAAATCAAGGGCTTGGATCAAATCAATCCAAAACCTATATTAAAAAGTAAATTCGAGTTTTTTAAACAAAGCCTAAAAGCTGCCATTTTTCTGAAAAAAGCGCGGCAAATGGAATGGATTTTGATTTTTTTGGCTTTTCGTGAGGTTTTTTTGTGGGTTGGTGGATTGCTATTTAAAGAGGAGGTTCAAGGCTATTCTAGACATCATCTTGTAAAGCTCTTTCAAGCTCTCAATTTAGGGTTCCTTCTACGAGCATTCTTGGAACAGTTGTAGCAGATTCTTGAAGTATTCTTAGCAGATCTTGAAGCTTATATGCTGCTGCCCTCTTCTTTCTTCACACATTACTTGTGTGTTAACTGCTTTATGCGAGTAGCTGCTATTATCTTTTGTTTTCTTCCATTGTTGCTGCTGTACCAGGTTGTACCTATCACTCCAACAGTTGGAGGAAGTTTAGCTGCTGCTTATACATTAGAGAGGCTGCTTCAACTCGTGTAACAAAGTATAAGGCTGCATATGTGATTATTATAGAATGTATTTGGGTATGGGCATTCATGAAGACTTGCATTTTTTAGTCATGTGCTTCAATTTTCATAGATTTAAGTGCTGTGGAAGAGGCCAAGATTCCAGTTTCTCATGCCGGAAGCAAACATATTGAAGGTAGTTATCACTGGGTATGTTACATGCAGGAGATGTGCAGGTTCTTTGTTATGATAGAGAAAAATATGGGAGATATTTTTATCGAAGTATTACCCAAAGGCAAATTTGAGCAACACAATCACATGCTTAGCAAAAAAGATTCCTCACCAAATTAGACACTTGGGAGAATGTTGGAGAAAAGTCAAATTTTACTACTCTAAAATTCAGGTTTGATCTCTGTGATTATACACAAAGACAACGCCGCATTTGTTGCTGTTAGTAGACTCATCAGCATGAGTGCTGTCGTCATCGAGTTTTCCCCTAATCCAATCAGGGTTTACATGTGTCCTTGAAATTTTTGGGCTGTCAGCATATTGGTTGAGACAGCAAAGTTTGATATTTTTATAATTATTCCATCAAAAGCTGCATCTTATGATTTCCAGCCTATAACAAGAGCAAGTCATAAGATTGAATTCCGAAAAACAAAGAGCTACATATGATTTTCTGCAGCAACAGATTTTTCTATTAGACTCCGCTTTTTATTAAATCATAAAATATCACAATTTTTGTCTTAGGTTTAACTTTTGCTTTAAAGGAATTGCAATTCTGGGCTTTTCATCATGTTCTTTGTTAATTGATATTTAACCAGGGCCATCATGCCTTATTTTGCAACTTTTACACTCATCCAGTGGAGAACTTTGTAAGCTATTTCATTATTTTTCCTTCAATTTTTTGCGTACTTGAGTTATTTCTTGGGTTGGAGGGAGCTTGTCGCTTCATATTTTAACTTTTTGCAGATTTTGTGTAAATTTTTGCATCTGCTCTCTCTATTTCCCACATGCTCATCTATGATTCAAATTGCAATAAGTCAAGGTTGAGGAGAGAAGCTTCCCTTACACTTGAAAAAAAATCATTATTGTGCTTTTGCAGATATTATTGTTTAGTGGAGCAGCTTTTTCTACTCGATGTCTCATCATGCTAGTCAAATATTGTATATGCTTTCTTGGACAGCTGTTATATTTTTTCATATCTTCATTTTGTAAGTTCTCTTCATGCTTCCAACAAGATGGTAGCAGAGTTGGGGTGCACCTTCGAACAGTTCAAGATTCAAATCCAATGGTTTTGTCAGCCACTGTCAGTCTACCATCCATTTGGAGGCTGCTTTGCTGCATCTGTTCTGATCACTCTTCATCAGTTTTTTGGTCACGTACAGCAGTATTCTGCATGTTCGTCTGCTGCTCAAAATCTTGGTGCTGTGTATGAGTATCTGCATTGCGCACATCAGTACAATTTTTGGTTTCACTTGTGCACTCATCAGACAACTTCAGTGTTTTGAATATTTTATAACATTTTAGCCCACAGAAAGGCACATAGGATTGACTTGTTTAGATTATTATGCTGCAGCCTTATGTGATTTTTATTGTGAGCAAACAGTGAAGCATGTGCAATAAGTGATTTTCA